>JAJQWJ010000008.1:30482500-31682500 GCA_023637945.1 Phaethornis superciliosus
GTACTGAGAACACTCTCTCTCTCCACTCTCCTCCTGTTTCTCACCATTCTCCTTGGAAAACCCACTGCCAGCTAGCAGAGACATTGACTGAGGAGGCCTTTGCTGAGCATCTGCTGCCACACATCCTCAATGCACTCTGAAATTGTCCTTTCTGGTATTCATGAAAGACACTGCACAGATGACTTGTCAAGTTAAACATCTTTCCTGGGCAATAACAGCAGACTGTAAAACCCCTGCCCTGGAACTCCAGTGAATATAAAAGGATGTGTACACACACATACACACACACACACAGAGTTAAAATAGAATGATAGCCATGCCTAAGAGCCAAGTGCTGCTGGTAGCTTCTCCATCATCTGCCTGCTGCAGTTCTGCATTTTCTGAAAGTATAAAGTTCTGTATATAAAAGTATAAAGTTCTGTATATAAAAGTATAAAGTTCTGTATATAAAACTCAGTGCAAGCTTCTTTTCCAGAGCAGGGTTCTGCCTCTCCATCTGACACCCAAGGAACCTCCTTTCTGTAGTCTCTTACACTGCTACACCCTCAGACCAGATTTCCCCTTGAAATCTGCAGGCTTGTCCCATTCCCAACAGCTTCAAGGTGCCTTTTGTGCTGCTTGGGTAGAATTCCCCCTCAAAATGCTCTGATGCAAATTTTGGCCCTCAGGGACAAAGGCAGGGAAGATCCTGTCCCTGCTCTGAGGTCAGTCAATGTCCTGCTGTAACCAGGTGTCTGCTGAAGGTGAATATCCACAGACCCTGCTGGCCTAGGGATTGAAATCTGGGGTTTTGGGGGTATTTTGGGTGTCAGAGCAAAGCACAATGATTAACACAAGCAGGCGGAGCCAGGTTGTCTCTTCCAGGTAAACCAGCTTAAATGAAAATTCTAAAAGCTCAGAAATGCTTCTCCAAAAACTTGAAAAGACCAGAAACTAAAAAAAAGTCTTTTTGGCATTCCTCAGGACTACTCTATTTCACAGACTTCCAAAGCGAGGAATCCACAGAAAAATAAAAGCCCTTCACAAGGCAAGTCCATCAGCTGGATGAGAGCTCCTTACCCCCACAAAGGACAAATCTACATCCACAGCACCATTACTTACAGATTCCTGCATGGGGTGACTGAGAGGTTTGTCGAGAGCTGCCATACTGCTCGGCATGTCTGGGGGATGTGACAGCTGTGGCCCATGCATGAAGTCATTCATAGATGTGCCACCAGGATTCCCATGGGGGAAGTCAAAATTGCCATGACCTTGGTAACTGTTGCCTAAAAGAGAAACAGATGTGATATGAAAGCAACTATTTGCTCGCCAACACTGAACTCTCAAGAGGATCTTGTAAAAGCTGCCAGGCACAGCATCCTCCCTGCACACCACAGGGTGACTGCCACGCTGAACGTGACAAAGTTCTGGAGGAAGAGGGAGGGGGAAATGGCACTCAGCTGCCGTAACAATACATCTGCATTTAATGAAATAAAAACTGCTGACATTTTTAAAAAATTACAGTCAAGTCCCCGCACAAACTGAACCAAGCTGAGAAGTGGAGAGGGTTTTCAATTCCGTGGAATATTTGCATCCAGAAGCATCGCAGGGCAACTGAAGTTGTCCAAGCCCAAAATTATGTATAGGACACCTATGTTGTTTATGTCTGTGCTTCTGCACACACATTAAGATTGTAGGATTACTTTGGATTCTGATTAAGCTAATTGCCAGAACTGTACTGGCAAGGTGTGACAGTATCAGCTCATAGACCAGGACCTATTTTACCTCTTCTTCTGCAGTATAAACAGGCAGCTTCCATTCAGATAACACAGAAGAGGTCTTCATGTCTAATTGGGCTTGTGATTTAATTCTCCTTGCTCCCCCAAAAACTAATAAAATTCACTGACTGTCTGAAATCATACCACCAGTTTTTCCCTCTTGGATCTATTATTTTTATTTTCAGAGTTACAAACTGGCTGGCTGTAGCCTGTGTTTTCAGAGTGTGGATGTGCACACTTGTACTGAAAAAACAGGGAATTTATGAAATCCACCTAACTTCAGCCTGAAACTATTTTCTCCAAAACACCTAAATTTCACACCAATTGGGAATAAATGATCTGGATTCACTCCCACACTTGTACCATCTACCAACAAGTCCTGAGTTCCCTGGTGATCTGCAGTACAAGGGCTGTATGACCATGGCTGGCATATTTTGATCCACCCCACCTCAGCTCAATGATCTGATCTTAACTTCTAAAACACACATCCCAGTCCAGGGATTTCAGTCCCCATAATTTTTCTGTCTGGAATCCTCTGTTAACATTTCCAACTGATATACCAGCTCTGTCAGCTGCTTTGCTAGGAACAGCAAAACCTGAAGTAAAGCCACCCAGCTAATTTTGTGTAAGCAACTGAAATGGATGATACTGAGCTCTGAAACAACAGAACAGCTTTGGAGCTTGCCTGGAGAGCCTGCAGTTCATCTGCTGAATTATAGCAGCTTTAAATGTTCAAGTCCAGAAGGGAGTTTGACAAACTGAAGTAGCTGCACCATTTGCTCTTTAGCACAGCTTCACAAGGAGAAGTTAAATTTCAGGGGAATAGAAGTCATTAGCCATGTAAGAGTGTTTCTCAGAGAAGTCAGGACTTTGATCTATCAGGTAAATGCTGCAGAGCCATACTAATTCTCATTTTGTTATTCTGCAAACTGGATGAGCATCACAGAATATAGCTGGCCTTGCCTTGCTTCTTAGGAAAGATTTAATAGCAGGGAGCTGGGATAAGGTTGTGTATTACTGAGTACTGGTTATATTTGCCAACTCAACTTCAGGATGCTTGCTGTGAAACCCAAACAAACATAAATCACAGTAGTAATACTATTACTGCTGTGCTCTGGAGCACTGCTCATCAGAGGACATTACCTAATGCCCAAGCTTCAGGGCATGTATTGATGGAGAATGAAGATGCAAGGTAATAAATAGGCCTGGGGAGTTACAGCCATGCAGCAGCAAGCCCTCCTCTGAGGCAAGAGTTGTGCCACGTGCTGAACCCTTACATGACTCCCCTAACCCTGATTATGAGCTAGAAAGATGATGAAGAATAGATAGCTCTGTTCTCAGGCTCTGATTGCACTTCACTCCTACTAAGAGGAGGGAAAAAATTGTCATTCAGAGCTCTTGGCTTTGTTACAGTAATCAATCATCTGTTTGAAAACCTAAAAAGTTTGATCATCTGTCATCTGTTTTGCAGTCACTGGAGCAAATTAACCATACTTGCATGTAATCTATATTTTTCCTCAAACGCCTGCAAAAAGCACATATATCACCTTGTAATCAATTTGGCTATTCTGATGGTGTGAACAGTTGGTCTTTTCCCAGAGCTGAACTGAGTCATATCATATTACTTGCAAAAGAAACAGTCTCTGGTTTCATCTTTTCAGAATTGTCACTATAATTGAGTTATTCACAACACACCAGTCATTTGAAAATGTATCTCCACTGCCTGCATTTAGTTCCCTGTTTCTCAATCTGGCAGCACAAGGCTAGAAGAACTCAGAAGTAATTTTCTAACTCAAAGGTGTTGCCAAAGCAGCCAAAAATCTCTTTTAAAGTCATTTAATTTACAGGAGGCCTACCACGTCACCCACCTGGCCACAAGTTAAAACTTTGTAGCCCGAATAGCAGGGTTAGTGGGGCACCTCACTACTTGGTCACTTGAGGGCTTCATGGCAATAAATACAAGCACCAATTTTGTTCTTAAAATGATTTTCCTTTAAACATCTTAAATATAAAGGCTAATGCAAAATTTCTGAACTGCAGCCATATAATGTGCTTGCTTTATGCATCTCTCTGAGCTCCTAGAGTGACCATCTGGGTGGACAAAGCTGGCAAACTAACCTTGGTTACCATATTCAGTGGAGTTGTTGCCTCCTGGAGGAGGGGGTAGGGATGGGTATGGTGATGGGCCAGGCCCCAAAGCTGCAATCATCTCCATCACATTTGGCATGATCATCTGGCTTGGACTCATGGTCTTAAATCTTTTTGAGGGAATGCCATCTGGGTCATCTTTGATGTGAATATCTGACTTTATAGGGACCGGCCTCCAACTGCAAGTTGGATCAATGGTAACTTCTTCAAACTCTGAGCTGTAAAACAAAGGAAAAATTTTAGCACATTCATTGATTGTTATTTTTGTAACCAATTTTGCTGAGGTTTCCAGAAGAATCTGCATGGTGGCAAACGTTTTGAAATGCTCTAGTACAACATAACCTGAAGATCTTTTGATCCTCAAAGGTGTGCTGAAAGCAAGTTTTAAAAAAGGCAACTGTGCAAATACATTTGTGTGCTTAACCAACACATCTGTGTGGTCTGCCACATATGAAAAAAAATGTCAAAAAAGCATATAATCCTCAATTCTCAGGCTTTTCTCAGCTTTACTGGTGAGGTTGCCACCAAGAGAAAAGCCAAACAAGATCTACTAAGCAGATGAAAACTGATTCACTGTATCACTAGTTCCACCAAGGAGCCATGAAAGAGAGTAATTAAGTTAAAACACTATTTTGGCTTGATCATGTAAATATTCATTAATGTATCTCCTAGTTGCTAAGTCTTGTGTATCAGAAATTATTAAGTTTACTTACTTTTGTATAGCGTTGAGAATACCCCACATATACTGATCAACTTCCAAGCCCTCCAGCAGAGCAGTTTTACTAGAAAGGAAAAAAAAAACAAAAAACAACCCCCAAACATCATGTTAGAATATCACTACACACATGTGAAAAGTGGGATGAAAGAAAGATAGGTTAGTGATGAAATCAGCAGACTGGGAGCCACCAACTTGCTATCCATAACCCATAATTTAGAAATTATTCAGGGCAAACAGTTTTAGTTCTATGTCTTCATTACCAGGGTAACAGTATTCCATATCAAACAGATGAGATAAGGATACATCTACTTCTGTGTGCCCACAAGCTGTTCACATCCTTTAACTCATTTTTCCTAGTGAAATATATTGTGAATTTAAAGGCTTTTCAAACATAGCAGACATCTCCTGTGAACATCAGCTAGCACAATTTTTTTTTCAAATTGGATCATTTTTTTTTAGCTAGACAGTAATGTGCCTTCAAAGTAACTCCATATTACAGCTATTTCATTTAAGATCAGCACAGATGGGGCCAGAACAAAACAAAAAGTGGAATGATTTGGATATGCAGGCACTTAGATCTGGATGCAGGTGCCTGTACTCAAGAGAAATAGGACAAAAATTTTGACCTGGCTGTATGTATACATCAATTCAGAAGCGAGACATCCAATTCTTGTGATGTTTTTATCCTAACTTAGAAAGTAAGTCAGGTGGTTCAGAGAAAGCACCTGCACTTTAGGACACATTTCTGTCCCAGTCATTGAAGGAAGCTCATCTCCAGCAGGAGCAGACAGAACAGACCGACTGGTGCAGCAGGGATTGAATGGGAGGCTGGCAGGGATAAAGCTGCTTCAGCTGAATAGCCCTGGCTCCTTCAGCTGAGGCTGGAATAAACTTGTAACCCTCAGCACAGCAGGCTGCAGAAATTCAACTGCCCTGCAGCCATTCTGTGACTCCTTCTGCACAGTTAAATATCAGAATGGGCAGTTTGCAACCACTTCAAAGCTCATTGTTCCACTTCTTCTGAACTGTACCAGCTCTCTGGTCAAACAGAAGACTGAAAGTAGGCCAAGGCATCCCTCTTTTCCTTTAAGAAACCACTCCAAACTTCTGCTCCTTGGAAATCTTTTCCCTTTTTTAAGATCAGCTGTATTTAGAATCCTCCCTGCTTTCTGCTCTCACTTTAATTTGCACTTGACGTTGACTTTGACCTTGGAGGATCCAACTTAATTTCCTATATAATTACTGGGAAATGTCACAGTCTCCAAAATTCATCTTCCTCTTGAACACTGCCACTAACTGCTTACCTACTGGCTCAAAGCACTGTACCTGAGACTTATCTAGCATCTTCATTTCATGTTCAGCTGGATGCTGAACATTTTAGTATCTACATATCTGAAGTTCAGTAATTTGGATATTATAACATTAAAATGAGAAAACAATAACTCTAGAATAGATTATCCATTCTTTTGCCATGGCAGGTTGTTGCCTGGTAGTTGCTTCATGATTTAGGGAAAGACAAACTTGCCAGTTCATTCATTTATGTATGGATGTCTTGTCAATGTAAGTATTTGAGCTGCTTGGAAACTCTACAGAACCCATTGGGTTCTGTAACTGGAACATGCAGAGTATGTATTTTTTGAGAAAAAAAATCTCATTATCTGTTTTTAAATTTCTAAATAATCCTGGGTGTTCTCCCAATTTTTGAAATGCTGTGAGAATTCTCACTGGAATTTATGCTATTAGATAAACATAATACATACACTTTATTTCCTGGCAATTCTTTTTTTTTCCCCTTCATGACCTTACACATGATCTGAATTTGGGTCAAATCATGTAGAACTGCATTTCATGTAGTATGGTTGCACTTACTTGCATACTGGACACCTCCAAGTTCCTCTTTCACAGTTCAGTTGCAAATAAGATTCCAGATCAAAGCACTGGGTATCAGAGAGAAACAAAGATGATTGTT
The DNA here is from genome assembly GCA_023637945.1 of Phaethornis superciliosus. Taxonomy (NCBI): domain Eukaryota; kingdom Metazoa; phylum Chordata; class Aves; order Apodiformes; family Trochilidae; genus Phaethornis; species Phaethornis superciliosus. The sequence continues at coordinate 30,489,093 of JAJQWJ010000008.1, forward strand.
TTTAAAAAAGGAAATCAAGATAAAATACTGTATTAACTGAATAAGTTGGACAAAAGTAAAGCTGCCACGAAGAAAAGCCAAAAGCACTGACACCCAAACCAAATAGCTTACTTTCTCCCTCTCCATTAAACATCTACATATAAGGCTCATTAATGAGGTTGACAGATACAGAAAAATTCCATTTCATTAAGCACTCCCATATGCTAACCAAGAACACATGGCTGGGGCAATATTGCCAGGCCACTGGCATCTACTCACTTGTACATGTTTGCAATCGTGACCCCTTGCTGGGAGCTGAATCCTCCGGAATGTGATGGGACATTTCAGAGAGACTTTAATAGCAGTTTGCTCTACTCCATCTTCCCCATTTAGTGTTGCATTGCCAGAGGAAGCTGCTACACTACTGAAGTTCCTCTTTACTGTTTAGGAAGAAAGTAAGAAAGGTTGGAACTAAGGTTGTGTCCTTGGTACTTTGTTAGCCCCACCCCAAAAACCTTCAATAGTTAAAGATACCAAAGATTTAATTCATGCAAGTGATCTTCTGGAAATTCCTGACAAGTGGAGCTGAAGGTTCTCAATAAGCAAGTAAATTTTGGGTAGAACTAGCTTATCACAAGTGAACATAGGCAATCTGTCAAGTCAAAAAAAATGCAAACTCACTCTTAGTGATACAATGTTCTGCTGGGAGGAGGCGTTTCTTTAATAAACCTTGAAGTACAGAGCGAACCGATGGCCGGTGCACCAACTGCAACACGAACAAGTGTGACTGAAAGAAAACACATTCTGTCACCAAAAAAGAATCAAAGACAGAGGGTAAATACACTGCTGAACAGAGACGCATTCTTCTCTGGGACACGTGGCTTCCTTAAGAAGCTGATGCCTAAATGTCAAGGCTGGTTCTGCTCTGCTGCACTTCAGGATGTGCTGCACGCTGTGCACTGAGCTGTTCTGGGCTCCAGGAGCATAAGGTATCCAAGGGCTTAAAAAAAACCCAAGACTTTCTCCATTTTTTTCCCCTCCTTAACATACAGAATACACAGGGCTGACAGATTTCCCTCTGACACCAGGGTTTATTCTTAAAACCCCGGATTCTTTGACACAGTCTAGCCCACCTGCCTGCAGGTGAAACCGAAGGTTCCCAAAATTATTTGCTGCTTGTGTTTGGAACCAACTTGAATCTTCTTCCTCAACACACAGCTAGCTGTGCATTCACCAGCTGCTTCCCCTGCTCTTAGCCACCACAAAAAATGACATTATGTGACTAAAGGTCTGTGTGAAGTAAAGCAAATTGGGTGGATGGCTTCTTGTTCAAGTGCCTCACTGCGAGCTTGGTAGAGGCATCGGCTTGATTTCTTATCAATGACAACAGAACAGGCAGGAGCAGAGACTCCTGTGTGCAACAGTCTGCACTAAAATAGTTCTCAGCCCCAGAAGCAGCTAAGCTGTGGAACAGGAGAAACTGCATGGACCAGACTGCATCATGCAATATGAGTTTTCAATCCAAAAAGCATTTGAAAAAAATCCTCACCACCACCAGTAATTGTGGTGCTGGTGTTCTCATTTCAAACCAAACACAGTTTAATACCTTAATGAAATTAATAGTGGACAAGAGTCTGTAGCACAATAATCTACTTCTGCTTCAATACACTTTAGGCACACTTTAAATAGGTAGGAGATAAAACTCCTTTCCTCTCCTAGCCCACAGGAGGCATGGGAAGGACACCACTACCTTCTGCCATGATACAGCAGCAAAAAATTCCCTAATTGACACTCTGTGTCAACATCATCAAACAAGCACCTTAACAGAGAAAAAAGCATGGAAAAGAAAATTTTAAAAAAGTGAGAGCAAGGCTCTTTCAGCCAAGGCAAAATTTGCACACTGTGCTAAAGAGCAAAGTCAGCATCAGCAGCCGGAGCCGTGAGCTGTGTGTACTTACACAACAACACGCTGTGACTGTAATTTGAATCGTGTTTCTTCCTGGCTGGCAGACATGCTTTAGGTGCAGAGGTTTATGAGATGTCTTGTTGTCACCACGCTCGATGGTAAGTGGGGTTGCATTAACGCTGACCTGGACTGAAGCTGGCCAGTTTGTGTTCATTTGTCTGTCTTCATGGTGATAGCACTTGAACTGTAATTCCAAGTCAGACCTGTACGACAACCAATAAATCTTCCTTTAACTTTGCTTTCAACATTCCAAAGTGAGGTCGTTTTGATGCTTTTTCCTTATCAATCAGATTATTTCTCTAGAATTATTGCCAGTAAAGGATATAGCCTATTTTCTTCACAAAAGCCCTGAACAGAAGCAAGTATGAATCAACACCATAAGCACGTCACAAAGTTGTTGTTAATATTTTACACTTAAAAAGGACTTTCCTAAGGCAAGACCTCAAATCACTTTGTTCAACTAGACCACGGAATGATCCTGGGGAAAGAAAAATGTAAATAGCAGGTAGGTCCTTCCTGTGTGTTAAGAGTTAAGAACAACAAAGTGATGCTCTGCAGTGGGTTGTGCTGGAAGACTCTGGATTCTTCACTGCTGTTTACAAAACCATTGGAATGAACAGCTGGTCAGATAAAATACAGGTACAGCTAACCCTGCCTTGGAACAGGTAAATCAACTTAGATAAAATCACCCCTGTATCTCACCTTGTGTGTTTCTGTGATGCCAAATTAACACAGCTATGGATTAAATCTGGCCAATTCAGATCCTCTTTGAGAGCATGAATTCCTCCCACCTCCCTAATAGTATCTTTCACACACTATTTAGCTCCTCAGAAATTAGTTTTATAATGCCTCCAAAAAAGGAAGAGCCTGAGATTAAGTTAATCACAAACTAAGTGGGTAGAGACTATGACTTCAGTTTCACCCATGGATGTTAACCTTGTGTTAGGAACAAGTAATCTGAGGAAGAAATTTAAAAGAACATGAAGAACTGAACTGAAATGTCATGATTCTGCTGTTCATGACAGCAAAAGACAGCTGATTGTTCATCTTTTGTGCCTTAAAATCTAGGTGCTCATTTCTTCCTCTTGCCTGAAAGCAGATATCTTTATCAGAGCTATGAAGAACAGCTCTTTCAGGAGATCTCATCACCACAATTGCTGTTCTCCTTATCCAAACCCAGAGATTTCAATTCTGACTTCCCATCACCTTTTCTGGATTTCAAAATATCAAGATTTAGCCCTGGACAAAACCATGGTTTATTTAACAAAGGGAGGTATAGAATACAAATTATCTGACCTTTCAGCTTAAGCCAGCTATATTGTCTTTCCATGTTTTTATTCCCAAATACTTCATTAACAATTTTTGATAGCTCTCATTGCAAGATCCACTGGAGCTTCTCACCTGATAAGACACCACAGTCACCCAAAGGAGAGGTGACACCTGATGTAAAAGAGGTCAGATCAAGTAGATCAAGTGCATTTCCAAGGATTCTGGGCAGGGCTGCTGAATGCCACAGAGCAGTGACAGAGCTCAGGAGACCCACAAGTTCTGTGGGACACTGCTAATAACAGCAGTGCTAAGACTGAACCAGCTTCAAGGAGACATTTTCCCTGCCTTCAACCTTTCTGTTTCTTGTAACCATGAAGAGTTCCCAGTGGGGAAAAAAAATAGTTGCACTGCTATTTGTTATGTGTGTACACATGAGAAGTTTTGCCGAATATTTTAACTGGCAGAAAAATATTCAGAATTGGCTCGATTCCACCTTTCTTTGTAAAACTGAAATCCATCCACGCATGTGACTAATTCATTTTTCTGGAATCCATCCAGCCCTGAGTTAAATGTGAAATGACTTCATTACAGGACCATCCCTTCTCCCCACTGTTAACAAGCTTTTCAAAACAGCAGACCTGAGTGCAGTTTACCTATGAGTCTTCATTTAAAGAAGTTTAAATAAAGGCTCAGGTTTGGTGAGCTCAGGAAGAAAGAAAGAACAGATATTAAGAAACAGTCTCATGCCTCAGTGCAGCACTATAAATCTCCTGAATGAGCAAGCACAATCCCCAGTAGTGATTACTTATTAATAAGAACTGGCAAATAACAGCCAAAACTCCCTCTGCTGCGAGTACTCCATGATAATGAAATGCAAGGAAGCAATAACTGACCTCAAAGTTAGGTGTTAATTATTGGGTGTGGTGTCCCTGCAACCTCCCTCTCTCCCAACCCCCAGGCTGCCTCAGGGACTCCTGCATCCCACATCAAGCTTCAGTTTTTAGAGTCTGAGTCTGTCCTTCTGGCAGAGAACTGAGAGCACCTCTCTGCCCAGCACACCGTGAAAACAGAAGTCTTGAGTGAATTCCACTGACTGGGAAGAAGAGCCTCAGAAGGGAAAAAAACTGAAGTTATGGCTCCCATTAAGGTAGGGATGTGGTCCAAGCTTGGAAAGAGACTGGAAGTGAGGCAGGTGTAATGAAAAACGTGCTGAACGTGTTACATGTCACCATCCTAGCTGTGAAACAACCCCCAACAAGAACCTGAGAAACTAACTAGCTTACAAAGAGCATGGAGACAGCCTCAAACAATGTAACCAGCACCCAGGATAAATCCCCAGATACTTTCTAAGAAGAGTGAGGAGACAAAATTATTCCCTGGTATTTGAAAATACAGAAATAAATAAAAATAAGGCTCTGACCGTCGTTTGATTCAAAGCTCTTCCATGTGAACACGGTGGAATATTCCAGGACATAACCTGGCATCACTTATGCAGCTCTACACTAAATGCAGGAGACTACCACCTAGAAAAAGTACTGCTCTGTGCCAGAAAGGAGCACTTGGTGTAAGTGAAAACCATAAGTCTTTGTATGTGGAAAGCTATGCCTTGATACTTCAGAGCTGTCCTAACTTGTGGAGTCACAGGAGAGGGGGAATTTAGGAAGTGAGTTTCTAAAGTTTGGAGGATTTCATCACTTGTCTCTCCAAACGATTCTACCAAGCCACTAAATCAAGTCCTTGGTTAGTGAGTTATTTTTCATTATCAGATACTCTGCACCATCTTATTTAAGGGTAAACTGTAACAGCCCTGCACAGTCACTTCTGCAACTAACATTTCACAGGCCACAAAGCACCCAGGACTTCAGTGTCTCCCAAATGGAAGTTGATACTGGTGACAGTCATAGAGGTCCCATACATCCATCCCACCCAGCCCAGAAAGGGTGGGAAGAGTTGCAGCTGTTTTTTCAGACACTGCATGCCAACTGCTGTCAGCAAGGAGATGCAAGACAGATCTAGAAGCAGTTTAGATCGTGTTCTCTCGGGAAAGTGACAGCTGAGAGCATCCCTGAGGTTTAAAAGGCATTTTTCCTCTCTAGGCCCCAATTTTTGAAGTGAAATTCAGCATCAAGGCTCAGGAAGTTCATCTGGCCTGTCACTCCTCCATCAGTGGGTGCAGACCACTTTGGCTGAGCTTACCTCCACATCAGTGTCTGATGAACAGTTGGCCGTAGGTGAAAGACATGGTTACTGACTGCCAGGTTGTGTTCCAGGCGGAAGGGTTCCAGCACAACACCATCTCTCACCGGGAAGGTCAGGCGCAGCTCATCGTTGTGGTTGGCTGGGATCGAAGAGGGAGAGAAAGTGTGAACTTTCCCTTTAGCATCTGCAGTGCAACAATAATGTGTGTATTTATACAGAACAGCAACAAACAGCACAGTGATCTGCTACTGGGTCTAACTTAGGAGGTTCATATGCACAGAACTGAAAATTACAAATAACTACATCATCTAGCTGATACAAGTGGCAGGGCTCTAAGTGACAGTGATAGCAAACCAAAGTTTTCTGTTCTCCCACACTTAACATTAGGACCTTAGCATCCCAGCCATAGACAAGGCAAGAATTCCTGGTTTTTACTGGATAGGTTTTGTGTCCAGGCTTACTCTGTTGGCAGAAGACTGGCAACAAATCTCTTAATTATGTCCAACTCTAACGCTGCTTATTTTCCCCACTTTGAAGCGAGATCAACATTACCCAATTAGTTTCAACAGTTTCATCAGCTGAAATTATCCAACAGCCCAAGAAGCTGGTATTCAGTTATTATCTGATCTCACAGCATGAGGCTCCAGGGTAACTTACAGCTGATCTACAAAATTCAAGTGTCATTATGTGTTGTGTTCTTGCCCATATAATACTGCAGAGGCCACCTTCTTCTACTTCATTATTTAGCTACCCTGAACTCCAAACAGGGGTTGCAAAGTGCTAATGCAGCAGCACTTGTTTTACAGAAAACATCAAGGTTCTCCCACTTGCCCAGTAATTGATATCTCCTATTGTTCATCAGTCACTTCAAAACCTCAAACATCTTGTGCTCATATACAGTCAGACAGATCTTGTTATTCCTGCCCTGTTCCCAGCCAAATGCAGCTGTGATACTGAGCAGCTTCAAAAGGAACATATATCAATTTCTGGCATACTACTGAATATTCTTGAGAAGTCTGTATGGATCACAATAGAGACACTGCTATAAATATTCACACTGTACACTACTCTGCAGTGATGTTCAGTGAATGGTTCTGACCTTGAACAAAACAGACCACAATCAAATTTCACACAATAAACAAGCCTACCAAGCACACATAACAGAACCCAAACCCCAGTGGTTTATCCTCAGGAAGCGTATGAAAGGAATACTCCAGGAGTAAAATCCTTAACAAGCTGAACCTGGAAGAACTTTTAAGATACTCTATTTTACAAGGGGATAGCAGTCTTTCTCTTTTCTGCCCACTGGCTCTGCACCATGCAAGACACCCATCACAACTCAGCAACCTGAGCCTCTGCCAGAGCAGCAACTGGAGCTACTTTCCAGATTCTGAAATCTATGTGGCAGGTAACAGAGGGACAATAAATGCCTGTGGAGGCATTTTGTTCACTACTCACTTGGAGGTGGTGGTAAAGCATTGATATTTGGTTTAATGTCAGGTGGGAATGGTGGTTTAACATCCTGGTTAGGTGACAGGTATGGAGGAATATTGCTCCCTGGAGTCATAGGTGGCGTGGGGTTTCCTGGAACAGGTGAATGAGGGTAATTTGCCACAGGTACAGGCCTCGATGGCTAGAAAATAAATAACATCACATTGTTATTGCAGTCTGAAAATCAGAATAATAACCCTTGTGAACTGCACTGCTATCAAACAAGAAAGGCTACAAACAAGGTAGGAAGGCTCTTCTCTCTCTGGAAGGATGAGAAACCATAGAACATCCCAGGAAGATGGGGACGATGGCAGACTAGGACAGCAAAGTGGGAACTGAGACCAGCAGACCAGGCAGCTTTATTGAGGCTATGACCAGATACAAGCAAGGCTGCCAAGAGGCTTATCAAGTTCCTCTGAATGCTCTATTTCCAAAACCAATCAGCCATTTACTTTAGTTTTTCCACACCACCCCAACCTACCCAGCCCTTTGTATCTCTTTGGCTTTCCTCCCAAAAGAGCCCCACTGCACAAAAGCCTCCATGAAAAAAAAAATCCAAAGGCAAGCAATTAAAATGTCTGTGTCCCTTTTACTTCCATCTATCCTTTTCTCCATCCCTGTCCAACTCATCTACTCAGAATAAAATCTCTGAGGGTCAGCGGAAATCTTTTATTCTGTGTACCTACAAGCTGATTCTGTTTGCTGCTGAATGAGCCAAAATAAGAACATGTATGGTATTAAAACACCACTGCTTTTTTTCCCCTTGTAATTAAGGGGATGGCTGCAGTTAACAGAACAAGCCACTAATGATGATGCAAAGGAAGATGGCAGTCATGTGGCTCTCTCTTGTAGCAGCTCATGTACCACCAGCACATACACACCAGACTGGCAGAAGATTTAAATCTCAACAGACAGCCAAAGCATCAGGACTTAATTCTGATTATCTAAATGCTGTGCTGCTATCCTAGGATACTATCAAGTACAGAGGGAGAGAGCTGTGTCCTGAAATCTTAAGCATTTACACTTTGATTTTTTTCTTTAGCACACAGAGTTACCATCTTCACAGCTGCTACTATCCCAAAGTTCAGGTACTGTCTGTAGCAAGCTGGAATCCTCAGCCAGGATTATCTCCCTTCTTAACAAGGTCCCTTATTATCTCATTTTTTGTTTGCAAAATGGTTGGTACTTGAACACAAAATAGGGGACTCCCTGAAAAGACCACAGATTCCCTGTTAGAAATACCCTGCAAAAAACCCTAAACTACATCTAAAATAAAAAACACAAATGGACACAACGTTGAAGAGATGCTCTACAGTAAAGTGTTTTGTTTTCCCTGTTTTTTCTAATAGTGTTTGCTGTGTGAATCACACTGGAACAATTCCAACTTGACACCAACGTGCAACTTGGGTTCTTCAGCTACATTCAAAATCAGAATGCAATCCAGAGACTTCAGCAGCTCATGTTTTAAGAGCAGGTCAGACCATCAATGGCCCTTCTCATTTTTATACTCACTGTGTGCAACAGATCATTTTAGTGTACATTTCAAAGACCTCAGCAAGCCCTCAGTACACAGTTGGTTTGGAGAATAAAAAGCACTCAAGATGCATCCAATAAAACAGGTTTCAGGCAACGTTTGAAAAATTCTAATTCTTGCCCAAAACAAACAACACAGAGACAAAGGAAGGACAAAAAGGGAGGGAGAGCTCAGAGAAAGTCACCCATTCAGTTCCAAGATGGAACAGCTTTAAGTTTGGGCTGGCTTAATCTAACAGTGACCACTGCAGGTCTGAAATTGGGATGCTGCAATGTGGAACTTGACTATTACAAATTTCCAAAGTTGTGTTCTTGCAGAGTGCCACGAACAGATGAAAATACTAAAATTGAATTCCAGTAGGTATGTCTTTTTACATGTTATTTTTTAGAGAGAAACTAACATTTTCTTACAAAATAACCCCTTATGAGTTGCAGTAACATTCAATTTTCTTCACAAACTGCTCTGGAATTACAACACAACTTAAGCTGACGAATTGAACCTGTGATATCCAAAAAACTTACTAAAAACTGTGCTTTTTTTCTCCCTTTCTATGAATTACGTACAAGTAGTATCTATGAAGTAATTCAGGTGACTTCATACATAAATGTCTACCAGAATGCATCACAACAACCTTTAAATTCTTACCTTATAGTATTGCCCCATGTTGACTGTTGGAGGAGGGTACTGCCCCGTGTTTTGCTGGCTTGGCATCCTCTGTCCAGGATAGTTGGGAGACGTGAGGGGTCTTGGAGGGTTGGGAGTGGGGTACTGACCAGGCTGGTTTGGAAACTGGCTATTTGGTCCATACTGCTGGTTTCCATAACTTGGCTAGTTCATGAGAAAGATGAGAGAAGACAAAAGAGTTGTTTCATGTAAGCAGCTGTCTCAAATTGGTTAGTGGGAATTCCACCCATTCAATAGTGGAATCAAACCCAAGAAACCCTCCAAGTGAAAACTCCTCTGCTGAAATGCCTAAACCAGGGCCCTGATGGCTGAAGATGAAAATTCCCTCAGAAGCACACAAGTCCCACAAACCAAAGCAGAACAGCCACGAACAGTAACAGAGACTCAAGCCTTCCAGTGCTATCAGAGGGCACCACCCAGAGTTACAACCAAATGAAAAGCTCACAAATTATCTGCATTTTCACATGCCCCAACCCTGAGGCTCCTTTTCCAGATGCTTCCAGAGAAAAGAAGCACAAGGAAGAAAACTAGCATCAAAAGAAATAAAAATATATGCTGGGATGGGCAGAGAAGTTGTGTTGTCCATGGCTGCTTTGCTGGCCTTGTGCCAGAGTGTTTAGTGATACCTTAAGTGAAGAGAAGCTATTACTAGTCATTTACACCCTGCTAGTGGTAGCTAGTACTGTGCTACAGTTTTGGAATCAAAGTAAAGAAAATTGGAAATTTAAAGGTAGTAAAATGTCATTTTGAAAAAGATTAACAGCCTTCCTTAAAACAGGAAATCTGAAGATAAAAATTATCTGAACAAGCCACATTCTGTTTTCTTAACTGTAAAATAAGTAGCAGCATTCAGAGCCAAAAGCCTTCCCTGAGAAGCAACTCCTGCAAAAGCAAGGAACATTTTTTTGTTTCTGATTAATTTCTTTGTTGAAAAAAAAAAAAAAGTTTGCAGATGAGGAAAGAAATGTAGCTCAATAGCAAATGTTTTCTATATATTCTGCACACAGTACTCTTTGCTCCATGTTTTCTACAAACTACCATTACTACCATCAGGGCAATACCATAATATTCAAAGCTCTACACCCGGAGTTATAGATGTTATATAGTCAAAGTTTAATAAAATATGTCCTCAGGAAATTATTTCTGAAGCTAGTAATGCTGCAGTACAGGTATACAGATGGTTGGGGGGGATTCTCAAAAGCATCACCAAAAGAATCACTGATTCACACCAATCTGAATACTAAAATGCACTGGCACTTTTTAAAATCCAGAAGCTCACCTCTTTGCATCTTTGGTTGTCCACATTTCTTTAACATTTTGACCCCAGGGGTTTTGCCCAAGGTCATGATTCAGGTCAATGGCAATGCTATTTTGTCTACAATGCCACTTGGATCTCCTAAGACACCATGGGAACTTAGAAACACCACACTCCAAATAAACTTACATTAGATAACTGCTGACACAGAGAGATTTGAGTTCAACATGATTTATATTCATCTCAATGCCTATGAAAACCAAGCCTCAAGAAGCCTGGAAAGCAGTAGGTCTTTAAAATAAATGTTATTACTTTTGGTGTTTATACAACGTAGGCTCTGTATTTCTTTAGAACAATAAAACCATCCAAGAAAATGCAGATCACATATGCATTGGGCTCAAATGAAGCATCTCACCTTCAGCATCTCTTTTACATTGTCACATGAAATAAATCCCCCCCTGTGAAGGAAGTCTGCTTAAGGTCTCTGAATTCACCATCTAGCACAAGAATCTGAAATTGACATTTGGAAGGCTCAGATGGTTTGGGCCCTTTCTTGATTTTAATGACTGTCATTTGACTAACATAGCAAAGGCCAACCTGAATACTTTAGAGGCATTTTAACAGCAGCATTCCCACCAAGGCTGGAAGAAAGATGAACCTATAAGCTGTATGGGAATGCACACCAGCCATTACCCAGCACGTTGCAGCATTCTGTCCGTATAACAGCGTACACAAAATGTAATTTATTTTATTACCTCTCCTGGGTATGGTCTCTTTATGCCCTGGATGGGCAAAGACTGGGGGCGTGGGCCTGGGTAGGCTTGCTGAGGCATCCTCTGGCCATGGGTGCTGAAGGGACTCATTCCAGGAGGTCGAGGCTGGTTCATGCCCATGGGTGGCCCACTCATGCTGGAAGGTGTCATTCCTGCTCCCATGCTTGCTGGGTTCATGTTGCCTGGCATAGAAGCAGGGCCACGAGGACCAGGCTGGTTCATAAACTGGTTGTTGTAAGCCTGAGTTGGACCCATCTGGAAAGAGGAACAAACCTTCAACAGAAGAAGAAGAAGAAAAAAAAAAAAGAATAAAATGCGACATGCATTTAAAATGAGAGGAGGGAGCTCAACATGCTTTGGGGGGAGGGAAGAAGGGGAGGATTTATGTCGCATTTTCCTTCCAGGTTCTCCAACATTTGATGGGTGGTGATGTTATTTACAGTAAAAATTCAATTGGAATTGTAGAAGGCATAAGAGAGAAAAACAGATGTAAGCCTAAGGTGAACAATTAAATCCAATAATTTGGATACTTTATTATTGTAAGGTAATAGGTTAGGAAGTTGGCTGTGTAAATATAGCCCAACACCATAGTTTCTAAGACACTGTGCTTCTTTACATCACTTGGCACATGGGCTCATATACTCCAAAACTCACAGAGGTAAAAAAGCTGAGGATGAAAAAACCTGAACTGATTAAATCCTGGCTTATTTTAAGAAAAAAAACATGAAGTAATGACATGCTGCAGGCTATGGATCACCAGAAATGCATGTCTGTGTTGTCACAGATATCATTAAACACCAAATCTCTTTTCTACCATTTTCTCCTTGTTGGAAGAGAGAAAAAAGCAACCAACCAACTGTAGCTGGCAAAACAAACACTTAACCAAATGGTACAAAACCAATGGTACAGTTCCAAGAGCCTGTAAACATCGTGCCAACTACTCAAGAGTACCACAGGGCTAGCAAAGGTAGCACTAATAAATACATCAGAAAAGAAGGTTCTGGGAAGACCTAACAGCCACCTTTCAGTACTTGAAGGGGGTTTACAGGAAGGCTGGAGAGGGATTGTTTGCTAGGACTTGTCGTGATAGGACAAGGAGCAATGGTTTTAAATTAAAGTAGATTTAGATTGGATGTTAGGAAAATTTGTTTTTACCATGAGGGTGGTGGAAAAATAGAACGGGTTGTCCAGGGAGATAGTTGAGGCCTCATTCCCTGAGATATTCATGGTGAGGCTTGACAAGGCTCTGAGCAACCTGAGCTAGGTGAAGGATGTCCCTGGTTACTGCACGGGGGTTGGACTGGATGACCTTTAGAGGTCCCTTCTAAATTATTCTATGGTTCTTTGTCAGCTGCTGCCCTAACTTTGCTTAATCTTCATTTTTATTTTGAAGGGGCAATCTCCAGACTACAAAATCCACTTGGGCAAGATTTATTGGGGAAAAACACAAGAGACCAACTCTCACCTAGGTACCCACATTCCAGAGGTTTCCCATCAGCATTTCTACTCATGCTCATGCATACAAATAAAACACAGTAGGCACCCTAATGAACAGGGGAATAAGAAGGACAGCCCAAATCAGGCAGGTATGAAGACAGAGGGTTACTCTCTTACCGGTCCATACTGGTTCATGTCCTTATTCTGTGTCTCCTGAAGAGCTGCCACCGTGGCTGTGGCTGTGGCTGTGGCTGTGGCAGCTGCAGCTGCAACTGCAGCAGCAGCAGCAGCTGCAGCTGGCTGGGTGAAATCAGCTGGGGGTCTCGTGTGAGGGGGGATCCCCATTCCTGCAGGGGTGTTTGGGCCTCCTGGGTAACTAGGACGGAAGAAAAATAAAAAGAGAGAGAGACACACACACACACAGTTAAGATGTGCCTGGTGGATTTTGGTTTGAAGGTTGCCCTGATCCTCATCTGGAACCGTTCCAAACTCGGGTATGGGTGTCTAATGAAATCAGGAGGAGAGGGAATTAGGTGTGTACATGAGATCCAAGTGTTGCTCAGGTGTAGCAGTCAGAGGGATGCCAGGGGGATATTACAAGGCACTGCTCTCAGCTGCTTTGTGGGCAGTGAACTGCTTTTGCATCCCTGGGGCTCCGTGGGAAGTTGTGCTGAGATCCTGGAAGTTAATGCACACTCCATTTCCCAACAGTGGAGGGGCAGATTGCACAGAAGCAGGAATAGGGAGCTTCCTCCACCACTGTGTGGTCATCTGCCTCAGCGGTGACTTATGCCAAGTGTTCCCCATGTTTTAAAAGCATTTCTCCCTGAACCTTAGCAGAAAGGCCAGCAGAGACCCAATGGAGTCAGCTCTGCTGGATCCCACACAATGTATTTTGCAGTTCCTACCCAGCTCTCCTATTGATTCTAAGATAAATTAAGCTAAACCATGCCCTCCCCACTCCAAGACACCAACTGTCTCCATGGATAAGGGCCAGCAGGCTGTGTCCATTAAAGAGATGTTAAAGAAACTTTCTGACTACTTGTTCAAGGTCAGTCAGTAAATCAGTGGCAGAGATGAAAGGAGAGGCAAGTTCCCTGAGTTCCAGGGCTGTGTTCTTCACACTAGACCCACTGTGACTTTGCAGAGGGCTCGTGAAAAGTGCACTTAACCACCCCTATTCACAAAGCATAGACACAGAAAAAGTTAAAAGGGTAGCAAAAGCCAAGCTTTCAGTTTCAACTTACTTCACTAGTGCAGCATGTGCTACCCCAAAATAAATACACAGCTTCTCCACCTCTCTTAACAAACATCTTCACCTCCAAATCTTTTCAAATCCCTGCTGTGAAGTTAAGTCTTTGGGCAGAAGCATCCCACTGCATTACTTACTTTGCCTACTACTCATTCCTCCATACACAGGCAGAAATTATACCATCAATACCTTTCACATCCCGGCCTTATTAAATGTTAATCATGCCTAAGCCTGTGGTCTGTTTAACAATCTCTCTTAATTAAAACTTTATTTGGGGGGTTTATTAGAGCTAATTGATTGACCCAAGCCATTTCCATTTACCGTGATGAATTTCCTTGCAGTTTGGGTGGCTGATTTCAGAAGCTGTAAAAGCAGCACAGACTCCAGTTATCCGGCATAAAACAGCTGCTCAGACTTCACATCATTCGAGCAAACCCACCACACTTCTACCAGGCCGCTCCAACAAGTTGTATCAACTATTTCCATCCCCTTACCTGCCACCAAAGCCTCCACTTCCAGGGTAATTGGGTCGCCCATACATGCCCTGCTGGATGTATGGCTGGGTAGAGCCTGCCTTGGCTGAGAATTGCTGCTGCTGCCCAGCAAACTGAGGGGAATTGATTCCAGGGTTGCTGGTAGTCATCCCAGAAGCCATGGGATTTCCTGCTGGGTTCATAGGGTTGTTAGCATTTGCCATTGGATTTCCCAGCACCTGTGAGGAGAAAGAGGAGCGTAAGGAGCTGGACCTTGAACTACCTCAAGCAAACGAAGTGGATGTGCTGCAGCTGGTAAATGAAAATATTAAACCCTGGACTCTCAAGTCTTGCTGCTGCCTAGGTGCACATTCCTGGCAATTTCTCCTTTTGGAGTTTCCAAACAAACGAGAGGTTCTGATTTCTGAATTATCCTTCACAGCAGACTTTTAACTAGGCTGCACCCAAGCTAACACTTGTACAAAAGTTATGATGAATACCTGGTAGAAATATGCTCTGTAGGTGACAAATTCATCTGATTAGGAGAAAATATATACTTTTAACTTCTTTTTTTTTTTTTTTTTTTTTTTTTTTTTTTATGTAGGACTTTGAAATATTCAGTCCCACTGGCATACTGCAAGGGCTACTATAAACCCCAAAACTGAGAGATAATATATTTCAGTGGCTTAACCTAGTCTTGAATCTAACTCTCTCTAAAATGCACAGAAGTCTGCTGTTTGTTTTAATTGCTTCTTACATGAGAGTCCTCTTCTAGATTTTTAAAAAGGCTTGGCATGCTTGCTTGAAGCAGTTTATTTCCAATTAAACCCAAAATACTATGATTTCCATTGTGTTGTAAGTATGGCTATGCATGGATCACCTGCACAGAAATCTGTCTCCTACTTGGGAAGAAATTTAGTGGGTTTCATTTTTGCAGAAGACCAAGTCATCAGCTTTGGGAATTTGTGAAAGGGAATCAGTGAGCCCAGCTCATTCCTTTCTCTTGGGGTGCATGAAGATTTATGGGGAACCCTGACAGTCATTTCAATCTGCTTTGAACTGCTACAACTAAGGTACATTTTTTCTTTTATTGCACATTCCCTTCTGAAGCATCACAAAGTTAGTTAATAATATCAGTGTTCTTAGCATAACAGAAACTGAGTGGGTTTTGCCATTGTTTATGGTGGATTGGTTTTGGTTTTGGTTTCTTTTTTGCTTGGTTGGGGTTTTTTTGGTTTGTGTTTTGTTGGGTTGTTTGGGGATTTTTTTCCCTTTTGCCTTTTTAAGTGTGAAGGAGTTCCACAAGAAACTATACTTTTGTTTTGTACCCAATGTATGGACCTAAGTGTTTACTCAGGTGTTTCTCTTCCAGATGGATACTTTTTCTTTTAAAAAGGAAGCAACAATAATAAATGATGTTATACTTCCTGTAGCTGCTCTCCTCTCTCTGTTTTTTTAAGAAATATTTTGCCACAACCAGGACTTACATCAACGTGAGCATCTACAGACATGGCCCCTGAAAAATTTATTTCTCAAAGGACTCAAATCCATAACAATTTTGGTTTTCATTTTCTGATCAAAATTAAAATATTTTTTTTTAAAAGTATACAGAACATTTTGTATGGGATCCAACATAATTTGATTTGGAAAAGGTAGAAAAGGCTAGATTTCTGAACCATTTGCAGTCATTATAGATAGTGATATGTTTAGAGCACTTCATCCATGGTGTGAGAAAATACTGGTGTCTGAGAGCTTGATTTGGGCCACATAGGTTGGAGAGCACCCTGGCACAAGTAATTGGTGTCTCCTTCATTAAAGCTGCTTCTTTTTGCAGAGCATAATTCAATATATGTTGCAGAAGAGAGGTAAGAGAGAACCAGATGAAATCTCAGCCAGCATGGCTTTCACCTAAAAGCCAGAAGCTCATGCTTTTGCTGCACTGTATGTTGAAATACTTCTGCAAAGTTAAGGCAGTATTAACAGGAAAAAAGTATTAACACTGAAGAGAGCACAGCCTATAGCTGCTAGTTAGCAACTCACTGTGGGGGTAGACTTGGCACTGGATTTCACCAGCCCACAAGTATGACACAACCCCAGGTAAAATCGACACAATTATTTGGCAAATCTAGCTGGAATTTTTATTTTTCATAAGACAAGGCTTCAGTTTCAATCTGAAATTCCCAAGGGGTTTGGGATTACCCCACAATCATGCTTCTAGTGTTGAAACCATATGGTGCAAAATATGTGCTAAACCCAAGCCTGACATTTGCACGCAGCTAAAGGAGTTTCTGACTCAAGCTCCCAGACACCTTCTTTTTGTATGTCACCAAAGGGGACACGACTGGGAAAAAAAAAAAAAAAAAAGTACTGTGTAGAACAAAGAGAACACAGCCACTGTTATTGATACCACAAGGATTTTTTTATCAAAAGCTTCCCATTTTGCAAACATTAGTGAAAACTCACATCTAAAAGGTCAGGAGCATAAAAACGAAGCTTACCTGGCTTTGAGAGGTGTTAGTCACACCCCATACTGTGGTGACCACTGATAAAGAGCCTGGAGGCTGGTTGGTATTTTGCTGCCAGGGAACAGAATCATAAGGGAAAGACCCATCACTGCAAAAAGAAATGGTTTAGGAGGGTGAGACTTTGGAAGTTAAAAGAGTAGCAAATTGCTGGTGGGGAGAAAGGGATTAACAACTCTCCACCCCTCCTCCCATTATTAGCTTAATACTGTCAGAGGCAAAAAGTTTCTTTAACAGCAACGTGATCATATGAAAAGCACACAGACTTAATGAATTCTTTAAACATGGAGCCCAGGAGTTTGAACATAAAGGTCTGATAGCAATGAAAGTAAAAATAAACTCGGGGTAGAGTTCCAAACAAAGACACTCTGCAAGTTGTTCAGAAGCACTTATTGTATGCAATCCATCTCAATCACTGTTTCAGCTGCCTCCTATCAATTCAATTAGATTTTGAGACCAGACTGCAGCTCCACTGTCTGCACTGGGTCCTCAAATGGCCAGAAAAGCCTTGAAAGGAAAAACAGTTCAACATAATTTTGAAAAGTAAATTGAAATTCAGATAGTGTTCTCCCACACGATGGATAAGATGCATGCCAAAAACAGTATTAGCTGATCAGCATTCTAGGAAATCAACTGCAGATATGTAACACATCTTTCAGATAAATATGTGGATGAGAGGATTGAATTTTTCCATCAGCTTTGTCCACAGATACAAGCAAACATTTCTTACAGTTCTCTTTATACAAAAGCATTGGTGGCTTCAAAATCAACGCCAGAAAAGTGTGTAGCCAGCATAATTAATGAAATATGTTAAATCTGGTGAAAGTCACTATTAATCCTGCAACTCAGAAATATAGCCCACTTGAAATCTGAACGTTCTTTTACTATCAACTTGTAAATCAGATTTCTATTTGCATATACATACACACACATGATCTTTCCTCATCTAGAGAGAGATTTAATACACAGACATTTAAGAGACAGACATTTAATAGACACACACGTTGCTCTTTTCTTTTCAGACACCACTGACTTGTACTTTATATCAAGGGCTGCATTTTTACCTGACCTACCACCTTCCACTGGAATCCTGCCTTGCCTAAAGAATCCATCCAGGTCCTTTAGCCACATGCTTCAAAGCCTGCACCATGAAGTGCCACAAAATTCACCCTGATGAGACATGGAGCTGACTCTCCCATGTCCCCAGGCAGTGCACTCCAGGCTTGGACCACTTCTTCCTCTTGTGCTGTGAGCCAAAATCAAGGACTATCTATGTATTCATTCCCTGGCCTGTTCATAACACTTAAGTGTGAAGCATTTAAGGACAGGAATTTTATTGCCCAAAGAAGTACACACACCTGGTAACAGCTGCCCATGACCCAAGTTACAAATAATCTCCTAACTCCAACTGCAGCAGTGCAAGGTAAAATGAAGCAGTGAATACATTTTAAAAACAGCCAGGAATTTTCAAACAACTTCCATAATGCTGTGTCAGCACTGTATTAGAACAGAACTGTGAATCTGAACCGATCTGTTTGTTTCGAAATACCCAAATTGAATAAGCAACTAAATCATAAAATGAAATGAAATAAAATAAAATAATTAGGGGAAAGAATAATTTCCCCTGACAAATAATTAGGGGAAATTTATGAAAACCAGTAATTCTCTGTAGGATGCTTGACACGTAATGCTTACATTGACAGCATCCACACAAAATGAGGTGTGAATAAGGGCATATTTAACACCTTCCTTGCAATCCTCCTAGACGATTTTCTTTAGAATATTTTCTCCTAGAAGGCTGAAAATCTTACCCCACTCATTCAGAGGCTCAGCCAGTGACTGATACCTGAAAGTGATGCAAAGCTTGAGCAAGTCCCCTCCACCAGCATGGAGACAAATGGTGACTAACCCAGGATTTGTGACTGCCATGAAGCCTCCTTCTTTTTTTCCTACTATGAACGATGACTCCTTCTTCACTTCCTTCTCTGACCGGTTCTGATGATGTCTGCTCTGTGATTTGTTTGGATATTTCTGGCACATCTGAGTGGTTGTATAGTTCAGTGACCAGAAAGCAGCTCTCTCCATGATTTAAGCAGTGAAAGGACTCATATTCCCCACCAATGCACTGTGGCAAAGAGTTGGCAAGTGTGTAAGTAAGAAGGGAAATGACAGGCAGGAGTCAAGCCAAGAAGTCACTGAAGGCTCTTCTAATGCAAATATGCCAGATATGTTGTATGCAAACTCAAACTTTGACCTAGCCATGTCCTGGCCTCCTGGTGAGAAGTTACAACTATTTCTTCACTTTCTTTGCTTCCAAAGCATGCTTCTCTTAACCACTCCTCTGCCTTCCTGAACACACAAGAGACTTTGTATAGTATTCATCCGTACTTTCCAATGGTGGAGTCAGAGCACTTTGTTTAGTGGAAGGTAAAAGAAGGGTCAATCACTGGATTTTTACTGTATTACTGTTTAAACGGGTGCACCTCAAGAAATCATCCTGTTGACACAGGATGAAAGCCTCCAGCACAGGACCCAGGGGTAAAATAGGAAGGCCAAAAAAACCACCCCAAAACCAAAACAAACCAGGTATAGATGTGTTGATAAATATTGATTGTGTACCTAGAATCACATGACTGTCACATCATCCAATATGGGATTTAGCTTTAAATAGCAGCATTAATATCAGAAATTGTGGCAACAATGAAATAGTGATAAATGTGCCTGGCAGAACTTGCTGCACTAGACCTCACATCACTCAAACTTCCCTTCAGTTATCCCAATGGGAAATGTGTGAGATTCTGGTGGGCTGCATTCCCTAGCATGATGCTCTGGCTCATCACGAATTCCACGGATGCCTGAGAAGAACATGTACCATAAAGGAGACAATAACCACCCTTATTTCTTTGGTTTCAAGCAGTAGGAGAGGCTGAAACATGTGCCACTCCACTAAAGGCTTGCACATCCCTCCACCTCACTCTTTCAGCTTGTGTTTCTCAGACAACCCAAAGGAATACTCCCACCATCAAAGGAAAATCCATGTAAGTACCCTAATGAAACGTGACCAATCTTTTGCTCATTTGCAAAAGACCACTGGCTTTCTGCTGTTATTATAGAGAGCTGGGAATTATCCTGAAATCCCTTTCTTTAAACCTGAAAATGGCAGCCAATGGGGAGAGAAGCTTCAACCACTCCAGCCACACCATGCTGCCCATGACATTGTTCCTCTTGAAGAGTACAAGGGTAATTAAGTCTCTCACTACACCCAGGAGGGCATTGAGTCAGTTTGGGCTCAGCTGGAGTCCACTAAAAGAGTATTGACTAAATTTATAATAGTGTTAATGAACCTATACATACCACTGGTCAGCATTAAAGGCCAAACAACAGAGGAAGCCATAGAGCAAAGAGGAAGAGATGGAGGAAAATTACTTCTCAAGCTATGATGTGGTCAGACTGCAATCAAGGAATAAGGAGGAAGGATTTCTTAGCTGCTGGCAGATGTACTGAAAGCACTGTAATGCACCACTCATGTCAGAGAGTACATCAGTCTAAACAGCTTTTCTTAATCCTAGGACCAAGAACACAGAACCAGGCAGATATCTGGCCTCTTTGGAGTACTTGGGGACTTCATGTCAGACACAGACTTGGTTAATTCTAATTAATAAAAAGTGAGGAAAATAATACTAGTGAATTACTGTAATTTATACATGAATGGTGGCACTATTTGAAAGTGCTGTATTTGAAGTGTGTTTATGTTGTCATTAAAGCAATTGTATGTGTACCTGATACTCTGTTTACATTTCATCATTGATTGAGGAAGGAAAGATTCAGATGATTGAGTGAAGTAGGCATCCCTGGAGCATTGGTACTTTACATGTGGAGGAGGATAAAAAACTGGAATTACACATTGTTTTCAGAACACTTGTTGAGAGGCCCAGGTGTCTAGAACCCTACCTTTGTAAGGTTTAAACACTGGAAATCTATCAACTACTGGAGAAATGCATCACTGGTTGGCATTCTCAAAAAAACCTTTTCACTCCAAGCACTAGCATCAAGTTTGCCCCAGCTGGGCTCTCAGCAGGTAAATTCTGCTCCTTATCCTCAAGCCAGCTTTGTGGTTTTGCAGGGGTCTTTAACACTTCTGAAGCAGTCATCCCCACCTGACTGGTGGCTGACACACACACACAGAGTCCACACAGCCCTTTAAATCAGCTGTCAATGTCACACTGATTGACATTTTGTCACCCAAAGACACCTTGAGAGGAGAACAAGGCAAAGAGCTACCCAAGCCAAACCTCTGCAGCTACACATGGCCCAACCTCAGAATGGTCCCAAGACTGCCCCACACCAGGGTTCCTGATTTTTTCTTGCCTGTTGGCACCTCTCTGTCTTTACACCTTGCTCCACCTCTGGGTGCAGGTGTGCTCAGGCTGCCCAGCACCCCCTGGGCTGTATTCTTGGTTGGAGCCTCTAGGTGACACTACTTTAATACAAACAAAACATCATTTCCCATAGGAGGCTCCTTGCTCCTGCCTCACTCCTTCCCCCAAACCCCCTCCCTAAAACCTCAACACTCTGCAGTGGAAAAAACATCACAAATCCCATAATTAGAACAAGAAATAAAGCCCTGGGTAACTGTAGCACCAATACGTGTGTTTCATGCCCAGATTTTCTCACAAGTTAGGCAGCTCAGCTTGTTTCATTCTATTTTTTTTTTTTTCACTTGGGTTTCTCAAATGAACACCACTCACGTAGCTTTAATAATTAACGTGGATTCAGTCAGCAATCCCTCTTGATTAGGGCACCACCATGAACTTATTTTAACCATGCTCTTTTCTAAGAAAAAAACTGTTTTACATGGTGCAGTGCAAGGACTGCATTTGAACCTCCTTTTTCGTATGTTCATATTCTGAAAGAGGCATAAATTTCACCACATTTTTATAATTTTTGTATCAGTACAAACAAAATCTAATAATTTCTTTAAAAATAAAATCCCAAGAAGAGATGGAATACTATTAGCAGTTTCCTGCAACAGCAAAATGCTTCAGAAAAGGCCTTCAGCTAAATTTTTCCCAATTCACTAAGCTAGGAATCCCTCACAATCTACTAATAAATAATAGATCAAAGGGATTTTTAATTTTTTTTAATTTCTGATGAAATTTCCACTGAAAATATCATTGGCCTGCACCAGAAAAAACCCAACAATGTGACACCTGAAAGCCAATTTTTTTTTCCCAGTTGCTGGCAATCAAAAGCATTTCAGAGATCTGCTTTTGTTTTTTTCTTAAAACCACTTTAGAGTTAGAAGGCAACGACTGACTTCTCGTTTTTCACTGAGATTTTTTTTAAAGGGGAACCAAACCAATGCCTCACCAGCTGAGACACATGCACCATCTTCATATGGCTAAAGTGCTCAGCCAAAGTGTTTCAACTTAAAACACTGAAAATTAGTTTTCAGTCTAGTTAACAAGTACTAAAAAACATTACTACTAAAAAATTTTTGTAACACAAAACTTAACCAAGTCATTCCTTGGCCTCCTGTGCTGTGTTTTCTATAGGAATGTTGAAACCACTCTACACAATCTGTTCTCTGTCATATGGAAGAATATGGCAGAGCAAAGAGACCCCCGTGCAGAAAGGACACGAGGACCACTTGGAGTCAGCAAGGAAGCCTGAAGACACATTGTAATGAAAACAAAAAATATCTGTACATCCCTGTACACTGACACAAACCAAAAGCCAATGCTGTATACAGATACTCTAAGGTGTTTACATTACAGATGAGGAAAAGAGGGTGGTGAACTAAGTTTTAACACTAGTACTGGCATTGGATGGCTAGCAGTAACTCACTTTTGACTGATGGTGCCTATGTGCTACAGCCCTTCTTCAAATGCATTCTTCTATTTTGTACTGTTATTTGAAGAATTTTAAATTGCATTGGCATAAATTAAGCCTTCATCGTGTATTTCACTAAACAAACATGTAAGAGTGAATCCCATCCAAATCATTGGGTTTTTTAATGTAAAGCAAAAGGGGAAAAAAGCCAATTTTGGATGCATTCTGCGAGACTTTGTTTCCCTCTGCTTCTGAATGGTGTGACTCCCAACATTCAGACCTCACAGAGGAAATACATGGCTCCAAAAATTATCCCTCCCCCCAGTTTCTCAAGTCTATTCATCTAGTTGGAAAGAGGGGAGGGAAACAACAGTGTTCTCCAACCCTCTGGAAAGCTTTGATTCTCCAAACTCCTGGAGGATCCATACCTAATGCTTCCCTATCAAGATAGAATTACCTCAGGTGTTGTTTCAGGACTGGAGTTGCCTGTATGAGCAACAGAAACTGAAGAGAAATACTGGAAGTGGTTAGAGTACCTGTAACAAGAAGGAAGGCTGTTTTTTGGCAAATCCCTTGGAAACACAGCAGCATTCTGAACCCGTTCTAGGTGAGCAGATGGAGGTGAGGCAGTCAAAAGGTGAAACCAGCAAGCCAGGGATCAGCTCAAATGGTTTGGGTGGCACCTGCAGCTAACAGGGGGCTATCTCCCCCTGCCTCTGCTCTTTTTGAGCAGCAACTCACATTTCAAACCACCATCCAAGCAGCCACACACCCATGCACAAGACAACCACTCGCATGGACACAGAGAGAGCAAAACCAAGCCGGTGGTTCAGCAGGTGATACCCAAGTACCTCTGGAAGCTGCAAGTCCTTAACTTTTTTAGTTAATTTATAGTCCTGACGAGGCCTGTGAGGCCTGGATGACTTATGACTGCAGGAGGTGGGAAGACTGCCTTCCCAATTCACATGGGGTTGCTACAGGTCAGGCTGTGACAGGCTTGCTGCTGTTCCCTGGCTCCTATAACCCTACACCCAGCCTCTTCAGTTCCATGCCTGCTCAGGGAGGCACAGTGCATCAGAATCTCACCCCTGAAACCAGAAAAATGCATCAGGCCGGATAATTGCATTCATTCAGAAGTTTCTGAAGCTGCAGACACCCACCCACCCCTGCATAGGCACACAGCCCTGCCAGCTCCCACGTTTCATACATGTCCACGCACACGTGTGTGCACACGCACGCCGAGATACAGAGATGCTGCAACTTACTCCTGTCCGTATGGACAAACCCATCACAGCTATGCAGGTAAGAAACAGACAAACAAATTAAAAAAAATAATAAAAAAAGCTCCTGAGACCTGCTGCAGCCTCAGGAGCAGCAGAAGGGGTTAGCAGCGATGGGACCACAGCATCCATCCGATGAAAGGAAAAAAGATTAAAGCATCACACCCAGTTCCATTGTCACACAAGTAGCTCATGCAACGCGTTACTACAGCCCAGATTACAGCCACAAAATCCACCGGTAACAGCCCTGCTATTCACATGCCACCTGTTACCTTTTTTTTGCAAAATGCTGAAATTATCTTATGCAGTTTAATCTTTATTGCATCTCACAGCACAGACCTTGCTTCAGCCGTGTCTTATTTATCTCACGTGTGTCGGAATGCAACCCCGAGCCCTCAGTCCCCCCCTGCCACCAGGCATCCATTCTGCTCTGCTTTACCAATATACCTGGCTTTCCATATCCGACTGCTCCTTTCCAAGAAAAAACACACCCACCCAGTATTCTACCATTTGCCTGTTGCCTTGGTAATCCAAATGCCTGGGTACTCGCTGATTATCGGCGAATGAGACTCGCATTGTTCACACCGCAGTCTGCTATGTTAATGTGAGATAATGGCAGCCAGAAGCCTCCTTTTGTTCCCAGCTTCCCTGTTTATTCAGAGTGCCTGGAGGTCAGCGACTGCTACAACAACCGGGGAAGGAACCGCTGAAAGCAAAGCGTGAGCAGATTCCACTTCTGCTTCTGAGACAAGGAGAAAGGGGGGGGGGTTTAAGGGGGGGGGGGGGGGGGGGGGGGGGGAACCCAGCAGCAGCCCCGCACAGCCAGAAGGGCAGCGGGAGCTCCGCAGTCTGAGACTCACGCAAAGGTGGTGCGGGGCGGCGAGGAGGGGGATTTGATGGGCTCGCACTTCCCGAGATTTTTTGAGGTGATTTACGCTCCCCCGACAACACAAAAAAAACCTTTTTTTTTTTTTAATTTTTTTTTTTTTTTTTCCGAGGCGGGGAGGGGGGGGGGGGGCAGCACAGCAACACCGCAACTCAACCGGGCTGGGGGGGCTCCGGGGATGAGCGGGGAGCAGGGACCAGAGCCCCCCCCCCCTTAACCCCTTCTCCCCCCTTAACCCCTTTCCCTTCCCAGCAGCGTCCGGGAACGGGCGGCAGAACCGGCTGCGAGACCGGGTTGGAACCGACGGGACGGGGAAGGAGCCGGAGGCTGGGGGGCATCCCCCCCAACCCCCCCCCCCCAGCAGCCCCTTGCTCTGTGAGGGGGTCCGGGTAGGGCAGGGCATGGGGGGTTCGGGTAGGGGGGTTCGGGTAGGGTAGGGGGGTTCGGGCAGGGTAGGGTAGGGGGATTCGGGTAGGGCAGGGTATGGTGGGTTCGGGTAGGGGGGTTCGGGCAGGGTAGGGTAGGGGGGTTCGGGTAGGGAGGTTCGGGCAGGGTAGGGGGGTTCGGGTAGGGTAGGGTAGGGGGGTTCGGGTAGGGCAGGGCATGGGGGGTTCGGGTAGGGGGGTTCGGGCAGGGTAGGGTAGGGGGGTTCGGGTAGGGCAGGGTATGGGGGGTTCGGGTAGAGGGGTTCGGGCAGGGTAGGGTAGGGGGGTTTGGGCAGGGTAGGGTAGGGGGGTTCGGGTAGGGCAGGGTATGGGGGGTTCGGGTAGGGGGGTTCGGGCAGGGCAGGGTATGGGGGGTTCGGGGAGGAGGGGGTCTTTTCGGGAGAGGGGAGGGCTTGGTGGCAGCTCCAGCTCAGCTCTGAGCCCCCTCTCTCTCCCCGATCCGCCTGTCAAAGTTGTATGGAAATGGTGCTGGTGCTGACAGGGGCAAACAAGCCATCACATCCCATCTCCCCTGACGTGGTAAGTGGGAAGGGAGAGCATCTAGAGGCTGTGGTACCTTCCCCGCGTCCTCAAGCTGTGGTGGTGATGAGGACATTGAAGAAGATAACCCGGCTGGTGTGTTATTCCCTCCTTCCTGGAACAACCCTTCCAAGGAAAGAAACCACCGCTTCCTGCTAAAGGCACTGTCAGTATCTAATTAATGTCACCCAACCCATCAGGTTGTTGATGTGCTCTGTCTGCTGAGCAGGCTTTGTTGTCATCTCCAGCGAAAATCAGCCCGGGATTTTTTTAGGAAGAATTTCTAACCCGTTTTATATCAGGGGAACCGTTATAAAGACACTTGGTTGCTGCAAACAGCAATTACTTTTTCCTTTTCTTCCCATAGCAACACTGTGGACAACTGAGAATCCAAGCATATAGGAATAGCAAGGATTAAAAAAAAAAAAAAAATTACAAAATCGTGTGTCAGAATTTGGTCCATTTGTAATCTATTTACAGGGAAATCTGCCTGAGAGTCAGATTTTCATCTATGAATGAATTACAAATGCATGTAGAGAAAAACCACGGAGAAAACCACCAGGTTTTCAACTAACAGGAACACATCAATTTGAGACATCTATGTTTCTGTTACCAAATCATCCCAAAAGAACAAAAAAAAAAAGATAGGTTATTTGCCATCGTTTATGCCAGGCTTTTTTTTTTTTTTTTTTAATTTGTTTTTTTCACTCCCCTGAAAACGTCACCAGCCTGTAAAGCTCCCTCTCCCTGCTTAGAAGCCATGTCACCTCCTGGCAGGCAGGCAGGAGCAGGATGCTATAGCCTGGGTCCCCTCTGAGCAGCCACCCAGCCTGAACCCACCACCTTGTCCCTCCCCAGTCCTGCTGGACCTCACAGGGGACCTGAGGTGGCAGAGGTTGAAGGGCACTTTGTTCTGATGTTCTCTATCCACTCTCAGGTCCAGTTAAAAGACTCAAGATGATTTTAATGAGCTGGGCCAAGTCTAGCTTGCAGTGTCACCCCACAGTTGTCATGCTGACAGTCCCCATGGGTCAAAACTGGGGGTGTTGTCGTAGCAGAATGATTTCTGACTCCAGCACCATCAGAAATGAGATGGTTTCATTGAGAACAAGTGACAGAGGGAACCTTCCCAACACACTGGAAGAGGAAAATCACCTAGACTTGCACAAATCATCTGCTTTTGCCCTCATATAAAGAGCATGATGTTATTTGTGATTATCACTAAACAGTAATTTGCAATCAATTAGACATTCTCAAGAATTGAATGTTCAGGATGGCCCAAACACTGGAATGACAGCTGCCTTTTCAAAAGTGCTAATTACTGTATGTTAAAAACCAGCACAGACAGGGTAAAGCCTGACATGGTCAGCTTTTGCCTCAGTCATCAGACATACCTTAAATAATATTTGCTTTGTCTTTATCAGAATTTTTAAAAGTATCAGCTACACTTTGTAATTTAAAAAAAAGTAAAATAAATAAATAAAACCCCCAAAACACACACCCCCAGTTTTTAAATCTAGTATATGCAAGGCTCACAGGAAAAAATGTTGACTATATAACACATACCAGAAAAAAACCCACAAAAGTATAGTAGTTGTGTTGCTACCAATTATTCTTATTGCAGTAGTGCTCACTTTGACTCTAATCAATACAGAAGCCCAATTTTCACATCTCTGCAAAGTGCTGTACACATAGTGAAATACCCTTATCCTATACCTTTTACCAAGCATATGAAGAAAATATATTTGAAAAGTTAAGCTGTCCATTTTGTTTTCAGAGATCATGCCTCTCAATCTCTCCTGTTACCATAAGAATTGACCACAAACTTTTCTCTTTTTCTAAACAGAAATGTAGATTTTTTTCACATGAATATAGAATAGTATTAAGGGCTGACACGCATTATCAGTTTTCAGCTACAGAATATTAATAATTAGTTTTTAGCTTCAAGGCTCTTTCAAGGTTTTCTTCCACACCTCCTCCCCATAAGTATAAGCTCCAAAAAACTAACATCACTGCTTTCACTTGGAGGACAAATCAGCCAACAAGTCCTTGGACAGTACTTTTGAGGAATTAGTTTTTGTCTTTACAATGGTTAGAGCATCAGAGGCCTTTCTTAGTACTTTTCTGAACAAATCGTGAAGGTGTTTTAGGTTTGGGGTGGTTTTTTATCTTTAAGAAATGGCACTTGTGCAGAAATAATTTTGGATTCTGAACTTTTCCCTTAGTTTCTCCTGGTGGTGAATTTTAACATTTCTTGACAGCAAGGAAGACAGAAGAAACAGAGAGGCTGCTATATCAGAACCAGGAGTAATGTAGGTTGCTCTACTGGGTATATGCTCTTATATTAGGATTTACCATCTGTCCAGTCCCTAATTATTTCACAACTTCACAAACAGAAAGATGGAAAGGTTCTGAAACAATCTTACCATCCACCTAAGGAGTTTCCAATTCTTTTGCAAAGACTGTTCCTGTATATATGCTACACTCACATGCAGTAATGTAAGCCATCTTCTGCTTCAAACTGATGTATCAAACACACACAGTGTGTTCATTTTCACAAAAGTGTCTATGTGCTGCACTTGACTCTTCATTTTAACCACTTCTCTCACCCAGACATTTGTAAAGTGCCTCTCAGGGTTGGTCAGAACCACCTATGATGGCAAAAATAGACAAGGCAGCAACTCTGACTCTGTTTCTACTGATACATTAAACCCTGATCACTCCTCATTCTTAACAAAGGGTGTAAGATACAGTCCTAACCACCCAGTAAAAAAATCAGACATGGAACTGTCATTCTGTCCCCAGAGCTGCCACCAACTTTGAAAGTTCAGTTCTGGGTAAAGTTTAAATTGTAAGGAAAAAGGAACAATACAAACACTAAACACCCCTGTAAAGCACATCTTAACGAATAAAGGGTATTTATGGTGATTGCCTGAACAAAACCCAGTAATGATAACATATATAGCACCTATTACACTGAAATACTATTAAATTCCATCTACTGTTTAATTTTCTCAAAATCTCTGCCACTAAGTAATCGGTGATAAAAATAATTTTACCTTCCTATTTTCCACCAACTTTGATTGCTCTATACAGGTAGTAGTAACCCTTTGGTCACTAGCCACAAGACAGGTGGCAATTAAAACAGAAGAACAAAATGCAGAGCAAGAGAGAAGACAGTAAGGACTTGAGAAATACTCACAACAACACACTACCAAACTGCAACAACAGCTCCCATGGAAACCCAATTTCTTTCCTGTGGAACCCATTTTTTTTCCCATGGAAACCCATTCAAGCAAGACTCAATCTGATCTCTGTGTAAAGGTCCATCACCTGATGCAAGGAAGTGGTAAGGAGGAATCTGATCAAAGCAAAGGAAGATGTATCATGACAATAATTTGTACTTAGATGACACCATTTGCCAGAGACCTTCAATGACTTGAAAAGCAAAAAGCCACCTTGAGTACTGTTATAAACACTATACCAGATTGGAAGAATACAAAGAAGTTCCATTACTCTGCGCAAGCTAAAAAGCATGATATTTCACTCCTATGCAGAAGGGCTGTACTGTCTCTCCTTAAATCCTCCCAAATCCTTTAAGTAGGATGTAAATTAGAAGTATCACAGGATCAAGGAGGATAGATCCCACATTGGACCTTCAGGGCAGGAGTGATGTTTATCCACCTGGCATTAGTAAAAAATTCTAAAAATAAATTCAAATTTAAAAAAATCAATGACTCTCTCATTCGAGTTTGAGCTAACTATTACTACACTGCACTGACTTCAAAACAAAAGATAAAGCTGAGGTGGTTTTTTTAAATTTGAGATTCCAGTGGTTATACAGGATTGTGCAGTCCAACCGAATGCCCTACACTAAGAAGTATTTAGCTGAGTTTTTGTCCCAGACACAAGGCTTGATCATTCTGTTACTGAAAATCTACATTTAGAAAGAAATTTGCACAATACAGACTCTGCTCTGGAAGCATTTGTTGCACATGTTTACATCCTTGTGTGCTCATCTTATGCTTTCTGTAAGTACCTTTGACCAAGAGTATTGCTATCAAAGCCTTCCTTCATCTGTCTACTGCAGCTTCCTTCCACAACTCACTTAACTTCTCAAAAATACAAGGTTGCCCCTAAAAGTAGGCCAGACCTGAATTCCCTCAGGTTTATGTGCCCACAGTTTCTTAAATATGAATCCTTAGATATAGATTCTTGTGATACATTCTTGAGTCAGAACTTACTTTAAATAGCTGAGCACTGCTTCAAATTTGACACTAAGCAGCTATGCTTCTGTAGTGCCAGGTACATTGGGATTCTAGTCCCTGACTAGATTTTTGGGTAATTTGCTTGCCAGTTTACACCAACAGCTGAAAAAAATCTCTACGGAGTACTCAAGACAGTCTGATAACAGAGAAAGGGTTGTTTGGGGTTTTTTTGTCTAGAGATATTCAGTACCTGACACATATCCTATACACCCTCTGTTAAGATATGTAAGGTTTTTGACTATCCTCTTATCTAATTCTTCTATAAAACTTGCAGTAGCTGGCTACATTTATTTCTTGTAGGAAATGCAAAGCAGACTTTTTTTTTTTTTTTCTTTTTGCTTTTGCTTGAATTCACACAAAAAACCCCTCGTGAATTAGAGATAAGATACTGTGAACTTTAATACTAAGCTTTTGACCCAAACGTAATCTAATGCAAATAGAAATTTTGCTTCATCAACAGCTTTAGCACTGGGATTGTACTTAATGGCTTTTCACCTTTGGTTTAATTCAAACAAACAGAACACTCAGTTCTTCTTCACCTCATACTGCACGACTATTTTATAGACTGAGTATAAAGCACCTATTAAAATAAACAGTTCCAGTAGGAAAAAAGAAGTTGGAGAACAACAAGATGTCCCATCCTAATGTACCACCTGGGAGGTTTGGGGCTAAATCACAGCCAGGGCAAGAGCAGAGACTGAAGCAGTGATGCAGGTGGTTTAAATCCCTAAGAGGCTGCTGCAACTATTAAAGATAAGGAGTTATGCCCTAGAAATGATCTTTCTAGAGGGGCATCTCATAGGTAAACAGCAGTAATTACAATCTTTCCCAGTATTCTCAGGAAAGCATTTCAAGGGCAATATTCATGAGAAACTTAAAGGGACTGTTTGATACTGGGCAGGGTGTTCTACAACGAGGTAGAATACTAGAATATAGAATACAGTACAATATAGAATATAGTAGAATATAGAACCCAATATTACCAGAAATGAAGGTATTTAGGTTTAGCAGAAGAAAGTATTCATTTTTTGATGTGTGACAGAAAGATAAAAGTTGTGCCTATCTTACCTTGTAATGTAGCACACAGCCCCTGTGAGCCAGAACTGTGCCTTCATCCTTATTTTATAGACTAGAGGGGAACAGAGGCTAAAAGGCTGGATGGTAATCAGGCACCTAAAATCTACAGAGCTACACCTGAGAGAGCATATACACTGCACCACACTTTCTCTGCAGACTGGATACTAATTTCACCTTGGTTTCTGCAAAGCTTCTCCCAAGTGTAAATATAAGTTATTTTAGAACAAAAAGTTTTCTGGGTTTTTCTTGCTTGTTTGGTTATTTTGGTTTTTTGTTTTGTTTTGTTTTAAAGTGTGTTCATATTTGTGAACATTTGTGATTATTTTATAAACAACTAACACAGTCCAGGTACTCTGAAAAGTCAGTGGTATTACATTAGCAATATTACAAAAGAGGATTTAGCAAAGGCTATAATAAAAAGTGTTTGCATGTTTTCTTCCAGAAATGCAGTAAAAATAAGAGGAAAAACCACAACCTAAACCCACATCTTTTCCAGTTGAATTCATACATGCAAATGCACTTCTACAAAGATGTCCCTAAGCTCCATTCCAACACAAAAGTTCAAGTTACTCAGAGTTGCAAGGACTTTAGCCTCGTTTGCACTCTTATAATCCATTACTAACTGAAGTGCCCTACACTAAAAGCAGTCTCTGCTCTCTGTGATTTCTGTAACATGATGATGAGGGGAAAGCCTTGGAAAAAACTTGCAGAAACATGAATGTTTAATCCTGTCTATGCTTACCCTGCAGCTTTTGCCTTGACCTAGGCTCTCCACACAAGACATGCAAGTGCTGTTCCTCCGTGTAACTTGGTAATCAAGGGCTACACACCTTCAGCTTCTTCTGGGGTGTCCTTTAGTGCTCACATTTTCTCTAAAATAACAAAAGTGCTCTGTGATCCTCGCCTCCTATAAGGTGGTGTAGGAGATTCACACATCTCTGGCTACACTCCCTACATAACTGCTTGATATACAAAACATTTCTATGGCAACTTAGAAACCAGAATGTCAGGGGAACGTTTCCAACCTCAAGACAAGACAGTTGTATTTAGATTACACCATAGCAACATCATGTGAGAGACACGGAGAAGTTCATCTCCAAGCCACAACTTGAAGTTGGAAAGCAAGCCCACTTGATCCGAGCACAGATTTCGAGCCAAAAGCATCACTTCAGGCACTAACAAAGGCAAGACCTGAATTTATTGAGTCCTTGCTGTAATTGCAGCTCCCTTGCTGTCTGCAGTGCTGCTCGGTGCACGGGACAGCATGGCTACCCCGCTCAATGGTAAAAGAAGCATTGCAATTATCAGCTGTGTCAAGTTGCAGAGGTCTGTAGAGCCTGCCACTCCTCCTGAGACTCACCTATGAGAGAGGGTGGGTTTCATGGAGCTCATAGAGTTCATGGGGGGTTGCATGGGGAGCTTCCCGGGAGGATCGTTCTGTCGGCTCTTCTGGTGGCGAAGCAGCAAGAGCCGTCCCAGCTCCTCACACCAGGACGAGAGCAGAGCTGTGCAAACAGAACACAAGGACAGTGAGTGCATGAGTGAAGAACTGGCACGGCCCCGTGCAGATGGAAGCTGTGGTCACAGGAGGCACGATCCCAACAGACAAACCCCAGGAGGGAAAAACTCATCTACGAAGCAACCCTCAAATTATTATCCGATCAAATCGAGTTGATAATCGCCCCACGCTGTTGTTATCATGTTTTCACACAACTTACAAACATTCTGCATGGCCCAGGAGGCATGAGAGAACTTGTCTGAGCTGAGGGGCACAGAGATGAAGGATGGATGAAGCACAAGGACATGGGATAACTGTTATGAGTGAAAAAAAATGCAGGAGAATTCATTGCACACTGATGGAGATGTAACAAAACCATAGGGAAGGCATCATTAGAGAGAGGAGCAAAAAACAAGATCTCTCTTCTGTTTGGCTATTTTTGTGCAAAAGCTTAATTGGATAGGCATAAAGAGGAACCCATGTTCAGGAATTAATTTCCAAAACTGCTAGCAGCTACCAGTCTTGAATAGATAAACAGGAGAATATGGCCACACTGATGCATGGATACAAAGTTAGGCCCTTAAATCTATATCTGACCCAGCACAACCCCATAATCTGTATTTTCATTATGTGTCTAATCTTTTGATCAATCAGGGTAATTCTGTGCTTACAGGAACATCACACTTATGAACTATGAAGATGCAGAGATTTCCTAAAGGGATGGAAAGCTTGCAACTCCCTCTGAAGACATGAAAGGGATCTTTATTTCTTAAAATGTGTCCCCTCCCTTATGCACCCACACTCGGAATAGTCCAGGCTCTGTTACAACCACCACCTACTTTGCAGTAAGCAGAGCCCCAGAAAATGACTGTGCGTGAAATCTGGCTCTTGAGTGTGCACCCAGCCAAGACACCCCACTGAAGTCCCCAGTAACAGCCAACTGAGCCTCAAAGCTGCATATTTAATTCCAGACTCCTAAGTGGCTCAGGTAAAAAGTCACCAAGGTATGTCACGGTGAAGAGTTTCAGCAGAACTAAGTACAGAATAAAATTCTACAGTTGGAGAAACATTCTCAGTTGGAAGAACTTGGGGTTTTTCCTTCTTTAGAACACGCTTCACAAACCCCTCAGATCACAAAAAATGCTTTGTTTTTAATTTTTAACTAAGTGCTTTCTTGAGGTGTCATGAACTGAACACAAATCAACAGATTGCACAAGGAGGTGAGCACCTGAAGACTACTCAAACCCTAAACAGCCAGAGTGGTTTATAGTAGGACAGCTCTACACGTGATTTTAGGCTTGCTGGTTTAAATGAGACAAGTGCAGAATTCTCAAAAAATGAGGCTTTTATTTTAATTTCTTATATTTCTAATGGTTGTCTTTTCACCAAGCAACATAACCATCAGCAGTTGCAAACTATCTTTTCAGGGTAGCCCCTCTCCCCTTTTTTCTAGTAGCTACTCACAGGTACTGTTAACACATATTTAGTAGAACAACTTGCAAAGACAGTAACTGTAAAGTAGTATTCCTAAGGGGAAAGAGAAGGAAGCTGATATGCTCAAGAACACCCACAAATATAATTTTTCAGGATGAGAAACAATTGGAGTTTCTCAATTTAACAGCCACATGAGAAAAACACTTAAATCTCAGGCCATTCCTGTGAATTAATCACACATTTGGACAAAGGAGAGGCAGTAATTTCATCGCCTTTATCAAGCAGAAGGTCAAGAGCAGCGTTTAGGGAGGCATTTCAGAGCTCTGCTGTGACAAAAAGGGGACACTGCTTCTTTATGTAACTAAATCTGGTCACTGGGAAATTGTCAGCCTCACATGTAGTCTCCAGAAAGCATTCCCTCGAGCTCCCTGAAATGTTCCAGCAAGGAGTGTCAGTCTAAGCTGCTTCTCTATTAGCCAAGGAATCTGTCAACAAGCATTTGATCAAATTATACTCACCTTTTATCCCTGGCATATCCTTACTAACGTGCCAAACGACACAACACCACCCCCACCACCCCCCCATTCCCCTTTTCCAGCCGCCTGGAGAAAGAAATCCCTGCAGACCCAAACCCCTGCCTTGGTGGGTTTTTTTCCCCCACACCACAGCCACTTGAGCTCTGAGAAACACAAATAAAGTGAAGCCTACACACAGCCCTTGCAAAATGACAGTGGGTGCTGAGCACTTCCAGAGCTGAGGGTTAATTGTGACGGGAAGCATCCATCTTAAATGAGGCTTTGATGGGAGGAGGGAGCAGCTCCTTCTGCACACCTACAGCCACTTGACAAATAGGATAAAAAGCATCAACCCAGTGGGGCTGAGGCCATGAATCTGCAAACAAAAAGCCAGACCCTCTTGGAAAAAAAGCAGAGTGATCCCTGGAAAATAATATGTCAATGAGATAACATTGCTTTGGTGAGGTGAAGATAAGATTTTAATGAGTTGTCATTAATTATTATTACCAATATTCAATACATGGTTTTAAAGGTGAAATGTAAAACCGTCAAAGAACAAAGAGGTCCTCAAGATAAGCCAAACCATTTCATTCTACAAGTTATCTGGAGAGGACTCATGGTTTTAGAGACTAAGAGAATGCAGGTATAAAACATAACAAATTTACTCATCCCTATCACAGCACTCATTACGGAGAGGTTTAACCTTTCCTCCCCCGGGACATTCCAACTCATGTACCATGTATAATAATCGCTCTCTTCCCTGCCTCTGTGTTTGTGCACAGAATGAAAACAGAGCTGTTTGTAGCTCCTTAGGAGCTTCCAGTCCCCTTCTTATTTTGCTCAGCAGAAGAGCAAGAAGGCTCTGCAACAGCCTGCTCTCTTCTGCTGGAAATCCTGGGGCAGCCTCCCCTCTGCCCTGCCCCATTCACCTCCACTTGCTCTGCTCTCTAAGATGAATATATACCCACACACACACACATCTGGTACAGCTGGTTTCTGGAGAACATCACTTCCTGAGCTATTCAAGCAAGATGAAACAAACTCAAAATGAATTTCCAGATTACACTATTCATCTTTAGTGTACTTAGTTACTGCTTTTTTATGCTGACAGGATTAGGCGCATCTCGACTCATTTACACTCAAAGCACGAGAAATTCAGTACCCTACTATAATGAACAGATAAAGCAGCAAGCACAAAGGACAGCTACAGATGGTGCCAACAGTCAGTCTCTCCCTCTCCCAGCACAGCCAAGCAGCTGCTTTTTCTCCCCCCCATCCACCCCTCCTCCTCCTCCAACAGGAGCACAGATTTTGCAGATGGACCATCCACGCTGCCTCTTGCTGCGGCACTTTAATGATCAGATTTAAACCCTGTTCCTCTGCTGCATTGCTGCAATAGCCCTGGCATAGAATGATGAGGCTTTTCTGCTTAAGTTCAAGTCAACTCTTGCAACGGGGGGGAAAGGAAAAATCCTCAAACAGGCATCCCCCCAACACACACACACACACACACGTAAAATACAACCTGGCTAAATACACCAGAACTCGTGTTTTCAATCCCTCTTCAGCCACAAAGGGCTCTGCCAGCTCGTGCCAAAAGATGCATAATAATGGCAATTAAATAATGTGCCGACAGTTTAAGTGTATTCACACTTTTTTTTTTGGCTTAAAGGGACGTTCCCTGTGATGACTGGGGCAATATTTGACCTACTTTTCTCTCTTGGCAAAACCTGCATTATTCTTATTGGGATTGCATTTTCCTTTAAGTGTTGATGCCGTTCCATAGGAATCAATCAATACTGATTTGCTAACAACAACCGCCTTAGGAAACCAGAACAGAAGTGAGTAGCCTCAGCTTTCATATTTGCAAAACAGAGAAACCCAGAAAGATTTAAAAATAAGAGAAATTTCCATCATGAGTAGCCCCAGGGGTTTCCCTAAGGAAGTGAGAGAAAAAAAAAACCCTTCAGAGATACTCAGCTTCCTGCTACCCAGTCCCATTTTTGATTCTCCTTTCTCTGAAGACAACCAAACATTTCCAGAGTGTGTCTCAGCACAGAATGTGACCAACCTCTCCTCAGAATATTAATAAATACTTCCCCACACCCAGAGCTGGTCACCCCTTATGTCCTTCTTGGTGCCTCCAATAGTTTCAAACATTTTCATTGAAAATATAGTAGGATATTGCAATGTATCCACACTGGGAGATTAGGGACAAGGAGAGGGAAGAGGGCTGGAAGGCAAAGATCTTTTTTTTTTTTTCCCTTCAGCCTGAGTCACATCTCAAGTATTTCTATGCAACCACCAAGCTAAGCTTTGCTTGAAAGAGCAAGGAAGCAATTGTTATTAAATCCCCCACCTCCAGGAGCCAGGTCTTGAAAAATGTGACAAATACCACAAGATTTGTGACACAATTATTAGGACAGGTACCGCTCCTTTCCTCCAAACCCCTTTCTGTGCTGAAAACCTGTCAGGAAGCATGGAAACAAAGGCCTGAGCTGCCCATCCCTCAAACCCACACACACCCAGCACCCAGCACCACCAAGAGAACTGCTCCTGGGAAGCACCCACCCTTCCCTTGGGTAGGAAAACCCCAGGGAAAGCCAGGGATCACACCAGGCTGCCCGCGCCGCTTCTCACTTCTGGAGGACAAATGATGCCAGCGTGCCTCCAAGTGCCACCACAGGTGACACAGCTCAAAGGCTATTTTATAGCCCCAGCATCGAATATTGGTGCAGCCTCTCACAACCCCTTGTGGGCCAGGGAAGGGAAGGAAAAGAAGCAAAGAGATGGATGCTACGCCATGGGTTGGTCGATGGGTTTCCTGAGCTGCATCCACCCCGGAGCTGCGGTTCTGAACCTGCCTGGGTGAGCTCAGTGAGGTGCAAAGTGCCAGGGTCAGCATCTCCCAGTGACTGAGCCACTGGGCTCCCTAGAAAGTAAAATACAGAGAAGCAGGGTGCTAATCTATTTACCTATTATGATACCCTGGTATTAGTTACAGCTTATCACCTCAGTAAATCACCGCCTCTTGTTAGGGAAGGTGCTTAAAGGTGCAGCAAACTGTTATTTACAGGCAGACACTGTATTTACAGCCACAAAGACAGGTGAGGAGGGGATAGGAGAGCAGCTCAGTAATTTCAATGCCTTCTGCTTCCCCCGAGACTGCTGGAGGAGCACAATAGGATTACTGCTTCCTTGCTGCAGTTAAGCTGCAGCAGATAGTTCAATAGGCAGCCTGGCAGAGCCGTAATTCTTACTCACTGCAATGAAAATATTAGGAAAAAAGGAGGAGTTTGATTCAGAGAACTATCTGCTCAGCACCGTCTCGCTAGTTGGGTTTTGTGTCTCAGAAGGAAATGCATTTGGCTGAAAAGGTATTTACAGCGTAAGTTAAAAAATACAGCATTTTGGGGCGGATCATATCCATTAATTTCATGTTGCTCTTAGAAACAAATTCATAGTTTTTACATGGAGAATTCCAGATAAGTGAAATAGAGCACTCCCATGGGCTTTCTATCCTCCTCTGTATAGACTGTAATCTAAATACAGTTTTTATAAATGATCCAGTGAGGTAATTTGATGGAGTGGGAAGGGAAGCAGTGGAAATAACTATTGTCTTGGCTATTTAAGAATGGTCAGAGTGGTTCCAAAGAATGTTTATCAATATGGTAATAGGTGCTTTATGTATATAAATATATATTATTATTTTACATATAAATATATGTAAAAATATAAATTTTTTAAACAGAAAAATTGAGACTGTGTAGTTTGGAAAAATATATTTTAAACGTTAACTACCTTATGCTCAGCGTGCTATAGAATTAGAAAAATATCTTCAATTGCATTAAGAGGATGGAGTCTTTGTCCACAGTTTTGGGAAACAGTAAACTGGATCTTTTTCCTTCTGTTTTAAAAGCCATTTTGCTTTTCAAGAGGTGGGAAATAAGAGAGGGGTGGTGGTGGTGGTGAAACTGTTTCAAGGGTTGATTTTCCTGCATCTGTCCTCCTCAGACAGTCGGGGAGAGCTTGGCAATGGCTGGCTGACCCCTTGGGCAGTCAGAAATGCAAGGCCACAAAAGAAAGAGGATCTAAGCATCCCTTAGATAAAATTCAGAGCCTGTGTGCTTGCCCCTCCTCTTCAGTTCCTTCAAGGCCCCTCCATGGGTCCTGCCCCTGCCACAGAAGAGCCCTACCCCTGTCATTTCACAAGCTTCTGCTCTGTGTCTGCCTCAGAGCACAAAAGGAGTGGAGATAATGCTGATTACAAAGCAGAAGTTGCCATCTCTCAGCAGTCTGGCTGTGAACCCTCAGCCATTCCTTCCCAGGGAGTCCAGTTCCTCCTTCCCAGACCCCATCTCCTGGCTGCCAGGAGATGCCCACAGCCCGGAGCCAAGGTTTGCTCCCAGGTATTTGTTCCCACCTCATCCCCAGCTGGCTGCTTTTTTTTTTTTTTTTTTTTTTTTTCTTTTGAGCAGCTGAGACCTCTGCTTCTTACTCTCCATCAGGCAAAAGCAGGGACGCTACCTGAAGCAAATGAGTTGGATGAAGCTGACTGATTTTCTCTGAAATTAAAAGTACCAACACAAAATGGCTCCAGCAGTAGAGTGGCAAAGAAAGCAAATTGCATCTTTGGTACCACCTCCAAACGCACACAGGTTTAAAAACTGCATTCCCCAACAGAGGAAAGCAGGAGGCTGGCTCAACCCTTGCCTTGTGTCCTGGTTTGGGCCAGGATAAAGGTGATTTTCTGGTTTGTACTTTTGCTTTCAGCTCAGTCTCTTGTAAGTAGTTGCACTTGCTGAAATTAACAGCAAGTTTCTCAGACAGTGTCTGCTTCTAGGACTGATAACACTCCATGGTTATAGTTACAGCCAGAGACTGGTGTGCAGAGCCAAGGACACTGCTCAGCTCTGGGGAATATTTTACCTTCCAGAAGGAGTAAGGAGGTCCCACCTGAACCCTCCTTTGGGGAGGAATGGACAAGATAGATGTCAGAATTGACCAAACAGAGTATTCCATCCCATACACATCATACTCAGTATAAATTTGAGGGATCACAAGAGTCAAACACTTCCTTCTTCCTTCCTGCTTCCCTCTTCTTCCTGCCCTCCCTGCTTCCTTCAGCATCCTGGGAGGATTCCATCCATTCCTCTGCCTGTGGTCCTGATCCCTGCCAGCCTGAATCTGTGTGTTCCTGCCCCCAGCTCCTGACTGCTGCTGACTCCAGGATTCCAGCCTGGACTTTCCCAGGGCTGCCCTGCAGCCTCGTTGGTGACGTGAGAGTTATTGGGGGAAAGGGGGGAGGAACGTGGGATCAATTTTCCTGTATATTTATATGTATTTAGTAATTTTTTCCTATTTATCATTACTGTTTCATTAAAGTTGTGTAGTTCAGTTTCCAACCCATAAGTCTCTCTTCCTTATTCTCTCTCTTTTCTTTATCAGTGAGGAGAGAGAGATTAATATATAAATCTGTTATTCGGTTTAAATCTGTTTTTCGGCCGGGCCAGTGTTAAACCCTGACACCTTGGGAGGCTACAGGAACCAAGTCAAAAGCCACAGTTCTACATGGTGAAACAGGGTGTGCTACATGTTTCAACCACCTTCAGCATCAATGCTCCTTCCTTACTGTAGCTACAGCTGTGTCCTGCAGAAACACCCAGCTTTGTGCCAGGAGGATCTGTAAGGTAGTTATGTATTATCATTAAAAAACCAAACACCATGCAGGTGCCTAGCAAAACTGATAACACAGAGAACATCTAATTAAACGGAATGTATCAAATTAATTAACAGGTTTTATTCGATATTCTGCAAATCTGAGACTTATCTGGCACATCAATTTAAGACTGCTGCATGAGAGGGACATTATGTAGAAGTGTGGCCTTGAATACGGGTCCAGCTTAAAGTTTATCTTCAGACATTCACAAATACTTCTCAAGAGACATATATATATATATATATATAAGCTTCCCCAAGAGCTCTTGCCAATTGGAATAGTACATGCTGGAGAGACACATCTGAATACTGCTATCCTTCCTTATCCCATGACTTCAGTAGAACTGGGATTCCCCAGTCTCCTTCTACCCTTGCCAAAACTTGGCAGAGCATCTTACCAGATTCACTACATTAACTTGGAAGTAATACATTACAAAACAGAGTAACAAAGGCTCCATTTGGCAAGCACAAAACACTCCGGGCATTTCCAGATAAAACACGTAAGCATCTCATTTAGGCTTAGATGTAGCCACGTTGCTACATCTGAAAACATGCCCCATTATAAAGAGAGCCAAAGCTTCTGAAAGACCACCAGCAAGTGAATCTTGGACACAGCTTTCCAAAGGAAATGCACTCCAATAGCATCAGACTGCTTGTTTTCTTACTCATCCAACTGTTGGTTTCACTGCTTGGGTTTCAAACAACAGTGTCTTTCATTGCTGCTGCACATTTTTATTTTCTAATGCCAGTTGTAGTCATCAAGACATCTCACACATAATGCAGGCATCTGAAAAATGGAAGTGACTCACTTGAACCCATCCTGGGCTAGACTCAAACTGGTGAATTGTAAGCAAGAGGCTCAGTTTCACTTAATCCATCCTCAGCCCTCCGATTGCTACTGTAAACAGCTCCTGAGCTAACAATACCAATAACAACCAAAAGTGTTAGAAAACAAAATACCAGAGGCATTTAACCAGAATTTTAAGATGGGGAATCCACACGCACTCTGTCTGATGATAAAGGTCTGAAGAAAGGAAAAAATCTAGTGGCTTCCAACAAATCTTCAAAAAAAGGAAAAGGAGTAAGTGTAGAAGTTGAGGTCCAGTTCCCAAATGGGAAAAACCAACTCAAACTATTCAAAAGGACGAAGAGAAAAAAGCAAAAAATAACTAACAGCCCAAATGGATTTGTCAGGAACAAATCACATCACACTTCTGGACTTTCATTACACCAGGAGACTTTGAGCATGGATTACTTTCATTTCAGTGCTGCTTTACAAGACAATCCTACAAATAAGCAAGGGAAATAAGGTCTAGCTGAACACAAACTTAAGCTGGAAACTTAGGCTCACTGTCCTCTTAAATCAGTGGTCAGCAACAGAATGGTCAGCAGAGGCTGAGCTCCACCACAACGTAGAGCCACAAAAAGGGGCAGAAAAGCCATCAGAATGATTAGGAAAAAACCTATCAATATAACCTGCAAAAACCAAGAAAAAGATTGCATGGAGTAGGGCTTTTGATGGTTTTAGTCTGGTGATCCTTTTTTATAGAAGGGGGAAGACTGACAGCAGTATTCCAACTTACTGAGGAACAAAGCATTATCCATCTCCACAATAGAAACACCAAATTATAACATACAAAACCATAGAAAAGACACAGGTATTAGGAGCACCCTAATGCTCCTACGTATCCTAAGTGGTAAGAAGTTAAGGAATTACCATGAATGGAGGTGCCAAGGTCAGATAAACATCCAGAAAGAATGGCATGAGAGATTCTGCAGGCAATGGGACATGGGCAAAGATGACTTTTTGAAATACTTGATCATCTAATTATCCTATTGTTGTGAACACTGTGATTTCAATCAAACAGCTTGCATCAGAAGATGATTTAAATCTGGATTGTATTTCTAATTTTTCCAAAAAGACAAGAAATGTAAAAAATATTTAACATCTCAGTTACAGAGTGGGGAATTCCTGCAGAGACTACTCAAGTGGCCAGAGAGCTACATGGTTTGCTGGCTAAGCTTTAAAGATAAAAGAAACTGAGAGCAGGTGATGTGCTTAAGGTCACATCATTTGTGACAGGACAAGTCCCAGAACAGAGAGGATCAGGCACCTTCCTCTCTTGGCAAGGAAAAACCACAACTACCACATCAAGGGGTTACACTACTCTGTGCCCACAGCCTCTCTGCCTGTGAACATTTTCAAACAACAACTGTAAAACATCTGGAGAGGCTTTTCAAGGAGGAAAAAAAAAAATCTACAAAACCCACACAACTAAATTTTATAGCAGAAACGTGTTTCCAAAGTTAACATTGCACAGCCAGAACTTGTGAGAAGGACCAAAAGCTATTTTTGGAACTTTTGCTTCTTGGTTCTGCAGTCTTGCTCTTTGCTTTAATTTTACATTATTTTACATGCTTATGGGAAAAGAATGTTTTACCAGGTGTCCTCAGAAATTTTTTTTATTTTTGTACCATTATTATAGTAGAACCTTTGCCAACTTTTCTTTAAGTGCTGAAGGAAAAGAAAAATTCTTAGTTTTCAAAGATGGGGGGCCATTTTTCATACAATACAAACTCTGTGCTGGAGCAGAACTAAGCTAAAAGCACTCTGACCCTATCCTTGCTTCTTATATTTCATTGTGAAAGAAAATGACAACTAAGTATAAAATAACTTTTATGTGCTGAACGTGAAAACAGTTTAGGACACCAGCAAAGGGAAACAACCTACAGGAGTTTTAAAGTTCAAACAACACAGAACAGTCAGACTTGTGTGTGTGTGCACTGCAATTTCAAGGCAGGGACCTTTCTCATCTCACCACCCAGATGATGTGTTGGTTTTCAGGAAAAGTCATTACTTTTCCCCTTCGTGTCCCACCAACCTCACAAACCTTGTCATCTTTTCTTTACTAGCAACCTGCTCTGCTGCTCTGGTATGAACCACCTTTTCTTGAGAACTGACCAAATTTAATTGACATACCAAAGTTAAATGTCAAATAATTGTTCCCAAGATGGAACTTGGTAACTAATCTGAGCAAGAAAAGGCCTTCTCCACCCTCAAAGTTAATTTCTTCTAGCTGTGTTCAGTGGGCTAACAGGCATTTCTTACCTAAAATGTGGCTGTATTAAAGGAGCA
Source organism: Phaethornis superciliosus (assembly GCA_023637945.1). NCBI lineage: Eukaryota > Metazoa > Chordata > Aves > Apodiformes > Trochilidae > Phaethornis > Phaethornis superciliosus. The sequence continues at coordinate 30,532,536 of JAJQWJ010000008.1, forward strand.
GACTTTGCAAGCCACACGTGCTCTTCTTAAGGCACTGATACCCCTCAAGACACAATGTGAACTATGTTTATTTTATTTGTCACCAACAAATTAAAACCAGCAAATCCTCTCTGATTCTATACTGCTGGGGGGCTGGACTAGGTGACCTTTGGAATTTTACAACCCAAATTATTCTAAGATCTATGCTTCATTACGATTAGGGCCACGTACAAAACTCAGCAAAAATAAGAAATATCTAAATAACCTAACCCTGATCTTTAGACTGTTTTCATTGTGTTTGCATGAGTCAAAGCATTCAGCAGCAGCATTGCCTTCAGGTAGCCCAGTCTTCTGCTGTCTGTGCCCATGTGCTGCTGGGGCTGGCACCCTCCCAGCTGTGCTGAAGCATCTCCTTGCATGACCACCCTGTGAACCTGACCAGCCCTCTGATCTGACTGGCATCTTGTTGCTCTGTTTGTTGTGTTATTTTTTTTTTTATCTATGTTTTGCTGTTGGTTTTGTTGTTTGTTTTTTTTTTTTTCTTCTCCCCACTTTTCTCCTTCCAAATATTTATTTGCTTTTTGGTTTGTGTTTTTCCCCCAGCTAGATGAATTCCCTGCTGTGGCTGAGTCTGGCTCCAGCATCAAGGCTCTGCTCTCTGCAGAGGGGGAAATCAGGCAGCTGTTTGCACAGGCAGAAGCTGAAAATACAGCCTCAGCTCACTGCTACACACCTCGGTTCAATCAGCTGAGCTACAACCACCCAGCGGTTTGGAACAGGAGATTGCTTTACTTAAAAACCTAAGGATGAACATTAGCTTTAGCCAGATTAGAAATTGCTGTTTCCTTGTCTTCAGGGGAATGTTTGTGGTTTAACATAGGTAGAAATAGGTTATCTGTGGAATAGGGGAGAACGAAAAAAAAAACCCAAACAAAACCAACCCGAATACTGCTAATTGCTTTTTACATGCATCCAGGGAAAAAGAAAAAAAAAAAAGGCAGTAGAAATTACTGCCCACATGGATTTTTTCAAGACCTTTCTTTTCTCTGTCTGAAAATACAAAAGAACTGGGCAAGAGACTTATTTGTGACTGTCTCATCCTACAGACATTTACAGAAGAGCAGCTCACCTAAATTCTCACAGAAGGCACCTGCCCTCCCCCCCCCTGCACTCAAGTGCTGTGATTTCAGGCCTGGAGCAGTGTAAGATAATGCCATCACTGCTCTTCCCAGCTATAAATAACAACTGGATTTGGATCCAGCTGAGTCACGTGGGAAAAGCTGGCCAGCAATACATCCATGTGTGCGAGCATGCATTTGGAAACCCAAATAATTCCAATAATCTTGCATGAAATAAGCTTTAGCTTTCCAAATTTAGCTCTGATCCGTGCGCGCTCTCAGTGGCTTGCAGAGGACTGTTGTTGTTTTTTTTTTTTTTAATTTTATTTTTTATTTTCTTTTTCTTTATTCCTTTTTTTTAATTTTTGAATAGTGTTCTTCCCTTTGAAGCTGCTGACTCGGGCATTAGTGGGGGTATTGTGCAAAAAGCTATCATGTGCTGCTGCGCAGGCAGACTGCTGGGAGAGGCAGACAAGAATCAATTCCTCCGGCAGCTCTGGGAGCCCTCCCTCCCCTCTCATTGACATCTTATCTCAGCCACTGAAAAGGCGAATGGGCCCAAAGAGAGGCAGCCGTGGGGAAGGGAGGGTGGGTGAGACAGACAGCACAGCATGGATGCCACACGCTGGAAAAGATTCTTCTGATCCAGTGCCGAACCGCAGCGTGCGGCTTCCCAGCCTCCCATGGATGTTGCAGGCAGAGGGTTGGGATGCCAGGGAAAAATGATGCAGTTCCAACGACCCTAAGAAGGAGGTTTTAGTGCCATTATCCTACAGCAAATCTGTTCAAGCATTGTAAAAGGATGATTTTTTAAAAAAATTAAATGCATATTTGTGTTTATATTTATATTTACAAGCCCGGAACATCAGTAACAAGCTCAAACAGGGAACCATTTCAGAGGAGTTGTACGTGACTCCTCAGGGTGTTTTCTGGGAAAATGACTACAACACAACCTGACACGACCAAAAGAGCCCACGAAAAATGTTGTTTATGCAATACCCACAAGACATTATCAGGGGTAAGATTTTCATCTTTCGAAGCTGAGACTAAAGAGAGCATACACTGAAGAAGAGAGGAGAAAGGAGGAGGGAGGGCAGAGAGGGACCCAGAGGATTTCCCAAGACTTCAAGCCCTGTTAATTCTGCAGAGCTTATCACAGGGACAGCATTTCTGTTTCACTGCCTGTAGAAAAGCAGCAGCTCACAGCAGTGCTGAGCAAACCTCCCATCTCAACAGCAACCACATCTATTTTATGTTGCCAGAACATCTGGGTAAGAGGTATCAAAATGTACATCAGACCACCAAATATTACTGTAAAACACACTGTGAGATACTAAGTAAGCAGATTCTAAATAGAAGTCTCCATTCTTGGCCAGAACCGTTTTGGATTAGCTCCTGCTCCCCCTGAAGTTGGTGGAAAAGACCCTGAACAACTTTAGTGGCAGGAAGGTTGCACCTCTTACATTATAAGCTCTACCAATGTGACTTTATATTTTATAAATATATGAAGAATTTTAAGTGCATGTTACAAAATGTAACTTCTCTTTTACACATTGATAAGTACATTCATGTTAGTCTAGCAGATTATAATTTGAATTTAAGCGAAGTAGCCCAAGAGATTGTGTGGGAACATGGCTAAAGCAGAGGGTTAAAAACAATGGAAATGAGAGGAAAAGATAAGATAATATGTTAAAGAAAGATAGCATTTCCAAAAGGTTAGAGAGCTGGATTTATTGCCTACAGACTGGGGTCTGACTACTTACCATCTGGGGGCTACATAAATGGCCTTTCACAAACACATAAGAACTGGCTCCTTCCACAAGGAACTTGAAAGAAATGCAATAAAAGTTCAAAACCAAGATGGAATGGGCAAAAATTTCTCAGGGAAATTAACACAGGAATGTTCTCTGGAAGAAGCTGGTTACTTGAAGGGCTTGAAAGAAAGAAAGAATGGGTTTGCAGCCAAGTATTAGGAAATTTTCTCTAAAGGGAATAGACTGAAGTAATTTTGAAAACACAAGGGTGGAGGAAGAGAGGGAGGATAACCTTCAGAAGTAACAGAAACCCAGGGAACAAGGACAGAGGGAACAAGGAGCAGACCTGAGGGCACTGGCTGTAATTACATGGGCTCCAAGAAGGTGTGATTTCCACCCTCCCCCCCCTCCTGCATACTTTTGGTTCTGTATTTTGCTTTGAGAACAAGTTTCTACTACATTTTCTACTTGCTCAGAGCCCACATATGTACCTCCCCATAGCAGAACACCCCCCCCAAGCCAAACTGTCTGAATTTGGATGAATTAAAATAGTGTTTTAAGTGCAATACTCCATATAATCCTCTCTAGTGCAATATGAATCAAGCTGCATTAGCAACCTGCAGTTCAGTGCTCTGAAAACTAGAAACTACAGCACTGCAAAATTTCATGTTTTGTGTCATTTCATTTACTCTACATAAAAAGCTGCTCACTAGATTTGCTCCTGCCCAAATGCTACACACACATGTACATCATCCTTCCCCCTCTTTATCAGAGCAAACCTCTTGAAAGGAAAAAAAAATGGCTGTTGAGAACATCTGGTTTGTTGTTTCTTGGATTTTGCATCGATTATTAAGATCAGTTCAGGACATCAGCCCCAGCTCCAAAGGCTCTCAAGAAAGGGTTGTTTTAAAAAAAATCAAACAAATAAAAAAACAAAAGGAAAAAAAAAAAAAAAAAAAAAAAAAAAAAGAAGAAAGAGGAAGGTAATCCAGCTTGACTGTGGTGTTGGCCAAAACAAATGGTAAAAAAACCCTCCTTTTTTTTACCTTCCTACACAACATAGCTGCTCTCCCTGTCTTCTGAGTCATATCTGTTCGTGTTACTAAGAAAGCCCCACAGAGCCAATATCACTGGGGAAGAACAAGATGTCTTTTCAACAAAGCTGTTGGCTGCTTCCAGCTGCTGCAAAACCTTTAAAGAAGCAGAAAAAAACAGTGTGAATTTCAGTTTCCAGGAACTTCATGAACCAGGGATATTTGATGTGGAAAGGTAAGAGCAGACACTGTCTGTTTGTCTAGAAAGATAGCCCTTAAAAGATGGCATCATGTGTGTGTATAAAAGATGGCAAAGGTGTGTGAATAAAGGTCCTTCTACCTTAATACACATCCAGTAAGCCAGAAACCTTATTGAAATCTCCATCACAACCACAAAAATCCTATTTATCAACACGAATACAAAAAACCCTAAAAGGTAATTAAAAAAAGGGCACGGAATCTTTGCAAACTGCAGAGCACTTCTGTTTCCAGAGAGCAGGATTCAATTCCAAAACCAGGCACATCTTAGTAACTGTGTCTGTGGATGATTTGGTGGCAGGATCCTCCACCAGGTGTTCTGCAAATACAGAGTTGAGCACAGCCATGTGATCAAGAGGATGGAGCCCAGAAGATGCACATGTAAACAAAGCCCTTCTTTCATCTGCAAGCTGCTGATAAACACCAGCTAATCCTCACCTAATCCTGTGAAGAGAGCATCATCCTAGTTTCACAAAGAGGGAAGAAGCTAAGGTAGTGAACTAATCCTTTGGGGGAAACACTCAGGTTAGAATGCCAGAGAGGGGAGGAGTTGTCTAAAGGTAGAGTGAAATCCCAGCTAATTTCTGCTGGGGTGAGGAACTCCCAGGCTCCTGACTGATAGGTCTGTGTGAAAACTTTAGTTTGTTCTGGTAAATTTCTGCTGCAGAGACTATTCCCTCTCCCCAAGGGACCTGTCAGGTAACAACATAATAAGAGAAAGAAGGAGAAAAAGGGTTCGGACATCAGCATAGACATAGGATTTTCACATCTGTAGAGGAGAGTCTTGAAAGGAGAAAGGATTTGCTCTGGAGTAAGGCAATGCTCATCATTAAGGTGTATGTTTGCAGTCATCCACAGCATCCTGAAGAGAAAGGGATCAATGAACACCAACATCAGATTGGGATCAGAGAGGCTCTTTTCCTAGCCTGGATGCAGACCACTAGACCATGCTTATCTGACAGGAGGAGTTTCTGCAAGGCAGCTGAAAAAAGTGCCCAGATTCACATTGCAGGAAATAAAACAGGAGATTCTAAAACCTCTTGGCAAGTTCTTGCCCAAGCAAATGTGCCACTGACCGCTGGAGAATAAATAATAACAAAGTGGCAAAGGCTAAAAATCCTCCTCTTTTTAAAGTGGACTTCCAAGCATGTACATGTGATGGGAAAGTGCTCAACTCTGGAGCCTGACACCCGGAGCAGTGACTGCAGAGAAATGCAGCCCCAGTTCAGCAGCTCCAGCCAAAATATTAAGCAGAGCAAAGAGGGCTCAAAGCTGAAGCCTAGGATCAAGGAATCAAAGGTTTAAAAAGTTAAATAGTCAGTTCACTGCAGTATTTATAAAAGGTAGTATCTCAAAGCTTTCGTGGAGCACAGACCCACTATTACAGACTGGAATAAACTAACAGAGAAGCCTTGTAAAGCAAAACGGTATTTCATCCTGCAAAAATCGAGGAATCAAAAGGGACAGAAGAACACAACATGGCTAAGCTAAGATGAACAGCTTTTTAAGATAAAAAGGATGCATTAAAAAAGCTATAAAGACTTCATAAGGGAAGACTGGAGGAATGATTACATGATCTATAGCAACCATGACTGTAGGTATCACAATGAAACAAATGACAACTTTCTATCAGAGAGGTTCTTGACCAACAGGGTTCTGCAGAGAGACACTGATTAGAAAAACAACCAGCAAAGCCCAGAGCCTAGGCCTTTGTGGACTAAGGTGAGGAAAAAAGAGTAGATACCAAGCACAGTCACTGCATTACTGAGAGGTAACAACAGAGCATTTACCAAAGACAGCTGAAATCTCTTGCAACTGATCCTGCTGTGTTCCAGACATGCATAAAGGAGAAGAATTCATAAGGGTCTTTACTAAAGATCACTTTTAGTAAAGGTGAAAAGCTACAGAGGATCAAACCACTGGTCTCTTGAGTTCAGGGAGTATTTTCATCTGCCCTAGGCAATGGAGAAAGTATTTCTAATGTGCCTCCTCTGGCAAATGTAACTTGCAGGGATCAGAGAAGCCCTTTCCAGAGTTCAGACAGAGAATATCAGCTTAGAAACTTAAGATCAAGTGTCTTCCATACACATAGAACTGAAAACATAGTGATCTCAAACCTAGCAGACATGCAAAGTAAGTTATTATTAATGTTCAGTTCTACACAAACACCTGAAATACAGGAAAGCCCTTTTTTCAGAAAGGACCACCCAGCAGTGTTTCAGTGGGCACTGGGGGTTTTCTAAGTCTTTGTCCACCAATTTGATGATACACTTGACATTTTTTGGAATTATTATATACCTTGCTTAAGACACAGTAAAAGTAATCAGATAAGCTAAGTGAACAACCGTGTAGAAGAGACAAAAAGTAAAGAGGAGAAAGCATGGATGCAGTCTGAGAAACCCAGAGAGGAATGGGCCCAAGAAGCAGAAGGGCACTGCTCACCTTGCATTTGGAAATGGTACAAGACAGACCCTGCAGATGTGCTTGGAGGAGAAATGTGGAGGAAAAATGGGAGAGAAAGGGGGGTGGATGGGCAGTGGAAAGTGAAACATCTCATGTTTTGGGAGCTCACCACCCATTAGCCCTCTGCACCCATGCCATGCCCCAATTTGAGAACTTCTTGCCTACCAAGGGCCAGAAAGGAATGAGCTGCCAGCAGGCCTGGCATGGGAAGACATCCCAGTGCCACCTGCAACCCCTGCAGCTTGAAAAATTCAGACTATTAGCTGCCCAACTCTCAAGGATTATGATATAATTAGCCCAAGGTATTTTACATGTGTAGAAGTTACCTATGGTGATTACTTCCTACAAAGAGTAATTACATGGGAGGTTTTTGAGGATTTACAGTTAACCCAAATTTTCAGTTACAAATTCAAGTCTTAACTGGTAATGGCTGAACTTCAGGAGGCTGGCGTGTAAAAGCACACAAACATTTGGGATATTTGGCCAAAACCTGGGAATACAATGCTTTCCCCAGCTTTACCCAGTTACTGTGGTTCAGAAAGCAGACTGACCCTATCTAGAATAAACTGATTATTTCAGTAACTGAATGTTGAGACAGGACAAAGGAATATCTAAGTAACCCTCATTACTTGTGTAGCAAAACCAGCTCCAGGCCCACGTCCCTCTGTGTGCACACTTCTAACCAGCCAAAACTCAAGGTGGGAACTCATGGAATAAACATCACCACTAATTTTTGATCACTGAACTAAACTCTGGGAAGGTTGTTTCAGATCAATTTCAGTATCTCTAATGCCATCAGAACGGCCTCAGCTTTTACAGCAGGTTCACACTAGAAAAATTAACAGTGAAAAAAAAAATGATCTCAACACTTAAGCTGGGTATTACTCCACCACCTGGAAATTAGAATTCCATTTTGCATAGTTACAGTACAGTAAGTTGCATTCAATTTATATTAGATCAGTTCAACAGCAATAAATTCAAAAAGGTCCACCTAAGCAACCCTTCAGCTTTCACATGATTCCAGGTGGAAAATAACTCACACTTTTGATAGCAGAACATGGAAATGTCCTGACAAGCACCACATGAGCTGACATCTGCTACTGTAAACGCTGTGATTTTTCAGATGGATATATTCTGCATCTGACATCCAAACTGTTATGACTAGACACTGATAATATCACCTATTTCTGTTTTCTGTGTGATTTGTAATAGCTGCTAAAGAGATCTGGCTTTACTGGTGCTGCCTGGCCCAGCTGCTAAGCCCACCCAGTGCCCGGACTGGTTGGCATCAGAGCTGGGAGCAGTTCAAACACGGGCAGCCACCAAGAGGGCTTCTGAAATGTTTTCTTCTAGAGCCAAAGAGGTGCCTTGGGAGTACTCACAAACCACAGTTATTCAGCTGCATATCAACGTAACTGGTTCTGGGTGTAATTTTTTTTTTTTTGTTAAATGGCAAAAAACCCCCATGACAACTCTGCTACTCAAAGATGAGCATCTTGTCAAGTGGGAAAAACAATATCTAGCAGGAAAAGGTCAGTAGAATTTTTGTCCAGAAAAAATGGCATAGCCTGTTCTCTAAAACACATATACAGTTTTAAAAATACATACATTCCTTTCTTCCTTCCTCTTTATTTTTTTCTTTCCCTCCTTTTTCTCTTCAGCGCAGATGCCTACTTTGTTAAATTTTAGCCAGAATTTTTAAAACCCAGCACAAGCATAAGGACCCTAAAACAGTCTCATGATGTGAGCCCTAGCAGTCCTGCCTTTATTAGAAATATAACAAAAATTGAACGTCAATGTTATCATCTGCTTATCTAAGACTAATTAAATAAATGCTCTGACAACCACTTTAAATCCACAAAGACTGAGGGGTGAAATTATTTTTGCAGCTACTGAAATAGTTTTGGTACTACAATTCTGCTTAATTTCAGCATATGGCAGAAAACCTTGATAAAGATTGCTGTCTGGTTATTTATTTCCATGGGTTCTTGGTCAGATCAGTCTCTTCCTGGCTATATTTCCTCTGGAAAAAAACAAACCAAACCAAACCAAACAAACCCAACTGAAATAACAAAACCGACAAAAAGTATTCCACAAAACACCAACCTTTTCACTTTTGCCAAGTTACTTTAACAACTTGTGAGATGTCTTTAATATTTACAGCTCAGGGTACTGGACTTTGCAATGCAGAGGCTTTAGGAAATAATCAGCAAAGCTTGCAAAACCATGCTGAAATTGATAAATACACAACTAGCACATTCTGCAGTTAAAAAAAATATGATGTTAAAATGTTCTATTTAAGGTCAGTAAATTTTGTCAACTTAATAGACTGTACTGTACGTGCTATTTGAAAGATAAAAGTAACAAATTCTCACTAAATCTGCAACAAAATTGTTCTGTTCCCACGTGAAAGTCAGACAGGCTAAATCACAAAGATACGAATTAATAACTGGAATAAGTAGTAGGATGAAATGCAATTGAAAACAAGCAAGCTGGCACCCTACTCATCCCTGGCTCCAGAAGTTGAAACCAATATATTTCAAACTGGCCTTTCAAATTAGGTTCTGAGGTTACAGAGGGACACAGACTCAAAGGAGCTGAGCATGTGTTACAGTAATGGTCTTAATTCAGGATGACACAGTACAATTTTACAGCCTGATTTACAAGGTGCAGTAGAAGACAAAGAACAACAGCCTGACATCTGAATTTGATTCAGCTACGAGGCTGTTCCCAGTAGGAAGATGAGAAGACAGAGAACAAAAATTTCTGCTAAAACAGAGGGGGTCTCAGCTTAAGAGGCTCAACGGAGCCTCTCTGCCCAGGAGGGTGATGTGCAATGCTCCTATGGCCAAGACCAAATGGACACTGGATGCTTGATTCAGGCCCTCAGACCACTATCAGGGTGTCTAGCATTGTATTGTTGAAATAGAATTAGCACAAAGTGTTGCTTTGGAGAAAAGCCAGCTGTAGCAAAAGTTGCTTTGTCTGCGAGTCCAAAAATACAGCCTCCATCAGTCACAAGAGAAACTATTCATGGACAGCAAGAACACTGCATAATTTGTAGGTCTTCACAGGGTTCCCCCCAAGCCCCCAAGACTCCCTTTTCCTAGAAACAGCATGAGCCAGACAGAGCTCTTTGCCCCCCTACCAGGCTTGAATATTTTAGGTCTGGTGTGAGGGAACTGCAAGGAGCTGTGACAAGCAGTTCAGTTTAGCCAGCTGTCAAAGAGGAAAGCACTCTTTACTCATTTCAAAGCATCCTCTCTGAAAATGACCACAGTAAAGCACGATGAATTAAAAAAAAAACCAAACACAAAACAACAAGAAGAAAAATAATCCCTGGATTCCCACTGGAACATCAGCAAGACCCTGGTTTTTACGTTGCCTGCAAGGCTTTTATCACTGATGTGAAATCTGAGTCTTATGAAGAAGACATTTGAAAAGTTTGTTCAAGGAGAGGCACACCAATTAATATCTGTTAATACGGACAGTTACAGCACCAGACAAGAGCTCTGAGAGTTCAATTACCACGTGTCTTACAATTACAGAGGATATAAATTACTTACACTCTGCACTGGAAACAGGGCGAGCAACCCTAACGAGAAGCAGAGAATTGAGCTGACCATTTAATCCTATGGCTTTCTTGAACTGTGAAACAGCTGAGGTGTGCCACGTTTTAGGGGGTTTCAGAGCTGTTAACTTTAATTTAACACCCAGAAACACGTAGCTGAATATATGACAGGGGTAAAGCAGCAGAGTTCTTTGAAGGTGTCAGTGAAGACATGCCTGAAGAGAAGCTTGTCCATGTAACTCAGTCACCTTTTTGAAGAGCCTTGGCCAAAGTCCCCAGTAATAGACCTGTCAGGACAGTCAGTGGTCATGGGGTCTGTAGCAAACAGCTTTGTCCTCTGCTTGAAACTGCTGAGCAGAGAAATACAGAGAATCAAGAGTTCTCCATATGACAGATTATTCACATGGGAGAAGGATCAAAATCATGTGAAAAATTCAAGGTGTTTAATGGATTCACACAGTCTCTGAAAGAAAGAGTTTGGAAGGATGATGACAAAATTTGCAAATGGCATGTTTCTGGGTTAGGAAAAGATGAGACAGGAAGGAAAAGAAATCTGTATGGTCAAGTGGATGCCCCACTATGTTTTATTTCTTTGAATATGGCCATTTGCAGCAGTTCAAAACACAACTGGGTTCTAAGCCTGTAGACTCTTTCAGGATAAGGGAAAAGCACTATAAAAAAACTACATTAAATCATCAATGTATAGTAAGAAATGGAAGCACAGCACTTAAGAACAAAAGAGAAATAATACTTTAATCATTGCTACTTCAGTCAAGGGCTCACTGTTCGATGGAATATAGTATATAGTTTGGGTTTCCCTGCCTTAAAAAGCTAAGCAGATAGTTAAAAGATTCAAAGACCAAGAATCAGGACTGCAGAAAAAACAAAGACACCTGGATATATTATCGGTAAAAAGAGGATTGTGGAAATATCAAACTTCAAAGAAAAGATGGACAAGGTCTCAAAATTATGTCACTAGATGTTAGTATTCAGAAATAAATGCATGTTTTCTGCTACTGCTAGTTTTTCACATAGCTCAACTGAAATCCCTATTACAAACTCCTTATGAAGCCAAGAGAGGAATGGAACTCAAAATAAAATTAAGCATTTATACATAAACATGCTTAATGACATTAAAAAAGATAAATGGCATAAAGAACTTCTAAACATTAGTTCTTGAAGTGTAGCAAGTTTCATGCATTTGTCACATGTGACATCTAAGATGAAAGATGGAAGGAAAAAATAGAGTCATTTTCTGAAATAGTAACTTCACAAGGATAGCAACTTCACAAACCCCACAGTTATTATTCTTACATAATGATTCTATTCAATATTTGCCTTCTCAGTGAAAGCAACATAAATAACTGCTTGTATTAGTTAAAAAGGCAACAGGCTTAACTCAAAAGAACTGACAACCTGAAAAATCAGGATTAGCAAACTGAAGGCCAGAAAATAAGAACTACATCATACAAAGCTGCTGCCTATACAAAGCACTGGAGCAGTGCATTTTAAATCAATCTGTTCATCCCAGAAAATATGTATATTGGGACAATTATTTGTTTTCCTTTTTCCAATGTTTAGTCACCATAAAAACCATCTACATGAAAACAGCTTGTGCTTTACAGTTGTGATGAAGCTCATAAAAAATTAATAGAATGTGAAGAAGGAAACATGATGATGCACAGAGATTATACGTCCAAAAGACAAGAGGTATGTGGAGGTCTCACTGATAATATCCTCAGTTCATTTTCACATCTGAGGCAGCATTTTAAACCTAAATGTTAAATTATAAAATTACTATTAGGAGTTGTTAGCTATCAAGTCAAAAATAAAACACACATGAACTGAAGAGAGAAAATTCATTCAATAGTTTCTCTTTCATTTATGGGCAGAGGTACAAGGAAATGAACTACCCCAGTAAAGTTTTGAGCATGCTCAGGATCATGGCAAAATTTACATCAAGGACTGTAAAGATGGAGTTTTATCGCTAGGTAGGATTCCAACTGCTTTTCTAGATCCAAAGATGCCAACATCATCCTCTCCCATCACAAAGTGACCCTTTGTTTCTGGGCAGAGTAGAAAGAAGCACAGACCTCAGTATCAAACATTCAGCCCTCTCTGCACTCCCAGTTCCAGATGCCTCCATGAGGACTGGGCTGGGCCCCTTAACCACTGCAGCTCATCAAGGAGGATATATAGCAAGATGCTGAATTTATCCCCACGCTTCACCCTGGAAAGCCAAAGTGGGTTATGAAGGAGAGAATCCCATGTCAAATTCACTCCATAGTTTTCTCAGATCATCAGGGATTTCCCTACCTTTCCCTAGCAAAATTACACACTATTGCTCTTTCCAAATTATGTTGAATCAGGCCAGTGAAACTATTTTTTTGTCTTCCTAGAAAGAGATTCTATGGTGTAGCCTAAATTGCCTTCTGATGTCTCATTTATGATACACTATTTCCTCCCAATGCCTGAAGAGGTGTAAATACACAGGCAGCAATAACAAATCAGGTTAAAACCAGTCCTGGAGAGCATAGTCTAGAACTGGGTTTGTATCATAAATCTTACATTAATGCTTACCAATGTAGGAATTATACTCTGATAAGCAACTATAAAGAGGACTTTTGAAGGTTCCTCATTTCTGCTCCTTAAGACTGCATGTTCTAAAACACATTATGAGATCAGGAAACTGTTGTGAACTAATGCTTATCAAGACCAAGGGTTGGGGAAGAAAGGAATCAAGTACAGGTAGGAAATAACGAGAATGCCATTCATGTTTTAGAGTTGAATTCATTCCTAAGTAGATAAGGTAGAAGCAGCAGACAAGGAAAAAGAAGAAAATCAGATTGATAGTAGGAGACAGTGTTTTCAAAGATGCTCTCACTAAACAAAAAATAACCTTCTAGAATTCAGAACAGGGGACAAAAACATAAATCAAAGCACTCGTCCCTGAGAGGGGAAACTACATCACTCCACTACATACATGAAAGGGGATGTCCCATCCCTTCCAATCTTCTGACACAATCCTGCTATGGTTTTTATTAAAATCTGTCTAACCTAACAATATATCATGTAGCTGCTTTTGGATTCCTTGCTACAAAGTAGCTGTGTACACAACTACATTTCCAGCTGAAGGTTCCCTGTAATTTATTGCACATCCCTTCATGTTTACATTTGATAGTTTTAATACCAGTGTTTTCTAAGGGGTTTAAAAAATATATATTTACTTCAATGAGTTTGTACTGGTGAAATTAAATTAAACAAAGCAAAAATAGTTGCATGAGGCTCTCTGCTGTCAAGACTGATCAGGCCATCTACAAAACTAATCTGCAAAACTCCTGAAGTGTATTGGTAACAATATACAGTCCTAACATTAACTAGTTAAATGCATTGCTGTTTAAGATTAATCATTTTAGTCTTTTTTCAAATCATTCCTCTGCTTCTGCCATTTTGCTGTTCACATCTGTCCTAACTACTAAATACCTGTTTATTTAAAGAAAAAGAACATATGGCACCAGAGATCCTGAGATAGGAAATGCAGACTAATGGGTACAGCTGTCAGGCAGGGAAGTCAGGCAGGTACATTTGCCCATCTGCCTCACAGACCTCCCATAACCCTGGCCAGCCCCTTCCCTGAGCAAGAGAGAGATTCTGAAAACCTCTTCTCAAACTTGAGACTCAATTCTGGCATCACTTCATACTTCAGCTCTTCAAAGGTTTCTTGGTTTTTAGGTTGGGTTGTTTTTGGGTTGGTTTTTTTTTCAGCTGAACTTTGCAGAGTCATAAACACTCTTCCCAAATTTAAGTTTGTAAAGGAAAAAACACATCTGAATTTCAATACTGCTGTTAGGCACCTGATTTTCCTCTCCCCTGTACCTAGTACCTGTAAACTCTTTAAAATTGAGTTTTACCTCACCCTGACTGACATTAGATCCTTGGTGTGTTGCCTGCCAAGGTTTGTATATTGACATTTTGTTATTCCTCTTGTTGGGCTTCAGCTATCTTGCTTCCATTTTGGGTGTTTTAACTCTTTATTCTGGAATTGGGTTACTAACAGCACCTTTAGGGAAGCTGCCAAAAGAGACCACACCACTTCTTTCCTCAGGACTGGCACAATCTTTCTGCAGAGAGAAAAGACATCCCCTTCTCACAGAGAGAGAAAAACAGAGAAAGGGTCTCTCCCTTTTGGTACAGTGTATGGGGAGCAGGACTTTTTTTGCTGGTTATTCCCACACAGCAGATCCCAGTTCCAAGTGTGGTTCCCCCAGCCTGAGCTTTTTGTAGGACTGCACCTGTAAGGTTTTGCCTGACCTTACATTCTCCCACTTTTTCCACTCCAACGACTACAGAAACGTTTGCCATTAAGAGAAATTAAATAATTCAGTTTATGATAAACAGCTGAATTCTATACTTACTAAAACTGCAACAAATGACTGGTTTGTTTTTACTCCAAATTGTTGTTTCAAGTAAACAGCGTGCAGACAAAACCACAAATCATTTTTAAATGGAAAAACTACCTACAGCAAAATAACCAGAATAACCTGCACTGTGGCTCCCTGCTGGCAAGCACCCAGTGCATAGGAGCTGACAAATGTTCCAGTTCTGAGCTCAGCAGAGGTTTCCCAGGTAGGGAAAGCACAAAACTGGCTCCACACAGGAAGGAATTTTAGCCTCACCTTAGGTAAGGGGTTGGTCAGTCACTGGGTTCATTTTTATGGCTTGGATTCACTGAACTGTACCATCAACAACCTATTACTGATGGATTAATGAGATAGGTAAAGAGGCTAAACATGACATTCCAGAGAAGTAATTATTAAGTGCTAGAAATAATTATTACACTTAAATATTCAGAATATTGCGGAGAGATTGTATCATGTTGTTGTCGTTCAATCCAAATACTGATTTATTTGCCAGAACCTAAAAGATAAGTAAAGAAATAAATGATGGTATTTTTACACAAGCTGACCAACACTGGAGAAAGAAGACCAGCAGCAATTTTTATCTCTGAACAGATCTTCCAAACACAGCTAAAGACCACTTGGCTGGGAAAAAAAAAAAAAATGGACCACACCGATGTCAGTGTTAAAGGCATAATTGCACTTTAATTCATTTACAAAGTCTCACAGATGTGGTTTAGACAGGAGTTGCTCAAGTTGCAAACTCTGGCAAGTAGCAAGTTCTTTCCAAAGGGTAGGTCACTGCATGGAAGAGCAAAAAAAAAAAAAAAACCAACAAAAAAACCCAAAACAACAAAAAAACCAAAACCAAACAATAAACCAAAACTAAACCCAAAAAAACAAACAAAAAACCCTCCAACAACAAAACCAACAAAAAACAACTAAGCAGCCCTGGGAATATATGAAAAGCAGTTCACTCAGAGCTAGAGTTGAATATTTTTATACTGAAACCAGGCTAAACTGCTTCTTCAGGAAATTATCAAAGGAAACACAGCTGAGGTTGCTGAAAGAGCAAGAGGGGTTGGGGTACATTTTGGTGAACAGTTTTGGGCAACTGAAACCACAGTGAAGAAAATGAAAGATGTTGCTGTTTAAACAAAATGAAGCCCACTTAAATTGACTTCATAATTTCTTTCAGAACTTGAAACTCAAGCTGAGATCAAGCCCTTCTTGACTTTAACATCCAAACTGCATCCAGATCTGCATATCAAACTCATCTCAAAATTTCTTCTCAGGGAGGAAAGTTTAATTTATACATTTCCATTTTGGAGTTACACATTTACCAATCTTTAAAACTGCTTACCCATCTTTAAAAGCCAGCCTTCTCCTCCCCTCGCCACTCCCTAAAAAATGTGTAAGACTAGGCAAGTTGACTATTATTCACAGATGATCCATGACACAAAGAAAAATGATGTTATGGGGAACAGAACTATTTCAGAGGGAGCTATTGCAGCATATTCAGGACAGAGTCTTTGGAAACAAATTTGCTAGATCACACACCTCAACTAACCTTGTAAACTACCAGTACTTTTTCATTCTAACTATACTAACTAAAAGCACAATCCGAGTTTGAACATGTGGTAGGAGATGGCAACAGTATCACCCAAAAAACTGCTTCTCAAAAAGGTTAGAAATTGATCTAAGCAGGAAGAGCTGGGGCTACTTCCAGGAGTGTGTTTCTTGCCTCTTCCTTGTGACCATTCCAATTCTGCCAGCACCAGCACCATCAGAAGCTTTGATGTATGTGCCTATTGCAGATACAGTTTGCTTCAGCAAGGAAAAGAGATCTTGCCAGTTTATAGCTTATACTAATTCCTTGAGTGAAACAAGTTGCATCAGCACAAAGCTGTTTTTGTTGTAGAACTATCCCTACCTTAGCACTTTTGCCTGTATTGAGAGCTGTAAATAAGCACAGCCCTTACCAACACTTCCATGCCCACCAAAGTTTTACATCTGGATGGCTCAGCTCATCCTCACTCCACAAAACTCCTCATCTGTGTAGCTGAATGTTTTTGTTCCAGGTTTCAGAGAAACTACTGAAAACAACTAACAAACTATCCCCCAAAAGGTGCTCTTGATGTCATGTAAAACTCCAGTGAAGAGCAGGTAAATTTTCAGAGCTCAGATGATGAAATCAGAAGCACATCAGCTCTGTGGGAAAATGCAAAGTGGTTGTACAGGGGAGGCAGAAGTTCCCAGTCTGATGGCTAATTTAGAGCAGCTGAAGTTTAACTTAAATTTAAAATTTAATAAGTCCACGACTACCAAAGAATTATTTGGTTTGTAAACTTCTCTATCTTCTCTATCTCAAACTCTCTCTTTTTTTCTCCCTTCACAGCTTGCTTACAGTAGTGTCAAACCAGAGCACAGGTTTTTGCTACACAGGTAGAGCTATCTTCCAGATTTTGAGAGAGAAATTACAATCAATGGAGGAAATCTGACTATGGATTATTTTGCCACTTGAGTCAATACTAGTATACATAGATAGTACAACTAATGCAGCATGAAACACAATCTTCAATCTCTAGTGTAATTAGGAAGAAAAAGGGGAGTTAAGGACAGTCCAGAAATATCTTAATCATCAATGAAATCTGCAGCAGAAGCTTCAGGAGAGAGCCACTTAGATTTTTTTATTTTTTTTTTTCTCCCTGGGGTCCTTGATTCATGCAAACCTGATCTCAAAACAGCTTAGGCAAACAATGAAAATACATGTGGGAAAACTCAACTGTAGACTCCAGTTTAAGATGGTGACAACTGGTGAAAAAAATTTTAAATGCCTTAGTCTATTAACAATCTCAAGTTCTCTGAAGAAGACTTTGAAAAAAATGCCAACTACTACAAGTGAAACTGCACAAGAGTTTGCAATGGCATAAATGAGAAGGGTGGTTTATGATGATTCCACTGAAGGCCACAATTAGCTTTTAGTTTAAGGTACCAAGCACTATTTAGAAGTGAGATTTTTTTTTTTTAAATTATCAGATGAGTGAAGATCAGAGACATTTCCCTATAAAGATAACAAATAATAAATATTACTTTCACACCGGGACATTAACTTTTATGCTGCAGTTAGACAGACATTTTGATAGGCAGGGTGTAGCACAAATGCAAACACAGAAGCAAAAAGTGAGACAATGTTACAGGAAAGTGCCACTATATATTAAGCACAGCATTGGAAGTAAGAAGAATTGAGCAGCCAAAGTAATCAGGCTACTACTTAAAGCCTCCACTAAACCAAGAAATGTTTAGCTTGCATACAGTATTATTCTATAATCAGGTTTTGCCCCATTCAAATACATTTCCTAATTTTCACTTTGCTTTGACACCTTTTGCCATCTGTACATCCTCAAAATGATCGAATGGCTGAAAAACCAAATGCATGTTTCAAGTAAAGGATCTGTCACCCAGTATTTCAGTTGACACGGGCAAATTCTGAGTGTTCATATAGGTTAGGCACATGTGCTACAGGAGACACACAACTGATTAAAACAAAACAAACACACTAGGAACAGAAACTATCAGAAGTGGGATACAGAATTGAGGATTAAACAACCTAAACATTGACAGAGGTTCAGTTCCCAGTGATCTGCAGGAGTTTTACTTTACTTGACACTAAGAAGAACGGGGCAGGGAATCGGGAACACTGAATCTGGCGCTGAGGAAAGCTCCCTGCCTGACTGCATAAACTGCTTTTTGCTTGCTGTTTGATAAAAACCTATTAAAAGCAGGCATCTGAGATCTTTGTGATCCAGTTAAATAAACAACAGTGAGTAGTAAAAGGAGACATTCATTTCTCCTCACTTTTTTTCCAAGCTGTTATCATGTCTTTGCTATGAAATTAGAAATAGCGACAGCTCAGGTACTTTCTGGTGAGCAGCTATACAACCTTTAAAACATCCATTTCCCAGGATTTTCAGCCACTGCTTGGCAGGGATCCTCCCCTTCCACTAAGCAATTCATTCTCATCTACTCTGAACCCTGCCAAAATGCTGCAGACAATTTTATTCAAAAAGAAAACCATTGACAAGACGTCTGTCGCTCCTATCTCAAGACAAGAACAAAAACCAAGGTGATGTCCAGCCTGCTACCTCAAGCCCATCATTTTTGCATCTGCTAGCGACAGCTAATGAGATCATTCACTGGACTGCCATGAAGTAAAAACATTACCTGTCAATATACTCAAACTCTTGAATCAGAAGGCACAGCCCAGCTCCTGACACTTCCCAGGACTGCCTGATGATTGATTTCATTCCTACACCTCCATCTCTTCTTCCTGAGTGCATTGAGGGCCCTGGATGATTCTTGGGATTTGTATGCCAAAGGAAAGAGAAGTACACCTGTAACTTCCAGAGGGTCAGGAATTTTAAGTATTCCAGCTCAGGTTTAAGTATTGAGTGAAATTACCCTCAAGATGCAACAAGAATTAATGTTCCTGGAGGATGGGTATTATCTACCTGTTCTTCCTCAGAGGCAAATTTATTCTGTGTCTGTCCCAATTAATGTCACCTCAGACAACCCAAACTTTTTATTTATGGCTCTAGTACCTACACACAGTTTAGGAGCAGGGACCACCTTTTCTTTTACCTTGCTTGATAGTGCTGTAGGAGAACAGTGGAGATATAAAAAAGAAAAAATAAACTCCCTGTAATGGAAGATCTTTTCCTTGCAAATCAAATGGCTTCAGTGTTTTTCTCTCTATCATGTAAATATAAGGTCTCAAACAAGATGCATTTTCCACCAGCAGCATTTTATTAGCTTTCCTCATTTTCCTCACCCTGCCATCACCCTGCTGGTGGTAAGAAACTGAGTCAGCATGGCACTACTTCAGAAGCCCAAGTCGGATCACCTTTTAACTAAAAAAAAAAAAAAGGCAGTAGTAACAACTTGAAATACTTTGAAGCAAATTCCTCTGATGCAACAACCTCACCAAGTCACCCAGGAAAACTGCTCTGAAGTGAGACTTGGGAAAGATGCTAAGATAAGGTGATTTAAGGTGACCAGACACTGTTAGAGTCACAGGGAGAGCACCAAGGTGCTACAAAACTGCTCTCAGCATTTCAACAGGTAAGTGAAAACTATGAGCAAAAGGCAAACCACCTTGCACTTCTAGTACTATCTGCTGCTCAGGATAAAGCACAAAGGTGGTAAATATGAGTTGCTGTGCAGTGGTACTGTCCTTCTCACCCTTGCTTTGCAGAAGACATTTGTTTCCAGAGGCTCAGGACCTGTGTTGAGCCTGTGTTTCCCCAAAGCAAGTCTGACATTGCCTCCTGACTCATATTAGACCTTATAAAAAGGAACAAGTTACCACTGAAATATCTGCAGAGCTTAATCTACAAGCACAGGACATATAAAAGCAACCAAAAAAAAAAGGCATGTGGGACACAACCGAGAAGACTCCTAAAGATGTCAAGGAAACAAATTTCTCTCTTCCCTTTCTCTCCCCCACCCCGGGGTTTTAAAAGTATTAATAGGAAGTAAAAACTAAACAAGCACGAAAAAGCACTTCACCAGGTCAAACACATTTTCAAGTGGAGGCAAGAAACCACTTTAAGCTCTCACAGGATTATAAGCCTCTTTGACAGGTCTGATGATTTTAAAGCCCTAATTCCATTATGGTATCTGGCAGCCTGGAAGGGCACATTTTCCTCACCATGGGCCACCAGGTCATGATAGGTGTTGACAGAAAACATTAAAGGTTATGTAGATGTAAGACCATAAAACATTCCAAGCTGTACAGTGCCAACAATGATAACTAGCAACCATGGTGCACTCTTTGAGGGGAGAAAAAAAAAAAAAAAAAATATATATATATATATAGTTGGGTCTTTCCCTCAGCTGAACCAGGTGGCCAGCATGGCCAGCACCGGGTGGGCTCACATGACATGAAAATCCTCTTTGCTGTATCAGAGCTTAAATTTCCTGTTACTCAGAATTCATAAAGTACAAGATTGGTGTAATTAAGATTAAGAAAACATAGCCATGCTATAGATTTCACTGGTCCTCTTCAGCTGCTGCAGCAGCAGAGCCGCAGAGCAGCAGCAAGGCAGGAGATTTGGGGCAGCTAAGGGCAAGCAACCTGCAATTGCCTCTGTGCAACAAGTAGAGCATTCTGACTTGGAAAAGTAGCACTCAGATAGATCCTCACCAGGAGAAGGATCTAAGCCAACAGTTAAAACAATTTAGCAAGCCACAATCCTTTTGCCCCAAATCCTTGGCAAAACTCACTCAGCAAACAGCAGTGTGCTCACTGCAGGTGGTCACACACACTTCACCTCTGCCTGAGAGTATTTATGAAACACATTCATGCAGTTCCAACTCCAAGATATAATTCTAATTGTTCATTCCTTAAAGGTGTCTAGGTACAATGACAACGGCCATAATCACGGAGTAGACCTTCATCCAGTCATTAAATCTAATATTTCACCTTCCAAACTAGGTAAAAGAAAGGGAAGTATCACACAAATCATTGCCTTTGTGTGTGGAAAAGGTTTGAAAGCTGTTCTGCATACTATCCTCTATAAGGCACTATGAGGATATTCACAAATAGATCTGCAAGTTTGTCTTGTTTTTATTTTTTTATATTTAAAAAAAGCTTCTCTGACTGACATCTATCTGGACAGTAAATTACCACCACCACAAATAATTAAATTAAAAGCTGCTCAATATGTAAGGAAGAGGGAGCTGACTGCTGACCAAATCTGACATACAAATAGCTTGCTAATTTGTCAGCAAGCCAAAATAAATGGAACAGGCTAACTATGGGTGCAGATAAATCCCTCAGAAATAGGCAACAATAAACTATTTAGCTCTCTACAACATTTTAAGTTACAATAGTTTAAAAAGAACAAAATTTTTGCTTTTGCAACATGATTCGTGAGTGCCCCAAGTGAGCCATGTTTAGCCAGCACTGAAGATGAGGCTTTAAAAGTTCCTTTTTTCAGATCTCTTAACTTAGCAGGAATTATAAACTGTATCTTCTGTTCTGCGTATTGCAAAATACATAACCCAAGCCAATGGAGTACTACATACTAGTAGTAGTATCAACTAACTCTAAGTCCCAAACTCTCTCAGTCAGAGAAGAAATCCCCCCTGATCCTTGCTGTAGATTGAGAGACAAGGCAGCAGCATGCTGAGTGTCAGGCACATCTTAGTCTCACTGAATGTAAAAATATCTATATGGAATGGTGAAAACAGTGGGTCATCATTTACTAAATGTGTTTCTTACAAGTAAATCCCTTGTTCCTCATAATTCTCCCTCTCAAATACTTCTTCAAAAAGCCACTGGCTATCTCCTCTCTCTGCTCAAACACCATCTGCTGGGCCCTTTCTCTCTGAAGATGATACAAGAAGGCACAAACAATAACAGACAGAAGCTTAATTGCATTTTCAAAAGAAGGTCACTCTCAAATTAAAGCCAGAAACACAAACACACAAGAACCATCTATTCTTCTGTTTTTTTAAGAGCTTAAAGGTATATTTGCAAGCCATAAGGTCATTTAGTAAAAAGACAAAAATCTCTGGTTTCTAATGGACTAAAACCAGAGAAAAGCTTACATGAATGTTTCTGGTTTTAACCTGATTTCACTTTGTCTAATGAAGCATATTTCTTGACAGCCACAGACTGCTTTAGATAGTCACTTTTAGGTCCTTCCAGGTAAATCAGCCAATTAAGGAATTACAGCATTTTCCACCCTGAGGAACAGTTAAAAAACATACACAGCCATTTGTAAAGCTGACTGAAACAGCACAATTTCACAGTGCTTGTCTATGTACAAGAAGGCAACACAGTTCACAAATTTCATCCAGACTAACCTCCCAATTGCCCTATTGCTAGAGTAAAGATGGATGAAAAGGTACACTGGAACACGAAGGACTGGTGCTTATTTCCAAAAATATGCCATTTTATCACACGTAGGATGGGAGGAGTTTGCACACTATGATAAGAACAACCAAACATGACAGCCAGGCACACTGCCAAATGTGCAGTATAAATCAGATCTAAAGCCAAATCTGGACAGAGCCCCAGTTATAGTACCAAAGTTCACTAAGGTATTTCCCAACTTAAAAAGCCCTCACTTTTAAAGGTAACAAAAAACACTTTTAAAGGGCATGACACAACCCTGTGGCCCACCTGTCTGAGGGGGAAGGTTGGAGTTAAAAGTATTGACAGCAACAAAATGAGAATGTTGAGAAATATCCACAGTAGATCGTGTTAACAGAAGCAGAGAGACCTACAAGCTACTCAAGACAGTCAAACAACAGCCTGTGATCAATAGAAGCAAATACTGCTGGCAGATCAAGCAGGATCAAGACTACATAAGCCACTGAAATCTGTATGAATAAGTAAATCATAACAGGCTCCTCTGAAAGCCATGGTGTTAGGGTGATGCTTGAAAAAAAGCAACTTTCTTAAACAGCTGGATACTGTCAGGAGATAAGACAGTAGAAAAAAAAGTACTGTTAACACCCTTCTTTGAAGTCTGGATAGAATGTGGATAAGTAAGCAGCAATAAGTATCTGGCAAAAAAAGATACTGATTTTTTTTTTTTTCTTTTCCTACTACTTATTGATGTCGAAATAAGGGTGTTAATAAAATGTTAAATACATTAAACTACTAAAACAAACAACAGGACAGTAAAGCTGGTTACCAGAGCTACCTCAGTACTGAAAAGAATTACATGACCACCTCCCATTAGCTCCCCTCTGTTACCTTCTTGGAACTGGGTAAAGAAAAGATACCCAAGAATTAATAGTGATTTTTAAGAGCATCCCAGGTTGTCCTAGTTGTGTTTCTGTTGAACCTCTACTCAGTTCATCTGTAACTATGTTAGGTCAGAATGATATTGAGAATGCAGTACAAATATTTGTAATGATAAGCAGATGAAAGAAGGCACCCATCCAGGTATTACAGCATTATATGCAAATAGCATTCTAATGAGTCCAGATTTATGAAGAATTGAAGGGTTTTGCCTGCTTCCCTGATGTCAACACAGGCAAGAGCCCAGCTTGCCTGCCTCCTGAAACTTTAAGGGATTTAAATGACATAAGGGGTGCTGAGGAGGTACAAAGAATACCAACTACTAACAAGAAAATTCAGGTAGAGGATTACAAGGTGATAAATATTAAAGGTAATTCATCAAACTGGTGAGAGCTGTACTTCAGTTATGATAAACCACAAGAATTGGGAGCTTACTTAGGTGTCTGAACATTTTATTGGTACTAAAAAAAGACAACTGAGAACAAAATTAACTTTTTTTTTTTCTGGAATAAGTAGAAGTGCCATGGGTCACACTGGATTACTGTCAACAGAATGAGCCCCAACAAGCTGAGAATCAGGATTAGCAAAATGTATTACAGAAAATGCAAGACATTTGAGAATGATCCAGGTCAACAACTGGAGAAATGTGTAATATCTATTGGGCTGAGTGGCAGCCTTCCACAGTGCTGAAGTAATTACTGTCCCAGTGTCACTCATTTTATAACTATTACCTTGTCTTGATTGGAAGGAGAAAATTCTCCAGGGAATTTCCAATTAAAAGTGTGGAAAATAACCTGCTTCTGTTCTTCTCTTGTCTCCTTACTGAACCCTCAGTGAAAGAGCCTGTGTACGTGCCAGACTGGCTGGCTGCTTTCTCATTGATGGTGAACGGATATGCACTCCTCACCATGCCTTAAAAAGCTATTACTGCTTTACTTTATTGGCCATCAGTGTACCTCTGATAATTATTGAAACATCCATTTCATTGGAAATAGCTCATCCTTTTACAGTCTGGCTTGAAAGGTTTTGTTCAGAACTTCAAATTGTTCTGATATGGAAGAAGTTGATTTTCAGTTACTTCTTGAAGAGCTGGTTGTATAGAACTAAATATATATATTTTTTTTTTTTTGCTAAAGCATCTTAGAAGCAGATACACCTGGTGGGATATTTGTCCCTATCAGAAAACACAAAAGATACTAACTTTTTTTTTTTTCCATATCTGTTACTTCTAGCTGTTTTTATAAAGATTCATTTTTTTTGGTCGCTCCAAAGAATCCATCAGTAACTCCACACACTACAGTCAGATGTCCCCTCAACTGTTTGTTTGTTTTTTTTTTTTTAACAGAACTTTGTGTTTTCTTCTGAAAAAGGTAGTACAAGGAAAAGCATTGCAGCAAGCTCCAGAAAATTCAGAGGACAGAAAATTCAGAGGATAGAGGGGCCATTTATTCCAGTGCTGGTTTTAAAACTCCCAGAATATGCCTATGATGTACCCTGCAAGGTACCAGAGGTGGCAAACCATGCACTCAGCCTGCATGGCCCAGTGACACTTGTGATCCTCAGATCAGTTCACTCACCTCTAGCTTGGCTTTTTTTGTTTGTTTTTGTTTTTACCTATGCAAAGCAACAAATAAGACACTTGTCATAACTATAGGGGCAAAATACTTCTCAACTTGAATGCCCAAGACTGCCATTGACACCAGTACTTCTTCGGGATCTTCCTTGCAATCACTTGCCAGAGATGCAAGTTCTGCGTGGTGAGGTCTTTTCTAAAGCCAGCCAAAATGAAATGGTGGCAGCAGTATTGTCACTGCTGTTCAGAGACACAGCATGTCACATTTTGACAATGCCAGACAGGCTAAAGTTGGGAGAAAACTTTTGAGAAAAGTTTTGATACAACGTTATGTAGTTTCTTGAGAGAACAAACAAACAAACCAATTGTAAAATCCCATAGAGTGACAGTTCCCTGTTGGTTGCACTCTGGTAAGATTTTTGCATGGCTTTTGATCAGGAATTGCCCTTTTGATGATGCCCTGGTCATGAGAAAGCAGCCTTGTGTTGTTACAGTTCCAGTGACAACTGAGGCTAAGGTGGGAGCTTCTGCATCCTCAGCTCAACTTGTGACATCAAACCCCATTATCCTCTTGTCTTTGTTACACATCCTGTAATTGTGTGGGTTTGGATTCAGCAAGGGTCTTAATCTAATTGCTATAATAACCTTTATGGACACAGAAAGCCTGTTTTGCCAGACAGTTCTAACTATCTCACTGTGATGAGTAGTTACTACAACAACAAACCGTTACTTAAGCCCCAAGTATCCTCTAGAACTCTCTCATCCTTAGTTTGCACACTCTCCTTTTTTGCTTTGTAACCAACAGCTGTCCCCAGGCCCTGCATGGGGACAGCCCTGGGAGCACCAGGGGCACAAGGGTTCCAGAACCAAATGCTATTTCAGCACAAGTGACACCAGCGTGGATGCATTTCCACCAAAGTAGGAACACAGCAACATCTCTGCCAGGACCACTGAGGCACTGACATGCACAGATTTGACATTTTCACCCATTCGACTAAAATCTACAAAAGATTAAGGGCTTAACTCTAAGCCTCAAACCTCTCCTATGATCAGTATTTTCAACTGATATCATGAACCTTGCACCATCAGGCAACTTTTCCACTAGTGAAATGCAGTTGCAGATGTGTTTTCCCAAAGATTTTCAGGTGGCTTCTGCAGAGAAGGGTGAACGTGAGGTGAGAGGGAATCAAATTAATGGCGAGTATTTTATTTTTAATCAAAATTTGAATCGTAAATTCAAACAGGAGCCACCTGGTAACACTGGTTACCTGGTAACACTTTTCTGTTGAATTAAACTCCGACCGAGGCGGTACTGAGTTCTTCTGAAGTAAATTTACATAAAACCCAAGTTTTGTTCTCGAGTGCTACTGCACTTTAACTGCCATCTTGATCTAGGTGCTAAGCAAAAAGAGGAACAAAATCCTGCTAAGCAGATTGGTGACAGTATACAGGAAACATGCTTCTGCTTGACTGAGAGAAGCTTCTACTTTTATGCATGATTAGCTGCTGATAATGACTTTCTTTACCAGTGTAAGTAAGTGTAGTTAAGTTCTAACCTGAGGAAAAATCAAAGGAAATATTGGGGAACAGAGGGCAATTTTAGTTGCATCATAATTCTATGCACTTCCATTTCCAGGTAGTGTTTCAGCTGTGCTAATTGTTTCTCTTAGGTCAGCCCAGCCTAATGACCTGGTAAGTATAATCTGATTGAGACACTGACTGCTTGAAAGCGACTGCCCAAACAGTAACTCTTCTCCCAAAACCCCACAGATCTGCCCAACAAACACCATCAGCTGGAGTTTTATGAGCCAAATTAAGTTGTCACCATAAATGGGGTTCCACTTGGCCAGTTCACCCCACCAGATGTATCTACAAAGAGCGTTTATTTCACCCAAAGTTGACTGATACTGAGAGATTTTCAGCTGGATCTTATGGGGTCACCTGAATGGAGGGGAAGGAGTTTGTATGGCTGGAAGTCAACAAAGTGGCTTCAGTGGACAAAGGATCACTGACATTAGTTTAGGTAAAGTCTATTTCACTTCACACAGCAATTTCACTACTTGAGCAGCACAAGATTGAGTCTCTTTCCCCAACAAACCACGCTGTCAATGTCTGAGTTGCAAACTCTGAAGGTGCATAGACTTCTTGCATTTCACTTTTGCTGTACATCAGCATATACCACTTTTTTTTCCAAGTTATTATTTTACTTTAATCCAAACAATAGAAATTAAACAAAAAAAAACAAAACCAAAAACCAACATCCAAAATTCCATTCCGGCAGCACTAGTTTGAAACTTTCTGAAAAGTCCATAAATCATAAGCAAATTAAAAAAATAATTTTTTTTGTTTGTTTTTGTTTTTACCTATGCAAAGCAACAAATAAGACACTTGTCATAACTATAGGGGCAAAATACTTCTCAACTTGAATGCCCAAGACTGCCATTGACACCAGTACTTCTTCGGGATCTTCCTTGCAATCACTTGCCAGAGATGCAAGTTCTGCGTGGTGAGGTCTTTTCTAAAGCCAGCCAAAATGAAATGGTGGCAGCAGTATTGTCACTGCTGTTCAGAGACACAGCACGTCACATTTTGACAATGCCAGACAGGCTAAAGTTGGGAGAAAACGCCCCTGGATAATTACTGTCGCCTTTTGGTCTGACGATTGCGGATGCAAAAAGCGAGGTCCATGTAAAAAAAAAAAATATATATATATATATATATATAAAATAATTAAAAAAATAACCACCTCATCCCCTACGCGCCATTCAGAACGTGGTAAAGCCCAGCTAAATGAACAAGCCGCGGATTTCTTTCTGGCATCTCCCAAGCTCTTCAGAGGCCACCCTGAGGAAGGGCAGCTCGTCCCCAGGTCCCCTGGCTGCCACCCCTGTGTGACAGCAGCATCCCTGCTACCCCGCATGCTCCCTCCCATCCCCGGGCACACACACACAGCCAGCAACAACCCAAAACACACAGCCACACAGCCAGCAACAGCCCAAAACACACAGACACACAGACGGTCCCCACATCCCCCCGCCCCAACCCAACTTACCCACAAGTTCTATTTCATTCAGAGCCACTCGGCTTCCTCTGAGCCCCCTCCTCTGCAGAAAAAAGGCCACAGATGTCTGCAAACACTTCTAGGCAGAAGGCTGCCAGTGCAGAACAAAGACAGCCGGGGTTGCCTTCATCTCAGCACCAGGCAGCCAGGAGCTATTTTCAAGCTTGTTCGCTCTCCCCCCCCCCCTTCTGAGGGCACCCTGCTCTCTTTCTCCCTCCCTTTTCCCTCTCTCTCTGTCCAGCTACTGCACAACACACATCAATTATTCATTGCTTGTCTCCCGGTTTCCAGGCAAAACCAATCACAGATGGAGCCTTGCTAATGGGCTCATGCCGTACTTGCCAACAGGCTATTTGTGCTCAAGCTACAACCCTCTGGAGACAATAAAGAGAAGCAGGTTAAGCTTTAAAACTTCACACGTCCGCCAGCAGCCCTAAAACGGCGACGTAGATGGGAGCATCCCTGTGACATTGCTTCTGCAGCATTACAGCACGGCAGAAGGCTGCTTGGAAGCTTCTGAAAGGGGTTTTGAAGAAAAATCTCACCTCGGCTGCATGTTATTGATGCTTTGCTGTCTCTAGTGATCCAGCTTCCCCCATTACACCTCTCCCTCCTCTCACACACACACACACGCAGCCACTTGGCCAGAAGGAAGAGAACGAGAAAAAAAAAAAAAAAAAAAAAAATCAAAAAAAAAAAAAAATCACCCAGGCAGCTCACATTTCAAACTTGCAAGGAGGGGTGGTGCCTAAAACGCCAGGACAAAGCCTCCCTCTCTGGCACCCAGCCAAAATCCTAAAATAAATCCCTTCCAGCAATTCCCTGGAAGCAACCCCAGCCCTAAAACAACCCATGGAGGGCAGAGGGGCTGAAAAGTCTGGAGATTTGGGGAATCTGAGCCACTTCGTTCCCCCCCTCCCTCTTTGCTGAATGCTGGTGACTAAATCCATCAAACTAATAACGCTAATTAGAGGAGGGAGTTTCCTTCCGGACCCGGAACCGCCCCGAACCGGGCAGGGGGCACCGGAGGGTTCGGGAGAACCGGGGGCCCACGGGAGGTGGCTGGAGAGGCGGTTCCGGCCCGGCAGCTGCGGTGGGGAAACTGAGGCAGGGGGTTGCTGGGCATCACCAGCGGCACAGCAGCATTTCGGGTTTTTTGGGGTTTTTTAAAAATTTTTTTGAGAGTTGAGGCCTTCGCCCATCGCTCGAGAGCAGCACGGTTTTCCCGGGAAAGAGTTTAAAGCCAAGTTTCACAAAAATCAAAAGTGTGCCACTTGGGGTAGGTAGCGTCTCAGTTGCCAGCGTCGAAAAAATTAAAAAAAAAAAAAAAAAAAAAAAAAATTAAATATAAAATATGAAAATGTTTAAAAATTTTTAAAAAGTACATATAAAATATGAAAATTTTTAAAAATTTTAAAAAAGTAAATATAAAATATGAAAATTTTTTAAATTTTAAAAATAAAAAATTAAATATAAAATATAAAAATTAAAAATATTAAAAAATATAAATTAAAAAATATTAAAATATATTAAATATAAAAAAAAATAAAGAAAAAACAAAAAAAAACCAAAACAACCAAACAAAAGCACAAAGAGGAAGCTAATGTGACAAATTCGCTCCTTTAGGGAGGGAAAAGTGGCAGTTTTTAAGTTGTGGCCAGCCCAGCACCAGCCTTTTCCTGCCAGGCTCCTGCGGTGTGGAGCCACTTCCTTCCCCAGCACAACCTGCACAAAGGCTCCTCCACCTCTTAAAGGAGCACCCAGAGCTTCAGGACTGAAGTTAGCCTGAGGCTTCCAGAGAAAACCAATCAGAACAGAACTAAATGAAAAAGAGGACTTCAATTAAAAAAAAAAAAAATACCGGCTCCCCAGAAAAATTCCTTTTCAAGGAAAAAAATGGTTTCAGCTTTCCTTGCTGTGCTCACAGTCACTTGACTGCTTGGTAAGCACCTTAGGAGAGAGCCTACAACATGACAGATAGGAGCAGCAATCACAGATATCAAAGAACAGCTCTTCTCTGAAAAATGATTCCACAAAACAGCATTGTCAGATTGCATGTTGCTGTTGTTTTGTTTTTTCCTTTTTTTTTTTTCCCCCCAGGGAATCCACTTCAAACAAAGAGTACGCCTGCTTTTCACCTAACTTCTACTCCTCAACTACCAGCTCAAGGTCAAGCCTCTCAGGCAGGGTTACTGCTTTCCCTCCTCAGCACTGAAACCCAAACCCTCCCTTAACACTTCTGCAATCTCAGAGCTGCACAAGCCTGACCAGAGGAAGACTTCTCAAAAACAGGGGTGCTACAGGTGGTTTGAGACAGATAGGTCCTGCAGCACCAGCAAAACCTTCATGGAATCACAGAACCCTCAAGCTGGAAGGGACCTCTTGAAACCACCTACTCAGGTGGAGCCACTGGGTGTTCCAGGTGGAGCCACTGGAACAAACTGGAATTTCCATTGGTGCTGATAAAAAAAAAAAAAAAAATCATACCCAAGAAAAGCACTGAACGGCGATGCAGCTGGATTTGGTGCCTTTCAGAGGGCTTTGAGGAGGTGTAAATCATACAGCTGGGCTGGCAGAATAGATAACAACAACCATGAGTTTGAGAGGACTGGGGCAAGGCAGTAAAGAGAGGTACATTGATAAGCCCAAACAAGGAACAAATTCCCTACTAACATAATTGCGTTGAGTTCAGACTTGGTGGATGGGAATGAAACTCATAATTGACTGGAACTCTAGGTAAATTTGAGGCAGAATGTACATTTTTGTGCTTGTTTTGTTTTTTTTACAACATTTGCACACAGTTCGTAGACCATTAAGGTGTTATTTCATAAAAATACATATTCATATTCAAAAAAATACCCAAAGCATATGCCTGAACAAATCAGGCAGTTGTGAGGTCCCAGATATCAAGACTGGCTCCTTCCTCAAACAATCCTCACTGAAATCTTACTTCCTGATCAGTAAAAAAAAATGTTATTTTTTTCTGTATACAACTTATATTACCAAGTATCTTACATTTTTCTTTCCACCATCATAACTAAGAGGATTGCTTTCCCCCCCTCTGCAATTAAATGCTCTTTCTAGTGTAACAGTGGAAGTTTCTCTTTTAAGCTGCCTGTCTTTTCAGCGGAAGTGGTTTAGAGTAGACAAATCACTTATCTAAAAATTATGTACTTACTTCTCCTCTGACAAATCTTCAGCAGGTTTCTAATCCCACCCTGCCACTTGAAATATCACTTTCTGTGATGACATTTGAGTCACAGTTGTCAGAAGCATCAGGCTCTGTAGTTAAATGGATTAACTCACACTTTATAGCATGCACTATTTTCCAGGAGGAGTGGTTTATCATTTGTAGAAATTAATCATAACAGTTTTTTCTCTAGGGCAAATTCCCAATCATTTTTAAAGATTACTATGTTTAAGCCCCACTGACAGCAGTATGTCAAATTACATCACAGGGAAGGTTATCTCAGGTAGTGGTAACTATTAATAAGACTCACTGAAGACTTTTACTCCTGGGAGAAGCAGGTCTGCACTGGGGAAGTACCTTTCCAATGGAGGGTTGAGAGGGCAGACTTTCTGGCCATACTTTGTGCAGCTGTCTTGAAGTCCCAGGACCCCCAGGAAGGAGAAGACAGTCCTTTGGGCCACCCCTAGCTGATTATAGAATCATAGAAAGATTTATATGATCTGAAGAGAAACCAGAGTGTCTTTCACCAGAGTATTAAGAAGAGTTGAAAGATTTTCAAAGTCCCACTTACCTTAAAACATGCTGCCAATACCAAGTAATAAGATGGACCATGATCCTCCCAAATCTCAGTCCTGGCAGTCACCACTTGGCACAGAAACAAACTCACAACCAGCACAACCCAGATGGTTACTGCTCTTTGGTCTACCTGCCAAAACACTTTTCTCTCAAAGAGTGTATTTCTAGAGAGTCCATCCTTAAGTTGTGATGATGGCAACACACCCAGGAGTCCATGGAACACCAGTGTTCATGGTACACAAGATAACTACATGAACCAAGTTGTATGTCTGGGTGCTTCTGATTGCTCAACATAAATGGCATGGTGCTTATCTGCAGCTGGGTCCAGTGAGGAAGCCTTTGGATGTAACTTCTGTTTCCCTCTTTGCCCCTCTTTGCTAATATTTAAAAAAAAAAACAAACAAAAAAAAAACCCCAAATGCATGAACACCTGCAATAAATACACAGAACATCATGAGGAAAAGGACAAAAGGCTGCAGAGGGGGCGAGATCAAATCCCCATTTTGGTTGCTTCAGTATCCAGTTCACTGTACAAGGGAGGATATAATCACGTTCTACTAATTCAATTGTACACAGAACAGTTGTTTAGAGAAAGAAAATATAAGGGGATAAGGAAATTCCCTTCAAGTAGCTGTAATACCAGTTATTGCCCACTGAGTCATAATATAAATCTTCAGCAATGCAAATTTGCTATGACCAAAGATTTAAAGGTTTGTCTTGGGGACCAATCTTTATTCATCAGAGTTTTGCTGCACTGCTGAACACAGCAGGGTAGTTCCTTGAAACATTTGTCAAAAGCAGGTTATTTGCCCAAGAATTAGTTCCCTGGATATGTATATGTTTTACTATTGATTCAAAGGATTCAAAAAACCTCTAGAAGGCTCCCAGTTACATAGCTGAAATACACAGAATACACGGATCAGTGGCCTTATGTATTTTTCCTAATGTTTCACAGTCGGCTGAGTCAGTTGAAGCTGCTTTAAATCACAAGGCTGCATCCCAGTCAGAAACTCAAGCATGTACTTGGAAAAAATGATATAAAATAAAATTAAAAATCCTTTTGACTCTGCATCGAGTGTCTTTCATGCATAACCCACTTTCCCTGGATCAAACCAACTCCAGCCAAAGAGAGGTGTGAGAGGAAAAACCAGCATAAGAAACAACATAGAAAAAGATTTATACGTGGTTTAGTCCTGTCGTGTTTAAGTCAAAGATTACTACACTGCAGAGATTACTAGGACTTAAAGCACTTGCCCTTTCTTCCCCTCTTTATCAAGGTTTATAAAACAAAGGTAGAAAGTTACAGAATGTAACAAGAGAGCATTTCCCTTTCTCCTTCTGCCCATGACCACTGTTTGCATTGTGCCCTCAGTACCTAAGTGGTTTGATGAAAGCTCTGAGCTGGATAACACACCTGGAAACACCAAATGCTCTTTTGGATGCACACAAGAATTTTCCCAAAACACTTAAAACCTCCTGAAAACTTACACCCTATTTAACTGTAAAGGCCATGGAAATGCTCATGTTCTTGTTAACCCCTTATAAAATCTTGTTCCTTCAAACCTATGCAGAAGTTCAGGGCAGACCCCTGCACTGCAATGAAAAACACCTCTGTCAATTGTGATATTTTTTCTAAAAGGATGTCTACCTTAAATCTATCTAATAAGATGCAATGTTGCAATTTTCTAATCTCTATTTCCTTCCTTCCTTCCTTCCTTCCTTCCTTCCTTCCTTCCTTCCTTCCTTCCTTCCTTCCTTCCTTCCTTCCTTCCTTCCTTCCTTCCTTCCTTCCTTCCTTCCTTCCTTCCTTCCTTCCTTCCTTCTTTTGATTAAATGCATTTACTGTGTTCAGGAAAACAAAAAGCACTATAAAATTACAATGAAATATGGGGAAATACCAACTCCAGAATTACAGAGTGAAATGGTATTTGTATCTTTGAATCACTTCACAGCTGTACTTTCTGTACAGAATACTGAGATGCAAAACTAACCAAACCGTGGAGAAATAAAGAATGAAGTACACTAAGGAAAGATCACCTCTGAAATGTTGGATGACAGAGTCAGAATAGAGGCTTTACAGCACTAAAAAAAAAAATCACTGTACAATGACAGCATCAGTTCAGAGCTCTCTCCAGCTTTCCCCTCCCACACCTACCTGTCCTCCAGCCACCAGACCTGTGACACTGCCCTTCTGTATCTATTTTGCTACAAATACTAATGAATGTTTTTCAACTGCTTTTTTTTTGTTACATGGGAGCTTAATTGTTTTTCCAAATTTTAGAGAGGTCTTGATTTTTAGATACTCCCACTCAAGCTCCTTTTGTAAACTGGAACATGACACAAATGTCTTCAATGTGCATCTACACTTTCAGCTCCTCCTCTGTCACCTGGACTCCAGTTCCTGACATTTCTTCCAGAACCTTAGACAGAAATAGGAATTAACTGAAACCCTTTCCAAATTAAATCCAAGTTTTCGGCATGACCAAGCTGATTTCTAAAACATCCATATTTTTCACTACTTTTCGATTAAATAGATCTTTTATACCACACCTTGCAGACTGCCCCATTTCCCTGAGATACTTTTAGTCTGTTACCAATTTGAGGGCAATATCTGATCAACTGTTGCTTCAGATTTCAAACTAATGCTTCCACTGTTCCTGTGTTCTGCAAAGGATTAGAGACTTTGTTATACACGAAGCAAGACTTTCAGATGCAATGAGGATTAAGACTACCTCTCTTCCCAGGAAAGTTTTATTATGCTTCTCTTTGAGATGCTCAAGATTATATTCTCTGTCAAAATAGTTGAGTTTATTGAGCATGTAGCTGAAGCCCCAGCTCTGGCTCTCTGAGGGTTAATTACAGCTAAGCTTCCTCTCCCCCTGCTTAACTGTTTAAGAGGATGAGGAGGCAGCTCTGAAGACAGCAACCTAATCAGATCTCCCTGAAAGAAGGCAAAGAGCTCTCAGAAAGGACTAAAGGGATGCAAAGGAGTAAATGAAACTGCAGCTTGGAAAACAGAAGCCCTGCTAGAACTCCTGGACTTCTCTTGGCATTGTAAATCCAGTTTGTGCTGTTCTGACTGTTAAATGATGTGTTTCAGAAAGATAAATTGGATGAACATTCCCCATTAAGATGACAATAATAACAACAACAATAATAATATAATAATAATAGAATAATAATAGAATAAGCCTGCTATGAAAATACTCAACCTGGTGATGACTTCCCTTTTAATTTTTCCTCGTGGGTTACACATGCATTCACCTCCCAGCTAACACTCCTTATTCCACCCCCCTCAAATTCATGCTGTGAGCAGGGCTGCTTGGGCTTTCTAGGGAATAGCTCAGTCTGAGTTGTCCTCCCCTCTGCACAATCCTGTTGGCTCCATTTTACTGAGCTGCTCCTAGTCCAAAAATGGGTTTGAGAGGAAACCTAGGCTGTTGGCTTACATCCTTTGTTTATTATAACTTTTTTAAAAACAATCTACTAAAATATGGAAGGTAACAGTAGTGAGAAGGAATATGTGATACAAACATCCTGAGTGGGACGTAAATGGAAATAAGATGTGAAGTCAAGATAGGTCCCTCATTAGCCACAGTATTTACACTCTATACATAGGGAAGTTAATGCCAGAGCCCTTTTTCTGTGCTGTGAGTGAACTGGGAGGCAATTCAAATGAGAAAGTTGAGATTTAGTGTATTTTTTCAATTAAAAAAAAAAAAAAAATCTATGAAAACAACACTGAATGTCACTTTCTCCAAGACAACAGCAGGCTAGAAAGCCACCCAAAGTGCATAGAGATGTTTAATGATGCCATACCTAACATATGAGAAGTTATATAAGTAAACAAAGTAGATAAAAGTCCAAAGTTACAAATTAAAGGAAAAGTTACATTTTGGTGACTATGGAAAGCTTCTATTCTGAAATACAAAGACATTCATCATTTGGAGGCCAGCTCACGCTTCTAGCTTTGTATTTAAACAAATCCATGTACCATCATCATACACTTTTATGTCAATCTGCCAGAAAGCCATACAGAGTTATTTTTAGCAGACTGTGAGATAAAGTACAGTTCAGCTTGCAAAGTAGCCTAATAAGGCAAAATGTTCTTGGTGAAGACCAAATGTAGTCACTGTCACTCTTCTCTCCCCCTCCCCCCATACTTTAATCAAATTTATAAGAGCATCCCTTAAATTTTCCCACTTACTGTGGAGTTTTACTGCATTAGCAGCAACAAGGTAGAGCTAGAGGAATCTTTATTGTTTGTCTGTTTTGATAATCAAATACTCAGAAATTACAGCAGAAAGGAAATGGTCTGAAAAGTGGCTTTGCTTAGATTCATCAAGGAAAATTTTTGGTAGACAATAATTTTAAGAAACAACACCTTAATATCAGTTTTTGCTTTCAGAACCAGGCAAACTCTGGTCTCAGTCAGCTCCAAATACTTGAAGCCTTGTGCTTGTTCAGTGCCACATTTCCTTCTACCACCTGGGACAGTGGAACAAAGCTTTAAAGTGGATATAAAAGACTCTCAGGGAGCATGCATATGCTTAAAAATTAGCAAGGATCCTCTTAAAAGTAAAGAAAAAAAAAAGTTCAAAAAAACCAATGGATTACTTGGAATCTGAGAAAAATACTCATTTTGAGATGCCATTGGTGTGTGTGTGGGGGGGTAATTCTGTAACAATTTATGAGAATAAGATTAAAACCAGCAATTAACACAGACTTCTGTCTTTAGTAATTATTCATATACCTGTTTAGCTGATTGTAAGTTGTAGCTCCAGGCTGTCTGCCTGCATTGCTAGGACACAGACAGCAACCTTTGCTAAATTGACTCCACTGGCTGCACTCATGCTGCAGGAGCTGTTTTCAAGGACAGATGTACAATGTTATATGGGTAAAGAGATGAGCAAATTAAAGATGGGTGTTCTGTCAGGAAAAGGACTGAAGAACTTGTGTCAGCATTTCCCTACATTAATAGGACCTCAGATTTTTAACCCTTCAGCACCTACTTACTTACATTTAGAGAAACATCTTATACAGACAACACAACTGCATTTTGTCAAATAAAATCATGAAAATACAACAGCTCAGAATAAAATAAAAGGGCATGTATTATAGATGTACTATAGATAACCATATAGCTATCTATATATAGGCAGAGGGATTCATGAAGAGTTTTTAATCCTTCTTGAACTGTGATTAATTTTAAAGCATCATAGCTTGTGAGTTAAAGAAGCTGAAAACAGTAGAAGCAAATAGCTACCAAAAATATTCTTGCCACACAACACAGCAGTAACCCTCTATTTGACATTATCAGTAAACATCCATCACATTCTTACAAAAAAAAAACAACCCTTCTGTATCACCTTAGCTCCAGATATTTCTATTTAAAACAGTAAATGTATTTCTTTAAATGAGGTGGAAAGTCTCTTAGAGCTGCTCTGCTCTGAGAAATATGTAGCAGTACAGCCCCAGAAGAGAGTGGCAGGGGCAGGTCCTACCAAGTGTAGACACAGCTCATCCTGGCAAGAGGTTACATCTTACATTGCCTGGATTGGCTCCCCATTGAAATTAAATTTACAGTCAAGGGATTATTTGATCTCTCTAAGGGAGGGTTGCTGGCATGTAGATAAACATATCTAATGCTGCTAGAGGATTTCTAGCATAGATCTAGTCTACTTAGAGACTAAGAGCAAGTCTACTCCTTGCAATGACATGACCTACAAAGAGCCAGGAGCTATTGATAAAGCTTCCATGCAGCCAGGCAGCCCTCTACCCTGACATTGTCCCAGCAGCCATAGAAGATTATTATCAGACCAGAACACCAGGGACTTCTGTCAACCCTTCTTCTTGGCAGGGAGAATTAGCTGAGCAACTCATTACTGACCATCCCATTTCTGAATCCAGAGCTGGGGCTGTTGCTGGAGCCTCAGGGTGTAACTACTTTGTGCTGTGTCTCTGCTAAAATACTTTCTTTCCCCTCAGAAAGTGCACCCAGTAAGAGTTTCCATTTTATTGAGAAGAAATGCTCATTAACACGTGGGACCTGCTCCTTTTCACAGAAAGGAAAAATGAAAGAGGCTGTTCAGAACCTTACTATGGACAACATCTTTCCAGGAGACTGACTATAACCTAAAGTAGCCCTAAATTCTCAGTGCAGTTGCCAAATAAAAGAACAGTGAATTTCCACCAAATATAGCCATTGCAAAGTCTACAATAACTAGGTTATGCAGGAGACAAATTTTGAGGGTGAAATATTTTTTTTCTCTAAAATGAAATAATAAATGTTTACTATGACTACTGAAAATTAACCTCCCTCCCTGATGTGATTAAAAATATACCATGGACAGCCATAGGAAATCTAACACAAGGAACAATCATGCCCAGGGACTTGGACAAAAGACTTTTGAAGTTTCCATTCTCTAATGTAGTGAATTTCTACATTTATGAAACAGCAGAGAAGCTTCCTAGGGGCTTTGACCTCCACCCCACCCCCAAAACACACTTTTCCTAGTTCTGAATACAGAGAAATACAAAAGTTCACACTTCAAGATTTTTTAATAACTTCATCCATCTGTTAAATAATTTATATTCTACCAGAATATGCAGAAATAGTATAGCTATGAAAATGCACCTTCCCCCTTAAACTGGAAACCATCCATCACTATTTAACATTATTTCTTACCTCTGTCCTGCAACACTGCATGAAGAGTTTCACAAAAGTAGTGCTGTAATGATGTGCAGGCACCAGAAAGGAATCTTCTCTGTAAGAGACACTTTGAAATAGCTTGACCAAGTCAAGAATCCTTCCACTCCCACTGTGAACAACAGCAACTGCCCTCTTTTTGATCAATATGCATCAGATTTACCTTTCTGCCCACTCTACACAGCACATTACCTTCCTGGGCTGGTTGGCCACAGCTAAAAGGTTAAACATAGTGAACTGAAGAGTTTGAGACAAAAGCTTTAGGATGGGAGGTTTGATGGTGACAGATTTTAAACCAAGTCCTCAAAGTACAAACAGAAGACTTCTGAATGTTCCCTTAAGCTGTAAGTGGGGTTCTGCTTTTTGTTTCATATTTACACCACTGGTAAGGGAACATTAGAGCTGAACATTTTTTTTTTTTTTTTTTGAAACTTAACCAGACAACTGCATCTAAGCACTTAATGCCTCTTTTATTTCTTAAAGAATACTCACTGAAACAACTACAAAAACTGAAGTGAAAGTCCAGATGTAGCAGAGACTGACTTAAGTGGGACACTAAATTTTGGAGAAGGCACTCAAATGAAACCTTTGGGTACTTTGAAAGAAGAAAGCACAGCTGGGTCTCATTTTCTAATAATGCTAAAACTCTTGCAGCTAAAACTTCAGCATCTGTAACTCAATTCCAGCTGAACACCCAAAAACTGAGGAGATACAGGTGATCAGTCTGCTTTGGAAATTGTGCCCTGCATCACCACAGCTCTTAACTTTGGACCAGTTGCTGTCAGCTCTCTGAACTATTTATTGACTAGTGCACCTTTATGGCCAACATTTTCAATTAAAAAGTGTTGGTAGGTTTAAATTTAAATGGGGCTTAACCTGCTTTAGTGTTATGCTGCAGGCCATTTGTCTTGGCCTGAAGAACTGGAGCCTGGAAAAGGCTGTGCAGTCTTTAAAATTACTCACATCAATATTTTTCTTAAAAAGATGTAATATACTTTCATACTGGCAAAGAAAAATTAGTAGAGTCAAAGAAAACTGCTTTTACCAAAGTTAGGAGAAATGAAGTTACAAAAGCTACATTTCTTTTTACTGTGGATAAGGGAATAGTAGACAAATTTACAGAAAGAAATATACATCAATGGAAAAGAGAATCTGCCTTATGCTTCAGGAGAGTTCCTGGGAGGAGGGATTAGAGATACTAAACCTTCAGAAGGCAGGTACTTCCAAAAAGGAAAGACAAAGATTCTATAAGCAGTTCAGGTCTCATCAAAACCATTTCTGTTTTCTCATGCATAAGATCCCCTCTCTCCAAAAAAGCCTTTCTCCTGCTTTGAATTGCTATTACCTTCATTGGAGACATTCTTCTGGGTGAAGACCTATAATTTTTATATTTATAGCCCCAACAAAATTCAAGTTTATATTCTAATACTATCTCCACTCTAATCTACCACTACTTTTGGGGGTTTACTGGTAGCTCACTGCTGAAGGCATGAAGTTCAATGAACTAAATCTCTTCACTTCCATCAGATCAGAATCAGAGGGGTCTGGCATAGACTCCCAGATCAAAATCAGAGAGGGGGAAATGTAAGACAGCTTTACAAAACTGGAGCAGAAAAGTTAATGAGTCCCCCTCAACAGCTTCATCATTTAGAAGAGAGAAATGACTGCTCCAGCAAGCTGAGAAGCCTTACATGTCTTCTAATGCTCTTAGAACCATTCCCCCAGTCTCAGAAGGGGAGAAAAAAAGAGGGAAACACAATGTTGGTTCCTCACATATTAGTTTTTATATTGGTGGAAAGGGGACAGGGGGTGGGAGAGACAGAATCCTGCTTTCTCAGTAGCCCTCAGGGTGTCACTTTGGAGTTCTTAGTCCCATACCAGACATGTGCCACTGACACCAAACCATCTCCTGCCTCACTCCAAGTCAGCCCTTTCGACTCCACAGAACAATTTTCTTTTTCCACATGAGGTGAACAGACTTCTTTCTGGGTTCTCCACGAAAGCAACCAGGACTCAGTTAAGTTTTTCCTTATTTTTGATAGTAGTTTCTCTATGGAAAAGACTTGAGGAAGGATGGGAGTAGGTGATGACTCTTGCCTCCATTTTTTTATTGGCAGCAAGGGGAAACTATATGGTAACTCCTGTAACTCAGTTCATTCTAGGGAGAATTACCTAGGCTGAAGGGTCCAATGTGATTAATATTCCTATGACTAATCATTGGAGTTATATTACTACCTACAAACATAAGGGGGGATTTTAATATAATCATAACTGAAATAATTGGTAGTATTTGTTAACTTTTAGCTTTAAAAATACAACTAAATTCTTAAGACTTTGACACTGACTCATATAACAGCAAGAATGACTCCTGGGCATCCAGCAAGAGGAAAAAAAAAAGGCATTAATCCCTACAGAACACCACAGGAAGGCAAGTAATAACCCTAAACCTACTAAAATGTGGAACATAATTTACATGCCTCTTATAAAATACTTGTTACTTTCAGACAAAGTACTGACTGAGCTATCTGATTTCCTCAAACGCATGAAAATATTCTCTAAATAATGACATCAGATTACAGAGCTGATATTTAAGCAAGGATGCTGCTGGAGGGCAGGCATCCTGCAGGCAGAGGAATACAAAGGTAACAAAAAGAGGTGTGGGAAAACACCTCTTCTGTACTGAGGATGACTCTGTCAATCACCTGTAATACAAGCTAGCAAGTAAGTTCAAACATGGACTGCAAATCTGAAGGAAAATCCATACATTCTTTCAACTCTTGCTTTTAACTGCCAAGGCAAGAAATGGTGCCCTTGGAGGGAGCAGCCACCACTGCACTTGAGGGCTGAGCTGGGAGCAGCAGGATGGGGAAGGAAAAGCTTTCAAGACTGAGATTTGCTCTGGGGAGGCAGCCCCTTTAGGAACGCCTGCAAATCAGACCAAATTCTCTAAAGCCAGCTGGCATGTTTGCCATTCTGTGCTTGTAAAGGGAAAAAAACCAAACCAAACCAAGCTACCAATCAAACCCACAGACATAGAAAAGAAGGCAATTTTGGCCCATAAATTTAAGGAATAAAAGCAGTGCCCCAATCCCCAGTGCTACTGGCTATATTTACAGAGACAGCAAAGGGAAAAGAGAAAAAGGAAAGAAGTCACTATGTTGCTATTTGAGCCCTGTTTGGGAGAAATTCAACACATTAAGGTAATCGATTATGCTAGTGTGTTGCAGCAAATCCACTTCATGTCTCCTATCCTCACTTCAGGGAATAATTGAGCCATGAGGGCTGCTGCTGCATCCCACAGGCAGGAGGTGAGGAGGTTCCCTTGTTTTGAGGGATGCAGTGTCCTGATCCAGAGCCCTCAGCCCCCCCTGAGGAGGACCAGCTCCCTTCTGTCACTGATCACATTGCTCAGAAGCAAAGGTCTGATAAAAAGATGATGCTTAAACTGAGCTGCTGCTTCTGACTGCTTTCAGACAAGAGCTCACAGTGGTAAAGTGCAATTAGTGAAAAAACTCTCCTAATTGATGTCACATTGTTACATCAACCAGAGGTTCATCACTTTTAAGATGAAAAATCCACGAAGAAACCTCACAACTACAGTGAACCCTTTACCCACTTTCTCTAGAGCAGAAACAGAAGGGAAGTTGGGAAACCCACAAGAGAAGCTCCCAGTTCTCTGACAGGGCTAACTCAGATCCCACCTCCACCTCCCCAGCCCTTGTCTTCTCCCCTCCTCTTGCCTACCCACCTAGGTTACAAGTTCTTCAAAGCAAGGACCTTCAAACTCTCTGCAGTTTTTCTTCACACAAGTGGCCTTGACCTCTCACGGGGTCTCTGAGATGACCAGCAGCATCACCACCAGAAAATCCATCATTAGATGCTTTGAAAAGTCCTGCACATTCCTCTTTGGTGCATGAGGCAGATGAGGTTACCTTCTTAGGGCAGAGAATACTTTGACTATAACCAGTACTGGTGCAACAAATATTTAGCTATCTATTGGACAGATTAAGGCAAGAATGAAGGTTTTTTTAATAACTGAACAATGGAACATTATCCATTCAAGAGGGCCAGGAGTGATATCTTTTTTGCTTTTAAAAAGATGTATTGTTATAATCAAATGTTCAGCTATAAGAACTGAGGTCCATATTTTGTCAAGTTGGTTAAGTGACCTTTTGCTATGGTTTGGGATGTGATATGGCCCAGGTTATCTTGTTACCATCAGTACCTGTTCAACAGCATATATAAAATTAGTGCACTGGTCACAGCTCAGATTCCATGCTTACATTGCCAAGTTCATTATCTGGTATTCAGTCTCTCTGAAATTTATTTTGATCCAGAAGTGAAGGACTTAAAACAGGCATTTTCTTTTTAATTTGTTCAGACTTACACTACTTGTGAAAGTTTCCTAATCATTTGCTCATGATCCTACTGTCCACAGTTCAAGATAACTTCACACTTAGGGATCCTGCTTAGAGAAATGTTACATTTTTTGTAAATATTTCACTTCACATGTTTTCTGATGCCTAATGAGCTCTTAATCATAGGCTGCATCCCTGAAACATTATCCCTTACCTGTAATTGGAAATGTTTCCCATTCAGCGTTTTTTTTTTTCACCTCACTAAGAATCCTTAAAATAGTTGGCAGGACTAACACAGCAAAGCACATCATGCTTTTACAACTCCTTTGCTCTTTTGCAAATTAAGATGTAACGAAAGAAATAACACATTATAGAATGCTATTATCTAAAACACACACAAACTCTCCCCATACTTATTTTAATTCCAAATAATTTGCCAGGAACATTTTAATTCTAACTTAAAATTACTGAATTTCCATTAGCAAAAATTTCTCTTTGCCACTCTTTGCTTTTTGTTGGTTTCTCCTTGTAATATAAACTAAGATTTTCTTTTCTCTGTCTTCTTTGGAAACAGTTTTCTTTTAATCTTTTGTTACCTCTGTATAAAGTCATCAATATTCAAGATACTACCTCTCCCAACAGAAAAAAAAAAAAAAAACCAAACCAAACCAAGCCAAAATCCCCACCATTCCCCCATCCCTCTCCCAGACATAGTAATGTTATGACCATTTATTTAGAGACAGCTTTCCTCTTGCCTTCCTTTACTCTCCTGCCATTCCAGACAAAGTCCATCAGGCACTGACAAATCCAAACCCATGTAACAAAGTCCTTAAGGGAAAAAATACTGGTAAAGGGTCTGTGGAAAACGTCAGTTTTCATCCTGCATGAGAATGATGCACTACCTCAACTTGTAGACATAGAGAGCTTTTAAAAATGTAATAATAAAAAAGAAAAAACCACAAAAAAAACCCCCAAGAAACCTTAAATTAATTAATTGTTATTAATGAGCAGCCAAGACCAGAGAAACAAGCATGCTCTCTGGTCTCCAATGAGTTATGACAGCCCACTCAAAGCTGACTCAGGAACTAATGTAGTTGTTTCAAGAAACAAAATAGCAAAAGATCGAGTCTTTGGCAGCTTCTAAACCATCTGTTCCACACTATTTTAATCACTTCTGCTCAGTGCAGAGATTAGGGGTTTCGGTTCATTTCTGGTGGAAAAACAAAAAATGCTGCATTTTTGGAGCGCGTGGGGGGAAATCCAGAATCCTCCCAAATACTCTGAAACTGGGGTTTCTGAAGAAAGCAAAAGGCTTACTGCTTGCATGCTCCAGTGTGATAAAACAACCCTCCCCCTCCGTGAGGGATTCCTCCTGTGCCTTGAAGCAAAGACAAATTGGAATGTGCTATACTGACCTGAAAAAAGGGGATGTGGGGAAGGGGCTCCTATTAGCCACTTCATTATGGCAAAACAATTAGTACCATTCTTTCCAGAGGAAGAACCCAAACATTCCCATTGCTATTTGTTGTGGGAAACTGCTTATTAATGTGAAGAATGTGTTTCCCCAGCTCAAAAGGTACAGACTTCCCATGACTTTTTTGGAGTACTCAAAGAGCAGTCGGGCAGAACTGGTAGGGAGGTTTGAAATCAGTGTTATCTTCTCTCTGTAACAGTGCTACCTCCTCCTTTCTCTCTGTCCCCAAAAGGAAACAGCTCTCAGAGATGACAAAAGAACAAAGTCCCACAGCCAGACAGAATGGATCTGCAACTGGAAGTCTCCTCTGTACAGGGAACTGGTGGAACAACACAGTTTGGTTATCTACCCGAGCAATAGGAATGACTGCCCTCTACCCTTTCCATCTTCCCCAAGGAACTCAGCT
This sequence comes from Phaethornis superciliosus, assembly GCA_023637945.1. Lineage (NCBI taxonomy): Eukaryota > Metazoa > Chordata > Aves > Apodiformes > Trochilidae > Phaethornis > Phaethornis superciliosus. The sequence goes on from JAJQWJ010000008.1 coordinate 30,577,275, forward strand.
GCTGTGGTTTCTGCTTCCCAATGTGTCTTCTTTCATTCCCAAAGGGATCTGACACAGAATTTTGTGCCACCCCAAGCTGACACGGTGTGCCACTTCTTTCCCAGGGACTGGGAGAACTGAAGAGAAATATGTCTTCCCCCAAACCAATGAAGTCTTCCTGAAAACACTGAAACACTGATCAGGACCTCAAATGATTTAGCCTGTTAGGTGCCTGAGATGTGGGCAGGCAAATGGATTTAGTGAGAGGGAACTTGATCTCTTTCCAACCGTGTCATCTTCTCCAAGCTGAATGCCCCAGTGAAAATAAGTTTTTTGTGCTGTAAAGATTAATTTTCGGTATTCCCATGATCAGTCACTCCCATGTGTTATCATTTATTACCAATATCAAAGGAGCAATTCAGCTACATGAAGGTCAGCACAGATTTGGATAAACAGGATGAGCACGTTTGTCTGCATGGCCTTGAATGACTCTAGCAGCATTAGTTGGAAAATAAATAAAATGCATTATGAAATTTTTCAATTTTGTTAACATAGTTCAACCAGTCCAGTGAAAATTCACATTTAGTGCCTTTTTTAGTCATCAAAACTAGCAGGAAATAGAATGTAATGATAAAAGTGCTTGATTTTTGCATCTAGACAAAGAATGGGCAAAAATAAAAATCTAAGTATAATCAACAGTTCATCTAGAGTAAAAAATACATCCAAAGAATGTCAGTAGTATGAGTGAATATCTAATGTATATGATTAAAATACTGATAGTAAATGCTATTAGGCTACGATATTTGTTATGGTACAGAATAAACCCATCTGCTTACAGCTAAGAACATAATAACTCTTAACTACGCAAATCGAGGAGATAGAAAAGATCCCTTGGTTTACATAGATTTGTGCAGCCACTTTCATTGCTGAGGGATCCACTAATTGGATTAACCATCTCCAATCTCAACACACTCAGATTAAGCTAAAGATTTCCACAGGAAACATTTTCAGAGCAAATGAAGAACGGAGTGAGGTACTTTCTTTCCTCTATTTGGTTTTTGATTTGTTTTTTTTTTCACGTATTGGCTCAGTTTGGGGGTTTTAGCATTCCACCTGGCACATCCAGCTCCTCAAAACCTCTGAAAATCAGGACCTGAGTGCATATTATATACCCATAGAGGGTGCTGGTCTGAACCAGAAAGGGATTGGAGTGATCTATTTTTAGGACAGAAATGTCACAGTCAATAGTGAGGCAAATATCCTGCTTCCCTCTGCCCTGGAGGTAAGAGCTTTAAAGGTCAGAAAGCAAGGCTTTCAGGAGAGACTCCACTTTACCTCCCCTCATAAGAACGTGTGATTAGCCTTTTGATTGAGAAACTTATTTACTGCTAGCAGGAGTACTTCAGACCACACAGACCCCGCGTATATATCTACTTCAGATGGTTGTTTGTCATAAGCACTTAACAGATTTGCATTGGTTTTTTTGAGCCCTTGGGATGCCTCGTGCTCGTGTACTCTGGAAGATGGATCACTTGTTCTTCACTGTCCCTTCCCAGCAACCTCAGGAAAAAGAAAGATGATAAAAGGAAAAAGAATGAAGAGTGGGAAATAGAATTGCTCCTCACAGAACCCGCTCCAGTGGTCAGACAACAACAGTTTTCTCTCTGCAAAACTCATTGTTTTTAGACAACTACAAATATTTCTATTTGAGACTCTTCCAAACAAAGATTTTGAAGCCCTCATGAAAACGAGAGATTGCTTGATGGCTTTAACAGCCACTCACTATCTCTCTGCTGAGTTACTGAGAGTGGAAATCCAGGTGACTAACTGAGAGAACTGAGACTTTAGTGAAGCCCCAGCTGTAACTCAAGATTTCTGATAACATGCTCTAATCATAATAAAATCTGTCCACTTGCATGTTTTTATTACAGGTTCTACTGTAACCTGTTACCCATTTTGACAACTTCTGTGTATAAAATGACTGTGCCCCCACTTCGATCCTTCTGTTATCACACTGAATGTTTCAGATCTAGTTTGACACTTTAATATTGTTTAAGTATGTAAAATATGGAGATAGGAGTGAAAAAGAAACCTCCAAGAAAACTGGTAGGAGAGTATACTGGTTTAAGTGAATCTAATGATTATCTCAGGGAGATACATGGGATCCAAGTGAAGGAGTACTCCACAAATAAGATGGTCCAAAGTATCCACCATTTAGGCCCAAGTTTTTCTTCTACTTTGCTGATTGAGACGATGTCCAGCAAACAAGACAATTTGTAGTATATAAATGAGAAATCTGTTTGCATGGTGGGCTGCTTCCTTCCTCTAGCTCCCCGCACATAACTTCAGCAGTTGCAGTAGCTGCTCTGAGTCTCTGTCCCTCATTAGAGAAGTGTCTCTCATTCACTTGGTCAAACATCTGCTCCCTCTTCTCCTCAAACTACCTCACCCAGCCAAGGCAACCAAGGCAAACTGAAGCTCTGACTTGACTTACAAGTTTGACCCTGCTAGGCTGGGCTGTGAATATAGCTGCTAACTGGCAGGGGATAGATTACATGATACAGACAAATACTGGCTACCTTTCAGTCACTATTGGTGAAACTGATGAGGAAGCCATAAGGAGAAATGGCTGATTTCTTTATTTATTTATTTTAATCACAAAGATGTGAACACATAAATTAATCCATGTCCTCCTCTGATATCTAAAGGAAGATGAAGAAATTTAAGCTTTAGACTCAGGCAATCACCAGGAAGCAGTGATTAGAAGATAATGTACTCAGGAACAAAATGCTGAGTACCTTTCAAAGCAGAACTCTAGATTTATTTAGCTCTCTTACCTGCTTCTCTTTTTTGAACTTATTGCTGCTGCTAAGTTTATTAACTTCCTTCGCAGCCCCTAAGTCTCCATGGTGTGAGTTTTAACAAGTGGAAGAAATCTGATCTTTTGCAGTACACCTGCCTGATTAATCCTTTGCTAGTACATCAGGGCAACTTTACTGGGTTATTTGAGCACAGTTAAAAGCTCTCCAGCAGCCCCAGCTCATTTAGGAAACATGGCTGAAATTCCCATATGTATGTTTCTGTGTAAATAGTATCATGTTGTCCTTCATGTTCCCACAGGGGAAATTCTAATTAGACACTTTATGAGTCAAAGCCAACAAATAATGTGTTATTTATACATTGTATATTAAAATAAATTGTGATGATTAATTGTAAACTTACATATTTGCAAATTTGCTGTAAATTAAAATAAAACACAAAAACAGAGGAATCAAAGCTGCTGCTGGATGACAGGCAATCTTCATGTATTTCTTCTATGTGCTCTCTTCATTTCTCATTTTGTTATGAAAATGAGTTAGCAGTTTGGCTTTCAGAGACTGGGCAAAGGGATTCACTTTGTAAAGGCAGCATCAGGAAAAGCAAAGCTGCAAAGATCACTGCGTTGGGTGCAGTCCTGCCATCCTGCAGAGCATACTGCGTGGAGGAAAGGTGCCTCAAAAATACCAGAGATCCAACTGTCTGTTTGAAATATTGTTAGCAAACACTCTGAGAAACTTTAACATATTGACACATGCCTTCCCCACTGCACCTCGAATTAAATGCCAGAGCAGGCAGACCTCAAAAGAACTCATGGAAGAAAGGGGGAGTTTATATTCCCTCCCATCCCCTAAAGCACGCTTTGGGCCAGCAGTGCTGTCCTATTATTCCTTGGCTGAAAAATCCTGATTCAGCAAAGAATTTAGGCATGTGCCTAAATTTAAGCAGTTTAATTAACTTTGACGTCAGTGAGCCTACTTGGGTGCTTATAATTAGATATGTGCTTGCTGAAGCAGAGCCCATCTGAATAGAATCTCGTTGATCTTAATTTGGCCCTTTGTCTTTGCCCCTCATTTATTCTTTGCATCGACTAAAGGCTTAGTGCTAAGGTTCTGATTCAGGAATGTACTTCAATATCTTCACTCCCAACATGCAAAAAAGAGGCTAAGCAGGGCTCAGAAGGTAAGCTTAGACCTAAAAGTGCTTTCCTGCATAATGACAATGTTACGACTGAAAATAATGAGCAGGGAGAGTGATTTCACTCATAGTTTAAATTTGGTGGCCCAGCCTTCCTTTCCATAAGTCAGGATTTTTTTAAGAGCTAGAAAGAATTTTTCCATTTGTATATATAAAGAGCAAAAAGTTGTGCTCCACATACTATAAATGAAAAATTTACCAGTAAGCAGCTACTTCATAGAGAAATTAATACTATAAAGAAATCCTTTTTCACTACTGTTAATTCTTGTAGTGTTGAGGACCCTGCTGTAAACATCTTGCTTTGTTCATTTGAATGATGGATTTTAGGTCCCAACATCCAGGATAAAATAATAAAGCATTAAACAATAAAATAAATAATAATATTAGTAAAAACCCACAACAAGGCTGAGAACATGAACAACACTAATCCAGACAAGAGAAATAGCAGTTCAAGTTCCCAGAGGTCAAAAGACAGCCAGGTGCCTCCACAGCACACACACCAGAGCAAGATCAAAGCCCCATCTCCTGCCAGGATGCTCTGCTAACCACCTCTAGAGGAAAACCTGATGTCTTTTAACATGCCCATGCAATTGTGTTCTGCACACAGATAGCATCTTGAACAAGCCTTTTAACTCAGCCACTTCAGCCCATTCTTCTCTGTTTATGGCCTTTTAAAACCTGGAATACATGGCAGACATTATTAACTGCAGGCACTCTACAATTCATGGTGGATTTTAAAGGATACAGCAGTGCAAGAAGAGAAAAACAGAAAGGAAGTGAGTTCACTATGGAAAAGCACTACAGAAAGAGGTACTCAAAAACAAGGAGCCCCAGAGAATAGTTTTGAAGAGCCTCTGGCTCTCTACCTCTTCCAAAGCTTACTGCTGGGTGCCCAGGTCCTCTGAACCCAGCACAAGGTGGGACAACTGGGCAGAACCTGGGATACCAGTAATGGAACTGCTGTCAGGTGCCCAAGCTGCACCCAGCAACTGTCCCAGCAAAGGGTTTGTTATGCAGTTTGCATTAATTGCACTGGTAAAGGCACAAATAAAAAACAAAGAGGTCTTGAAAAAATATCCAGCAGAAACGTCACTGATTTCCTCGTGGGTGGGTGTAGTGAGAGGGTCCTCATGTTCTGCTTTCAGAAGAACACTGGAAAAATGTTTAAAAAGGTCCAGTCTCAAATTACACTGAAGAGAAAGCTGGTAACATAAATTCAACTATCCATCTACTTCATGAGTGTGCTGGGAGACAAGAGGAGAGTCAGAACATGCCAGTTGGATTATTAAAGCAATATGCTTAAAGTGACAGAACTAATATAATTCTTCTAAAGCCGTTTAGTTTGTTAAGATAGCTTGACATATTGGGGTTGAAGGAGATGTAGGAAAAAATTTATTTAGCTAGTAATTTTAGTTAGGGGGTTATTATTTGCTTATTAGCTTGCACATGCCATAATGAGAAGCACATTATTAGCTACAGCTCTCATAAAACTTCATTATCGCGTTCCTATTATTTTGGACTTTCCAACCCAGCATGATTGGGTTTCCCTGGACACATCTAGATTTTTCATCCTAAAATTTCTATTTTTAGATTAAGATTCAGGTTCTCCCACACTAACTGGAGCTGTCTCCAATCTTCCAGCTCTGCAGACAGGGCAGGCATATGCTGTCCTTTTCCATTGCTCCCATATCGGCACCTCTCCCTTTTTTGCTCTGTGTCTTTTTGCTGCACCAGTACAAGGGAATTGACCTACTCCAGCTCTGTCAAATCTACTCTTCTACTGCTTTAAAAATTTACAAACAGCTGCCAGAAGAATGGACACTGTTTAATGTGCAGGACAGATGATGTTCTGCCTGGGCAACACTGAAAACACCAAATCTACAATTTCTTACCATCCTGTGCAGCCAGCAATTGAAGCTTTCTCTCCAGAGAAAGGGAGACTTAAGAGTTCATGAAAGGCATCAAACCATGGTTCTAGACATGGAACCTTAAAAAGTAATTCCAGAACTACAGAAGACAGCTGTTTCTGCATACATTAGCCTTCTCAAGCACAGTTTTGTATTTTCAGTCTCTCTGTGACCTTTCCAGCTTTACTGACCTCATGGTAAGTAAAGAGTTTTGGACAGAGAGATGCAAGGCAGATAAAAACATCACCTATGCAAATAAATATAACAATAGAACAATGATCCTTTACAGACTTTTTTTTTTTTTTCTTCTTTGTAGACTTAATGGCACCTGCAGAATAAATGGTTTCCTTTTGTGAGGAAACATTTATAATTAATACCTGACTATTCCAAGTTTCTAGTGTGTTATCAAACCACAGTGCAAATATATTTACTTCCAAATAGATGCACATTTATGTTCACATTTCTTCCAGATCTTCATTTAAGTTTTATCTTCTTCTCTACAAAATTCCCCTCCAGCATGATCTGTATCACACAGAGACTGATACAGATCATGTTAGATAAGAGTGTCAGTCTAGCCCTTCTTCAGCTCACAGTGATGCTCATCCTTGGCATTCTGTGCATATTTAGCTAAATTTAAAATCACAATTTTAAAACAATTTACAGTCCTGTAAAGCATTCTAGATGTCAGAACTGAACAGACAAAGGAGATTTTCACAATTTTGATTCTAACAAAAATCTACACCAAGTCTTTGCTTTCACTCTCAAGACAACACAGCAGTGACACAACTCCAAGATCTTGCTGTTTTTCCTTTGCTCACAGTAACTGCAGTTACTGCTAATTATTTGGAACAAACACATTTTGGCTGTAATTCTAGAAGAGCTCTAAAGCAAAACTCCCATACTGCTTGCAATGGTATCTGGCTTTTCACGGACCACTAGGACCACTCCAACATTCCCAGTGGGAGACAGCAACTGTTACAAATTTCCAACAATTTACATCTCCCAATCTCATTTTCAACCAGCAGCCAGCCATTTCTCACACAGAGAACCTACAGGTCTCTCTGGGTTTTTGCCTTAATTGAAATTGCTTCTGTAGTAAATACACTGAATAATTTCATTTGTTTCTTTTTTTTTTTTTTTTTTTTTTTTCTATAATGGAAAGACAGTATCTTCCAGAGTGAGTGAGATTAATGTCATTTGGGTCTGACCAGACAGTCACTGGGGAGACTATCACACAAGAAGCAAATAGCCTGCTTTGTACCCAGATGTTCAGTGTTCAATTTATCTCCTTGGGAGCAGCCCCTGTTCAGCCTCCTATTACTGAGTTCAAAGCCAAGTCAGTAATATTTGCCTTTAAACATGTTGAAATTTATGTTTCCTGTGAGAGCTTGCTATAGAGGATGAACATTTTAAACCAGGATGTGAACCTGAAAATAGGAATCTCTGTCTGTGACTGCAGGTTGGAACCTACAGAACCCTGAACAGGGCTTTGGGAATGACAGCACAGACAGGCAAGATGGAAAAATCTGTAATGTGTTCTGTCCAGTAAAATTGGTAACCCCAGAACACTTCAAATGCAGATGTTTCTCAAAGAAACAAGGGATATATTGAAGAAGGTTGCATTTAACCATTTGTTTGATTACATATTTCATAGGAAGTTTCTTACCAATGCTTCAAGTTTTGCCAAGAGTGACTCTCTGAAGTCAAAGATACTCAGTTCATGCAAAACACAAAGAAATACTGGCTCTTTGTGACAGTGCACAGAAGCAATGTATTCCCAACAACAGAGAAAGTATACCTATCATATAGAGATATATATAACACAGATACCTATTATATAGACAGATAAAAGAGTCAAAGAGATTTGCTTAAGATTGCACAATATCCAGGCATCTTAATGTTTACTAATTTTTTCCTTCCAGCATATTAGGAAATTCTACATATGAGTCCCAGTCCCAACAACAGCTCCATCTATGGAGACAGCTTACAGAAGCAGAGACACATTCACCATCACAGACTTTGTTTCTTTGACTTTTTATAAAGTCTACGTTAAATTACAGAAGCAAGATTCAAATCATCACAATTTTGGGGGTGGGTTTTTTTGAGTGAAATTGTATTTCTTCCCTTTATTCTTCAAGTCAGGTGTTGGTAACTGCTAATAGGTATGATTTAGCCTATACAGATGTGTCAGGAATAAATAAACAAAGTATGGATTTGTTAGGATATTAACAGAAGTTCACAATGTGACACAGATATCCTTGCAGTTTTAATCTGGTTATCAAAAGATAAAAGAGCATTTACATCAACATCTGGACAACCTGCAGAAGAAAGCAAATTCGATGCTTTTCTTTACATGTGTTAATGTAAAGGGACACAGAAAGAATCCATGAAACCAAAATAATCCAGAAGCCTTGTCACACACAAACATGCTCACCTCTGCTGAACTTCTCAGAAACCTAGCATGCACTCTAAGGAACCATACTGCATTTGTTTGGGAAATATATTACTTAATGGCTCTCAAATCCGTTCCAAATGGAATTGGGTTGCCAATGGAAAGCCAAAGGGCTTTCTCCTTGAATTCTCTCCCCTGAAGAGGCACAAAGACTAATATAAAGTAGAACAATCTACACTGACAAATCATTATGGCTCTTCGATTAATCTTTAACTGATATTTAATTTAATGTATTTCATCACATACCACTTAGGTAAATACCTACCTATCCATATACCTTCCTAGGTGAATTTGAACATGAGCATTAATAAGATGAAACACTAAAATACTTTTTCAGTAAGGCTTCTCAGCATGGAAATCTCTCTTTTTAAACTGAAATATCACTTCTCGTCTAGGAAGCGGTGTGTTTCACAGTGTCATCTCTAAAGTTTTCAGAGCAAGAACTTTTCTTACAAAGCTGACTCTGCTGCAGAGAAACCTGCAGGAGTTAGGAACAGATCTGACATTTCAACCAGTGGAATCTCAATTGTGTTTAAGAAGTGAACTTCCTGTCCTGGAGCTTGATGATCTGAGCTGTTTGCACAGTTCCTGCTTGCGGTCGTTCAGCCCTCCAGCAAGAAAAACAAAAAGCCACCAATCCCCCTGGAAGTTGCTGTGTTACTGTTCTCATACTTGGACTCCTTGTGAACTTCTCTGAATGCCTCCGAGACACAGAGGCTGATAAAAGAGCACTGGCAGTGAGATAGATTTGGATGCAGTGCAGAGCAAAAGGGAACACATCCAGGACTGCACGCTGAAAGCTGAGAAAAAGTAACTTGTAAAGGGCAAATGCCATTCTCAAGCATTTGCTTTCTTCTCCCCTGTGAATATATCTGTCTTTTCACAGCTACCTTTCTCCTTAAGTCTCCATTTAAGTCTTCATTTGTGACTTAAATCATGCTGAGAGGGACAGATATGTTACTCAAACCAAAAGACAATCAAACATCTACATTCAAGCCCTTGTCTCTTGATCACCAAATTTTCAGTCTCTCTCAGCAAATATATGGGGGCTCTGAAGCAGAAGACAGAAGTGATACAAATCAACAAAAATTTTATCTGGGGAATGGCAGTTCCAGTCCAAGCAAAAGTATGTCATGCACACCAGGAAAAGATACCTCCCAGGAACTGCATGATGGGCTCATACACCACACACTTCAAATCCACAGTAAAGCAAGCATTCAGGTAAGCCTCGTGAAAATCCAAGGCTCTGATTGGAAAAAAACCAAACCATAAAAACCAAAAACAAACTAACAAAGCTAGCTTGTTTCTCTACTTGAGTCTGTGCAATTTTCCTAAGTGCTACAGTAAAGGCATTAGTGCAGAAATGTGCCAACCTGGCAACAGAGTTTTACTGCTACATCTCTCAAAGTCAGAATTGGTACCATGGTAACAAGAACTTGTCAAATGTCAAAAAGAACAGGTCAGATACACCACCTGATATTTTGGCTGGACAGAACAAAGCAGCTCAGCCACGCCACCACCTTTAGCTGTTCAAGAACACAACAGAGCAGTGAATGCCGAAAAGGACGTAAATTGCTTTTCAAGAAAAATAACAGCTATCTGCGTAGGTATGACACCAGGTCCTAAAACTCATATGAAAGATGAAAAGGAATTGCCAGCCCAAGGATAATGGAAGTCTGACACAAGAATGATCTCTTTCTTCTGAGAGTGGAAGGCAGACCAAATACATGAGCAGCAGACATCTCAGAGGAAAGGAGAAGAAACAGAGCAGCTGAGTAAGGTCCAGTGAGGAAGAGCATCTCTCACTCTGCAGGCTCTTCAGATGCTCTGTTTTGATATTTGAGAGAAAACTCCTGACAAGCCTGCTATGTGGCAAGCCAACCTGACAAAGGCTTCTCAAGATACAGGACACAACTGTCAAAACTTCAGGTCTTTAACAGTTTTGTTCTCAGTAAAGTCATGGGTAAGAGAAATAGTCCAAGTCCACTGTGCCTTCCTTGTGGTCCCCTTTTCTCCATTCAGTGTAAACGTGGCTGCCACAGACTACAGACAGAAATTAATGCTGCTTGACACTAAGCAACAGTACTGACTGTGCTTCCCTTTGGTCAAGGAGAGGTGCTGACTTCATTAGCAGAAACTAGTGAAACTAAACCCATAATCTGAATGAATTCTGAATAAATCACTCATTTATTTCCAGTACTCATACTATAAATCCTTAGGAAAGAGAACCTTAGTTGCAACAAATTTATATCTTCCCGATATATGTTCCAGACCAGAATTATTTTATCTTATTGGTAACAAAGCTTAAGTGTCCCAGCTGAAAGGATGGCTCCACTGGATACATGCTTGCAGGGAAAGAGGTGGTTTCTGCCCAATATTATACTCAATTTAATTAAACCAGATAAATAAAAGTGAGATGGAAGATGTATTATTATCCTTGCTTCAAAGATACAAAACTATGAAACAGAGAGCAAAGCGGCCAACAGCACACAGAGAGAATCTGTGCTAAGAGCTGGGAAGTGAACCTAGAGATCACCTGAAATGTAGAGAGTTTTCTGCATCAAAAGCTGTTTCAGAAGGTAACAGCTAAAAGAAAAATGATGCCTTTATTTTAATGAGGAGTGTCAAGTGGACAGTGTATCACTGCATCAGACAGCTGCATGGAAATGTAGAAATAATGTAGGTATACACAGATTAAAGGTTCTTAACCAGCCTCCAATTACATCAAGAACCACATTATACAATCAGTTTCATACCTTTATTGAGTTTTATCTTTAAAAAGGCAGTTTGATTTTCCGTTTTCCTTTCCTCTGCTCCCTCCCTCTCTGCTATCATTATAACTGAAAACTTATTCCAAATGCAATAGCTCAGAATTCCCTCGTAATTGAAATAACTTACTCAATTTACACCCACGTGTATCTACAGTGTCCTGTAGTTTCACAGCTATTCTTGGTCTAAGTCATTCATTTGTTAGTATTTACATCAATTTCATAACTCTGCCCAGCTTTCATTTAATGAACCAAGCTGCCCACTCATCCTTCTTATTAGCCACTTGCCTAAGTACAGGTACAGCATCTGGATTTCTTCTACAGTCAGATGAGACCACTTTGACTTGATTTGCTGAAAATCTTTGGTGTGAGGCATGAGACTGACAATTTGTATGCTATTTCTTTCCAAATGCAGACCTGTCCATCACTCAGTCCCTTCAAGCTGGAGGGATGCCACCAGCCTTGCCTGTAGTAATTTCCACTCTACAGTTGTAATCCTGTTAGTCACCTTGCCTCAGCAGATCATTTGAGCATTATTATTGGAAATTTAGGCAAAGTGCTCATCTAGCCTTAGAGTCCCCCATAATCTAGAGGTTATCCTTCCTACCTTTCCCTCATTCATGTTGCAGACTCATTTCTTCTGTCCTCACATTTCTGCAAGTTTGATTTGATGATACACCAACATACACATTGCCCAATCTATACTATTGCTTTGAAATAAGGCAGTAAAATGGGGTAGACAATATACCCCAATCAGAACATACCTTAGGGCTCAGTATCTTTTCCAGGGATGTTTCAACACCAGCATTTGCCAGTACTCTCAATGCAAATTACTTTTTTAACCAATATATTCACAGCTGTGATACCAGATCCACTAAGAACAACCCTATTATTTTACAGTTACATTACAACGATTAAAGCCACAGAACAAAAAAAACCCCATGATGCAAACTTATCAAACACCATAAAGTTTTAGTTTGTGCTTCAGATAAAATTAAGATCATTAAGCAATGCCACTTTTGAAAAGTAAAATCAAAAGCACACCAGGCAGAGCCTAAGGGGCTACAAACAAAGCAATGCCAAAAGGGGGTTGCTATGCTATCAAACATCTAACACTTAGCTGCCCATCCCAGCTATCACAAAATTTGTTTGCCATAGCTTCTCAGTGATTGCTAAAGTACCTTTTCTCCTTTTCTGCACAGTTCTGCCCCGAGGCTTCTTCCGCTCTCTCTGTACAGAGATACTGAACACTGTCCTTTCCTGACAAAGCTCCCTGTATGATCTCATCCTGTCGTCCCCTTGTCTGGCCTCAGCTTGGCCTCCTGACAAAAGCAAAAGTAACTACAAGAGCAATGCAGTTCAGTAGCTCGATTTAAAAAAAAAAAAAAAAAATTTCAGAAAAGAATATTACTCCTCGTTTATTTTTAGTTACTTAATACTTCGGTCGGTGAACTCCACTTTACTTGAGTAACAAGCCTTAAAGCAAAGCTACTCTAAACTGAAGGACAAAAGGAGGAGATACCATGCTCAGAAAACACCCACGTAAGCATTATTCAGAAAGAGGGTCTTCTTCAGGCTTCAGGAACCAGAATGCACGAACACCCCTGTGCTGGCATGCTAAGAGTGACTGAGGGTGCTGCAGTTTGCAAGCAGAGGAGCAGGCAGATAACCTGCCTGGCCATACCCTGTAGATGTCACAAGAAAGCAAAGGAATTTGCAGTGGAAGGTTGGGAGAACAGCTGTCACCAGAAGAGACAGGTTTATTTTTAAAGGCTTTGTCATTTGTCTTCAGGGTGGGAAATGCTGTATTAGACCTCCAGCTGAGGCTGCAAGCCCAGATGCAGCAGCCCGGGCTCTAAGAATGAAAGGAGGCAGAGCTATTATTTCAGGTACAAACACCAGAAAGTAGAGACAAAAGGCACAGTCATTAAATCATCATTACTCTTTAAAAACGCACATGACAACTCTTCAATCCTTTTCATGCCACACAGGTATCCTCCCCCCTCCCCTTCCAGGCACTCTCCAAAAATCAAAAAATTGTTAAGTATATCAATGAGTAAGCAAAAGAAGACAAAAAAACATCACTTTTTCAGCAACACCAAATGGTCCTGGATGGGAAACGCTGAGGAGATGCCTGTCCCCAGAGAGAAGGTCGCTGTGCCACCTGGCTCCAGCCTCTCATCTCTCCAAGCTTCCTCCTCATCCTTGCCTGCCCCTTGGATCTGCCATCTGCATCTCCTCTCATCCCTCCTCAACTTCTTCAGTTTCATAGAATCGTAGAATTGGCTGGGTTGGAAGGGACCTCTGGGATCACCAAGTCCAACCCTTGATCCACTACCCCTGTGGTTCCCAGCCCATGGCACTGAGTGCCACATCCAGTAATTAGAAAAGGTTTTCTTCTCCTTGCATCTCAGAGACTAAACAGGATGGATTCAAATGGTTTCCAGAGCGATCCCTTCGGCAGCATTAAATTCACACTTGGAAGAATTAATTCAAACCACTGTAAATTCCCCTTAAGCTAAGCGGAAGGGAAAAACAAATGCTTAATCCTTAAAAATCATGCAATTTGATACCTAGATCAGGGAATTTCTGCAGGAAAGTGACTGGAAGAAGTGGTGAAGGTGTTGTTCAATAGATGCAGCAGAAAAGAAAAAAAAGGAGCTACTCAACAGGCAAACACCTTTGACAGCAACCTAGCTCATGAAAGGCAACATTCAATGATGCACACTGTTTACAAAAAACAGCAAAGAGCAATATCAACATCTTTACAAAAACTAAATGAGGGAGCAAAGCCATTGTTGCTTCAGAAATCAGAAAATGTTAATGAACTCAGATGTGGTCATTAAGCCTTTCCAAATCTTTCTTGAAAGATTGTGACTGGTCACCTTCATGTTTTATCTTCCACACAGCTTTCCCAGGTGAAAACCAGACTTTTTTTTTCAATGTTTACTAAAATTAAAGATCCCTTTCGCTACAAAAGATATAAAAGTCCATCTTAATAAGCCTAGTAGTAGCTTTCACATCTAAGGAACTGCTTAGAGGGCTTAGGACAAAATGTAGCCTTGAGTGAAGAAGTTTGAGGCTGATTAAAACTGAAAAGGAACGTGAAAAGAAATGTTAATGCCCAATCAGTTGACTACAAATTACAGTTCTGGAAGAAGGTAACCTTTTCTGATGTTCTAAACCAGGGACTGCATACCAGTTCAGTACAAAGCAGAAAAGTTATCCATGCTCAGTCTAGAATGGAACAGTTATCTGCCTGTTTTCCAAGCCAGTGCACATTATTTTGACATTCATCAGCTAAGAAAAGGAGAATGAGAATTAAATGCTCCAGTTAAATCAAACATGTGAGAACAGAAAGACCCCAAAGTACATTTTCTACTCTTAATCTGCAGAGAAGCAATGGCAATATATATCATGATCAAATATTGCTACTTGATCAGAGTCCTGTAACAGATTATTACTGTAAAACACGGGGAAAATGGCTACCTAATACTATACCAATAACATTGCCACCTACTCTTGGCTCAAAATTCTAAAGCTAATGACTAGATACATGAGAAACTATGGTCTTTCTTTGTACAGACATGCAGTCAAAGAATAAAAGTTTGGTAATACATACATCAGGGAGCACAGAATGAATGTGAAAGCTTTAGAGGTTCACACATGACAGAAAATCAATGGTTTACAGAGACAGAGGGGCCTGACTGTTTTTATTCCCACCATGAAATTACTGAACATCAGTGCTTCTGAAAGCAATATTTCATCTAGAAGATCAAATAGGGCAATGAATAGCATTAGTTGGGGAAAACACAAATTTCAGAAGTCAAGTATCCTCAGAACACCATGTCATTGAAATGCTAAAAGCAACAGCACCATTACCACCAAGTACATGTCTGGTTTTGCTAAAGAATGCAAAACAGTCTCGGGTAGCATTTATTAAGAGTATGACCATCCAAGAACCAGTAATATACAAAAAAAAAAAAAAAAAAAAAAAAAGCTTTTCCTACCAGCTGATTTTGGAGTGAATTTGTCTCTGTTGGCTGCACATACTGCCAGGAGCCGGTATCCAAGATCCAAGTCAAACCCTTGCTGAGCTGCCACTCGACTGACCACCTGCAAAGGGAAAGAAAAAGCATGAAAAAGCTTCATTAGGGGGTAACTTGAGCTCTTTTGCCAAGTAAGGTTAACCTGCTGATCAGCACTCAGGTTAGGCAGCTGAATCTGCTGGGATGGCCACGGCACAAAGGTGGTGTCAGGCATTGCTCTCTGATGGTTTCCAGAACAAAAAAAAGCAAACAGGGCCTCCTGGGGCACTCACCAGAAGAAAGGCCTTATGGTTCCATGACAGCTGGAAAGGCAAAGCTTTTCCAAAAGAAATCATGCAAGAGAAATGGATGGAAAAATGGTACGGAATACTTTGTACTGTACGTCAGGCTTCAGGATGAGAAGTCCCCCAGGTCTCTGTGTCACAAGCAGTTCCTGGCCCTGTTCTCAAGAGCTGTGCCCAAGTATTTCAGGTTAAAATGCCCTCCTCCATGCTGATGGGAAATGTTCCCCAGTCCTGGGATCAGTGTCACAATTCCTGCATTTCAACAATACTGTATTGGGAAGGACATTTACTACAGCTTTAGAATAAGCAGGCTTGTGCAAGGAGTTGCCAAACACAGGGAAAGAAGTTGGTGGGGTGTGTTTTTTTGGTTTGGTTTTTCACTTTTCCTGGAAATGGGAGCTGATCTAGAAGAACCAGCAAAAACCAGGCAAATCAAAGCCTGGGGTTAAGGATGAGAAGCAGCAATTCAGCTATCAGCCAAGAATGTATCTGCACAAAGCTCTGCATAATATAATCACAATACTGTGATCATTCTGGCAAGCTGTGCCAAACTCACACACAGCAGAGCTTTCTACATTGCCTTCTGGTGGCACCAATGACTTCAGACTCAGAGGCACAGCTAAAACAGATTATTCTTCACTTTGCCATTACTGCTTTGCAATCAAACTAAATGATCAACGTTTTTCTTTCCATTGTGACAGCTAAAGACTTGCATTTCCTTCAAAATTAAAGTAAAAAAAACCCAGATCATTCCTCCTCCAAAGACTCTGTTTGAGGTTGACTACAACTGAGGTCAGGCATTGCTCAGTTGGTACCTGGAAGGCTTTCCTTGGGTGAACCTGTATGCAAGGGACCTCTGGGCCTCTTAAATAAACCCTGAGATTTCTCAGAAGCAAGATGACAAATGCATCACAGGAGTATCAACCAAAAAATGCAAAGAACTAGCTACAAGACATTTGGTAAATTGAATATAGGGGAGTCAGCAGACCCTGCTGAAACTTACCTTTGAGTGCCTCAAAGGAACTAGCCCTGGCAAATCTTAAAACTGTTCATGATTATCCTTCAAGAACTCATTCAAGATTGACCTTGAAGGCACATCAAAACTCTGGTTTTAAGATGGTGAAAAGGCAAATCTCAGAAATTACAGGTATCCAGACAGACAACAAAACAAACTAGTAAACAAATTATTAGGTGAGTAACACAGACATCATCATAAATCCATCAGCACAGTGCAATTTCTCTCTTTGATAAGTCAACTGGCCTTGAAAGTGTAGGGAAAAGAGTGGATATAGCATATCTCAAGTCTAGGATGCCTTTTGAAATTGCTCTATGTGACAGTATCATAACAGAGGAACATAGCCCAGATGACAGCAATATCTATTTCACTCAGATTATTAATTAAGAGTTCTCTGTCAAATAATAACTTGTTCCCAGTACAGGTTGTATTCAGTCATGACTTGGAGAATGGAACAGAGTAGCTTGCAAAACTTCCAGATGGTAACAGGTAGGTGAGTCTGCAAGACACTTAAGAGAACAGGAGAAGGGTTTAAAATAATTTTCATAAACTGGAAAAATGTTTCAAAAAGCACCTATGAAATACTCTAGATGGGAAAGAAAAATCAAATGCCCAAATAGAAAACCAGGAACAACACAGCACAATTCAGCAGCTCAGAGTACAAGTGACTAAGGAGCAATACTGGAAGAATGTTCTAGGTATTAAAGCTCATCAAGCACTGGACCAGGCTACCTATCAACCCCTGGGGGTTGGAGCATATGAGACTTTATAGAAAATATCTATACAACATCTCAGCTTGGGGAAGAACATTAGCTGCCCAAAAGAAAACCTGACCACCTCAAACCTATGAAATCTTTATTACGAACAGTATTGCATTCATAACTGAGACTTTGCAGCCTTTGCTTGTGACCCAATTCTGCAGAGCTCAGATACCTGAACTCTCAGGGTCTTGGACAATGAGGGAAAAAGAATCAGAGTTAGGTTTTAATAACATGAAAAGCAGAGAAATTTGGCTACCAACTTCTTTTCTCTTTGATGAATTTAAATGCAGTGTGGGCTTTTTTTTTTTTTCCCCTTGCTTTTTTTTTTTTTCTCCCCCTTTTTTCTCCTTTTACAAGGCTAAGGAGCTACACCATGGCAAGCTCTGCTCCCTGCCCTTCTTGTCATCACACTACAAAGTACTGGAACAATGTACCTCTTAACCTAACAGCCTGGTTAATCAAGAGAGCTTTATGACTGCTTATTACAAAACTCCCTTCCCATTATGTTGCACTTTCAATGAATCTCTTAACCAGCAGCAGTCAAGAGCACCCCCCCCTGCTGGCATCAGAATGAATTTTACCAATTCGATTTGCTGGCTGCTCAAAACTCAAAATGCCAGCTGATTGCTAGTTCAGACAGCTCTGTGCTCAGCCACTTGTGCATACTTGAAATTATCTGAATGCAGTTTGAAGACTACAGCAGAAATTTTGTAATTAGAATTCTGCAATGTAGATGGTAATTTTTCCCCCTCAGTAACACACAAAGATCAGATAAACAGGAAGCAAATTGGGGAATTTTGCAACATGAATAGTGATCTGCCTCAAACAGAAAGAAAAAAGGGGAAAGGGAGGAAGAAACCTTTGTGATCTGAAGTCCTGGTCTGATGAGACTCTTATCCTCCAATTGCAGAAGGGCTGCCTCAACAATACAGACAATCAAAGCAGGTGAGAAAAGTTATATATCATTCACTAGTTTCTTGCCTTTGATGCTTGAAAACAGACATCAAGAAGATTCTGCAAATGTAATAGATGCTACAGCACCTTGTATTCAAACTAGGCTTTTCTTCAAATAGATTTTCTAGCCCGTTAGGTGGATAAGGACTATGTTTTCTAAATAAAATAAACCAATATCCTTGCCATCTACTATTTTTCTTTTGACACTTCCTGCAACAGTGAAGTAAACCATGCAGAATAAGGATACCTCCTCCCTGACATCCTCCTCCTCTCTGCATTTCTCCAGCATCCACAAGCACAGAGAAGGTCGCTGTAGCCAACCATCTCCATCTGAATTTCTCCCAGGAGGGAAAGATGCAGGGATTTTGCTTTAATTAAGCCAGCTGATCACTGACTTGCTGCAATACTGTTGCCATCTGAGTCCTGGCAGCCTCTGAGCAATGATATGGCTGAAACACACACAGCCACCATCACAGGAAGACAGCAACACAGGAATTCCAAAAGCGTTTTCATTTGGGTTGTAACACAACTCAAATAGCTTAAAGATGTAAAATAATTCATGTCTTGACTGAGGAAATGAAAGAAAACATGTTACAAAATGGGTCTGAGGATACCATGAGGTCATGGAACAGACAGGGAAAAAAAAAAAAAAATATATACATACATACACACACATATATATATACATATATATATATATATGAGTTATTTGGTAGTGTTATGAGGTGCTCTGAAGCAGGGTGCCCTGTGCCTGCTGGCTGTACTCTGACAGTACAGCACAGGAGTGCTGGGATGCTCTTCAGAAACCTCAGACTGTGTGCTGAACACCAAAGCAGAATTTGTTCCACGTGAACTTGTTGCTCTGGAAGTCTTGGCTGCAAAGCTGAAGTGCAAGGTTTCTAGGGCTCCAGTGGGTGGCTGCATCCTGCCATTTGCTGGGTATGGAGATGCTGAGCCAACTCTTCCATCCCTACCTACTGGCATTCAGATCCTAACCTGATTTGAAATCTGATTTTTCAGTGTCATATGCTGATTTTGGTTACTTTTCTGCATTAAGTGCAATGAAACCAGCCAGGCATGAAGTCAGTGTAGCAGCAGAGACACATTAGCATTAGCTCAGCTTTTGGTTTTGCTGTCTGAGACATCCTCTTGTGAAAATTTGACATTATTCAATGATACTGCTCTTGGCTTCTTTTTTTTATTACATATCAGATGAGCTAAAATAGATTTCTGTATCATGAAACTCAGAGCATCTATTCTGAGTTTTCTCGAGATGACCTAAATAATCTTTACAGTCTCAATTCCAGGATTTTCCAAAGAGAAATGCAGTTCAAAATATTTTTTTATTTATCAGTATCACTAAAAAATAAACCTTTAGGAGATACATTCACCAGTTTAAGAGAGGGGCTTGTTATTTCAGCAACTCTTCAGCTGATCCAGTAAGAGGTACAAGCAGTGCAAAATATGTAAATTAAATCCATCATAATAATGAGAGAAGAGTACAACTAGGGCTACCATTTCAGTGTTGCTTTGCTTTAAAATACAGAGAAACATTTCTTCAACAAACATGGGTGAGTTTCCCACATCTGATGACTGAGGCAGACATCACATTTGGAGAGGATACCTGGAACATGACAACCGTAGGGGAAAAAAAAGACTTTTTCAATGACTATTGCAGCACAGTTGTGGACAAACTGGGATGGGAAGGGGATGGAAAGGGAAATCCAGGTCCTAACTATGGTGGTCAGATTCTTTCTGGTTTAATTCTTTCATTTTTAAGACTAAGCCTCTAGGTAGCTGCACACAGTTAGTGGTGCTTTTATCTACTTTCCAGGCAAGCTGAAGAGCCCCAAAAAACAGTGAACTCTGTGCCTTGTAAAGCTGAAGTGCAGCAAGAGAAGGAAGCCCGGGCATTTATTGTCCTCTGCTGAAGACGAGTCTGTAAATCTCTGCATTTTGCTCTCAGCTGTCCCCCTGTTTCCATTTTGACACAAAAGATAACCAATGCCCTCTATAGAATTATTTACAAGTTAAACTGCTTGGCAGGAGCAGACTTATAGGAGGAGACAAGAGTGGATCTGAGAAAAAGCAGAAGACTGTGAGACAACCTTGTCCAGCCAAACTCTGGTTATTTTTTTTTTAACTGCAGAATTATATTCTTTTAAATCTTTCAAAAATACTAGCCTTACCATGATATATTCTTATCCTGAAGTGTTTTATAAACTTTGAACACCAGAATAAGAAACTGTTTCAGTCATGATGGACCTGATGATCTCAGAGGTCCTTTCCAACCTGGCTGATTCTGTGATTCTATGATAATAAAACTATCAATGTTTGGTTTGTGGAAAAGGTTATTGTAAGCAGGTCTCCATAAAACTATGCAAGAAGTAATGTTACATACCAAAGAACACCATATCCATTGCAATTTCAATAATTTCTACTATCAATTATTTCAATTTTAATTTGAATTTCTGGCACTTGCCAGAAAATACAACCACATTCAACATGTGCTGTCGCATGACATCAAGGTTTCTGTTAAGCACTGGCATAACAATTCAAGCACAGAAAACCTCCCATAATGGCATTTTCTATACACTACTATCCAAAGCCAGTGATTCCGTAAGTGAAGCTGGAAGTTTTCCTGCAGATGCCTGAGCAGATCACTTCTAATACCACTTTTCTGCACCCATCCAGGGTCTGTTAGACTGGAAACAGGACTAGAAACACTGTTAGCATGGAGTTACAAAGTGAACCAGATATTACTGAGAGGGAAGCTATGGTGTGTCAGATAAATGGAACTGCTTTCTAAGAACCACTTCATAAAACCAAAACACAATTTCAAGATTCTGAGCATCTTTGTTACCAACAGGATTAAATCCAATTGGTTAATTTTTGCAAAATGTAATAGGTAAGATTTAAATGATGCAAAGAATCTGTTATACCAGAGATGCCATCGAACTGGCTATTCTTAATACAACAGCTCTAATTTGATGTTTTCTCATTACATCCACTGCACTTAAATCTTCCAGTGTCTGAATGGATGGTTTGGTCATTCTGAGAGAGTTTGCCCTTCTGCAGTCATGACATATTTATACATTTCAATTTAGAGTACTATATGCCATGTTATCTGCTAGTAGGATATGATAATTTCATACTCCTTAATGGTTTGAGAACAGTTTAGTATGTGACTTTTTCCCTGGTCAGAGAGCTATCAGAACAGAATGTCACAAAATAAGAAATCCTGCTGCATACTAAAGAGGAACCTTATAAGCAAGCAAGCATTTTTAGTATTTATAGAATTTCTGGATTTAGTGCCCTTGCCTTCAGGAATCCACACACCTTAGATGTTGTAATGATGGTAGAGACTCCTGGCTTTAAAAAGCATATTAAAAAAAAAAATAAATCAAAATTTCAAGGGAATTTAGTTTTGAAGGTAATTCTGAAGACTGGAAAAATCAAACTACCATCCTGTTGTAGTGGCTGAACAGATTTCCATACTAATATTTCATTTTTCTTTTAGCATAATACTCACAGAGAAGAACACTTATAAACTCTGTCAGCATTAAGAAAAATTGGGTCCTGATAGTACAGAACATAGAGCTAATAGAACATAGAGCTACAGAACATAAGCTAATGTTAAATTTACTCATGATACTCCAGTATTTCAGATGCTGTTTGCTTATTTGCAACTTTCTTAATAATTTCCCTGGAAACAGGCTGAAGGTCTAACATGTTTGTTAAAGACAGATAAACACATCTTCCTGTAAGAGGACAGCAAGTCTGAACACCCACATTTGCTAAATTTTGAAGAGAAAAATGTTTAGAAACAAGTTCTTGCCCACTGCTACGTATGAGGAAGACAAAGGAAGAATCTACTCCTGGTGTAGAACCATGTAATCAAGCTCATTTAATGGGAAGCAGGGAAAGGGATGTGCACAATGAGAAATAAAATAATCCTTTCCTTAGAAGGATTTTAAAATCAAGAAACACATATTCATTGCATCTTCCATGCATACTGTAAATCTGGTGCATGTATCTAACATACAACCAGCCAACTGGTTCAGGTCCTGTGTTTCTTCTTTGTTAGGAATATAATGAGATCACATCATGGGATAAAGATGCTGGTGCCATTCAGTCCTACACTGCACATAGTGCTCTTCCATAACCAGCCTGGAAAAGGGGAATTTCACTCCCCCCTGTTCAGATTTCAGGGAGGAGCATGAAGCAAAGCAATACGAGTTGTTCAAATCTTAACAGTAATTAGATAATAAGGGTGTTGTGGGTTTTGTTTGGTCAGAAGAAAGAATTTTCATTTCTAGAAATGCTGATAACCAGGGACTGTGTGTTGTACTTCAGTGGTTTCTTGGAGCACTTCCTTCTCACTTTCCCTGTGCTTTGTGAATCACTAGCAGTCAGGCCTCCTTTTGACCCTGCACTTGGGCAGGATGGCAGATCTGCTTATGTAGAAAGAAAGATTTGAACAGCAAGGAAGTCACAGGTCAGATTTATTATGTTGTAGTAGAGGTCTGCAGAGAAAGACTCTGCAGAAGCTGCCTCTTAAGTATACTTGAGATGAATGGCTCCTTTCCCAAACACTAACCTGGGAAAGCTAGCAAAGTTTCTCAAAAGTATAAATAAAATGCACTTATGGTCACTTCAGATCCTACGTACATTTTTTCATGGTTGAGGTTACATATTGAAGACAACTTTTACTTCAAACAGAACCCTTAAATATCTTATCCCTGGACACTGCTAACATTCCTAACAGTCCTGCTTTTCTGATGGGATGATGTGCACCTCCTTAGATTACTGGATTTATTCTAACTTTTTTGACATAGGAATCAGAGGGATGCTATACTCTTCAGTGCATTAAGATGGAGCCATTCCTTAACATTTGGATTTCTGGCAACTGAATCTCAGTCTGTGTGTCTGTTTTGTGTACGTCAGCTACAAAGAACATGAAAATAATCCATGCATTTCTCCCCTGCCGAAATATAATGATGCTATCTTCACTAGTAATTTTATAATTTCTCAGTGACTTTATTTACGTCAACTTGTCCTGCAAATGGCAGTGAACCTTTTGAACACTCCTACTGCAGTCAGAATTTAATTCCTCTGAAGTCTTAACAGTTCTGGACTGGATTTTGCTGCTGGGTGCATGGGAAACAAACTTCCAAAGCAAAAAATGCTTCTGTGTACACAACGAAATATATTTTCAACACATTATAATGAAGTTGCTTTAGGAACTGCAAGGTTCTTAATAAAGAGTGAATGGAAAGAAAAGCACTGAAGTCAATAAAACTTTCCTAATGAGTATGGCAGGATTAGGTTTGGGGAGAATGTATGTAACAAAGTCTAACAGACATGTCAGAAACACTGCTTCAGCTGTTGTGTTAAAAGTACAGTGTGCTTAGGACAGAAGACAAGCAGACCTCCAAACCCACCAAAACTGAGCAAAGGAAAAGTTAACACCTGAAATTCTGTTAACTCCATAAAAGCAGAGCTCACTTAGCAATTTAAAACCATGAAATTAAATATTGTATGCTTATATCAAGTAACCTGGATTATGTACATCTAAGTAATCTAACTATAAATATTTTCCCTCCCTTTTATGATTTAACTTTCTGTCATTGCATTTTGCTTCCTGTTAAGTAATGGATCAAGTGAACAGCTGTTAAGATCTGGCTTCACATGCTGAAGATAAACTGACCCCCCCAAAAAAAAAAACCAACAAAAAAAGCAACCCAAAATGCAGATTCTGAAAATCAAATTCCCTTAGCCACCACAAATTTCAGAGGGTATAAAAGAGAGGAGAGGAGCAGACATACCGTCAGACAACCCATCAGGCTCTGCTCAAAAGGTCTCTGGAAGGCTCTGGGGTCTCCACACCAGTCCAGGAGCTCTGTTGCTGCATTATGGAAGTTTGCAGGGTTCTGTAAGTGCTGGAAAGGGAAGACAAAGCAACGTGGTAAATAACACACACAGGAGCTGACGTAGTCTTTTCTTCATCGTTTTAACGCAAAGTTGAGAAATCAGGGACTGCAGATGTAATTTGGAAGCAAGACTTTGAATTGCACAGTGAACAAAGACAATCCTACATCATTTTTATTAATACTTATTTTACAAACTCGATAGTTAGAGGTGAGCTGTAGCTGGAAATACCAGAGCTTCCCTGAATTACTTTCTCCAGAACATCAGCTCTCCCACCTGCAAACTGCCAAAGTATTCCAGCATTTTAGCATGGAGGCACGGGAAAGAAGGAATACAATTCATATGAATAATATTGCAACTAAATTCTCCAGTTCTGATGATGCTAGATGTTGTAATGAAAACTACAGAAACACGAAGGAAAGATTGTCTTTAAGGATTATTGGTATCTTTTGAAATAATGGTTTTATAAATCTTGAGATTGATGAGAAAAATATCAAAATGAGATGAGCATTTTATCTGGGAGGCACAAAACCCACAGGCATAACTTCAAAAATACATCATCAGTTTTGAATCAGCTACATTGTTTGAGAAAATACAACTGTTTATTTCTAAGCATCTGGATAAATAATAATGTTCATGATCTATTCCCCCCCCCTCATTCCCTTGTGCTTGAGAAGCCACATTTATTAACTCTAAGTTAAATGAAGAAGAAAAAAAAAAAAATCCTCTAATGCCAGATTTTGAGTTCCCAGCCTGTGAGCTTTTGGATCACATTACTGTAATTCTTATTCAGTGAATGCTCTTGGTCAGTGGCCTTGTTTTAACAAGGGATGACTGACATGTGGGGCACAGATTTTTAAAACAATAGTGGGATTTGAAAAAGCAGACAAGCCTGGTGCACTGCAGTTTTCTGCCTCTGCTCTATAGACTATGGCCATACACCCATCCAGTCTGATGCTGAAATTCCAAACACCACCTCCCTGCCAGCTGGTAGTCCACTTGTAGGAATGCTCAAACTGTTGTTTTTAAGAGAAGAATCCAAGTAAATATATCTAAGATGACCTGTTTTAAGGCTTCTTGTAATAAAGAAATAAATGGATAAAATCCCATGAAGACAATCAGTGGTTTGGGTTACAAATCATGTAAATAAAAGGGAAAAAGGAAGCCCTTTTGAAGGATTCATTTAATCCTCCAGAGGATTTGCCTGACACCAAATCTCTGTGTCCACTGACACACATCTCCCCCATGCCACCTTCCTTTGTAGGAGAAAGAGGAGTGGGTTCAAACCTCTCTACACTAGCACCTGTAAGCTCTGCTGGTATCAAACATGATTTCCCTAAGGCAGGAAAGGCACATAAGGTGGTGAACAAATCACACACCACTGAACACATCCTGCACTGCTAGGACACAGGTCGCAGAACTCTCTCAGTAGGGAAAAAGTCCAAACCCCAAATCCTTCTCCATACAGAAACAGCATAAGGAAAAATTCATTGGAAGTTACCTAACTGTCTACTTGAAATAATTCTTTATTAACCCTTCCCTACTTAGGAAATGAATTGACATCTGTTGATGAGAAGCCTAAATAAGAGTAAGATACTATTTATTTTTTCCAGTGTTGCTGTTTGCCAGCTATCCACGACATCTTCCACTAACACTTAAAATGAAATTTTGCCACTGAGAAACAGACATTATTTGAATCAGAACAATTTTTATAGGTTTAGGCTAACACATGAAGAGCAGAGCAGGCCTTTGGCCATATGCTTAATTTTCAGAGTAGCATCACATAATAACCAATTTCTACATATCATGACACAATTGAGAAGCAGTATCCTTTTCCTGAAGATCCAGAATTTCCTGAAAATTAGTTTTGCATTTTCCTGTGGAAAATAAGCTCCATCTATGTGCTTCAAAGCAAGGGGGACCTTGATGACTTGATGTGATTTGTTTGTTCTGTAACTCTCCATCACATTGTTTCACTGAATCAGGACTGAGCACTGGGCCACACTATCAGAACCCATGTCTTAATAAGTACAGAGGGCATGCTGAAACCCTGACTTCTGAAATCCAACTACACAAATGAAACTAGTTTAGAAATTCACTGAGCAAGATAAGCAAATGTGTTAGTTTTGTTATAGGTTAAAAAGCCCCAAACTGTAAGAAAAAGTTGTCAGAATTCCAGTGGTTTCTACCTCTGTGGAGTAGATTAGAGTTCTTTCTGTGTGTCCTGGTTTGGGCCAGGATAAAGGTGATTTTCTGTCCTTTACTTTTGCTCTCAGCTAAGTCTTTCGAAAGTAGCTGCACTTGCTGAAATTAACAGCAAGTTTCTCAGTGTCTGCTTCTGGGACTGCTAACACTCCATGGTTATAGTTACAGACAGAGCCTGGTGTGCAGAGCCAAGGGCACTGCTCAGCTCTGGGGAATATTTTGTGCTCTGGAAAGAGAAAAGGAGTAAAGAGGTCCCACCCTACAAACCCTGCAAACCCTACTTTGGGGAGGAGCAGACAAGATAAATGACCAAAACTGATCAAACAGAGTATTCCATCCCATACACATCATACTCAGTATAAATTTGATGGATCACAAGGGTCAAACTCCTTCCTTTCTGCTTCCCCTTCTTCCCCTGTCCCTGTTTGCTTGGGCATCCTGGGAGGATTCCATCCATTCATCCACCTGTGGTCCTGATCCCTGCCAGCCTGAATCTGTGTGTTCCTGCCCCCAGCTCCTGACTGCTGCTGACTCCAGGATTCCAGCCTGGACTTTCCCAGGGCTGCTCTGCAGCCTCGGTGGTGATGTGAGAGTTATTGGGGGGAGGAATGTGATACCAATTTTCCTGTATATTTGTATCTGTTTAGTAATTTTTTCGTTTTTATCATTACTGTTTCATCAAAGCTGTGTAGTTTAGTTTCCAACCCATAAGTCTCTCTCCCTTGTTCTCTCTCCTTTCTTTATCAGATAGGGAAGGGGGATTGATAGAGAGCATTTGTCATTCAGTCTAATTGTGTTAAACTGTGACACTGGGACAAGAGAAAAGCTGCTACTGCAGGCCATGTAGAGCCATATTCTGCCTGGAACATTTGCTCACACCTTTTTGCCATTTTTGTATTAAGGTTTTGCTCTGATTTTTATTTTTTTCAGGTTACAGAGAGCAAGGTTACTTTTGTGGAAATCAAAGAGAAGATCCAGTATGAACCACAGAGTGAAGTCAGGTACAGTTCCTTGCCTAGGTTATATAAGAAGATGTTCCAAATACCTGCTATGATTTTGTCATTATTTATTGACAACTTAAACAATGCTCCTGGAACATAAGGTCATTCACATCCTCACAACAAAAAGCCTGCTTGATAAAAATGTTACATCTACTATATTCACTAATAAAGAAGAAACTGAAGAGATTTTCTTAGCTTTTGAACAGAAGCACAAAACAAAGCTTATGCCCGATCCATCCATCAGCTTTGCTGTGAAGCATTTCTCATGCATGACTCCATCCTCTTCAACAGAAATTATTGGCAGCATTTTGACAGAAGCAAGGCATGTGCCTGAAGAGTCCAGTCTGAAACTGTGCTTCATGTAAACATGGAGAAACAAAAAATCTCCTCATTAGTAGAGGGTTTAGAAAAAGGTGACAGGGAACCAGATTCTTGCCATGACACACCTTGGGATCTCTTCAGAGCTACTTCTGAAGGGCCACCTGCCACCACCATGCTTGGAAGCAGTGGGGTTTTCAACAAGTGAAGAGGATTTGTATGAATAAAATCTGGAGCAGAAATTAAGTAAGCCAATGATCTGAATGAATCAGTTATTTACCAGATTGCTTGCAGTATCATCTGCCTTTTAGAAGGCTATTAGTGAAACATGACAACTTCCATTATTGCAAAACCTAAGAGAATTTTCAGTATAATAATTTATAACTCCAAAGCCCAAAGATTTCCTTAGCCTGAATGGAAGAGAAAGGACAAAAACACTTGATGCATGTGAGTGTATCATTATTGGAAGGATCACCAGGTGCTGCTTAGAAGAGACAGTCTCTCAGAGTAATTTATTTTTGGTCTTGGAAGGAACCTTGTGTTCTTTCTAGCACTTCAATTAACAGCCTGGTGTAGGGGGATGGAGAAAAAGCAAAAGATTTGGCTCCTGGTTTTACTATGCCCAGAGAATTGTACCAGAAAAGCCCCTTCTGGGATGACAATTGGGCTGGATTCCAGGGAAAACAGGAACAGCTATCTGCTGCTTGTGACCACCTCTGGCTTAAAAGTTTTATTTCCACAAAGCATAGACCATCTTTTAAAGTTAGAGTGGATATATGGGCAGAGGATGCAGACACACCAGGGGACCCTAGAACACTACCTTTCACAGCAACTCTGTGGCTGTCCCATAGTTTGTTGTAGTCACCTGAGGGGGCTGTGAGGGGAGGGGTGACCAACAGCCATACGGGGAGTTACACACTACAACAAACATGTGGCAATTTCAAAATACAGCCACTTATTGAAACTGTCACTTCCCTACTATTTGATAGGGGTGGGATCAAAAAGTCTTGATATGCAGCAAAACTCTGCAGTGGGTCCAACAGGATGAGCTTTGTACCACATGAGAATTAAGGTCCCTATGAGCAAAACAGGCAAGTGGAATAAAGATCTTATTTTTCAAAAGGATGCTAAAGCACAATTGAGTATTGCCAGTCTACATACCCCCACCAAGGTAGGTGCAAACCATCTCCTGCAACCCAAGACTGAATATGGTTTTAGAGACAGAAAACTATTATCAACATTGAGATAGGCTTACTGCCTCTCAACACAGAGGACTGCAACCCAGAGGTACACTTCTGTATCTTAGAACAGGCTTGGAAGAGTAACAGTCAAAATTAAGAGAACTTACAGAGGGTTAAAGTTACCTCCTGCATGCATCAAGAAAGGCAAACATGAGAGCAGTGGTATAGAAAGTGAACCACTTAAGCATGGAGTCCATATGTTCCAGTTTGTTGCTAAAGAAAACAAATGTAGAATTTCAATTTACAAATGACACATCACTGGTGGAGGATTTTTTTTCCTCTGTTCTCTGCGGAATTCATCAGACTGGAGGCGCAGCCCTAATTTGCCACAACTTAACCTATTCAAAATGAGATGTCATGCAAATAAGTTTTTGAGCAGCAAACTGCTTAACTATGCTAAACAAGTTATTGCATTTCCTTACGTGATGTCTCACCAAATTATGAAGGCTGACTCAAGTTGTCTATTTATTCTGCCGAGTTACGTCTGCTCTGTGTCTCACTCCTTCATTTAATTGAGCTGCTGAAGATAATGTAACTTATCACGCAGACACTATGCCATGTTGCTGGATTCTAGGTTAATTAACAGTAGCCTACAGTCACTGAATTTCTCACATGGTTAGCCACTTGGACCCTGTCTACTGTTTAGCTTCACTGATCAACGAGTCTGGGAATTTCACATTAGAGATAGAACACAGGAGCAACACAACAGAGCTCTTGACTGCACAGAAAAAGAAAACAAAGCTCTGTGCTAGGTAGTCTTTTCCTCTCTCTGGAATTAACTCCTTCCTGTGCACTTGGAAAAATAAGAGAAATGAAATCCAGGAGGCAGGTGGATCTCCTGCAGGATGGCTGCTGCCCTGCTCGGCCCCAGAGGATGCGTGGCTGCACGGTGAATTAACCTGGCTCTCTAATCATCATTCCAGCTGCATTTGCTCTCCAAAATTCCATGCACTGCAGCTCCTGGAGCCTTGGCACCAGCAGCAGTGTGTCTCACTTGAGCAGCAGGCCACCCATGGGAATGGGGATGGGTTAGAGCACAGCATCCTTCGTGGCAATACCAGACTGAAGGTCACCTGAAAAACTGCAGATATTTTTTCTTGATATGCTCAGCCCCGTGCCAGGCTGCACCCAAAAGCTTCCTCCTCAAACTTGGTGTCCTCTCAGCACCTCAGACCACACCTGCTACAACTTCTACACACAAGTCCACACCTTCTACAACTCCCTGAAAGGAGGCTGGAGCTGGGGGGGGTCAGTCTCAGTCTCTCCTCCCATCAGGAAGACAAGAGGGCATGGGCTTAAGCCCTGCCAGGGGAGGTTTAGGTTGGATATCAGGAAAAATTTCTTTCCAGAGAGGGTGATCAGACATTGGAATGGGCTGCCCAGGAAGGGGGTGGATTCTCCATCCCTGGAGGTTTCTAAGAAGAGCCTGGATGTGGCACTGAGTGCCATGGGCTGGGAACCACAGGGGTAGTGGATCAAGGGTTGGACTTGATGATCTCAGAGGTCCTTTCCAACCCCGATGATTCTGGGATTCTGTGCTGTTCTGACTGTGAATTAACCTCCCAAATACTGATTTTCAGCCATCATTCAATGAGATTCCTTCTGTGACCTGAGGGATCATTAGACCTGACTCAAAGAAAGTGGCAGCAAGCACAAGGCAGAGCTGGGAAGGTACCAGGACTCTGCTTTTCAGAGTGGAGTAAACTGTGGATTAAACGCATCGTGAAACTTCTCCTGAAGGTGGAGCTATACCATCAATATAAGAGGAAGACAAAGTTCACAGTGTAAATACTACTTCTACCTCACAACACCCCTCCTTATAAAAATAATGTTAGTTTCTGTTATTTCAACCTAGAGGAATATTTGTTGTTATTAATGTTCCTCATTATTCTCCATACAGCATAACACATCCAAACAGATGTGCCAAAAGCAAGAAGTGATCTTCAGTGTTCTCGTCCTCTCTCCATTTACTCCGGGGTTAAACCTCAGACTTCAGCCCAGTTGTTGCTAATTTAAACACCAAGTTAATCCGTGAGTTCTGCAAAACCTTGTGACAGGTCTAGAATTTCAAGTGGGATAAAACACAGCACCAAATCCATCTTTTCCAAACGATGAGCCAGATACTCAGTATGCCGTAAATTTTGCATAGAGCTCATGACATTTCAAATGCATGTATACAACTCTGAAGTTCCCATGATTTCCTTGCTATTTTCAGCTGTCAGCATGTAGGTTTTCAAGCTTTTCTCCACAGAGTTAAAATTCTCATATGGTTGTAAAATCCAGGAATTTAAAAGCACAAGGAAACAGACAGCAGTTATTAAGCGTTATATATATGAATAAATAAGGATGCTCATAACCACTAATGCAGAAACCACAGTTTCTTTGGAACTAAACCAGTTGATACGGGTTGAGGAAGGAGCTGATCCACTCTTTCCATGCCAACATGACTTTTCTATCTCTGCTGTATACCTACTCTGACCCTTGAGAGACAGGACTGGGTGCTATGGCAGATTCTGCCAGACTTTTTTTTGTCTATCTTAATTTTCCTCCAGAGCTGCCTGCAGTGGCATGTGCTGAATATGCACTGATGTTACTACTGAAACGGGGCAGAGATGGGAGTAGGAAAGAAGAGAGACCAGGAAAGGGAAGGGAAAGAGAGAACAGAAAGAGATCACGTGCCCTTCAACTCAAACAACCCCGGAGCAGAATCATCCTGGTCCTGCACGTTGGGCAAAGGGCGTTGAGCTCCCAAAGGAAAACTAATCACCTCTCCAGAGAATGTAAACAGGATTCCTGGTCAAACACCCTTGGCACAGCATAACCAAGGGGAGGCAAGGCTGGTTTCAGCACAGAAGATTGTTCCCATCAGACCTAAATTTGATAGCTCGCTGGGTACCACGAGCAGGCAGCAGAGAACCTGCAAATCAGCAAGGGTCATTTGCTGTGCTGTGTTATTAGAGCCTTTATTATTTCAAAACCTGAAGAGGCTCCCTAAGAGAGCCCAACCACAAGCCTCAACCCACTCCCACACACACCTCTACTTCAGGTCCCCATCCACCAAGAATTTTCTCTCTCCACTGGCTGTAACAGAGCTCAGGTGGTGGCACTGAGACACCAGATAGTGACAGAGGACATGCTTTAAATGTAGAAAATGCCATTACCTGAAATAGGTGGTTTCTCTATTGCCTTTTTAATTTTTTTTACAGTCAAGTCTGATTATCCACAAGGCCTTATCCACAAGGAGCTATACTCAGCATCTTAAAAAAACTCATCTGCAATGAAGATTCCAATCAAATGGTTGTCTCTTTCAGGAGGATAGAGGGGAGTATTGAGCTGCTTTCTGTCCTTTGGGAGAGTGATTTTTGTTTATCTGGATATGGTTATATATAGTTCAATTCTCTATAGTCTTCTTCAATATCAAAGATTGTTTTATTTATAAAAAAAATTAAAAGGCTCAAGCTGTGCATTTTGTATTCAGATAATCCCCCCTCCCAATTTAGTGTTTGTGAGATTGAGAGATCCCTAATTAATAGAATTATCTTGCACTTACATGGCTCATTCAATTTGAGGCTTTATAAATATTTTATTAAGCTCACATTTTGAGAAGCACTAGATATACTGAGAGAGATTAAAACCATCTTAGCCGTGACTACTTATAAAAAAAAAAAAACAACAAAAAATCAACACCCAGAATTAAAGGGAGTCACCTTTGCTCCACTTGTCCATGGCAGCTTATTTTTCAGAGGAAAACACTAAATAATGAGCAAGGACCAACACTTATTTATCACATGTTAACTACATGAAAGTACTGAGTAAGACAAGCAAGGGAGTCAACACAAAAGACAGGAGGTAGACCACATGCTGAACAAATAAGAAAAAACAAATAAAAAATGAAAATAATTATAAAATAGAATATCACTGGACTGGAAAAAAAGGTAAGTTGCCCAGCTGTGAGTTGTAAGGAAACAAAACCTGTACTAATGCAGATTTCCCTAGGTGCTTCTTGCTGACACTTGTGTGTGTATAAATCAGTACAGGTTTCAGAAAAAGTGAATGCCTGAAAATCAAATCACCTTGGCCTGCTGCCTGGATCTCCTGTACCATGAGATCTGTGAGGAAGATGGAGCATCTATGTGAATGTGCTGGAAGAAAGGAAAAATATTGCAACCTTGGCTTGTTTTGTTTGTTTTACAAAAGTGCTGGAGATGAAATTACACATCCTAATGCTCAGGCACTACACACAGAAGGCAGAAGAGTTCCTACCTCTGCTGGTCAGAACCACATTGCTGTCTTCCTGCTCTGCCACTTCCATAGCTACAGAAATGCAGTGGATTTCTTACATACAGCTTGTGGAAGGGCACGTGCAACAGATTCAACATTTTTTTGTCATAAACCCATCTACTGCAAGGTTCCACCTCACTTTCCCCTGCCTCAGAGGAGACTGTGAGTTAGGGGTCTAAAGGCTGTGACCCAGATCTGACTGAATATGGAAATGGGGGACATTGGGTGCAATGTGCCCTTTTGTTCATCTGCTGATAAATAGAACACCAGCCCCGTCTTTGTACCCTTCTAACCACCAGCACCTGGACTGCTACTGTGCCAGCTGAGAGCACCAACAACAGTCTGCTTTACAAAACACTCAACATACTCAGAAGGCTCTGAGTTTCCTTAATCACTCACAGAGAGTGACTTTATGGGGGAAAAAAAAAAAAAAAAAAAAAAAGAAACAAAGGTACCACTGTTCCTTCTTCTATAAGGCCACGCTCAGTGACGCAAGGCTCCAATCTGTCTTTAAGTTGGCAATTACAGCCCAACTGAGTTATGAAATCAGTTTGCCTAACCAGTTCACTCACTCTTCTGGCAGCAGAAACAACCCCTTTTCCATTAGTATCTCCTGTCATAAGATGCTAGCTAAGATGTTTCTGTCTGTGACTACTGCAAGCTTCTTCAGCTCTATCATTCCAATAAGCAATGCAGCAATGCAGAAGGTTCCTTCTGTAATGCCCCTGTGATTTTCAGCAAACAGCTTCAGTCCTGAATATCTTGACATATTTTTAGTTGTTTTTATTGATGATAATTAGGCTTATTTGTTCCAGACTTGTTCACCTGCCTCCTTTACAAAAAAAAACAAAAACAAAAAATCTCATTTCACAATGTCTTTTAGTGAAGATGAAGTTAAGGATACCAGCAAACTATGATGTCTACATCAATAATTCCAAGTTATAAACTACTTAATAATTTGTGGTGCATATCACAGGACTTTGAAAAGTTGGGGTTGGTGTTCTTTTCAATGCAATTCTTTTCCAGTCAAGGTGGTTTAAATATATTAATGAAATATTACAAGATCTCGTTACTGGAAGATTATTGTCAATAGTGCATCCTTCACAAAAAAAAGTGATGCAAAAAAAGGTGAGTTGATACAAGGTGAAAAAAAACACTGGCTAAAATTCCCCTGACCTATGTGCTGAACCAGCTTTTAAAAAAGTTATTTAAAATATATTTACTCATTATTCTAAATTTCTAAATGCCCTGGTTTTGAAACACAACCAGTGGTCTTCAGTATACCCAGTCAAACAGCAGCACATTTGCTGGACTTACACTGTTTTCCTATTAATTTCTTTGACTCATTTGAGTAATTTACTTACACACCAATTGTGCTTTTTATAGCCCTTTTAATCAACTGGCTTAATCATTATTATTTTAATCTCTTAATCTATGGACAGATAAAATCTCAAGGTGACTATTCAAAATGACTACTACATGAACTGATATCACCTTAGAAGATGTAAAAACCACACGAGCTGCTCTCCTGGGTCCTTCCAGCCAGCTAGACATTACTGATATATTTCAAAGCTAAAAGGAAAATGCTTCCCCATCCATCTTTATCATTTGCATGTGCTTACAAAACTTCCTGCAGCCTGCACTTTGCAACTTGCCTGTGTACAAGAGGAACAGCTCTGCTTGCACAAAAGCAACAAGGAGCAAACTGTATCCCTAAGGAGCTATATCCAACTGCTGATGGGAAGGTTTTCCTATCCTCATCTGACACAGAGGTGACACTGTGGATCCAACTTTAAAATTTCTAGAATTTTCAAATATTCATCCTTATTTACCAATAGGCAACTTTAAGCAGTAAGCCAGATTAGTTGCATGAAGAAAACAAGCATTATTCTAAAGGCTATGGCTACTAGAAGTATTAAATTTAAAACACATATATTTTGTCTCCAAAACCAGTTCACAATCCTCGTGTCCCAGCACGTGAGGACAGGTGCTGCAGTGAAATGAGCAGCAGAACTGGGGAGGAGAGAAATGTATCCACACTGACTTTACCCACCTGAAGAGGTGATGGCTGATCCTATACCCACTGGAATCTCAGCAGACAAACCAAGGAGCCAAAGACTGATAAACACGGGGATGGTGTCTTCTTCCCCTCCCCTCCAGAAGCACTTCCAGCACTTTACCTCTTTGCTCTTTCTCTTGTGGTTTCACTGCCTGAGCCAGAGCAGTCCCTAGGGATGCAGGATCTAACAGGTCAGGAATGTTGATTGACAAGTCTCTAAATGGACTAGGGAAGCCAGGAAAGCTGGTCTGCTTGTCAGTTTTTCCTGAACATACTTAACCCTAGCAGAGGACTATTCCAACAGACTGAGCACAAAAGCAGACAAAGAATTTACAGCTATGGATCTTAGAAAAAAAAAAAGAAAAAAATTACAGCTACTAAGACAACATTGATGGACCATTCAAGCAATAAGCTGTAACACTTGAATCCCATCGAATGTCTCCATATAGAAAAGAAAGGTCTTTTTCACCATTAGTTTTATTTCTGCATGCTACTTTGTATTCAGAAGCTAAAAAAACCTGTAACGTTTATATGGACCACAACAACAACAACAAAGAATTGTAAATAAACGTGCCCTTTATAAGAATACTTCTCACTTTCAAAGTTCTCAAAGAATGAAGTTTCACAAAGTTTTAGTAAAACCTTTTCAGCCATAATTTCATACAGGCCATATTAATCGGTCCAAAATATATTAAAAATTACTTCTTTAGGGCTGCTGAGCATTTACGTGAGTCTGCAAAAATAATACTGAAGAGCAGAAGAATTAGCTGAAGCATTTCAGGGCTTAAATGCTGTTATGTAAATACAAAAATAATTCTATTTTCCCCTAAATTGCAAGCAACCAAAACCCAGTTGCTGAATGAGGAAAGAAATGGGCCTGTTTGTTTCCAAATTGAGCAAGAGAAGATGAACACAAACACACACCAATTACAACTTTTAGCACATCTCTCTGAATGGCAGGGATTGTAAAGCATCACAACTGCAGCAATTCAGCAAGCTTTCTTGAAGGAGAGAGGAGAAACACCAATCTGCTTCTAGAAATCAGCTATGGGATTGGCTCCA
The DNA here is from genome assembly GCA_023637945.1 of Phaethornis superciliosus. Classification (NCBI taxonomy): domain Eukaryota; kingdom Metazoa; phylum Chordata; class Aves; order Apodiformes; family Trochilidae; genus Phaethornis; species Phaethornis superciliosus. The sequence continues at coordinate 30,613,556 of JAJQWJ010000008.1, forward strand.
TCCTCTACTTTTCAAGAATTTCAGGAGAAATGTATAGAAACCTTAAACACCGACCAACAGGAAGCAGAGAGAACAAAAGATAGAAGTCCCTGGATTTAAAAGAGGATATAGAAAATATTGGGCAGTGTTTGATTAAAGCTGTATCTCTTTCTATTAAGAGGAACAGTTTAAGAAGCCATGAGTACCTGGCAGATAAACAGATGATTACTGCAGGCTCAAACAGGACAGTTCTCAAGGGCTATCAGACTTTTGCTGAGCATCAAATAATTTTGTGGTTTTGTTTGCATGGACAAAGAATTAAGCAAAAAGTCTATAACCTGAAGGATCCAGCTTCCACCAGTGTCCCCTGAAGAGCCTCCTGTGTCACAGCAAACTAATTGTATGTGTTAAAGGAAGGCTGCTACTTTGGCTTTTTTCACTGTACATCAAAAATACCTCTGTTTGATTTTTAAACACATACACTTAAAAATACTGAAGGAATCAGCTACAAAGAGACCACACAAACTGTTCCAGCCTTCCACAGAAGCCTGGATTATTATTTTTTAAAAGTGTAAATCTACAGCCACCTCTTCAGTTTGCCCTTTCATCTATTCTGAAACACTTCTTAACACACAAGCTCCATTTCCTAGCTAGCTGATCACAGACAAGTTTGGGGTTTGTAGCTTTAGAGCACTAAAAAAGATGAAGGTAAAACACAACACTTGCTCCTGGATCAGAAGTCAGCAAGGATATTGCCAGTGTCTCCCAACTCACAGAGCTGGGAAGAAGGAAGCCTTTCGTGACCCTGGGTTGAAACCTGATCTAGTTAAAGAGGCACATGGATTACCATTTATAGCATTTCTTAGGGGCTGGGGTGAGGGGCAGGGAGGGCAGCAGTCAGCTCCCTGTCTGGCACTAGGAGCTGCCAGCAAGGTTATCAAACGTGGAGATGCTGAGTGCCAAGGAAGGATGGTTCTCCTCCTTCCCTCCATCTCCCATGCCACCTCTGGTCCATGCCACAGCAGTACTGTTTGTTCACAAGCTGGGAAGAAAGGGTGAAAGATTAGAGAGTGAAGAGGAAAAAGCAGGCAGATTTTCATCTGACCTTTCAGTCAGCTCCCCAAAATCAGGGAAAGATACATTAACATGGCCAGGCAAAGTGCTGCTTTGCTGCCAAAAGCAACATGAACGTAAATGTGTGGGCCCATGCTCTGTGGGTGAACTGGAAATCCCTCCCTGTGGTACTGTTTTGCTCCTTCCATCTAAAATTACACCATGGGGCTAAGAGCAGCATGCAGATGCTCCCTGAACTCTGACAGACTTGGTGCCATGACCATTTCCCTCCAAAGCTTGTTCCAGGGACCTACCACCCTCTCAATAAAGAACCTTACCCTCAAGTGCAATCTGAACTTCCCCAATGTTGGGGAACCATTTTTATGTGGACATTTTCATGCCCTATCCCTGGTCAGCAGAGAGAGAAGATCAGCACTTCCCTCTTTGCTCTCCCCTTGAGGAAGTTGTAGATAAAAGAAAATAAAAAGTTTAAAAATCAAGACCAATCCAGTACCCACCCAACCCCTCATCCTGCACCCACACCCCACCCCCTTCTCATTTTTCATCAGTTCTTTTGATTTAGGGTGCTGTGTTTACAACACAAAGAAATCTAATAGCAGGGAAGCATGGTCCTTCACTAAGCATCATGCACATGCCCCACAGTAAAAGCAGACATAGAGTTTTAAAAACTGAAAGAGCAGGACCTTGCCCTCTAAACATCCTTTGGCCTGGACTGTCAGAGAAAACTTCTCAGACAACATAGAAAAATGGTTTGGGAACATAATTTTCCCAAATAATTGGTTTAGAAATAAAACTGGGAAGCCAAAATGTGCAAAACCAGTCTCTGGCTCACCTCCTCTACAGTAAGGACCATTGCTATGAATTTCCTGAAAGCATTCTTTCATGCAGAGAATGTGTGTGAGGGGAGACTACACACTGCCTACAACATCAGAGAGCAAAGCTCACTGAGGAGGGCAAAGCAGGGAAGGATGTCATCTGCTCCTTCCATCCTTCCCTTTGTAGTTTCACCTGATTATAAGAGCATTTGCAAAGCATGGTTAGAGTGGGGAAATCTGTAAACAAGACTTATAATTCACTGAAAGGTAGTGGGATCTAAGGGCCCTTCATCTTCACAAACAGATGCTTCTGAAAATTTTACATTGCAAATGGAAGTTTTTACATCTCTGTGCAAACCAATTAATCTGAGCACTTGGAGGCATGCCAGCCGTCCAAGATCAAGTCTCTAGGTAGTGCAGGTCTCAGGTTAGACACTGGATTAGAATAAAAACTGGCCTGTCAGAATTTTGGATTACTGTGCTGAGAGCACAAGCACTAAGGCTGTCTGCTGTGACACCTTCAGGGCAGAGCTTGCAGGACTACCATGGCACTGCTTGCAGTGGAGTCAGATTTAGTGAGTCTCTAAACTGAAGATTTCTTAGGAAGGTGAAAGTTTAGCCTTTGAGGCTTAGGCACCAGCTCTTGCAGCAGATACTCTCCTCTTCAATAAGATCACCACATCTCATTACTACCACTTGACTCCCTCCTGAAAGGCAGGGATATTCACAAAGCCTGAGTACAACCATAATGCACAACACTCCTTGCCACACCACAGAGTGCTCGTCCTGCAGCAATGTTTTCCACCTTCAGCTTACCTGTTTTATGCACTGCAGCCGGTCATTGGTCTGCTGTATGTGCCTGTCCATAGAATTCATTTTGATTGTCTCCACTTGGCTTCTACCTGAAAGCCATTAAAATCCTTCAATCTGCAAGACAAAAAAAAAAAAAGGACAGTAAAGATTACTGAGAACACTCCGTGCGCTTCTTCTACCACCTACACAATCTAGCAGAGTCACTTGCAAGAAGCCCTTGAACATATTGCAAGATAAAATAATAATCCAAGTAACAACGATGCTCTGGATTTTGCAGCAAGGGTATAGGGATTCTTCCTAACCCCACAACCCCTCAGCCCACCACTGATGCTCATGGTGCTGAGTGATGTTTGCATTTCACTGGGCTCCTTCCACCCGTTCCCTCTCCCTGGCCTTGCCTTTTCTACAGTGCCAGAACAACAGATCCTAAAGACAGAAGCCAACAACTCATCAACAGTTTCACTCCGTGATTCATATTACCAAATGGTTTGCACTCTGACTTCTACTTGTTTATGTTTTAAGCAGAACTGCATGAGACTCCAGCTTGTACTTAAGAAGCTGAGCAGCTGGAAGTGCTTTTTTTCTAGAATTCCCTTCTCAGGGGCACAGTGTGACCGTGTTTCACACATACATATGTATATTTGGCTGTTTCAGTCACTTTCATGGCACCTGAAATGGAAATGAAGCCACGGACAGAGGACACTGGAACACAAAAACAGTCCTTGCCTACAAATTACCCTTTCCTTTTACTGCGACAGAGAAGTCAGGTCTAAAAAGTGGTGCCCTCACACCCACAAGCAAGGACTGGTCACAGGTACAGAAATACACACCCTAGCCCTGTATTTAGACCAAACTTTTTACTGGCCCAAGCAAGGTCCCAGACTCGCACAGTAACCTCTCCCTCCTGAGGGACACTGAGCAGATTGTTATTCAGAGAGCTGCCCAGGAGAAAGCTCTTTCCCACTCCCTGCATACACCTAAGAGACAGCAAATTTTTCAGCTAGTTGTTTGGTTAGGGAAGCTGGCTGCTCACCACTCCTACCACCCAGGACTCAACATCTCTTCTGTTAAAGCCTCTACAAAGTCCAGCACTGGCCATAACCAAAAACCCCAGAAGAATGCTCCCAGGGATGGGAACCCTGAGTGCCTCACTGGTATAGGGAGACAGAGCCCAGACCACAGCACCCATCTGCAGCCCACCCACTCGAGCTGCCTGAGATTTCTGGACCCAGCTGATAATGTTCTGCCATGGCTCTGCTGGATCAGACTCAGAGAAAGAAATCTTTTCTGCTAGACAGCTAAATGAGGTCTTGTAACAGCAGCTCAGGCTCCTCATCTCCACACTCTAGGAACAAGAAGGTTCAATAAAGCACTCCTGTCAATAAATTATAATACTTATGAAATGGAAAAACCGGTTTCACATATAACTATTATCATTTGATTGTGCCACTGCCACCTTCTCAATAGCAAAAGCCATCCAAAGGTCCTTTAACAAATGTAAATTGATACATTTTATTAAAAGCAAGTAACACAGTCTTATTTGCCTGTAAGACCCCCAAATGGACCTCAGTAGTGGTGAGGTTTAATCTCTCAGTGGGCAGCAGAGGTATTTATCAAGAGATAAGCTAGCCCAAACGTGACATCACTTCAGCAGTCATCCATCTTACAAGCTGGGACACTCTATCTGCATTTTAATTCCACATCAGGACAGATGGAGAAGGGCACGTTGAAAACAAATACAAATGTACACATGCACGTAGATATTTGTTGAAGTATTTGATGAAATGCAAACTGAGGCTTTTTTATTTATTTAACAAGTCAGGAGATTTTTGCTTAATGAACCAGTAAGCAGTACTTCTGGTTGGCTTTGTAACCTGACTTTTTTCTATTTTGGCATTACCTATTTAAACTCCTCAGTGCCAAACAGAGAAGCTGTGAGCCAAACTGAAAAGAGTATCCATCCTAAGCAACATAATGTCAGAAAACAGTTCTCAAGTAAAGAATTGCTTCACAGAGAGGGTGATCAGACATTGGAATGGGCTGCCCAGGGAAGTGGTGGATTCTCCATCCCTGGAGATATTTAAAAAGAGACTGGATGTGGCACTCAGTGCCATGGGCTGGGAACCACAGGGGCAGTGGGTCAAGGGTTGGACTTGCTGATCTCTGAGGTCCCTTCCAACCCAGCCCATTCTATGAGTCTATGATTTAAAGCCAGATACACCAGCACTCAGACTCATGGCTGGTGGCATCACAAGCTGCCTCTGGTGTTACTGAAAATGCCACCTCAGGGCTGGGACACTGCACAGAGTTTTTAAAGAGCCCATGACTTGCCTCCATGCACTGTCACTCATGCCAACACGCTGCTCAGCACATTGATTTGTCAGCTGTAGGTATAACACCACCCCAATTCTCTGCCTCCCATCATAAACAAAATCAAAGTTGGCTATCAGCTAGCTGACCCACAGATTTCTGTTAAATTTGTCCAAATTGTCATTCCTCCCAGATAGCACAGCTTCTCCAAGCCCATTTGGAAAAGCAGAGGGCAGAGTGCACAGAACTAACTCAGATGATTGAGTCCAACAGGGCTCTTAGAGAAAGGAGTGGTAAGTGAAGTCCCCAGCTCTCCTACAGAGACATGCCATGCAATTTTTGATGTGAACCGGTCAAATTCAGCCTCAAAAATAGCTCTGCTTTTCACTCCCACAGAAAAGCCCTCCCCCATTGAAAAGCATCCTTCCCCCTAGTAGTTAGGAGTATTTTCATTTCCATCCTCAACCGCACTTGTTCTCACATTACTGATGCTCTCCTTTGCCCTGCCAGGTTCCCTCCACCTCTTCCCTGAGTGACAAACACTCATTTTATTCTCTTCTGGTCAAGAGAAGCCCCTCACTCCACTAACACCCCCAGCTAATAAACATTTTTTGCATGAAATAAACAGCCCCAGCTGTAGGTATGATGCCTCCCTGCATACAATGACATTAACACCATGCTTGAAATACCCTGCCTCAGACCCACAGGGCTCATTTTTACCTTTCTCTCAGACATATCATAAGAGCATCAAATAGAATAATTTTTTTTAATTTTTTTTTCACTGGCTCGAAGTAATTTCTGCTATAAAAACCGCAGAGCTCATTAGTGGGAATCACATTATTAGCTAGAAATTGTTCTTTCACAGGTATCAGCAAGAATTAAAAGATTAAATGTGGAAAGTGCAAATTATCATATGGATCTGAAGTTTTACCAAGGCAGAAGAAGCATTTGGACACCAGACCGTTTTGCCTGGAAAAAATACCAGCAGAATTAGATTTCCAGTAAGTACCTACTAGAGAGGTACTGCTGTACACTGGTTTGCTTCCTTACGTGCACATCCACATCCTGAAATTTCAAAAAGTGCCTTTTCAGTCGATCTCAAGCTGTTTTAAAAGTAGCAGCACCATCACCTTACTCCAAAATAATGGTGTTTAAGACACAGAAAGGGCGGCAGGGCCAAATAGGAGCAGACTTCTCCTCAGTTAAGTGCCGAGCACTTAATGGGGTCACAAATGAAAATGACTTTGCAGGGTCCCTGGCTGGGTTCTGGTGTACCCATGTTAGGAACCACGCTAAGATTCAGGCCTGGAAAAAAGCTCCAGAGACAGCAGGGGATGTTGCTGATCAGGATTAAGAGAACTGGCAAGAGTAGGATAGAGAAGGGAATTTTACCCGGTGCTTCATAACAAATCCCCTCTGTTTGTCACACACATTAGCCAGAAAGGTCATACACCACTGCTTTGTATGCTAACTCCATCCAAAAGGATAAAAAAAAATAAGCATTCCCAGCATTTTCTTGTAATTCAGCAAAGCACCATTCTTCTGCTGTCTTTTCCGAGGTAAAGACCCAATCTCTCTCTCTCTTAAAAACAAACAAACAAAATTATGTGCATTATTCTTTGCCTCCCTTCTTCCCTCCCCTCTAGCATGGGAGTTTATAGCCCTAGGCAGTAATTAAAGAGCCCTCATTTACATATTTATGATGTCTCAAAAATGGAGAATGTGTGGTTTTTTTTTAAAGGAACAGATGTCTCGACCTGTTAGAATTTTATTTTTAAACACCAAACATACTGAGCCTCTTCCCTTCAACAATCCCTACAAAATCCTCTTCAGCATTGAAAAAAAAAATAAGAATGAAATGAGGCCGTGGCTAGGAGAAAGAAAATTCCAGGAGCTTCTGCTGGGCTCGGAGTTGGGCTGCAAGTTCCAACAGCTTGGAGTTTGCAGGGAGCAGAAAGTGGAGTTCCAGGAAGGCATTTCAGAGCAGCAGCGGAGTAAAGTGTGGTCCCTAAGGCAGCCTAACCAGCCTCTTGAAAAGGAAATGATAATGATGATGATAATAATAATAATAACAATAATATTAATATTAACAATATTAAAATATAAAATAATATAAAAAAAAATATTTAAAAATTAATAATAACAGCAATAAAAAATAAAGCACTTCAGCACTGTCTCAAAACGCTGACATGTCTAGAAATGTACTGCAATTTGAAAGTAGTGTTCTTTTTTCTTCCTCTTTTTTTTCTTCCTCTTTTTTTTCTTCCTCTTTTTTTTCTTCCTCTTTTTTTTCTTCCTCTTTTTTTTCTTCCTCTTTTTTTTCTTCCTCTTTTTTTTCTTCCTCTTTTTTTTCTTCCTCTTTTTTTTCTTCCTCTTTTTTTCTTCCTTTTTTTCCTTCCTTTTTTTCTTCTTTCTTCCTTCCTTTTTTTCTTCCTTTTTTTCCTTCCTTTTTTTTCCTTCTTTTTCTTCTTTTTTATTCTTCTTTTTCCTTTTTTTCTTCCTTTTTTCCTTCCTTCTTTTCATTCCTTCTTTTCTTCCTTTTTTCCTTTTTTCTTCCTTTTCTTCTTTTTCTTCTTTTCCTTTTTTTTCCTTTTTCCTTCCTTTTTTCTTCCTTTTTTTTCCTTCCTTTTTTCCTTCCTTTTTTCCTTTTTTTCTTTTCCTTTTTTCTTCCTTTTTTTTTTTCCTTTTTTCCTTTTTTCTTCCTTTTTTCCTTCTTTTTCTTCCTTTTTTTCTTCCTTTTTTTCTTCCTTTTTTCTTCCTTTTTTTCTTTCCTTTTTTCTTCCTTTTTTTCCTTCCTTTTTTTCCTTCTTTTTCTTTTTTTCTTTTTTTTTTTCCTTTTTCTTCTTTTTCGTTCTTCTTTTTTTTTCCTTTTTTTCTTCTTTTTTCTTCCTTCTTTTTTTTTCTTCTTTTCCTTCTTTTTTTTTTCTTCTTTACCCCAGAACCCAACTCACTGAACACCAACTCCATCCCATCACCTAAAATTTCCCATTTCCCGCAGCTCTGCGGGGCGCAGGGGTTGATCCGCCAGGCCGGACACTTTTTACCCTCATTTTGGCGTTGCTCAAACTCCAAGACTCGCTTAACGAGTGCGGGAAAGAACCGAACGGAACCGAACGGAACCGAACGGAACCGAACGGAACCGAACGGAACCGAACCGGGCTGTGCGGGAGCGCCGAGCTCGCACCCCTCCGGGCCGGCAGAGGGCGCTGTAGGGCCGCCTCAGGCAGCGCCGTGCGGAGGCGGGAAGGGGCGGGGAGGCCGCTCCCGGGCCCTGAGGGGACGCGTCAGGCGCTGAGGAGCGCGTTGGGTCGGTGCCTTCCTGCAGCATAGTGAAAACCAAACCAAATAAACAACAACAAACAAAAAAATCAACCAAACCCCAAAAGCCAAAAAAAAAAACCAAAAACCAAAAAACCCCTCAAAACCAAACGAAATAAAAGCCCAGGGCTGGAGGCGCCAGGGCGTTGGGCGTCTGTGCCGTTTCCACGGGGCGGAGGAAAAGCGCTTTTAAAAGTCTGCTTTTCGGTGAGGGGATTTGCAAAAAACGGCCTTCAGAGGTTTTTATTTCAACTATAAAATGGCCAAAAAAAAAAAAAGTTTAATATCTGTCCATGACAACTATTTCCCCCGTGAGATACAGTACCTGTGTGTGTGTGGGGGGGGGATAAAAAGAAAGGTATAAAACGCCAGGTGAAAGGGCATTTTAATCATTAAACACTTGGAAAAGGGAAGTTGTTTTAATAAAGATTTCTTTACCGTAAGCTGCTACAGAGCTACTGCTGTTGGCTTTGAGCTGGTAAAAAAAGGGCCAGATGTGAGACAAAGCAGCATTTGTTCTGCAGGGTGAGGAGGAAGAGGGATTTGTGCTGTGCTGCTCTCCATTGTTGCTCTACAAATGCGCAGTAATCCCCAGAAGACTTTTCCATCATCCCTGACTGAGAAAAGGGGGGGAAAAGCGAGATCCTGTGTGTGTGCCAAGAGGCAGAGCCTCGGAGAGGGGGTTCTGGTAATTTATGGTGGCTGAGAGCTGCTGGGGGGTTTTGTCAGGGTGAAGGAAGCTGCTTTCTGCAGCCCTGTGCTGGGGAATATTTTTATATACAGAGCCTATTATATGCAGGCTTGAATAGCCCAGCCGGGTAGACACAAAAGCAAACCCACACATGCTTTTGGGAAGGGGAAAAAAAATAATAAAAAAAATAAAATAATGAAAAAAAAAAAAGCCAGCGTGACGGCTTGCACAAGCGAGCCTGCTGGACTCCTCTGGGAGGAGGAGAAGCAGTGCACACAAGTTGTTCAATCATGAAGCACATCTGCAGCCTGATGACAAAAGCAAAGGTGGTGGGGCTGTAGCTGGAAGAGCACACAAGGTGCTGGGATGTGACCTGTGCTTGGAGAGGAGGCATGAGAAAACCACAGCAACAAAACAAACCAAAAAAAAAAAAACCACCAAACCCACGAAAAGCAGGATTTCAGGGGTGTTAAACCAGCACATCTCCAGCTCGTTGGACCTTGGTCCTGCATGGGCAGCCCTCATCCCCAACCCCCTGGATGAAATGATGGCTTTTCTCAGCCGGAGAGCAGCATCTGCAGATCCCAGCTTCGGGTAATTGCTCTGCTGCACGATTATATTACAAGGTTGTTTTCCCTGCATTCCACCCAGCTCCTGGTGTCATCAGCTCTGTCAACTTGTTATCTTTAGGGAGAGCGAGGAGGGAAAAAAAGGACACTGCAGTTTCGAGCAGCAAGAGGTAATAACACAAAATTAAAGGCAAAAGTGCGTAGAAGTGTGCTCCCGGGGAGCCGAGGCTGACAGACCTGCTGTAGTGCTCTCAGAGGCTTTGCACACTCCAGCATAGACAGATCTGCTAGAACAAACATTGACAGTTCCACCACAGAATCCACTGATCCAGTGGTTTATTAAATGTACTGTAGCTTGCAGGTAAGAAATGCTAATCCTCAATGGGACAGCTACAAGCAAATGAGCCATCCCTAAAAGCTTGCAGTGTTGCACTCAGATAATTTCATAACCAGCGTCCCTGATCGCTCATACAACAATGCTGTAAAAACACATTCCCTGATAAATTGCAAATTCTTAAACCGAGACAGAATCTACCATCACTTCCCACCTTTTGGGCTCAGTGGGAGGATTGCAGAGGGAATCAGGTGAGCATAAGAACTGAACAGGATTTGCATTCTGCCAGGTGGCACTCACTTATTTACCTAATGAAAGCTCATTTCTTTCAGAGTCCTAGGATAAGATGTGAGGAATTTGATGAAAATTTTTGTGTTTGCCTACTGAATACTGTGATACCTGTGAAGTGGTGGTAACACCATCTGGATTTCATGCATTCTGGGGACTGAGCCTACAGAGCTGCAACAAAGATTTTGTGTGAACTGTAAACTTTCTCCTGCTCTTGCTAGACCTTTATCAGCTACCAAAAAAAGCCATCTGGCTTGGACATAGTCATCCAAGTTTTTGCTTAAAACCTGAAAGGTAAGCTACAGAACCTAATACACCTATTTTCCTAGAGGTCCAGAGAAAACAGTAACAACCCAACCAGTGCGTACAAACATGGTCTCAGAAGAAAAGACAGAGTGCACTAGGAGCAAGTATTTTTAACAATTTAACAATAGCCTGCCAAAAAGTGAAGATGCTATTTTGTATTTGCTGTGCTCTCCTGACATCTCTCTTGAACCAGACAGCCTGCTGTACAACAAACAGAGGTCAAAACCTCTTGGGCCAACCCTAAGAAATGCTCCTAGCAAAAAACATCTCAAGTCTGCTGTGCATTAGAATTGAGAAGGATTTGCATTCTGACACTGAATGCCCCCTTACTTATCTGATGAAACTAGGCATGTTTTGGAAGTTGAATTGTAGCATTTTAACCCAACAGTCTGCCCAATTCTTCTTGTGATACTGTATTATCACAACCTATACTCCTCCTTACTAGGTGGCAACAGAAAGAACATAATAATCCCTAACCCCAAACTACACTGTACCCAGTAAAGGAATGAGTAGATTGGACACTTTTGTTTTGTTTTTTTTTTTTTTTGTTTTTTTGGTTTTTTTAACCCAGTAAGCTTAGCACTGTGGGAATGTACATAATCAAAGTAGACAGAAATTGCTCCTTATGGTCTATAAACACAAGATTTATTCACTTTGTCTTTCATCCTGTATCCTAAGATACTGCACCAGGACCAATGATTTCTGGTAAGTCACCAGAGAATGCATTGCTCATTTGGAAGAAACCACTCAGGGAAAGGGAAAAAGAGAAGGAAGAAAAGCAGAATTACCTCAATCAACAAACTCTCTGGAGAAGAGAGCAATGAAACAGCTGCCATGGGACACAGCCTCTAATAACTTTGATATCTGCAGGTATTCTGGTCCATTCTGATGAAATTTGAGTAAAGATTCACCCAACTTTCCAGGATTGAAGCAAGATAAATTCCAGGAAGACCAACATAACCTGTAAAGGCTAAAAATAAAGCTGAGGAAAAAACCCATAATTTGGATAGCTGTTGACTTTCGTAGCCAGAGAAACTGAGTAGTCACTGACAGCAAAATTTCATCTTCTGCACTGCTTTCAGTGGCTACCCAAATGTGGCTTCTATCAATCTCTCCACTTAACAGTTTGGTGCTAGATGGTGCCATTTACAATAATTTCAAACTAAAAATAATTTGAACTAAAGATATTGGACACCCAGACACAACAAAACTCCAGTTTTGGTGAGCTCTATATTCTCTCTTATCACCTTCATTTTAAGACAACTGACTGGACATCCATCCATCTAAATCCTTCTAGACCTGTGGAATACACATCAAAACCCTAAGTATTTGGTATTATTGAATTGTCCTGCAGACAAACATCCAATATTTCAAGTCAAATCCTAAAGGATAAGAAATTCCTAGCAAGTTCAAAATGATAAGAAACCTTGCTGACAGCCTGGGTAAAAATGAACCAGGGATGGACAAGCAAAACAAATGGTTGTGTATCCCTCAAGTAAAACTTTTTTGTAGTGAAGCCTTGTGTGAACACAACATATTGGGAGGCTTGAAATGGGCCTGCTCTTTATGTCAGTCTCAACAGCTAATATTCAAGCACCCGAAACAAAATCAAAGTGGCAGAACCATCGCTACTGAAACTTTATGAAGCAGCTCAGAAATCAGTTCATTTTGAAAACCAGGTAATTTTCAAACTAGCTCCAACTGCAGCACCTTCATTCCAAGAATGTCCAAGCTGCACACATCCCTCCTATCTATAATGTCATCCTTGCTTTTCCTGTTTTCTAAGTGCCCATAATTGCAGTAAGGTGGAAAGTCTTTCAGACACCTAGATTGCAAAACACTGCAGGAACTTTACACAAAGTCAAGAAACATATTAACCAAAATGCCAGTGATCATCTGTACTGCCCATTCTGTTTGCTCACTACCTTAGCACTCAGGATGACCTTCCTGTCTAGAAACTGGTCTCTGAGCATTGCCAGTGTCCCAGATCTACTCAACAGGCAAATGAAGAGAATTTCACACTCGCCAAGAAATATTCATTTTACCGAGAATTTTTTTTTTTTTCTTTTTACCAACAGACAACTCAGTTTTCAAATATTTGATGAAATCCACGATTAAAGACCTGTCACCTGCTCAGTTCACAAACCTCTAGGGATGATCAGGAAGAGGTTGCAGTAGGATTTCCTCTGAGATCTCTGTTAGCTCTACCCCCACCAGGTCACCCCTCAGGCAACAGCACCAGCAAAGCTGAAAGGCATCTGGCAGAAAACAACCCAGACACCATGCAAGGTGTTGCAAAATCCTCTCAAGTTTTTGAGAGCAACAAATATACAAATGGTAAATGAAGCTACAGTGATGGGAAAGGCTGGGAATCAAGGTGGTCTCCTCTGTTAAAGAGAAGGGCACAGTTCCCATCATCACCACTGCTGTTTCAACCATCCCAGGGAAGGAGGGAGCCTGACAACTTCTGAGTGACAACTGCCTTACAAAATGTAGCAGGCAGATTTCCCGTTTTTATTACAGACAATCTAAACAGAAACATTGTTGCTAATGTATTATTTACAGTACAGTCCATACATTAAGAGACCTAGACTGCCTGCTGTTTTTCATACCACCATCACAATTACAAAGTATCTGCCCAGAAGCTTTTTCCCATAACCACAAGGCCAAGTCAGCCCTGAGAACAGAGCCCTGAGCTCTTCTCCTGACTAACCACCCAGCAAACATTCCATTTCTCCAGCTCCTCTGGCTTTCCTGTTACATGTAACCTCTCACTCCTTCACCCTCCTCAGGGTGGATGCTATCTCCACTACAAACACCAAGTGCAGAACACAAAGCACACTTCAGACCAGGGCTGCCACATGCTAGCTTTATATAAACAACAAAAAGTGATATAGTAAAATCTTTGATGTACTCACTACTATAAGTTGAGGAGAAAACATCTAATAGTGCCCATCCTGCAATTTCAAGACAAAATTTCCAACATTAGGCCAGACTTCCAGAATTAACCTGATACACTTACACTGTACAACCAGAGAACATCTGGGTAAAAGCTTAAACTTAAACTTTAAGTCAGGATGGCATTCTTTTTTCCTCTCCTCATATCCTTCCTTTCTTATTCTTTGTTTAAATAGTTACTACGACATAACATAACAAACCTCAAAATGCTTCACACTTTTTCTTCTTTGTTCCCAGAGGCAACACTACAGACTCCAGAGGTCAGCTTTATAGCCTTCAAGGTTTTTTTTTGTTTTTTTTTTTTTGTTTTTTTTTTTTTAGGTGTTTTTTTTTAAGCACTGCCTGATTAGATGTGTGCTGGAGTGACTTTCATTCTGATCAAATGTGACATGCTGGTGACACACATACAAAGTTGGCAGAGCAGCCATGCAGCAAAGCTTTCAGCAGGCAAGAAGAGGTGTAAACATCTTATTTAAAATAATGCATGGCTCCCCCCCAAAAAGGAAGCAACTCTCTCCTTTGAAAAGATAGATATATGGAAGTGTTTGAACACAGAGCAATATGCCACTCTTTCATTCTGATGAACTCAAGGACAGAGATGTTGTTACAACCATTGCAGAGGATAAAACTACTTCTATCCAACCTCACCTCATCATTTCTTCTTGATTATTGTCATCCTTGAGTGGCTGCATTTTGGCACCTTTCTTCCCCCGAGTAACTGGGGTTCATCACACCTGATATTTGGAGGGCTATCCTTTGAAAGATGGCTCATTTTTCTAAAAGCCTCACTGACCACTGTGCCACATTACAGGATTAAAAAGGTTCCTGCCTATTGCATGGCTGATCCAAAGAGGGATATAAAAGAAAAGGGCAGGGTGGAACAAACCAGACTGTGCTGCAGGAGCAGCCTCTTCCCTCCTGTCCCATCTGGGACAAGGGAACCAAGTCAGGCAGTTCCAGATGTGAGAGGTTTGGGTTTTTTTCTCATTTTGCTTCTCTTAACTCAAGCCACGAAGAAAGAGCTACGTAGTAAAGGGCAGCTCTTCCTTCCCAACAAAAAAACCCAGCTCACTAACTTGCACTACTTCAAATTAAGGACTTTTTTTGAGCCATTCTTTCTTACAGGCCAAAAATTCAACTTGTCTCCTCTGTTTGAGAATACAGTCAGGCACTCACCAGCCCTGGATGAGGAAATTTCTACTCTCTTAGCTTTCTGTCAGCTGGTTAAGAGTTAGGCAGTCACTGTTCTTCCTCTTAAGGTAATGGTGGCATTCAAAACATCAGACAGCAAACTACTAAATAATTCAGTGCTCTATATCTTCTCCCTCCACTTCTGAGCCTATAATTTCACCCTTCAGAGTGCACGAAGCATAAGAAGCAAGTGAACACCTACATAAATGTCTTCTGCCAACAGCTGACTTCTTAGCTATTGGCAAACAGCAAAGCAGCAACAATTAAACAAGTCCTTAAGCTAGCTGCAGGCAAAAAAAGATAATTTTGAAAGAACAGTCTAAGAGAAAAAAACCCTCACCAACATGCTGGAGATGTACAAGGAAATGGGATAACTCTAAGACAAGACATAACAAAATACAATCTCCTCCTACTTCTATGTCATATCACAGGAGAAAGAATGACTTCTCAGTTCCTCTCAACCATTACTTCTTCTTCAGAAGAATTATTTGACAATCTTCTCTTTTTCTTACCAGCTCAACTACAGAGGTATTACTGTAATACTCGGTGTTATGACAATCTGAAGAGTGGAACAAAAGCAGGGTGTGAGTCTCCTTTCTTAACTCCAGAAAAATTTTGTTCAGAAGGAAGGTTGTCTGTGCAAGCAAAAGAATGCCACATCATGCACAGACAGAACCCTGACCTGAAAAACTGGAGACCTGGACAGCCCAGAAAGACACAAAAAGATGTGGACTGAAAAACACTTGTATCAGCAAGCAAGTGAAAAAAAATATAAATATACATATATATATATTTAAGACCCTCCCACAAAGTTTGTAGTCTAAGTTAAGCAAAATTATTCCCTTTGCAACCACTAAAGCATTATAAAGAAGACTAAGATTTTTAGTAAAAATGTCAGTGTTTATTAATCACCTACCCTAATTAAATCTTAGTTAGGGTTGCCACCTTCACTCTCCCCCTTGTTTTGGATTCTGTGTAGAGGTTTGTTCAAAACTCTTGAAAGGGCTGGTTTGTATAACTGCAACTGAAGTTTCTTTAAACCTCTGTTATCATAATGCAAGTGTTGTTGATACATCACACCCCTTCTAGACCCAAGAATCCCTAATGGGCTGCACAGCAACTGCAACACTATTAGGGGAGGAAACACTTCTATGGGAGGAAAACCTCTGATGGGTCTGAGAAGCAAAGTTCTAGAGAGCTCTCTGACTTGGCTGTGAAAAAGAATTCACTAGCATAAAATTATTTCAATAAGCCTTTCCTTGTTACAAGCAACTGAGCTGCTGTTTGCAAGGCTTTAATTTAACACACACAAACACACACCTAAGCACACATGCACAGATACAAGAGGGTGGAATGCTAGGGGAGAAAAAATTTATGTACACAAACACATGTACACACTTCCTTGCTAGACTGCACAACAAATCCTGAGTGTTATGGAACACAGAAGAAAAGTTCACACAAGTGACACTTAGCAGATTTGTTTCAGAGTCAGGGATTTTATTCTGCAGTTTAATTTATCTCTCCTGCAGAACGTGCTGAGCTCTGGCCTGGGATTTTATGGCTCATCTCATGTATATATAAAGGGAAAATGAGGGGAAATACAATAGGGTTTGTTTCATATTGCTGTGTCCTGAGAAACTCAATTTTTAAATTAGCTTAAAACATTCATTGAACAAAACATGCTCAAGAATTGAACAAGCCATTTAACACCCAGCAGAATAAAGCAGCATTTGACACCAGTGGTGACCCAATGGGCCTCCTGGCAGGCTCAGCCAGACATGGGCTGCCCTGTCAGACTCCAAGAAGGATTGTAAGAAGGGAGCTGCTCAGGACAGGCACTGACAAGGAAAATATCAGAGTTGGAAGGTCATATCAATTGCCAGACATGGAGACAAGATCTGTCAGAAAGACAAACTACCTAACAATTTTAACCTATTGGCTAGAGCTGGCCATGGCAGTGTCATGTTAACATATATTATAACCTCATCACAAAAAAATCCATGTAGATGGGAGAGGACTGCAGCAAAACTCTCCCTTATCTTCTGTTTAGACAAGAGCTGATTCCAACAGAGGCTTAAAGAAATATATAGTTTTTTCATCTGACTCCAAACATTATTTATATTACAAGTGAGGGAAAAATTGTTAATCGAAGCTCTATTCTTGGATAAGAGTGAGTTCCTGAACTATTACTGTTTTTTTTTTAGTTTGTGGGGCTTTTTGTTTGGTTGTTTTTTTAAATAAAAGCTATCCTGACTAGTCACTAAAATGTCTAAAACAGAAAAGCAAGGAGTTGCTAGACAGGAAGGAAACTTCTCTAAATTTTAAAGCATTTTTCCCCAGATATAGCAATTCAGTCACAACGGTGGAGCTCTGACTGTTCCTCTACCAGACACTGGTGACTCTGTTTTTAATGTACAATCATCACTTTGCCAGGCCACACCATTTTTGCTTGCCATCCCAAAGCTCCCCTGCTTTGCAACTTATTGCTGTTGTCATCTCTCCCCTGGTCTTATTTGGATCAGCATTAGAGAGAAAGCCTTTGGGAAGGCCTGGAAGCATTCAAGTTAGTAGGTGGGATGCTTCCCTTGGAGAGAGTATTAAGCTAAACCTCCAGGAATACTCACAGGGAATCCTGATATTGTTAATCCTCCAGGGTTTATGCATGAAATGTGACATTTAAGATTAGCTCAGCTTCATAATGCCTAGAACTGAATCTCCAGGAATGTACCACATATCATTTTCAGAAAAAGACAATCCCAATAAAGCTTCATGTCCCTATTGAGCCACATAAGTAAATATCCAATGATTGTAGAACTGACCTGTCTTTTGTGTTACAACCCACTAAGTGACACGTGAAGCTCAAATGACAAAACCCCCAGCAAGTGCCATTAGGCTAGACTCAATTTATGATGCATACTTTACTTCCAGTAGTTTTTTTGGTCTTGGAGAGTAACAAAGGATACTTCTTACATGCCAGTTTTCAGAGTAATTACCCCTTTGAGCAGCTGACCAGTGAAGAAAAAAAAAATCAGCAAGCAGAAAACAAAACTTTCAGTATTTCTGATTTTTTGTTTGGTTTGGTTTTTTTTAGTTTTGTAGTTGTTTATTTAATTTTTTTACTTTATAAGCACCATATGAGCAGAAGCCAACCCTGAAGGAGTTGTAAAGGCAGGATATATTCCTCCCCAGCTCTTCAAGCAGGCAGTATGTATTCATGAGGACTGAGAAATGCACACAATTATCCCTGAATGATTATTTATCCAGAGTGAAGAGCAATTGTGAAGCATCTATCACTCTTCATTGAAGGTCAGAATTTTCAGCTGGCCATTTAAAAATTAAAACTAGCATAATGTGGATGATACAACAGCACACAAATCCTTGCCTTCCTCAAAAACAAATCAGCAGGACAGAGGATGGAACTGGTTTGGGTAACTTTGTTTCACTGATTTGGTGTGGGGGGGAAAAAAAAAAAGGTCATGGCAGAAAGCTGGAATTAATTCAAAGTAAAAAGTTGGTTCTACCCTACCCTTCCACACAAGAAGAGGAGAAAAGAATACCAACCAATTCCTAATCACAGTTTAAAGCTAAACAACTATTCATTTCTAAATATGTCACATAAGAAAACAACAAATGAGTTAGGCTTTTAACTTGCTCTTTCTTCAGGGAAAAGAAACAGCAAAGGTATTTAAAATTAAACAGGACACTCACAATTAATCTGCTTTTTAATTAACTTACTCTGCTGCTGTAAGTGATTCTGCATTTACTCTCATTCTTTTGAAAATTCCAAAGTGCTACTTCTGACCTGTGATTTACTATTGCCGTACATCTTTATAAGCAGTACTTTAGTTTAAGTGGCAGTTGCATATTAATTACAAAGTTAATTATGTGCTATGTAATCATGCTGTAATTCATTAGTTTACTCTGCGGTGTGAAAGGATAATGCTAAATGGAAGACCCGATGCAGAGCATTTGAGTAATTTACATTTTTGCATCAAATATTCAAAATATTAACCAGAAAACACTGTCTGCTCTGACAAGAGACTACAAAAACATTCATCATCAGCCTGGTGTTAAACTTTTCCTCATTAAAAAAAGTTGCAGCAGTTTGAAGCTGGGTAAAGTACTTCCTCTAGAGCCAAGTATGTATCTAACTGCTGCTCAATGCAGGGCAAAGCATCAGAAATATTGAATAAGTTCAGGTAACACCAAAAAAACCCAACAAAAAACCAAAAAACCCCAAAAAACCCAACATGGGCTACAGGCTTTTAGGATTTTTAATTACTGACATTTTGTGTATATTACCTATAGTCAGAAAATTTACTACTGATAGTCTGATATTTGTGGGGAAATGCAATTCCTGCTTGCACAGGTCTCAGTGTAAATCTGTTACTACAGATTTATGTTTCCCAACAGAAGTACTGAACACAAATGTTAACTGTTTATTTTTAAGATAATGATTTTTTTTTCTTTTTTTGCGGGAAATGAACCGGGCACACCACCATAAAGCTGTCTCTCTCTCTGTTTAATTATCCCTGGAACTATCCAGCTTATTCTCATCAATACAAATACAAAACCTAATTTTAACAAAGATTCTTAATCATGAAGAATTCCTTTTTATCTTTAAGGTTTTTGTCCTGCCGTCCCCCTCACCCTACTGGGATATGTCCCCAGAAATATTCCAGTATTTACCGATATTTCACAGCACTGATTCCACATGGGTTGGAATCTTTCATTCCTTCCACTCACTATCACTGTGATGCAAAATGATGCTCTCCATGGGGTATTTAAAAGTCAACAGAGATGGGAGCACCTCCTCTAAAACTAAAGCCATAAAACTCATGATAAAGAGCACTTTAAAACCCATGACAAAAAGCAGCTCTATCACTTAAAAAAAAAAAATACAGATAGAAAATTTACTGTGCAAAAGTTCTATGTTTTCTCAGCACATACCTGGTACCTCTGGACATCAGAGTCATTTCCATTTACAGAAACAAAAGCAAGGCCACTTTATTTTACCCTCCAAACATCAATAGATTACCAAAGCCACCACTGAGTTCTGCAGCACCCCAGGATTCTGTCTCATGGACTGGACAAGTTTCCTTTTGAAGTCAGTTGGGAAAATCAAGAATCCCTATTTTTACAGGAGAATCGTGACATTCAAACTACCAAGGACTTCTCACTCCTTAAAATTCTTAAATCTGTGTTGATAAAACATCACAGGGACCTTCAAATAGAAACAAAATGCACCCAGAGTAATTAAAATTCCAGAGGAAAATGGAATTAATGATATGGCAGTACTGAAAATTTTGTTACAGCAAAATAGGATACTGTTCCACGCTGCTGCAATTTGAGTATTATCAATATAATTATGTAAGATTTGAGCTGGTTACTTAGACCAGCAATTAAAGAAAATGCACATGCACTGGTGGCTTTTAAAAAACAAACCTGAAATCTATGTAAAAAGCTTTATGTGCTCCTCAAGTAAAAATAAATAGTTCTTTTTCTCTGAGCATTGTGGTCACGGATTCTGCACCTAGAAATGTAGTTAAAAAAATTAATTTCAAGGTCTACTAGAAAAAGGAAACAATAAATATTTTGTGTAATTTTAAAGGAAAAAGACAAATCAGTGGAAAAAGTAATTTTAGTTGTAAAGTTATACACAAGCACCACAACAGCTAAGAAAAAAAATTTACTCCCCCTTCACAAATGGCCCGAAGACATTTAACTTTGTATGTAAGCTTAGAATCTGTTGAGCTGTGTAATTAATTTAGGTCTGTAGGGACTGAGTTACAGATCCACTATCATCTTTGCATTCTATTTTGGAACAGGTATCTCATGTATGGTATGGAACAGATGCTCACATTTTGTGTTTTATAGACTTGAACAAGTTTTTTTGGGGGGGGGGAGTTATGATGATACAACCAAAATGCAACAACAGTTTAAAACATGAAAAACAGCTCAAGTCTTCCTCAACATTTTAGTCTATGAAAGAAAGTAATTGCCTTCTACTTCTATATGGTGGTGTAAAAAAAGCAGATTTTTAAAGTACAGTTTTCAAAAAAATTAGGAGAACTAACTTCAGTAGAACATGGTCATGTTGTTGACTCATGCTTTTAGATTCTTTAGAGATTTCTGCACAGAAAAATTAAAAAAAAGAAAAAGAAAAATAACCAAAAAAACCTTTTGGGTTGGTCGGTGAATTTTCTCCTACCTTAGTTAAAAGCATCAACAACTCTCACATTTCCAGCAATCACTTTGGTAGGGATTCTTAATGTTAGCTGTGTTAGAGAGGCTTTAGCTTAAGCTGATCATCCAGGTTCCATCAACAGTCAATACAGAACAGGAGTTTCAGAGGGCAATTTGTCCCTTGCTAAGACAAATTTTAATAATGGGTGGCACAAATTGCTCTTTGGAGGAGATACCTACTTCTGTCCATTGATTATAGGCCAAGTCTGGATCATTGCTTAAGAAATCAATCTTCACTGACTTGAAGGACAAAATGTGGAAAATTTACCCCCTGCCTTAATTTTGAAACCAAAACTACTTCCTTGACACTTCTGGAAACTGTGTGCTAATGTTAGAAAGGACATCAATTTTAATTTGCATAGAATTAAAAACACCTCAAAAACAAGTCCTTAATTATTATGTGAGCCTTGTTTTTTTCCTACAAAAATATTAGAAGTGTTTGTTACATAATTAAGTCAGGGCATCTGGGAAGCTGCATTCAGCTCTTCTGTTATTCCTTCCGTGGAAGTCTGGGCAAGTCATAGGGTCTTCCTATGCTCTTGGTTTAGCACCAGTGGAGTAGGGATAATTTACTTTCCTGGGGTGTTATGGGAATAGATACATGAAGATTATGAACTACTCAATTAGTCCAATCACACAGGTAACATAAAAGTATCTAAACAAAGTATATTGCAATACAAGTCTTTTCTGTAAATTAAATACAGCTCTCAGCTCTGCAGAAAGCCACATTACCAAAGCTCACTTAGATGAATTTCCTGTGAAAAAACAAGCTCAGAGTCCAGTATGATGTATTACCACCTTCCATTAGTAAAAAAAGTTATAAGACTCTGAGATTACTTGTCTCTTCATCCTTATCAGAGAGTTTATCCCAATGCAAATTTTTAAAGAGAGCCTGGAGAACATGACACTTTGGGCAAGACCATTCCCCCCATCCTTGTTTGCCTGGTAGAGCCTTAATAGAAGAAAGCACTGCTGATTTACAACTTTGTAAACAGAATTGCAAACCTCCAGCAGCACACATCTGCCTTATCCCCCTTCTCTGGACACGCAGGCACAGAATGAATTCCCAGGAACAGACAGGCCACCACCTCCTCTCACCTTTGTTAATATCAGGCTTGTGCTTCCCATTTGCTGGCTGGGTGGATGTCCTTGTGCATCTTTTCTCTTCCAGCTGCTCACAGCTCCTCAAAGGCAGCCCTACCATACACCAACTGCTGTTTACAAAGCAGTCTTGAGCTCGGCACTGATTACCAACCACTGGGCAATCAAGATGATACACTGTTTTAGCTCATTATTGACATCTGGATGAGCTGTTATTAAACAAAAAAGAAGCCTCCGTTGTTTATCAGTTCCTAGCGAGCTTGAAAGCTTAAAGTTTGCTTCCAAAAACTTTATACTACTAACTAACTACTAACTCACTACAAACCCCAGTTTTGCCAAAGTTACAATTTGAGATGAACTTCATACCTCAGTCTCCTCCAGTCAGAACTCAACAGCTTGCTCTTGTTATATTAAAGTCCTCATTAAGTGTCTTTTCTGCTCCCTAAAACCAAGTTTTGGTTGCTCCTGTTATCATTTAACTGGAATAATTATTAAGGAAGTAGGAAGGCTCAGCCATCGCTCAGCACAAGCAACAGATCCAACTGCATGCTCACTGTGAAAAACCACCAAAAAAGATGTCCTTACCACTTCTCTTACAGGCATCTATATATAGTTACTAACTCCAGATTTCCATTTTTGGGGGGGAAAAAAAAATAAATCACAAAATAAAATATTAAAATCCTCCAGCTCTGAATTGACATTTAAAATCCTTTAAGGTTCAATTCATTTCATCCTACGGAAGCATCTCCTAAAACTTTGTTTGTGAGCCCATTTTTTTTCAAGGGTTTATCCTCCATAG
Source organism: Phaethornis superciliosus (assembly GCA_023637945.1). NCBI lineage: Eukaryota > Metazoa > Chordata > Aves > Apodiformes > Trochilidae > Phaethornis > Phaethornis superciliosus. The sequence goes on from JAJQWJ010000008.1 coordinate 30,636,348, forward strand.
TTAAGAGTGGAGTCCCCAAAGCCACTAAAACCCAAGAAAACAGAAGTTGGTAGGAGAATCTTTTCAATGCTAAAACCAGGAGTGCCCTCTAGTGAGATTCCACAGGGAACATGTGTGACTCACATTTATCAGCTTCCTTCTTTATCGTCATAGGTGGTCCGGTCTGTTGGGAATATAATTGCTATAAATTGCTTCCCATCATGCAACATCAGGTGTGGGAAAGCAAGAGCAGAGTCCCAGGGTTTACGCAACACTGACGAGCCAGAAAACTGGCACTGGCTGACTGGTTAGGGCAAGTGAGAGGGGCAGAACATCCCAGCACCTCCAGCCTGCAGTTGAAGTGCCACTTGCTCAGCAGTGGGGAATGCCAGACACAGAGTTAGCTACCAAAAGTCAGAGTTTGTAATAAGCAGACAACAAACACCAACTCAGCTAACACTATTGGCCCTCTTTATCATAGAATCATAGAATGGGCTGGGTTGGAAGGGACCTCAGAGATCATCAAGTCCAACCCTTGACCACTCCTGCTGTGGTTCCCAGCCCATGGCACTGAGTGCCACATCCAGTCTCTTTTTAAATATCTCCAGGGATGGAGAATCCACTACTTCCCTGGGCAGCCCATTCCAATGTCTGATCACCCTCTCTGTAAAGAAATTCTTTCTAATATCCAACCTAAACTTCCCCTGGCACAACTTACTACGTGCTTGGAAACGCTCGGCTCTCATCTTGCAACCTGCTTTATTCTGCTGTTCATATTTATAAGGCTAGAACTCCTAGAAGGGGAAACCATACCTAAATGAACATCTCCAGACACCACCTAAGCAGATAAAAGGCAGTGCACATGATCAAACAGGCAGGCTGAGAAATACTGCACCCTGTTGTTTCGTGCTATAAAACTGCTGATCCATCAGCAACCTAAAGCAGCCGTGGATCTTGCATTGTGCCTGGTAGCAGTGCTTGCAGCACAAGCCTCAGGGGGTTTTCTAACTTATTAGAGACCATTTTTTTGTCAGATCATGATGCCAGTTCTTTGTAGGGCTAAATAACTTGCATATCCATCTTTGTTACATCTAAATACAAACATATTCATACTTTCGGGGTCACGGATTAATGGCACTTCTTCCCCCCCCCCCCCCCAAATCTGTTTGTCTGAAGTTTTCAAGAAAGAAGTTCTAATTTTTTGGCCTGCAAGGAGGAAATCATGTATCAGAGGCCACAGAATAATGAAAGTAATGGTGGAATACTGGATATTGGCAGTTACACACACGTAATTAGAGACCAACAGGTATAAAAACACTTAAGAAAAAGTCATGTTGTGCTGCAGTTGGGCAAGGCAGTGCATAGCAAGGGCATCACAGGGGTCACTGCTTAATAGGAAAACAACACCTCTTGGGAAACTGTTCACTAATTACATAGGTAAAAAATGACAGCATGCATATGAAGGGTAAAATAGAAAGATCACACTTTAAAAGGGAAAACTATTGTTCCTGAAATAGGATCTCAGACTGTGTTTTTTGTTAATAGTTAATTTTCACTAACACAAGGTGCTCTTCAAGCAAGAGGCTGCTAATATGGATGAGTTAACAGATGGAAGAGAACTGCCTTCCTCCCCTTCCTATCTTTGTGGAGTGTTTGACTTCACACACATCCCGGGCTAGGTATCACAACTAAAACTAAATTTGATGGCTCATATTTCCTAGTAGGATACAGAGGCCTCCACCTTTGGGTCACGGGTTCAAATGCAAGCCCAATCAGTGGTGACCAAATGCTGTCACCATCTGCCTGTTTAGGGGCCAAGATGAGAAGAGAAAGGTTGTACAGCTCAGTCCCACTGTTAATGGGCAGGTGTCTCCATCACAGAAACAACCATCACCAGTGTCGCTAACTGGGAGCTGAGTCAGAGAGGTCAAGAAATGAAAGGGCATAAAACCTGAATTAATAGATTAAATAGTCCCTCTCAATAAGGGTCAAAGCAGTTGCATGCCTGCTGTCCAGATAAAGAGCATTTCAGTCTTCAGGGCTTGCAGTCACATGCCTCTCACTGAACCAGATTAATTTTTAAATGGAAACAGAATTGAATAAAAAGATTTCTAATTTGATTTAAATTCAGCTACTAGGCTGGTTCCTATTTTCTTGAGCATCAGCTGGAGGTATACAGAAGCAGACTCACAGCTGGGGCTTATACAACTGCACTGCTAAATATCAGCAGCCTTCTCAACATTCAGGAGTTCAGGTCCTCCTGCTTGAGAGGCAGCAGCCCTGTCACAGCCACTCTGCTTCACAGAGTGCTGGTGTGTCCCATGCAACAGGCTTGAAAAGTCAACAAGTTTTTTAAGTGTTGAGACTGGCAGTGACAGGACTGGAAAGGTGCACTGTTTTTTTAGGGACATTATCATAAACAAAAGGGATTTAAAAAAAATTTTTGTTTTTCTTGCAGAATTTGGCATTTGCAAGTAAGGAGCCCCCTCCACTTAACTCTTTCTATATTGATATTTTTATATTGTTAAGAAACTCTTCTTAGCTTTTATTCTGCTGCTTGTTTTAATTCCTTTATGTACACGTGTATTACTAGCTGCATCTCAAAAAGCTAAGACATTACAGACTTATAACTTACTGGAATGAAAAATATTTTGGACTAAGTATTTTTGACTTCTCCTTAGACCCCCTGAAATCAGAGGAGAATTACCTTGTCTTGGTTCTCACAGTAACAGCCCAACAATGAAGCAGGAAGAGGTCAGATGCCCAGAAAAGACAGCTTAAAGCATCAGCTTTGAAAAATTCTGGACAGATAATAACTTGGCTCTCCTCCAGGGGAGGGTAAGCTGAGCTCTGTGCAATGTAGAGCACGTATGTGTACATGGCTCTTTGGGAACATGAAGCATCAGGTTCTTCCAAGGAGAGGAAGCTTACTCAGGCTTGCCCAACACTTTCCATATTACAACTGTCAAGAAGCTATGAAGCTGTGCTTTTTGCAAATCAGCTATTTCTCCTTGCCATGCGATACAGCAAGAGTTTTCAACACCACTTTGGAAAACGTGAACTTGCTACCTTGTGCCCTTCCACACACACTGTTCCTCACTGCTGTGTCATCTGGAACATTGCTTTTGGGTGCTTTCCATAATTCAGAAATATAAATATTATTTCATGCAAACACTTAAACAGAAAGGAAAGCAAAAATTCTTATTCACAAAGCTCATTAGAAACAAACAAAAAAAAGGACATAAGAACTTATTTTTTTAGCTTTGGAAGAAAACATTCGACTCCAATTGGTTTCTTTCATCACACTTGAAGGCAGTGATGCAGTTCCTGGGAAATAACTGTCCTTTGGAGATTGCATCTCTGTTGGCAAGGCACACACATGCTTAAGTGCATTGATGGGGGAAGGTATAAGTCAATGCAAGTTAGAAGAGGTCTCAGTAAGGAAGAAAATACCTTGGGCATGTATTTATCTCCAATTACCACCTACATTCCAAAGAAGAGGGAGAAATAGAAGCAAGGGGCCAACTTCTCAATTCTGAGAGTGGCAAACAGTCTCCAGGATGAAATGGATGGTTTCAAGAAAGCAGACAACTCCTCTATTCATGGCTTGATCCCATAACTACCAGTAGATCAGCTGTGGAATACCAGCACGTTAGCATTCATGCCCAGGCCATACCTGTCACTCAGCCACCAGGTAATTTTATTTTCCCTTACTGAAAAGCTTTCTTTCCATTATAAAATAATTCCCATCCCTTTACACGTCATCATCAGTGATACAGTCCACATGTCTAGTAGCTTCCTAATGAGTTATGATCTCCTAGTTATTCCCATTCACTACAGCTGACTGAATACTATGATATTTCCAGCCTCATCTTCAGGCTACAACAGAATCCTGGAAAAACACTTTTTCTTTAGTCCCACATCTTGTTCATTTAGCCTGCCCCTTTGGGAAGACTCCTATGCTCTGTACATAACACATAGCCTACATTTCTCTACCAATTGCTATATTAGAAAACAAACCCATGAGTTACTGGGATAATGTGCAAAAAGAATCAAAAAGTTCCTGCAGGTTGACACCTTTAGAGTCAGCTCCTAGAATCAAAGCTGTGAAACCATGAGCCTTGTCACCATACAGAGATGACAACAGTTTGCTGGCTCCCATTTTATTCTGTGATGGATCAGACATGAGTACAATACAAGAAATAAATCCCTTGATGCCTATGAGTGAAGAATCATGATAAGCCTGCCTGTTTCAGCTGAAGGCTACTTTAAATGATACAGATTATATCCTCCTATTACAAGTTCCTGGGGACTGCACAAAGCAGCCTGTTTGGAGGAGTTGGGAACAACTTCCTTCTCTTTCAACCAAAGTTTGATGATGATGATGATGATTTAGCCCCCCTTGTTCAGAAAGAGCTCTTCTCTGGATCCTCCACCCGAGCACCCTTGGGATCGAGTGCACCAGAATGTAACATGGAAACTACTGAACCCTACTGAAACAGTAAGGCAGCCAAACGAGACAGGATCTCACTGCAAGAAGGGAATACAAGTGATCTTACTGACATATTTTGGATTGTTTCACTTGCTGTGAACATACTCAGCATGCCTTGCTAGACAGAATCACTAACATCATCCTCCAGCTCATCTTTTGCAAAAGAAGGATAAACTTCTAATGTTTGGAACTGTTTGAAGTTAACCATTCTTTTTACTATTCTTGCTGCTCATTACCCAAAGTATTAAAACATTCTAAAATCTAGTAACTATTTCCCAGCTAAAACACTAAGAAGGTGTCACTGACTGCCCCTAACTATTTTATGCAGTCAAGTAATATTTCAGTGAAGCTACTGAATTACAAGCTCCACCTCTAACCAAGATCTCACACAGGAAAATGAAATATCTGTCTAATGACAGCTTCTGAGGCACACATCCATCATCTTATTCACCTGCTCAACCTGTAATACTGTTTCTTTGTACTCTGCCACTGGATAAGATGAAGCTTAAGATCACTGAGGTACTAACATGAGAAAACACAAGCAGAATATTTGAACTGCTGAAAACACAAGAAACACATCCTGAGCCCTGTTAGGCATTTGTACAGAAGAGCAAGGGAACCTTTGGAAAAGGCAGGTCATAATTTTGGTGTATAAGCACCACTGTTGAGGAATCTTAAACATTTCCAGTTTCCAAGCTCGTGTAATGAGCAGTGGTGTAGTTTAGAACACAGGACAGCCACCCCATAAATCTCACCCACCTTCCATGGGCATAATTTCCAAGACATAATTTCTCCTAAGGTGTGCAGATGATGACAAAAGGGATTAGGTGTGCTGGTTCTCAGTTCAGCTTTGGGATAGGAGTAGTGCTTTGTGGGAGAGATTTAGAAAGAAGCCCAGAACAATCCCCACAGTGATGCTGGGAATATCTGGAAGTTATAACCAGGTTATAACTGGGTTACCACAGTTACCACAACAGCCTGAACCCCAATCCTGTATGCACAGACTTGCAGACCTTGCCTCTAGAACCTGTTAGTGATGTGCTTGTGTTTACACCCAGCTTTTTCAGGTAATTCCTTGGAAGTAAGAAAGAAACATGCCATTAACCACAATCTAAATAAAATAAACTACATTTATATTAATAGTTTATGGTCAAATACACCAAATCCAGTGAAACTCCCCAGAAAATACAGCTGAAAGCACATGTCCAAACTGCCCACTGCCAGTTGCTAAAAACTCTCCATGAGGCACAATGCTCACCAGACTGCTAATGGATAATATTGCAAAGACAGAGCAAATCCTGGTCTGTTTAAAATGCTGTGGATCACACTCTGGGGCATTAGATAACACAAGAGGGGATCCAAAGCCTTACAACACACCGTGCTTCCACAGAATAATAATAGTATCAACAAGAAGAAAATAAAACCTTCATTTGTGAGTGCCTCCTGGCAACTTTCACAAACAAAAGCAGAAAGGAAGGTATTGCAGCACCCTATCTTCAGAGCAATCAGAGCCACACCTATTGAAGGCTGATAGCCTCCATTTTAGAAGCTGAGAAAAAGTTTTTGCTACCAATAATTTAGACACAACTTCATTAATTTATGCATTTTACTAAGAAGACAAATCGAAAGTAATGGAACCCATGTGGAAACTTAAATTGCAGTATATATATATATGTATGTAGATAAATACACAGACACATATACACATATAAAATTAATTGCCATTTTCTGAACCTGCCTACCATCTTGAGCCTGCAATGATAACATTCGCTGTGTTACTCATCACTTATTTTAAGTAAATTTGCCTTTTACCTTTCAGTTTCAGCAAATCCATGTTGGTTTTCTGCTTGGAACAGAGACTAGAAGATGTTTGATTCTTTTCCATATCATTCCTTATGTCATACTCCCCCCATATTCCCATTTAGTTGTCTTCTAAACTTAATGCATTGTCTTTTAACTTCGCTTCACCTGTTTGACAAATAATTTTGTTCCCAGGATTTAAATCTTGCCTAGTCTGTCTATTTATAAGCAACTAGAAAATAAGTTTTATTCAAGCTGAGGTAACCTGTTTTTCTTCTTACAATATTTTCAGTATTATCCTCCCGATATTTCCTCAGTCCAAATTCACGTAAATTCTGTGCCTTGTATTTGAAGTATTTCTCCCTAATCTGAAGAAAAAAACCAAAACTACAAACCATTATACTGACAGAAACTTTACTGCTGAGAAATACACCTTGTTACACCATCCCCATTTTGTAAGAGTGATTAACATAGGAATATGTCTGGGTGAGCAGTCGGAAAATACACTGCATGATCTGTGATCCCTATTGCCAGCCTTACATCACTGTTAAGAGTTTCCTTGACATTTGTAGCTGATCACTACTGATTATAACCCTTCCTTCACATACACAGGCTTTGTAAAATAGGAAACAGGTAAAGTTTGACAGACCCTGTCTTCACGACCAGCTTCCCAAGATAACAATTTTCCTATTATTAGCAGGGGGGTTGATCTCTGTCTCAGAAGGGCACCTTGGCCCCTGCTGGTACAGCACACAGTTTATGTTATCACACTGCCTAATGTGCCTAGACAGCAGCAACTTCTGCATCTTCTATATTGTTGAGACCTTCCTTTTTCTGAGCTACCTAACATACAAAATTAAATACAGAGAAGAATTTCTCCAGGACCTTCCAGAGACGTATTCAGCGATCCAGCCGATCGCTTGAGGTTTCCTTCCTAGAGTGCTCAGTCAGGTAAAAGATGACCTGGCCTCCCATAAGCAATAATATTCCTGAACCTGCTCCTGCCCTTTCCCTCCTGTGGCTGTTTGCAATGCAGCCTCTGAATGTGATGGCTATTGTCACATCCAGCCAGCCCAAGGGACAGGAGAGAGCCCTTCATCGCCCCACTGCTCTCCAAAGAAACCTTACGAGCAGGCTGCCAACACAGTATGTGACCTGCCTGTGCTCATTTTCTTGCCTCTGACTCTTTGTGTCAGACAACACAGAGATCAGAAATGGTCCTTTAGTCAGAAAATGATTATTTAAATTTTGGTGTAGAACTAAGGAGAAAGAAAATGCAGTTACACATCCCAGACAAACACGCAGCCACGCTTAATCTCTGATTCAAGGCAAACACTTCACAGTCAGTTTTCTTGGCATTTTATGTGAATATAAAGTCTAACTGGGTTTTACGCTGAATATGTCAACCACGTCATACATAGAGCTGCATGTGTCACAGTCTTTCAGGAACAACAAAATGGTGAAACAAATATATCGGGGGCTCCTGGCTACCTTCAAAAGCTGCGGAGTACTCTGGGGATGCTCAGGACCACAGTCACATCATTTAGCTTCTTGAAAAGAACCTCAGCCATGCCAGATGCTCCTTTCTCCCTCACCAAGAGCTGCTGCTGGAAGCAGGGGACATGGCCACCTCTGTCTGGGGACACTGCTGCCCGACCTGCCCTGCTCTCACTGACCCATCCTTCGGGTACCGGCCGGTGTGACCGTGGTGCTGCCAGCACCAGACATCAGCTCCCAAGGCTTACATTGCTAAGCCAGGTTTTGGCACACTGAGATTTGTCTCTTCAGCTCTCCCTAGGTTTTTGGTGGGGTTTTTTGTTGGGTTTGTTGTTTGTTTTTTTTTAACCTTAAGAATCATCTTTCACGCTGCACCACCAGGCAGAAAAGTTTAAGATTATGATAATTTTCTGTTATTCTTCTCTGGCCATGTCTGATACTTTCTTATCTGCATTTCTTTTGCTAAAGACATTTGCTGATCTTAAACCTGGCTTGAATGAATAGCAATTGTTCCCTTCTGGTTTTGAAGGTACTTTGTTTGTCTACCCCATTCACTGGCCTGAAATCAGCAAGGCCTCAGATGGCTGTTGCTATGGCAACTCTGTTCATTCAACACTGGCATATAATGAAGACAATGTGTTTTCCATTTAGATGAGTTTTAGAGCAAAAGAGAGAAGACTCCTGCTTAACAGTCCCCGAGAATGCCAGGGTAATACAATCAGGGTTTCTGTAGTACCAGTAAAACCACGATGTGAGACTGAAAGAGGGAAAGAAAGTTACGTCGATATTTCACAATAATTACAGCGCCGAATTCATCAGCAGTGTGACTGCATTTCTTTACTCTCTAAGACTTTTGCAACCAACAATAATTCAGAAATACATGTTTTGCTCACATTTTCCCTTCATGAAGTGGCAATTCAGACAAGACCGACCTACTAATAAGATATCTAAGAGCTTCTCCCCCCCCCCCCCCGGCATCCCCCTAAGCAAAGGGGCACTTGGAGAGCACAATTAGACGTGGGGATATGTGCTTGGGTTTCAAACATTTTTTTCATGAACATGACAGGCAGAATGAACAATGCAACAACTTTCTCTGCCTCCTATCACGTTGGGTGCTACATCCACGAGGCAGAGAGGGTCCCTCAGCAGTGGCGCTGCAGATCCATGCTGCCCACAGGAACAAGTAACAGAGTTGTTGAAGACAAGTGCTCTTGGAATATTGATTCGATTCCCTTTTTACATCTAATTTTTTTCTAACCCACGTATATTAAAAACAAAAATTATAACTGTGTGTCAGGAGAGAGGATGCAGAAAGGGCTCACCAGGAAGAAGGTGCAGGGGGAAAAGCTGCTGCTCTCACTCACCGGGGCTTGTTGTGCAATTATTGCTGTGTGCTGTGACTGAAGGCCACTACTGAACAGGGTATTTGGAATAGATTCTTACAAACACAAGCATTTCCAAAAAACATATACCACAGAAACTTGTTTACTCTTTGATCCACAAAGTTCAGGCATTTTGTCCTTCTCCCTTTTCTCCTTTCCCTCCCACGAGTCTTCTAACTTTTTATCTGGTTGCCTTAGGGGCTTCACTCCGGAAAAGAAAACAGGGATTTTTGAGATCCACAGCAATAACAGCAACAAAGAGGAAAATGGAAACTAGTTCTTCTTCCATTTACAGTGGAAACACTGACTTGAAAAGATTTCTCTTTTCCACCGTCTTTGCAGAGCAGCAGGGAGCAAACACTTCCTGAAGGGAAAGCCAGTTTTCCAAACTCAAATGAAGGCCAATGTTTTAAAGTTCTTCAAACAGGAAACATTATGTTCTCAGTTGACACGATCTTTCATTGAATCAGGTTTTCTCCTCCAAATTTTCACTCCAAGGAAATGAGTGGTTTTGGAAACAGTTTTTTAATTTTTATTTTTTTTTTTTAGGAATCGCATTAATGTAATTTTTCAAACAGCCAAGTAAAAAGGACTAACATCAAGCTGGAATAAAGATACAGGATCTACACATTATTTACTTTCAAGTTTGTTTGTTTGTTTTTTTTCCATTGCTTAAGTTCAGATTTGCTATGGAAGTAAAGAAATGGGCTGTTTTAATACACAGGTGGCTCTCTTGGCACATGGAAGGGTTGTAGAATCCAAGTTGTGAATCCAAGAAATGGTGTGTGTTCTTGGTGATTTCAGTTTTTGCATAACAGCAATCTGTGAAACTGTGCATGTTCACTGCAACACACAAACTCTCCCAGGACTTTGCATAGGTGTGCCAACAGCTTGCTTACCATTTGTGAAAGCAAGACGCATAGAAATTCATAGTAAGACACGGGACATTATTAATTATCTCCTCATTATAAGGTTTGCACAGGTGGAGCCACCTAATATTTCTCTGTTACCCAAGTGAGCTAGGTTTTGATGGGTTATAAAATTTGGTGACTACCCATATATAGATACACCCACATATAGATAGAGAACACTATCAAAGGAGGAGGAAGGAGTCTGTCAAGATCTGTGCTTGTTCCTTTGCACTTCCAGAGCTGAAGAAAGCATTCATGTTTGTGTCTGTCAGATCTTTACTCGTCTTGACAGCCTACAGCCTTGCTTCAGTTCCTACAAAGCTCAAAACCTGCAGCTGCACTAGCCAGCATGCCTCTTCTCCTTCCTCCCCTCTACCCCTTATCTCCTCCCCTTCACTCCCCCTCTCTTTATTTCTAACTATTTTTTGGGTTTTTTTCTGTCTAGATCAGAAACGTTTAGTCACCAAACCTGAGCAGGCTCCAAGAAGAAACAAAGGTTGAATTTTAAGGCAGAACTACAGATACACTGTGCTTGCACTCATAGTTTTCTGATTTCACCCAACCAGCCCCTATTCTGAAGGACAGCTATTGCACTGATCTCACTGTGAGAATACCAAAACACCAGCCATCACTTATGCAAGGAAGACAGCAATATAAATCAAGACAAGCCTGGGGTACTTGAATGTAGATTCATTGTCACTTCAGACCTTGAGACACAGCTCTTTGGCTCTTGCCAGCTAAATCAGATTCAAGGTTACAGTTCCCCAGATAAAATGACAGACAAACCCATTTTCTAGCATCAGCCCAAACAAAGGGTATTGTTTAAACCTAGTAACATAAGTTACTTATAAATATTGTGAGATGTAACACCAGTTCTTACAGAAATCTCTGTATTCCCTAAAAGTTACAATACCACAGCCAGCTTTTTTACTTCAGGGTCTGCATGAAAAACTCTCCTGCAGAGAAACTGTACTGGCAAATGAAGTTATGCTGATGATTCTGAAGTATTAGAGGTAAACTCCACAATAACACTCATGTCAAACTGGTCACTAAAGGATTAATTGGTTTTCTTTCCTCCTCTCTCCTCTGGAAACAAAACTACTGTAGAAATGGTGGTGAGTAGGGCAGAGCTGTGAAAAGGCAGAACGCAACCCAGGAGAGCATCCTGTGCAACAGCAGAGGGTTCAGATGGGAAAATTTCCCGGGTTTCCCAAAACCACAACGTCCCAGTTAATCCACACAGACAAGACAGCAGCCGTAAGCACTGCTCCCTCAGAAACCAAGGCAATTTCAACAAGATTCAGCAAAGAACCTGCACTGTACTTCAGCATCACTGTCAGCGTTCGGACCGCGCTGGTGTCTCAAGGCTCTCAGCACGGGCATCAGTGCAGGAGGTGCTGCAGGGGCCTGGCTGTAAATGTGAATAATCCCACAAACATCAAGGGATTATTCTCCATGGTTCAGTCATCTCAGCCTTTGCACGCAAGGTGGGGGAGAGGATAAAATGGGTCTGCAGCCTGTAAACACCATGTCTGAGCATCCAGCCGCTTGATACAGGGGTGGCAGCAGCCTTCTGCTAGGGCCACATCCCCAAATGGGTTCAGGTGCAAGCAAAAATCAATTAATTCCTACATCCTTGTCCCTGGCCCCGGGCTGGCAGTGGGAGAGCAAGACAGAGACATTGGATCTGAATAAGCAGGAGGCCAAATCCCATGCAGCAGAGGCAGGCACAGAGCAAAACATGGAAAGATGGAGAGCTGTCTAGAAGGAAAAGGGGCAGTGAAACACACAGACGTGCTAGGAATTCCTGGTTTACATGCTACTACAACTGTAAAACTCTTATTTATGCAAACAAAAGGAATTAATATAGCAGCTGACATTTAGTGCCCTCATTCCATCTACTTCTGGGACAATGTGATAACATGTATCAGTTTATGATCCATCCCTAGGCTAGCAGAAGTATTTTTTAATCTGGACTATGGGGTCCTGAAAAAGAAAATATTTTTTTCATAATTTTGAAATTAGTTTTCCTTCTATCATCTATGCATGTGTAGTGGCTAGAAAACTGCAGCCAGGTCATAGCTGGGGTGCCTCAAAATAAAATCATACATAATTGAACAAAATGTTTCAGCACAACTTGTTTACACAGTGAAAACAAATCTGTTCTTTTTACTAATGCACAAATAAATGACAAGGACAACACCACCACTACTAGAAGCAGCAGCATACATTGGATGAGTCTACAGTTACCGAATTATGAAGTTAGCAAAAATTGCCAGGGAAATTTTAAATTCAGAGGGAAAAAAAAAAAAAATGTTTTCATGTAAGAAGTTTCAGCTGTCTTCAAGGAAGTTGATCAGCCCCTAAATCCTTGGACTCACCTGCACTGGCTTTCTCAGACTGAACTGCTGAGTACAGAACACTGTCCTAGTAAAGGTCCACTCAGCGTACGACACATTCATGCAAAATTAATTAGAAGCAATTTTTCCCCATCATATTAACACATACAGATATCATTTTTCACATAATAAATTCTTCCTTATCTCAGGGACAGTTACTGAGTAAACTGGAAGCTGAGATTTTCAACCAAACAACATGGATTTTCATTAAAATTAGGTAGATCCATACAGACGCCAACAGGATCCAAGTCTTCACTAGGTACTTCTGTTTTTTAAATATTAAGCACAAAGTTCCTAATATTCTACATTCTTGCTAACCACCCCGTGTGAGTCACCACTAAGGTAGGAATTGGGAGAAATGAGTAATTTTTTTGAAGGGGTTGGGATTTCCTCAGCTAGATGTTCTGTAGCTCTGGGTCTCAACACAGTGCACCAGCTCCTGAGCGCTGTCTAATGAAGATATTACAGCACTAGCAAACATCATGGCTAAACTAAATCCTAATGTAAACTACTGTTAGAGGGGTATTACATTGTTTTCATTTGCTCTGTGAGTTGCAGACTTTGGGATAATAATATTGCTTGGTAATAGCAATAGCTTAATTTCATGTTGTAACACTCTAATGACTTTATTGTTTCACTCCCATTCCAATTCCAATAGCTATTACCATTTAAACACCTGTATTATCAAAGTGTTGTGCTTGAGTGCCTTCTGGGTAATTTACTTATGTTACAGAAGACTAATTCAAAGGAAAGCTATACTTTTCTCCAACTGTTGCACCATTTATCTTTTTAGCATAAACAGAATCCATCAGAAAAGGATGTGTTGATTAAAACAACCAGCCTACAGTCATACTTCAGTTCACCTGCAGGATACATTTCCTTCCACACGATGATGAGAGAGAAATAAAAAGAAAACCAGCTTTTATACTTTTAGAAGCCTTCCTAAAAAAATGGCCAGAGAAATTAGTGACTGCTGCACACAATCGAGAAAACAAAGCTTCTCAGATAGAGATGTCCAACTACTACATTTAGGTCAGTGGTTTACCAACACAGGAATTAATAGCTTCCTCCATGGAGGTAAGCAACATTAAGTTCATGGGTGACTATTAAAAGTCAGATTTCTTATATACCTAGTCATTTGGACATCAAAATAATAAGATAAGCTATAAGAGGAATATAAAACTTCTCAGATAAACAAACCCTTCTGAGTCTTCAATGACATTAGATGAACAGACCTGCTCCAAAAATTCTACTCTACTTGCTATCGATAAATATAGTAAGTTTTAGTTAAAATGTCATATCAACTTTTTTTTTCAAAAAACAAGATTCAACAATTTAGTTGTTGTTAACTTAATCAATAACTACAGTCCCTCACAAAATAGTAAAGCAGTACTGAAGGCCACCAATGCTTAAAAAGCATTTTCAAAATCAACTATTTTCCAAACAATTAATTCATTGAAATGTCTCTCCTCACAATCTATTGAGTATGGAATTTCTCACAGGAGCGGTGTGAAAGTTTGAAATACACATCAGTGACTTCTAAAAACCAACTGACTTGAGCTGAGGGCTTAGGGCTCATGACCCCAATGCAGGTAAATATCCCAGATATGACAATACAGACTATTTAGCCTTGTCATTAATCACCAGGAAAGTTCTATTGTATTAAACATACTATATCTTTTGTCCTTTTAAAATTATGGGGTGGTTAAGATTTTAGTGGGCATAATAAGGCTGTGTTAAGTAGGTTCTTTGTAGTGGTTCTCCCTGGAAATATTTGGATAAGTGTGTAAATAAAGACCTCACCTGCCATCGTGCAAGTTCATGTTCTCTTTTTGCCAGTTCCATTAGGATATAGTAGGACTTTGCCAGCCCATCAAGATAAAGTTGGTTCTGAATATGTCCAGAAAACCATCTTCAATTTAAAGACTAAGGTCAGCATTTGTAAAGTATATGTATTATTGACATACCCATCCAGTAGGTGGATGCTTATCCTCCTTCAACTGTTTGCAAGATTAAAAACCAGTTTGTCATTTAATAAAAATGTTTTCCATGTATTTGCAAAAAAACACAGCTTAAAAAGAGAAAGTGTACTTTGAGGTTTATCAGAAAAAGTTCAATGCCACTGACAGTTTTGTTTTAGAAGACTGCATAGCTAAGAACATTCATTTATTCTTATTCCTATTATTATATTATAACAACAATTCTTGAGTTCAACATCTGCTTGTGGCACTGACTCACAATACGCCCTTAGGTAAGCAGCCTAATTATCCAGTGCCTTATTTTCTTGTGGGTGAAATCTTTCCTATTAGAAATTTGAGATCCTTGGACCAAAATCCCTCCTGCAGGAGCTGAACAGCAGCTGAACGTGGAAGTGGAGAGCAACTTACCAATTAGCTGTGAGTAAATCCCTCCTGACACAAAAGGGAAGAGCTTTGTGTTTTACTGAACTATGTGCTCAGGAGTTTTCATTTTTGGTTTTAATCTCTTTCACATCAGCTGTCATTCAAGTAATCTTTGCTATCATGCACCAGATATGTTGGGAAAGGACAAAGAGGTTACAAAGATGACGAGAGGGAAAAGAAAAAAAAAAAAGCCATAAGAAATTATTATTTCTATGCAATACCCAACCTAGACATTGATTAGTAAGTCAGAATCAATAGTAATTTCTCCCATATATACCATTATTGCCATAGTATATAGTAGAGTGATTATTTCTGTAGTCCAATACTCAGACTTATTCTCAAAACAGAAAGATGTTTACATAACATTTTTGAAGGGAAAAAAAAAATTATTTCAGCCTCTTCTAATTAATAGTATTGACCTAGTTACGGTGGTTCATTTGTTCTCCCATACAGAAAACAACTGCCCTCTGGTTAAAAAAATTAAGTTATATTAGACTTTTAATTTTCTTTTTCAAATGTTTATGGAATATTTAGATTTGTAATAATTTTTCCTAGCACATATAATAACTAGTTTCTGCTTTCTCTTGTGCTCCTCATTTGCCCATTCCATCCACCCGCCACCCCGAACCTACCTTATAATTATAGATATAATTATAAATTTATATTGTAATTTAGGTATCTGTGTGTGCTTTCATGTGTAATAAGTGGAATCACTAATACGGAGAAAAAGCCAACACTGAATTTCTTTGTTCTAAGAAATTAATGAACCTGGTTTGGACCATATGAAAAGACCATGATGTGGGATGCAGCCCAAAGCTCTAAATGGAGAGATGCCTTTTTAAAAGACTATTTCTATTACTAGAGCAGAAAACAATTTCTTGCATTTCTTGGGAAGAGAGCTTGTTTTATGAGGATTTTGAATTTCGTTGGAACACAAAGAAAGTTCTTCAGGAAATTCATATGCACTGAATTTATTATTTGAAGTGACCAGCATTTATGCAGGAGACTTCCTAAGGACACACCAGCAAAGGATACTACTGTGTTCAGTCTGACATGGAGTTAGGCACAAGCTCAGGAACTACACTAGAGACTCCACATGCTGGAATAATTCACCTCTTGATGATATATCTCCAAAGGGAGAGAAGAGGAAGGGAAGAAGAGGGCTTTAGTTAGGCTAAACCTCACTTATTTCTAACAGCCAACCAGATGGAAACAGCCTCAACAGGGAACTCAAAATCTTTCTGTTAAAAATACTATTTTGATGCAGAGGAAAACAACAAAACTGCATCAGCTGACACTGGTAAACCCAGTCTTGTTCTTCTCTGCCTCAAATTCTTAACTTACACTCCCCAGCAAAACCCCTCCATATCAGCATCCAAATATTCCCAGCAGTTGTGGCTCCCAACCCAGAAGGAACCTGCTTAACATTCAGCTTTGCCAATAACTCTGCAAGGAGACAGCTGCCTTCAAAAAGGAATATATATATTAAAAAAACCCAAACAAACAAACATCTAATCACTAGTTGAGTTCCTACTGGTTTTCCAAGGTCAGTTCTAATTCTTTTCCAGTTCTTTTCTTGGCAACTGTAAGGTAACTAACACATACTGAACAGCCTCCTACAAAGAAGCAGCCAATTTCAAGGAAGGCATCACATCCAATTTTGCAACTCTCTAGTTTTTTCAGAGCCAGCTCTATGAATTTGGTAGTCAGTTGGCACCATGGCTGTCACTGTGGCCCCTGGGGACAATCAAAGGCTCATCAGGCTGCCCTGGGAAAAGATGGGGGAATGATGTACACCAGTAGAGGCATCTCACTCACCTAAAAAGGAAGCCCAAGGCTTGTGCTGAAGTGTGTGCAGGAATGTTTGGCATCTGGAACACAGTTGTGCTTCAGAATCTGTAACTGCACCCAAGCATCTTCATTCTGATGTAAATCTAATCGTGAGACTAAAAAACAAGGTAAAAAACTAACCCTGATTCCTGTAAATACTTTAGGAAAGTGAACACAGTATTTTCCATATCTCACTCTTTGGAATAAACAGTAGCACTGCAGTACACACCTCCAAAGGAATAAAGCCAGGGAAAAACTTTGATTTTTGTCACTCTCACAAACACTCTTAGAGCACTTCAGCTCTCACATGGCTTTCCTCCTGCCTAGAGTCAATTATTGCTGGAAGGGAGATGATAACCTCCTCCTTTTCAAAGCAAAGCAACTTACCTGAGCTCCCACTAGTAGCTACCCTGTGATAAAGGCAGTACTGAGGAAAATGATGTTCCTATTTAAAGCAGCAAGGTAGAAAATTTAACACATGTACACCCTCAGCCAGAGAAAATTTTACTATACATATTAGCAAGACCCAAAGAACAGTTTAGTGCAAGAGTCAGTGAAGTCTGTCCAGAGATGATAGACACAAGAGATGAATATTACTTGCAAAATTCAGCATAACCCTCTGCAAAAGGACAGATTATTTATTTACCACGTGGATGCAAAACACATCTGCCAGTTAGCCCAGGAACCTCTCAAACCACACACATGGCTGCACCCTGGGGTGAGGGAGAGCCCACCCATGGCACAGCCACAGCACCCTACCAAAGCCCTAACCAGCCTCTGTGTCCTTATCTCCCACTCACAGAAACCTCCTTTGGGGCCACCAGGCTCAAATCTCACTCATCAAGTATGCTGTGGTTTCTCACAGAGGAAAAAGAAAAAAAACAACCAACAATATTTAGGAGAATCATTTCCTCTTGGTGTGCCCACTGTCACACAGATTAATACCTTCAATGAAACGTTGCAGTTAACACTCTGCCAGTCCAGCTCAGTTTATTCCAGCCTGATTCCCTGAAAATCACATGAAGGGTGTTCAGCTGCAAGCACCATTTCTTGCACTGCAGTATTTAATTATTGTGAAGGTGCTCGTCACACACATGATCGGGCACTGTAGTCCCTAATTCTCTTGACTTGTATCTGCCCTTCCAAGTGAAAGGATAACTAAAGCAATCCTTCTGGGGGAGCAGTTTTCATGATAACAGTCTTCTTAACTTCAGGAAAAAACACCAAATTTTGCATAACTGCACAACAACATGCAGCCAGTGACAGCATTCACTCATTATTGATTTGGCCTCAGACAGATTTTACCCTGTGAATTATTACATGTGAATCATGTAACAGTGAAAAACTCTAAGACAGATATAGCACTTGTTTGTTAGGAATTAGAAAACTAAACAAAAAGGCAAACTTGTTTAATACTCCTAGTATTCACTTGACCCTGGGTAGGCAAGCTATTTAATTTCTCAGTGCCTGATAGTAGGTAGTATTTCTGCAAAAATATCCACCTTTAACTTTACATGTAGCTCAAATTCTTGATTAATAATGCCAGAAACTGTGGGGGTAGAATTGAATTTTTTGTTATTCATTTCCCATTCCCAAAGAAGAAGAGGTGGAAATGAATTGCATACCTGGTGGAACAACATGATTTAAAACTTTACAATAGAACGGAGCTCCTGTTGTACCACCTGATTAATAAGCTGTCAGTTCATTTATTAAGAACTGTAGAGATCTGATGGAATTTGGGGAAGTGGATGACAGCCCATCATATTTCTAATTCTAAGGTACATGCTGTCTTTCAGTAAAGTTTGAGTAAAAGAGTTCCACATGCCAGGTTTGCAAGTGAGCTAAACAAAGAAGAAAGGCACTTGGGAGGAAGGTTATAACCATCTAAAGCTTTGTGGAGTATCTAGAGAAATTTATCTATAACCAAACCTTGCATCACTCTCATTTCCCTCCCCAGTGCATTATCTGCCATCCCTCCTCCAGCCTTTAGTGCATCCTTTAGCACAAGAAGGTTCTGAAGGAGGTTTGCAGAAGGTAATCACTGTTAGGGGGAGGAAGGGTAGGAGTTGTTGATCTCCAAGGCTAAACAGATGAAGTTGATCCTACAGGATGGCATGGACTACCTGAAGAACAAAAGTCTCAGCTTGAGCCTAAGAAAAAGTAGAGGGAAAAGAGTTCTGACTCTCAGCTGACCAAAGTATCCTTTGGAAAAAGGAGTTCTTACCTTACAGGAACTGGAAGTGATAAAAATTTAACTTAATTACCCTTATTGGATGTTTTACTACCTCCTCACCAGGTCTTCATTAAAATCCTACTGACGATGGAGTCGGTGGCTGGTTGCAGTGGCACCCCTGGGATGGTTCCCAGTGTGATTAAAAAGCACACAAAGTAGTGCAGCAACTTGAATATCCCTGTGTTTATGTTTTCATTTTTCAAAGAGGCTGGAACAAGCCTTTTGAGTGAAAATATAAGGATTGTTAGGGAATAACTGTCTGTCAGAAGAGAAAAGGTGGGCAGCACGAGCCTGGAAGACTGGCATGAACAAAGGCAACTCCTCTGCTCTGACAAAACAGCTTCATTACCAACAACTTGATAGTTGGGATCAGAGGAGTGAGTTCTATTTCTGAATATTTCAAATGCAACTGTAACCTTTTTTGGAATGTAAAAAAGAAAAACACAGTCTTCCTTGTATTACAGCCACATTTGAATAATCTTTGGACCTATTTAAAAGATCCAAGTCCAACTGATGCTGGAGTCTTTACAGGCTTCAGCTTTGTTTTCAAGATTGTCAACTGGCAGGAAAGAAATAGTTTCAACTCTTGAGGCAGGATAAACAGTCAGAGAAAGATTTCCCAAAACAACACAGGAGAGTCTGCTAGAGTCAAACAGAACCTACGGATCTTTGTCAGAGCAGGTCAGTCAATCCCCAAATCCCTACTTCTCATCACAAAAGAGAGTTTTACCAACACCCTTTGACTTTCAGGTCTCCAGCACTTGGAGTTCCTGGAGCTGGTTTAATCTCCATGGCACAACCAGTCCTCTATTAATTATTCAATTGATGTTTCAGCTCCAACTCGGCCGTGTTACCCTAAGTACTTACGTTCACACTAAGTGCTCACATGAGTAAATATTGTTAGAGCTCAAAAAAATCTCAAAACCTTCACCAACTCTTTTAATCCCTGCCCTTTAAGGCACTATTATTTAAATGCAGAAAATTTATTTATATTAAAACCAGAGCATACTCATTTCTTTGTTACCATAAAAATACAAGAGGACTTGTATCTTTACAAGTTTTCCTTTTTCAAAACTGTAGGTAGTGCACAAGGGATCAGAACTTGTAAACATTTTAATCACTGAGCATTATACAAAAACACTTGCAAAAACTGCTATTTATTTTCTTCCTGAAAACCCGAATAAAATCAGAATAAATGCTAATAGAACAAAAGGGAAAATACACCTGTAAAACTTTGTGTAATAGTTGGAGCATTTATTTTGGTATGTAAATCTTCACTTAAAAATCGCTATCAATTACAAATTTTGTTAAAGCAAATAAGCTTTTAAAACTTGAGAGGAAAAGTGTAGTAAGGGCTGAAGGTTTCCCCTTCTACTTGCTGGGATCTGCATGGTCACTGAATGGAGAGCCCTTTCATAGCAAGGTCAGGTCTCATGAAGCTGACATTTCCAGAATGGTTAAAAAAAGTCCTATGGAAACCTAAACTGAGTGGCTTTAGGTCTAGGCTTCTGCAGATACTTCTTAGAAACTCTTCAGAACAACTGAACTTTCATGAAAATTCCATATAGACAGGTTTGTGCTTGCATGCAGCTCTTTGTTGGATCAGGACCCAGGATTAATAAATTGTCCAGGCTTTCCTGATGAAATTAAGCTACCTCAGGAAACATGAGTTGAATACAAAACATTTTTAAATATTAAGGGTCCCTCTCTTAGATACTGAAAACTTTACAGGTCCAGTCAGCAGCAGAGTCAAGACTTGCTCAAAAGCCAACACCTAAGATAAGCCAAAGTGTCTTGGTCAGGCCTGTGCTACCAGTGCAGCTCCTCAGAGCTCAAGCAATGATGCAGGTACACTATTATTTCTATTATTAAACAGTGTTTATAAACAGAAGTTAAATAGTAATTTCTATTATTAAACAGTAGACAAAGCTACTGAGAAGCTGGAGGATGGTAGCACTGTACTTCATTTAAGAGGCACCAGATTCACAGACATTTTTTTCCTAAAATATTTTATTCATAAAACATGCAAAAGACGTGGGACTTCCTGTTCATCTCATTTGAGATGGAAATTCTGAAAAAAATAAAAAGTTTCTCACACATTTCTCTATGACAAAATAAGGAATTTTCAAGTTTTTAAACTCACTGTGTGTTGTGTTAAAAACACAGATGACAACAGATACGAGAGCAATCAAAACTTACAGGATATTTAAAACACACTACTATCATCTTTATGATGTTGAAGGGCTGATGGTTTAAATGTTAAAAGAAATGCTTCTTGAAACAAGAGAGCAGAATGCTTTTCAGAATCTCATACTAAATATCTGTCTTTTACAGAGATGTGCATCAGCAGAGTTCTCTTAAATAATTTCTGTAACTTCAATGTTGCAGATTTATTTGGCATAGAAATGGAGAGCAGGAGGAAGACAGGGAAGAGGGAACTAAAATAATCCTTCAGTTCTTAAAATACTTAAAAATCTGTTTTCTTTTATATATCACAGCAAGTTTTCCTTTCACAAAACCCAAAATGTGCATCTTTTTTTTTCAGGCATCATTAATTGCCACTCACACTGCGCAAACCTCCAAACTCTCAGAGATCTGGACTGGCTTCCAGAAACTGATATACTCACCAGAATCTCTCTGGTCTAGAAATCCTGGGAGAGTTTCAGTTCTTCCTAGTTCCCAAATGGTCACAAACATTTCAAGAATAGCCTTTTCTCTGCTTTCTCTTTCCTCTTCCAAACCAACCCAGCACCTCAGAGGCATGTGGAAAATGCTGTAAAATGCCTCTTGTCCCTTCTTTTACCACCTAAAAGGAATCAAAGTTCTAGATAAAAGTTTGCTTTTTTTTAAGCAGGGTAACCCACAGAAGACATTCTGAAGGCTCTTTGCAAAAGTTGCCCATTACAGCCCAAATGGGAGCATCTAAATCTCCTCTTCCTAGAGCTGCACTTGTTACTTGCACCTCCTACAGCAAAAGTCAGAATATAGCAGGGTTACCCACTATGCTATCTCATTTACAAAAAAGAGATCTCTTTTTCTGTATTTCCCTCCTAGGAGTTACTGGAGCCACTAGCTGATTTCTACCTTTAACCTTCTGATATCCTTGCAACAATACCCCTGCCCTGCAAGCAACTGGGCCTCACCATTCATCGATTTCAAGAAAAGCAAGTTTTGCACAAGGCTACATTATCTTCCCAAGACTGAAAAAGGTTTATATAATGAAACCTTGATAAAAATCAGCTCTCGAGAGCAGTTACAGCATAAACTCAAAGGTCTGAAAAACTTCAAATGAGGCAACAAATAGACTTAAAATCATGTTTGATACAATACCCATGGGGGCCAAAATAAAACAAATCTCTCCATCATGACTAATTTTCACAAGTGTGTTTTCCTATGCTTGGCCTCACCTATAGACTCTTTGTATTTAAGAAATTAGGGGATAAGCAAAATTTTTACTGACCTCATAAAAACCAGCAATAGCGCAAGAAGAAATCTGTTTCATGAAGAGAGGAAATTTGGATAAAATAAAATAAAAAAATGCTTAAAAAAAAAAAAGTTAAAGGCTTTTGTTGCCAATGATTACAATACCTTTTTTCTAAACTGTCTCTGAGTACTTCAGGGCAGACAAAAACGATTGCAGCCTTTGCTGAAATGCATTCCCAATGGAAACCACCCCTGCATCCTCCTCCTCCTCCTCGGTAGCAATCTCAGCCCAGGGCTGAAGTGTATAAGGGTATCATAGACAGACCACTACAATGCAATGTACCCTGTATTTTTCTCCCCAAAATTCTCTTGGCAGCACTGCTTTTTGGTTTACCTTCATCCCGTTGCTCACAGCAGGGCAGCAGCTGCTCAGTGAGCGAGCTCCTGAGGAAGGCACCGGACAGCTTGAGGTGAGAGCAGCTCAGCCATCCCAAGACAAGCCACACTTCCTCATGAATTACAGCCATTAGTCATGGTTCTCTGACACAAACACCACGGAGCAGAACAGTGGCAAGCCTTGCTGGGGACCAGCTGCCTGCTAACTTTTACAAAGGTGCTCATTAAAGCCTCCGGTTCCTTTTGTCTTTTGGATCTCATAAGGGCTCCCACGCCAGCCTGCTTTTGAAAATTACACTTGCTGCTTCCAGGAAAGCTTTGCCTTTTGGAATAATAAGGTGGGTTGGCCAAGTGAGATTTGGGGCCTCTTCAAAGAGCTGAGAATAGCTGCAAGTCAGTGTAGCTGCAATCTGGTGTAACCCCACCAATAGGCTACCCAATGGTCTTGTTGTGTGATGGCAAATGCATAATGAAAGTGCCTGTGTTATGGTAACATTGTAAGCTAAGAGGTAATGTTTTTTAAATAAATACACCAAAAACACCACCATTGTGTGCTCACAATGTAAAAAGAGAAGAAATCAAGGTACTGTTATTACTCGTCTTGTAGACCGAGTGACTGAGTGCAGGGGTTTGGAACTACATGGTCTTTAAAGTCCCTTCCAACCCAAAGCATTCCATGATTTTATGGGTGAAATCACAGCTACAGAAGCACCATTTTGCCAGTGTCTGAAGCACCAAGTCCCAATCCCCACTGTGACACCACAGGACACCCTGCTTGCTGTCTTCTGCAATCTGCAGGGGAAGAACTGCTGCCTCAAGGGCCCTAATCCAGCAGTTCTGGGCAAGAGAAAAATCCCAAATTTCTCAGTAAACCAGCTAGCACCTTGCTGACACTACCTTTGTTTTTTATTATATTTAGGAAGTAATTTATCAGCAAAGACCTTGGTAAGAGCAGCGAGGGTACTGGTGAAAGTCACACCCAAGGAAAAAGCAGCATAGGAAAAATATTCAAAGCAATCTGAATCACAGGGCTGTTACATTGTATTCATGTCAGGTATGTTCTCTTTCTACTGTCTTAATTTTTTTACTTTAAATTGCATCACATGACATCTTTTAAAAGCTTCAACAAATTAAACAGCTTGACAGAAATACTACTGTAAAGGAGATTCAGCTCTACGCAGAACAGATGGATGTATTTATCCTTTCTGACATTATAAAACAATTAAAAACTATATTTCTCATGTTATTTTGAATTAAAGTGTAATTATGTAATTAAAGAGTCAAGTCCTAACACTAAGTGACTGTTACCTAGAAATGTTAGTGTAGTGTGTTAGTAGAATTGTGAAAAATGGAATTGCAGTGTCCTGAATGCCAGAACGTAAAAATAAATAAAAATCCTGCTTAAAACAGAAAACACTGTTCTAAAAAAATTACAATCACAAAATATGCTTAAATACCAAAAGAAAAAATAATAAAAATAATTTTAAAAAATTGCTCTTTCACATTTCTTATCTTTTCCAGAGAAAAGCTTTCAGAGTTTCAATCAGAAGCAAGCAACATTTTCCTCCCAATGACATGGAAAGCTGTGAAGTTTCTAATATTAACCCCACCAAAAAAAAAAAAAAAAAAAAAAAAACAAAAAAAGAAAAAAGCAAAGCTGAATTCCCATGAACCAACCTCTCTGCTAACCCAGGCAGTATCAAGGAAGGAAAGGCTCAGTCTGTGGCCAGCCACACTGGTGACACTGGTGACACTGGTGACACTCTGCCTTCCAGCGGCTTCTCGGCACGGCAGCGTCAGCAAGTGGCCCAGATGCAAGCCAGTGAACTGGAAGGGAGAGTCTCCCATGTGAAGTTCCTTTCCAGTGACAATGCAAGCATGAAGGGTATCAGTTCTAAACGAGAGGTGAACTGGAACCAGAGTTTGATCACATGGAATAAGCCGGTGGCTTCCCCGAAGCGGCACGAGCTGGGCTTGTTCAGCAGGGATGTGGGGAACAGTTATCCCAGTGATTGACTGCTTTGGAATGACAAGCCTCCCCCAAGGAAGCAGACACTGTGACCACAACTTAAACATACAATTTATACACCAGAGTAAAAAAATCCAGTTTAATCTAAGGGAAAAATATGGCGAATGATTTGTTATTGGAGAATGAATTTGCAAAAACTTTTCAAGGGCTAAACGCAGTCACTCCCAACATTTCTTTATCTGAATAAATAGCAGTTTTCAAGTTTGGGTTATTTTTGCTGGCTAGAATCAGACTGGGAAGGTGACAGAGGGAAGGAACATTTTTGCAGCTGAGTTGGACACCAGAGCAGGAGAGCAAGGTTAAAAAGAAATCCCTGCCTCCATCAAAGGCTACTGTTCTAGAAAAAAACCCAACCTGCTACCCTTATTTCTATTATTTGCTTTACAGTAATTTCTGTAAGAGTAGATAGAAAAGCATACTGTGACAGGCATTCTCCCAGCAGAGATTTATAATCTAATAACAGGATATGGCATAGGTGAAGAGACTTGTCCAAGGTCACATAGTAGATACACGGCACAAATAAGGATGTCAATACTTCCTGACATTCTCTCCAGTCCCTTGCCATCTAATTCACGTTGCCTCCCTACACCTCTGATGACAAACAAGAACCTATTTAGGGTGGCAGAGGCAGATTACCCTACAAGCAACTGGGACCCTATTTTGCTGATGGAATGAAAGGCTTCCATTTACCTTTAAAGGGAACAGTTGCAGGTACGGTCTTAATTTGCTGTTGCCACAAAATCAGGACAAGTTATATCAATAAATTTAACTTGACATAATAAATCTAATTTCACAGCAAATACATGTAAGCATCCTTCTGCTTCAAGATTGATACTTACAAATAGCAAAATCTGCACCCACCTTCCTTTTGTGATATTTGTTGCTGCTAATTTTGAACAGATGTGTTTGAAGGAGATCTAAAACATAAGCTTAACCATCTTCCTTCCCTGCCTGCCTTTGTTTACCATGTAAATTGCCACCCACACACTTTCCCATATAGAGCACAGTGGGGTACCATTCACCAACACACAGCTTCAGCAAACGCAGCTCCTGTCCCCAGCAGGAATAAGGTTATGCCTGGAGTTTGCTCCTTAAGTCGCATAAATTTATCTGGGGATAAAAGGGAAAAAGAGGTCTGATAAGAGTCACTGAGCTAATCCATGGACTTGGGGGTGAGGGAATGGAGAGAGATGCAGAAGAGAAAATGCACAGAGAATAGATCTTTTCAGGGAAAGTCTTTGAAACCCCATGAATTTGTAGTTTACTGGAATTCCTTAATGACATCTATTACCTGAACACTATACTATGCATCCAAAAAAGCGTTACACCGAGAAACTGAAAAATAACATGAAGATCCAGAACAACACAGGTTTAAACACCTCAAAGCAATAGGAATGCTTGATGAATATTTGAGGGGTCTGGTCTTACAGAATGCTATTTTCGTCCTTTCAAAAGCCTTACCAAATGCTCCACACCCTCTGAAGTGCTGTCCCGCCGCCCAAGCCAAGGCACGCGGTGTCGCTGCCTTTCTCAGCTCACTGTCAACCTTCAGATTTTTCTGCACTCAACACCCATCTGTGTGCCTGCTAGCCAGGGGTTTATCCGACAGGAAAAGAGCTCTGGGAGCATCTCGCTGCTCTCCACTTTCCATAGGAGCTGAAGGAGGGAGAGGGGGGTAGAGAAACCTTCTCATGCTTCTGCTCTCCTTTGGTTAAAGGATTATGGACCTCAAGCGAATAAAAAAACTGTAAGGCCTCTCTATGTTGCTGTATACCAAGTCTGTGGAGGAATAAAAAAAAACCCACACAACCCACAAGCTTTCCACAGGGAAAAGTATTTTATTCCAAGACCTCAATTCAAGGTTACTGCAGAAGACAGGTACTAATAATAAAAAACAACAAATGGAAAGAGCAGAGAAAACAGAACCAAAGCATTCTAGCATTCCCATCTGTGATTTCTCTCCTTCTAGAAGTCCACTTGGACACACATGCACAACCAAAACCTCCACTTTCCATTAGAAGAAAAAAAAAAAAAAAGCATGTTGTACAAACACACATGTTTGTACATTTACTAAAACTATGCTCCTACATCTACAGAGCAAGAAAAAAATAAACTGAATTAAGCCACAAAAAGATTTAATCCAAATTGCAAGACTGACAATTTTCAGGTATCACTTTTCTAGTTATCCCTAGTTATAACTTTTGTAACTTTGAATTTCCATGATGGGGGTTTCCCGTGCAGGTTTCAATTAGTAGCCTTTACCATCTGAAAGTCTTTCCTTTAATCTATTTTTTTTCCCCCCAGTGAAATGTTTTGCCATTAAGCAAAACGGAGGATTAGGAATAATCACAATTAATGGAGTGAATGTTTGCATAATGAAATCATGTTTGTATCAGCAGGCAAAGTGAGAAACTCAGAATAGCCTTCTCTACTCTTGATTTTATACCGTGCAGCCTTAAGTATTCCAGAAAAAAAATTTTGAGAGTTTTGGCTCCTGATCTGGCATTGTGCTTACTCAGGAAAAAAAAGAAGTGATGTTATTCCAAGTGACATATTAAGCAAGCTCAAAACTTACATTTTGCTCTGCCTCTTTCTCCTCCCCTTGCAAATGTTTGGGGAATATGGATTATTAAGAGGTTTGAGTACCAAAGAGTCCTGTGGCTGAGGAATTTAAAAATAAAATTCCCATTGCCTGGATAACTGTATGCTCTGAGGGAGATTGCAATGTGTGTTTAGGTCCCTTTCCTGAAGCTTCCTTTAATATCAATATCCTGTTATTCTCCTCTCACAATGCTTTATTCTAAGCACCAGAATGGATCTATATAGCTCAAGTTTCATAGACAGAATACAATGGTAAGGGCCACGTTCTAATTTCCATGTAAGCAGTTACATGGGAGATAGGTAGTGAGACTGTAGCTGCTGGAACATTTCAGAATATTCCCTCAGAAGCAATCCTTCAATTATTCCCTGTCTAGATTTGCCCCTGGAGTGGTATCCCCTCTGTACAACATCTAAAGAGGAAGCTGCAGAGATGGATCAAATCCCCACGGGGGAAGAAATGAGTCAGGTTGGTTCTCATTGGGAGTATAATGCTGTTCTTTTGATTAAAAATCAGTCCTTGACAAATGAATGGAATGCAGCCCATGCTGTAAGTATCACTAAGGGTCTTGTTTGTAGTGGCAAGATAACCATCTCTGTAGGGAAGAAGCTGTGCTTGGGCATTTGACTGGTTGAACGTTAAAATAAAGATATTAATTCTGAAGGGAAGGAAAAGTCAAGGAAAAAGTTAATTCAATCATCTTCAAAAAAATTCAGCACATCCCTTGGAAAACCCTGGCAGAAGTTAGATGCCTTCACCACAATAGGAAGACAAATGAAAATAGATACTGCAAAAGGGAGCCTGCATTTTTAGCACCTTCACTGTGAGTCATTACTAGCACTGAACTTTTAAAACATGATCTAGTAAGCTCAAATTGTTTCTGATATTTAACTTCTGATCAATACAAGCAACTAGTAGCATGCAGTCTCGTAAAGTTTGGCTGAAGTATTTTCAAGTATTCTGCTCGTTTACAGACTCTGTTGTTTAATTTCTATCCTCTGCCTGTGAGCAGGTGGGTAGCACACCCAAAGCCCTGCAATGAAACTACAAAAAGTGTGTGAACTCAGCTAGATTTGACTTCTCTGCTCAGTTACATGAAGCCACTGAATATTTTGTAAAAATACTTGAGCATACCATTTTTATTTAGAAAAAAACACAGGAAGGACTTCAGGGCAAAATAGTTGTCTTCCTTTCTCTTACTTCCAGGTGCATGGGTAATGGGTCACTATTTAATATCATCTTACTGTATTTGCCCTGGAGCTGGAAGGCATGGTGTGCACTCAGGGCCATATTTTTCACCCACTAAAATATTCCAACAAATTAAAGAGAGTATGTACACACACGGATTGCAATATGTTTTGCTGATTCTTTAACCATTTTCTGAGTCCTAAAGGCACAGCTAGATTTGGTTTAATTCTGCCAGCATGTTTGCACCATGTATTTTTCAAGAGTAGTGTGTCTTGTGAGATGAGGGTTTCCTAAGCTTTCCCTTTAGATTTCTGGCACTAGTATCTCATGAGATATAAGAAACAAGGACTGGTGATTCTGTGGATGGGTACTAAATTACTCCATGTCCTTATTGGTAGAGTTAGATCCTTCCACAAAGGTAACACCTACATCTGCTCTCTCCCCAAAACGGGCAAATTTGCAGCTCCAGTTTAGAAGTATATTTTCAGTGTATTCTAATTAGTATCAAAAAATCACAACTCACCCACTGGGATCCTCACAGGTGTTTGGTAGAAGACTGAAAACACGGGCACACTGTCAGGATGAGCTCTGTGATTGTTCCACACTGGATTTACCCTGTAGCAGGGGCTGGAAGGCAGCTTTTCCCGATGGACACAGTCACTCATGTCCCCATGCACAAGCCCCAGCAGACACACCAAGATGGCATCTGCCTTCTCCAAGTCCTTTGCCCCCAGTGCAACCAGCTGTGGCCAGATGCCACCAACTCTTCCTGGAAGAGGAAGCCTGGACACAAACCACCTCCTGCTCCCCATAATCACTTGGCAAACAAAGGCTTTGTGCCTTCATCCACTATGGTTCCCATGCAACTTCTGCAACAAAGGGCTTCAGAGCATTTAAAGTCAGAGGGCAACAGGGTTTCTGTAGAGACAGCAGCCACAAAATTGACTTGTGATAAAATTAGCTCACACAACAGTGGTTCTTTGCCCAACAAGGTGTGCCACAACTGCACGAATTATTCTCATGGATGGACGGTGGTTTATAGTGCAAGTCTTCTGAACTACCTCCTAAGTCAAATTATTCAGGGCAAACAAATTCTTTCACAAATTTCAGCCATCTTTTTGTTGGTTCTTCCTGAATGGTCCAACAAAAAGATCCCTCATTCCTAAATACACATAGAAGAGGTAAGCAATGCCCAAAAAGCCTTTAGAAACACATTTGTAACCTCTTCAGTGTGCTATTTCCTTACTCATGTGTGCATACAACACAAGCAGCATTGTTGCTACTCTAACCTCGTGCCTAGCAGAGAAAGAACAGTAAATATGCTGCTTGTCCTCCTTCACCCTTCCTTCCATCGCCTTGAAAAAAGGGCCTCAAAACCAAAATTATGTTTTGATACATACTTTCAGGAAAGCTGATGATGCCAGAATCTGTGGACCTTCCTCATTCACTGGCACTTGAACAAAGTGACCCTGCTTATCTGTGTATTTCAGAAAGTATTATGACCCTAAGCATCATTTTATAGCCTGATTTAGGTGAATATTTTTGTGACACTCAGCAGCTTTTATCTAGAGTGTGTTCTCAGGCACACATACCCAACACTGCATCGTTAATTACTCCACTGATGTGAAAATCTGTCAGTATTTTTACCTCTTTTTTTTTTTTTTTTTGGCCACTTCCCAGTACTTTTAGTCCAAGCCTGAACCAGGGAACAGGGAGCATAAATTTCTATTAATCAATCAATGATGGCAGTGGTGGTGCACTCCAGTTTTTCATTCTGACTGCAAAGCAAAATTAAAAGCTCTGTTTTGCAAATTTACCCATTTTAGATTGCAGCAGCAGCTGGTGGACTGCTGCTGAGACAGACTGGCTTTTCCCTTCCAGTCCCCTGTGACCGAGATGGAAGAATTACAGGACAGCACTAGCAGCTGCTGCTGCTGCCCCAGAAGCAGCAAGCCAAGGTCTCTGGAAAAATAATTGGGGAGGAGGGGGAAGGGAAGAAGGGGGACAAAGAAGTTGGGGAGGGGAAGGCATTGCTGGCTGAGCAAACAGCACTTTGCACCTTGCCCTCAAAAGAAACAATTGAGCTGGTTTAGGCTTTCTTTAGTAGACATAAGACTCTGAAACCATTATAAGACTTTGAAACATTAATGATTTTTATAGGGACTTACAGAGATTAAAGAAGTAAGCAAAGGCAATATTTCTTCCAGTCCGGTGATGGCAGCAGTTTGCTCTTGAATCCTCTTAGAAATAAAGTGTAACATAATGAGAAACACCCTGCCTTGAAGTTTTTGAAAAGCTTTAAGACATAGTCATGCTATGGAGCACTGTAAGATAACACAGACAGAATACCAGTCAATTCACAGCTTGTTTGGCTCTTATAAAAGAAAGGTAACCAAATCCCTTCTCACACAGATGCAGTCATGAAGATAAATAATTAACAGCTCCAAGACATTAATGTGCAAATATTTAAGATCACTTATTTTACTAGATAGATATAAAAAAAGTTGAAAGAGTGGAACTAAGAAGAATTATGCCAGTTTTTGAAAGAGCTGCTCAGCACAAAAATCACCCCCCTTATGTATTTGGTCACTTAAGCATTACCCATGACACTAAATACAAAGGACATCTCAACAGCACTGAAAAAACACCAACACAGTGACTGGCTGACCAAATAACATCTACCCACATCTTAGAAACTGAAATAGACCCTAAAGATTTCACTCTTTCTGGGGGACCCTTCAGGTTCACCAACTCTGTGCCCACAGCTGATCTTTGGGGCTCTCCTGCCCCACTGAATGGGTCAGAAACAGGTCTCCTGCATCCCTGGGAATGAAGAGCATCCTTTACAACAGTAACTTTCAGTTGAAATGAGGTAATCTCATAATCCTGCTCATTTTCAAGGATACAATCTGTTATACACAAACCACAAATAAGTCACTGAAGTCTTGGAGTTCCTTCTACCCACAGATTTAAATGTAAGGTGCCAGTTGGCCCAGTGGCCACCAGTTTCATTTCTACAGTGGTGGCAAAGACTTCCAGATTAGCTATGAAATAGCTTAAGTGAAGAAAAAAGTTCATCTGTTCTAAAAGAAAAAAAACAACCAACCAACCAAACAATCCACCACCACGGATACAACCTTCTGTGTGCTGAACACAAAGATTTAACAGAAAGACACATATTCATAGTTTTATTCCTGTATGGAAGAATATGCTTCAGCTTTAATATATCTTATCTTTTAATTGCAGGACCTGTTCTCATCCAGTATGTTCGGCCATTAAAAAAACAAAACTTAAAAAAACCAACCATCCAAATCAAAGCGCCCCACCAAATACCAAAACCCAAACCAAACCAAAAAAATCCATCAAATGGGTTTTGAATTTATCTCATACACATAAACCAAGGGATGCTTAAGGTCAGAAGAAAATACTGCTGGCTGAAACTGTTTTCATTGGTTTTGTTGTGTGTCAGAATCCCTTTCAAGATAAGGGCAGAACTCTGTATACAAACCCAACACTATTATAAGCAGACACAGCCTCCTCTCAGTGTTTGAATTTCACATGCATTTTAGGAAGCTAAGCCAGTGATTGCTATCTGAAGGAAGAGCTTTTGATATATCATCAATTTCCTGAAGAACATATCAGTTTATTGAGTGGGGGGTTTCAGGCTCTTGTATCTCATTTGATAGCATTCCGCCTCACTTACTTTTTCTCTTTTTTTTTTTTAAAACTATAGTTAAAATATTGAGATGCCTGCAAAAGGCACTTCCTTTGCGTTTTAAGTGCAAATATCTCCTGGTAAGAATATCACAGACTCAACGGGTTAAAAGTTTTTTTAAAAACTTAAATAAAGCTTTCTGCCTTGGCCTTGGATTCTACCTTATTTCTAAATCCAGAGAGCATCCAGTCAAAATATCTGTCATGTGACTGAGATTAAGCCCACCACCACTTTGATTTTTAATGCATGTAGGGAAGGACTCTCAGCAACATTAAACATTTCTGCAGCTGCAAATGCTTCACAATTTTCCAACCAATTCCCACTCTCCTTCACAATTTACCAACCAATTCCCACAAGACTACCTTGTCCTGCAACAAAGGTCTTAAAATACTTATTGTCCAGCTTCCCTCAGATATCACTCTGGAGTAATTTTCCAAATTACCAAGTCCAGGTTCACTAAATCCATACCTGGCTAACACATAAATCAGTTGTTTACCTCTGTCTAGATCCTGGTGCATGAGAAAACATCTCAGTGATGTTAGAGGGCCAGAGTTTGAGGGTCACAGGTTGAGCCTTGTGCCCATTGTCTCTTCTCCTGTTACTGGATTTGTATTAATATACATTCTTTGTATTAATTCTTCTTTGTATTAATAGACATTGATGAGATACCACCCAAGGATGGGATTCTCTTCTCCAGGCCCAAAAGCCCCAGCTCTCTCAGCTGTTCCTTATGGGTGAGATTCTCCAGTCCCTCATCTTTGGGACCCTTTGTTGGACTCTCTCCAGTACATCCAAACCAAAAAAATCCATCAAATGGGGTTTGAATTTATCTCATACACATAAACCAAGGGATGCTTAAGGTCAGAAGAAAATAGTGCTGGCTGAAACTGTTTTCATTGGTTTTGTTGTGTGTCAGAATCCCTTTCAAGATAAGCACAGAACTCTGTATGTATTTGGTCACTTAAGCAGTGATTCCTGTTTGCATTACCCATGACACTAAATACAAAGGACATCTCAACAGCACTGAAAAAACACCAACACAGTGACTGGCTGACCAAATAACATCTACCCACATCTTAGAAACTGAAATAGACCCTTGCACTTAGGACCCCAGCACTGGTCACAGCACTCCAGGTGTGGCCTCTCTGGTGCTGCTCAGAGGGAGAAGATCACCTCCCATGGTCTGCTGATGACATTCTACCTCACGTGGCCAGGGTCACCCTTCTTTACACCAAGGGCACATTGCTGGCTCATGTGTTAACTTGGTGTCCACCAGGACCCTCAGGTTATTTTCTGCAAAGCCGCTTTCCAAGATGAGTGGCCCCAGCAAATTGTGGTACCTGGGGCTGTTCCTCTCCCCAGGTAAAGACTTTGCTTTTCCCTTTTTTGAACTTCATGAGGTTCCTATCAGCCCATTTCTCCAGCCTGCCAAGGTCCTTCTGGATGGCAGCACAACTTTCTGTTGTTATCAGCCACTCTTTTTCATTGTATCACCTTGGTTCATCATCCAGATCACTAATGGAGATGCTGAGCTGTATTAGAGCCAATATTGAACCAGGGCTGTACTGCTAGGTACTGGCCTCCAGCTAGGCTGGGTGACACTTGCACCAGCACTCTTTCTGGCAGGTAGAGCTGAGGGAGCCAAAAATAATGAAAATCACTGTTTTACTCCCACTAGGGGCTTTGCAGTGTTGAACGGTATAACAGTAAGGCACAAATAGATGTTTCTTAGATAGTTATGTTCTAGCAAAAAAAAATACTCATGTAACATCTAGTCCCAAGAGCTGTCACACTGACATTTACCTCTAGGATACACATTTCTTACAAGTTACCTAGGCTCTTACTCAGCTGTCCTGCTTTGGGCCAGAATAAAGGTGATTTTCTGTCTTTTCTGTTAAACCATGACACTCAGCCTTTATTCTTAGGAAATTGGTAAGGTCCAGAGGAACAGAATAAAAAAAACCTGTAGTGACACTGATACAGCCCTATTTCCAAGCCAGAAATTTTAGTCAAAACCACTTTTTCAATCAGAAAAACTTGCTTTATGTATCCTTAGCTTTTATTCTTAGGAAATTGGTCAGGTCCAGAGGAACAGGATAAAAAAAAACTGTAGTGATACTGATACAACCCTATTTCCAAGCCACAAATTTTAGTCAAAACCACTTTTTGTATCAGAAAAACTTGCTTTATGTACGTTTTGATTTGACATCACTTCAAATGCTGTTTGTTCAGCATTTATGCCAATATATAGTTTTGTGAGGACACAGTTGAGGACAAGTGCAGGAGTTAAATTCCACAAGAGCCTTCACTGTCCTCCTAAACTCTTCACCAGTTAAGAAACAAGACAAGTTTTTTTCCCCCTACATAATTCACTAGAAAGGATTTATAGAATGGCTTGGCTTATTGCCATGAGACAACCAAGGCATGTGGCTTCAGAAGTCCCAGCATCACACACACGGAAAAAGAGAATCAATAGAGACTGGTAAATAGGGTATAATGACAACCTGCACCTGGAGCAGCCTATTTCACATATTGATTTCATGGAGCTCTGTATTGAAATACACACTAAGGCAGGCTTCTTCCTAAGCAATAGTTTTCTCAATGACCTCTCTGACACTCAAACATTATCTGAAGTTACTCATCTCAGTGACCACACTACTTCTCCTCTCCCTTGTTTTTAACCCAAAGGGATTCTTGAACTTGACTTTTTTTCAGTCTCTTCTTGAATCTTCTAGGGGTTTGGTTGGGATGATGCTGGGGAGGCAGGAGCCATCCACTATTCTTTGAGTATGAGCACTTTCAGCCCTCCCCCTCTATCATCTCTTTGGCATTTGTGTTTGTTTATCCACAATTCCCTTCCTTCTTTTATTTTACAGATTGCTATACCCCTATGTTTCTTTCCCTCTTGGATGAGAGGCCACTGTTTTGCAGCACAGAAACTTAACTACTCCATGAAAATCAATTCAACAGATGTTTCTCCTTTGCAATAAGTTAGCTCAATGTAAGTGGTTTTACATCACTAAATATAAATGCAGAGGTATTTAAGGTATTTTGTCATTCACCCCACTTTTAAAGTTTGAGAAGCCTAAAGTTCAAAACATTAAAAGCTTGGTGTGAAGATACTATGGCTGTGCCATATGCCCATTTTCTTGAAAATCTTGAAATCTCAGGCTGTGCCTTGTAAACATGAAGTCTCTACAGAAAAAAGAAATCTCTACACTTGAGCAATTATTTCACATTTCACACAAAGGTCATTAGAAATCTGACACCTGGGTTCACAGATGTAGCCTGAAGCTGCAGGCTGCTAATGCACTTTGTGCATGCGTATGTGTGTCTTGCCAAAAAATAAAAAATCAACTGCAAGCTTACAAAAGCACAAAACCAGACATACTGCCAAGAACAGAATCTCCATCAGAGAACATCACATCTGTAAACATTACAATTCTACTAGCTTGCATGGTACGTTCACGTTACGAGTAGTAAATTGGTCTGGTGTGTGTTTATATCCAAAAAAATACACTTAGCAGGGACAGAAAACAAAAGTAAAGCCTTTCCAAAAAAATATCAGATGTTGTCATGGATATATTCTCGACCAAAGTAAAAAAGAAATCCATTCAACAGAACAGTTTGCAGAAATCCAGCTCCCTTTATGCAAAAAAATGAGCAGAATTGGTCAAGCCCCTGATTTTTTGTATAAACCTGTAATGTCATCAGGTTAAGAACCAGAGTAGTTACTGGTTACTCAGAATCTTCATTAAGGCATAATTCGAGACTAATATATACAGTCTTGTACCACACTGTGGAGGAAGAGGATGAACACTGGCATGAAACTCTACAGCAGATCCTAATTCTAAAATACCTTCAATTAATCATTAGGTTCATTCTGAGCAAAGAATTCTCATTCTACAAAAAAAAAAAAAAATTAAAAGAGATCTCAATATCAGTTCAGCTTCAGATAAACACTGCTAATATTTAAAATCCTTTTACAATGGCTATTAAAAGTTCTGTTTATGCCAGACCTACTATTGAGGTTCCCTACTGAGGAACATCATAATTTGCTGGATGATTACTTTATTGTGCAATTATTCAGAGCTTATTATATACACATCATCTCATCAGATAATGAGAATTGTCCAACAATCTTCATATCTTCCTGACCCATCCTCATAAGATGCTAAAGGTACAAGTTAGTTTGATAAGTTTCTGGACCAAAACCAGAGATGGCAATGGTTCAAGCTGATTGCATCCAAAAATGCACAATGGATTCACTGGCTAAGGATAGGGAAGCCTGTATTCCTGAGGTTTTCCTTCAATGTGCTGGGAGGAAAACAGGCTTTAGCTCTCTACAGTGAGTGAAAGCAAGCACTATTTATGTTGAGGAAGGGAAAATGCTGAATTATCTAAACCTAGGAGCAAGGAAGTGTTGCAGCCTCTGCAAATCCAGTGAAAAGGCAATAGTAGTAGCACAGTGATGTGAAGTGCCAGGCCAGTGTTTATTTCTGTTGTGTATGGATTGCAGTAAATACCTGGCATATAGTATGCATTAGACAAAACCCAAATACCTCTCCCATCCTGAATTTTGGGGTATTGCTCACTGCTGCACCATGATAACAAGCACATGCACCTTAGTTAGAAAAAAAGAATCCCAGAATATTTCCAGTGTTACTTGGTTTAACAGTACAGCTGGAATAGAGCTCTCTCCACAAGCTCACAGCCTTATGGGTTCATACATACTTCCCCAACTATTACTTGTGCCACATTAGAAGGAAAAATGCGATTTAAATCTATTTTTGTCTACAAGCTTCTGGAAAGCTAGTATACAGATGTACATTTCTTGTACTTGCATATGTAATCAATATTTTATATTTTCTATTTTTACTTTAAAGTGACAGCTCATAGGAGTAATTGCTAGCTGCTCAGATCAGCAGAGATCCACACTGGAAAGCTGACATTTTACAGGAAAGCCTGCTACCTTTAACTTAGGAAAACACCCAACAGAAATGGCGGGGCAGAACCAGCTTCCCACTGTACATTTTAAAATAAAAGCTAAGGACAACCAAAGTAACATCAAAATCAAGGCAATGCAGGCTTCAAAATGTGACCCCCCGTGAAAGTAGGCTGTACAAAACCCTCAAAAATATTAATATAAAAGTTTGTTTTTTACTCATCTAAAAAAATCAGACTAAAGAACGCTCTAAGCCGCTGCTGTTCTTGATTTAACTTGAAATACAGGGTGAATAATATTTTATATATTGTTATACACCTGAATGCAGGAGGAGCAGAAGACATCCCACACTGGGTTAACCCAGGCATCCATCTAGCTCAGTATTCTGTCTCCAAGGATGACAGCAGAAGACACTGTGTAGGCAGGGTACAGAAACTCAGCTGTTATCTGCACTTTGTTGCCTTTCTACTCCCCAGCACCAACACTCAGATGTCTGTGAGAACATTTGCTCCCCTTTGGTGTCTGCACATGGACCTGTTGTCCATGCTCATGTTCTACCTGCTCATCTGCCTCCACAGCATCAGGTTTGCCAAGCAAGGCAACGGTCCCATGTGCATGGCAAATGCTTCTCTAATATGCATCTTGCACCATTCTCTAATAAGATGGGAAGGCTATTTTTGGAAAGAAAAGCTGTGAAAATAATTTCCAGTACCCTGAGGACTCCTTTCAAGTGCTGGCCCGCAGCAACCAAACACACCTCTTTTTTCCCATCGAATTTCCCATCAGGCAGCAAGAAGAGAATGGGAATTACCAGACTGGAACTTGGCCCACATTCCAGGCTAGAGGAAAAGAAACCATCCAATTAAGCCAAGTGTTGTTGGGGCTCCCACCTCAGCCACTTTAAGCACAGAAAGGGGACAGACACATCTCCTCATGACACGAAGGCCACTCTGCTGGTTGTCAAGTTTATCAAGCCCTGACCAAGTAGATCATCACCATTGCCATTCTCCTCATTGCAAGTCAGACAGCACTTCAGCTTCACTTGACTTCAAAGATTTATTTTTTTCCCTCATAACTATTGTTTTTGTTTTTTCTAAGTGTTGAATCAGCCCAAAAGCTGTAGTTAAAACTCAGTGAATGAAAGATGAGGGAAGACTCACATGGACAAATTTACTGCCTATCAGCCAGCAAGGCTACTTCTGTGAGGATTACCTGTTTCTTGCAGAATGATTCAAAATCTACTATTTACATGTTTACAATGACCCAGCTCAGTTTGTCTCTGATGGTTCATGGAATAATCATGTGAAGTTATCTAGCTAGCAGATCTGAATGGCACTAACTTCTGCCAGAGGCAGCAATAAGCTGCTGAGAGCACATGCTTTTCACAGCCTAATATCTCTTTCTAAATTCAAGCAGAGCTGTCTCAACGATGAGTACATTTGAAAAGAGGTATCAAAATCGTTCTGATGGGCCACACAGATGAATTCAGAAGGAATTGCTAAGGCACAATGGGGAAAATAGTGTCCATCTCTCTTCAATTGCAAGAGTGCCCCCGCCTCTTCAGAAGGTGAGTGTCAGGGATCTGCTCTGGAAAACACTCATCTTGGGGCTCAGCATTTTCTGTCATTCTGGACACCTGATGACACCTGCCACAAAAGCCAAATACTTGAGTTTGTGCTTATCTGTCAATTGCTCCATCTCACAAAGAAAAAAAAAAACCAACAAAACAAACCCACAACCTTCAGCACACTTTTTTTTCCACCTACCCCATCAGCCTTTCCAGGAATCTGTATCTATTACTCCCTTTTCCTTTGGTTACACTCTCAACATTTGTTGACAGTGCAGGTGGTACCCAGGTGATATACTGGACTGACACAGAGAATACTGGTGGGTTGGGTATAATTGTTTTGTTTTTTTAAAAAAACCCCAAATCTATGTATTTTGGAGAGGTAAAGAAACAGAGATTATACTATTCACCCTTGACATTCTGCCAGATAACTTCAATGCTGTAAAATGGCCCCTAATGACCTGAATATAATACCATGGTGTGACAGTGTCATTTACAGACTGCAGGGTTCTTCCACTGGCAGCACAGTCTGCAGGCTTAATATGTGATGTGCAGGATTATACTGCCACTAAAATATTACTCAGTGCTGCTGAAATTTCAAATTACTTTTGGGAGCTAAATCATTATTCAGCTCTGCCTGTGCAGAGATACAATCCCCTGGTTGTTTTAATAACAGCAATTTTTAAACTAAAAGGTTGGTACTGTCTCTTTGAGGCTTGCTCAGACAGAGAAGTGGCCTCTTCACTGTCAAGCAAATTAATGTAGCAATGCATGGATGTTTGTGACCAAGAAAATAATTTCAGAAAAAATGGGCTCAGATTAAGAGAGCACGTAGTGATGTGGCTGATGAATCATTTTATTATTTCACAATAAAAGGAGAGAGTAGTCAGGTTTGTTCTACACTTCTCTACACAGGCACTCATGTGACCACCACCACATTCCTCTGCAGAGAGGAGATTGCTTAATATTTGAGGGGACACATTCTTCCTGAAGTAAATAGCACAGCTGTTGGGAACTGATGAAACCCAAATATGCCAGCTGAGGATGTGGCTTTCACATCATCCTGAGCTCTAGTTTCCCAAAGCTAAAGAAATAAGCTGAAGTTTGGGTTTCTTCTTCCTATAGAATTCCTACCGTGGAGTATGTTGTACCTTTAAGTAAGTATAGAACACTAAGATGGGCAGAACCCTGACAATCCAGCATAATAATCAGTGTACACATTAATTTACTAAGATACGAAGTAAAGCAAGACAAAACCAGAGGATGGACTAGTCATAAAGGCAAGTTTCTCCCCTCTGAAATACTGCCCATTTTTAAACTTTTGTTCAGGTTAATTTCTGTTTCCTAGCTAAAGCACCAGGCTGCTCTCTCCTACTATGAAGATTCTTAAGTCTGGGAAACGTTCCCAAGAAATGTTGTTAAAAAAAAAAAAAAAGAAAACTAGAGAGAACTGAGGAACAAGATGGTGCCAAATACAGGGGCTGAAAGCAACTTGCAGTAGTGAGCCTCCATTTGGAATAACCAGTCCAGATTTCTTCTTCAAACTGCTGCCTACTTCCTCATTCATTAATATTGTCCTTGTTTACACTTGCAGCCAGGCCAAAGATTTCTCCCCTCCCTCTGAATATCATTTCCTGCTTTTGACAGACACGTTCAAGTGGGAGATGTGTGGATGTCTCCATGGCACACTGCAGGCAGAGGCAAACCTCCTTGGCCACCATCCAAGCCAGCTGTAAATGAGCCAGCTCCAAACTGGAAGCTGTGTAAGCACAATTAGCCCAGCAGTAAGTCTGATCTAACACATCCTGCCAAGAGACTGAGCTTATTAGCTCCAGCTCAGCACAGTGCTAAGGATGGATATGGGCCTTCTGGTTTGGCTCCACAGAGAAGGTGGCCAGCTGAGGATGAGCTCCTGTCTGCCCTCAGGACGTGGTGTAGGTCCACCTCCTCTCAGGGTACACCTCTCTCCTGCAAGAACTCATTTTTCCCTCTGTATGCACTCCCCAAATGCTCTGACTGCAAACCAACGGGACCTGAGGACAGCAAGGTGATGGAGGGAAAAGGGGTGTCCAGGTGAGAACTTCAGAGGCAGCGTGAGAAAAAAAAAAAAAAGCAAAAAAAAAAAAAAGCACCAAGCAGGTGTTGGGCACACAGGTACCAGAAATGCCAAAGATTTGGGGAAAAAGCAGGGAAAAGTCCTGCAAGACTCTACAAACTGCTGAAGAGCACTTCACCTCAGCTTCTATCAGGTCCAGGGCAATAATGGCCAAAAAAAACCCCACTTTGATGGACAGATGTTAAATGGACTTTCTGCACTGGCACCTTCCTGTCTCAGCAACCAGAGAAGAAACTGCTCCATTTGGAGGACATTTGAACAGTCCAGAAGAGGAATGTGCTCAGGGAAGGAAATACCTGTTACCAAACTGGGACCTGAGAAAACAGCAATCCTCTGATGCAGTAGTTAATATTAAAGCAGCAATGATCCTTGGGGTTGGTGCTAGTTTGCAAGAGAAATTTCCAGAAACTTAATGCAGACGAGACAGAAATCAAAGGGTAGCAATGAAAATCATGATGGGAAAAAAAAAAAAAAAAAAAAAAGCAGCATGTTGTAAGAAGAGCACTTGAAGAGGCTGGGGATGTTTACATTTGAAAGGATAGTAATAAAACTGTCCTTGCTAAACTACATTAAACAGAAAGCAGCCCACAGATGTTAGTGAGCTCCTGCCCACCCAGTAAGAGAGCCCAGGAGCCAGAGGGAAATCCATTGAACAAGTACAAGAACCTCATTCCCAAGTAACAAAAGGAAACACCTTCTTCAGCCAGCCCATGGCTGTGGCAAACATTTTGTATCTTTGAAAGGTGGTGCTCATGCTTGTTTTCTTCTTCCTCCCACTCTGTTTGTAAAGCAGTATTTTTAGTTTCCAGTTGTTTGAGCTTTGAGCTGGAGGGGACAGGTAGGAGCAGAGCTGCAGACACATTCCTCCAAATGCTCACATGCTGCAGCTCTACCAGGGTTATTTTGACATTTTTGATCAGTGTGTCTATGTGAAGGTTTTCCCCCAGTTTGTTAGCTCAAAATCCCTCCTCTGAACAGCCTTAGTTTGATGTGTGGTGCAGGCCAGACATTCTCAGGAGGGCACAACTACTTTGAATATTTGGCCCTGATGATCAGCTGGGGCTCTACACCTGCTGGCATGTCACACTCTGGAAATGCAGATAGATCTCAGCCACACAGATCTTCATGATTCAAGGCAGTGCTTGAATCACTGATATGTGCTTCAAAGGAATTTTTTTTCCTCCCTTTTCACTGTCCTTTCATAAACTTATAAAAACATGAATAAATCAAACCAGATTAATCGTACCAGGTTAAGAGATGGACTTAGCCACAGACAAGAGAAATACAGAGAGCTGAGATTACACTTGCATTGTTCTTTTGTCTTGAGGAGGAAATAAATTTCCCTCTCTTTTCCCACTTGAAGGCCTGAAAAAGAAAGCTGTGCTATCAGAAATATCAAGGCCTAATAAAGAGTGTAAAAAACCCCACAGTTGTACTGAAACAATTGCTGTATTGAAAATATTTTTCAATATGAAAGTTATTTTAAAATCCACACCAGTATTATTATTGCGGGTTAATTTAACCTGATTTAAAATTTATCAGCCATTTAAGAATACATATATAGCACCTAATCATTAATTATTAATAGCCTCAATTCTGAAACACAACATCAACTTACACACATATACCTAATATATCAAAAAAATGTCTAACATATACAATATAGCTATACAGGTCAAATTAACCACTCAATCCCTTTCATTGCATATGTTTTCAGTGAAAAGATACAAAATCTTGGCTTCTAAAGCAGCTGATCTACAATATCCCAGAACAACGTGTTTCTAATAGTTGGACTAAACCACTGATAAAAAAGATTAAGGAAAAAAGAGAAGGTAGAGAAGTATTTGCCAGTTACAAATGCAGACCACCATAAAACAGGTTTGGGATTGGATCCAGCAGCCCCCCATGCATTTTCATGATAAACAGAATACTTGAACACAGATTCTATTAGGTTTCCTTTCAAAGCAATATTTACTTTTAAAAATAATCAGAAGAAAATCATTCAGAAGCCATCTGCCAAAAGAAGTACCTCAGCCTAA
The DNA here is from genome assembly GCA_023637945.1 of Phaethornis superciliosus. Taxonomy (NCBI): domain Eukaryota; kingdom Metazoa; phylum Chordata; class Aves; order Apodiformes; family Trochilidae; genus Phaethornis; species Phaethornis superciliosus. Next base: position 30,679,290 of record JAJQWJ010000008.1, read on the forward strand.
AAAGCCTCTCTACACACTCAGCATGTGTACACTGCTTTTTGTGTAGGCAAAATAAAACCATACTGCCAGTATCAATTCATCCAGATAGAGAATTTTTCATTAAAAATACAATTTCTTTTGATCGGTTTTAACTGTGCAGAAGTGACATCTTTCCCAACCACTGTCAAAGACAATTAAGAACAAGGAGCTTTTGAGAAAAAGTTTAAACCACTGGCCTGCCTAAATAAAAGGTCCTTAAAATGGCTTGGGAGGTCTTAGATGGGGGTGTAGCCATATGGCATGAAAATCAATATTCAGATATACATATTACCATTGCAAAATCGATTGTAAAAAATCTTTGCACATTCTCACAAAGGCCCAGAAGGTACAATCCAGTGTAAAGAACTAAATAAACTAAAGAACAAGAGAAAACAATGAAATATCTCCTAAAAAAATGAAAGCTTGAGTACACTATTTCAACTACCTAAAGAGAAGTGGATTTTTGTCCCTTTTTCACCTAAAACTTAAGGCACTTGAACCTTTTACTGAAAAGCACAGCACTGGAGACAATTCAAGAAAGAAGTTACCAACATTTTACTCAGTTACACTGCACAACATTTCCTGGGTATATCTTCACATTTCTTCGTGCTCACTTGGAGAAAAGCCCATATACAAGCAGACAATGCTCAGCTTAAAACACAGTTTGCTTTTGCATCATGGCTTTTACAAAAGATAAATACAGCCTCTCTAGTGTTTATAATTTAAGTTCATCATTGAACCACTGTTATTTTCCCCACCTACAGCTCAAGACTACTTCTTAGTTCCAGTCTCAACTGCTCTAGCTACAAATCAGTGGGTACCACCATGCTGAACAAGACCAAAAGACTTTGTCCAGTTACCATAGGATGTGTTTTTTGTCACAGGACCCAAGAGTTTTCTACCAACAACCACAGAGGTAAGCATGGGGAGAAAAAGGGCTCTCCATTCCATAGCCCCCAGTCCAATACTGACACGTCAAGGGGAAGAGTACCCAGAAAAGTGGGAGCATTACCAGTTCATCTGGCTACCTTCAGACTCAAAGCTTTACAGATCTGAAATTGCAGAAATGGAAAGAGAAGTAGTGGCTCAGACATCAGCAATTCCTGTACCCCATACCTGCCTACCCCTATAGCATGGGAGCACTTCCAAAATGATCACTACAATAACCTCAACTGGTTTTTCCTGTCTTCTTTTAGATGGGAAGATGTTCACGTTTTCTTACATCTATTTCTGTCAATAAAGCTGGTTTGGGGGACAATTTCCCTTCCTCAAAGCTCCAGCTTTTTCTGCTGCTGCTGTGTGTCTTACTTCAATAAAGCAAGTGATGCTACACATCCACACCAGGAGAAAATAATTAAAAAAATCAGTCACACAAAAGATGGGCTTCAAAAAGTTTGGTATGGGAGAGGATGAAGGAGAAGGGAGCCCTGAGCATGCACAGAAGCCAAGCTCTTGCTCAATTCCAGATCTACTCCTCTTGGCATGACAGCTCAGGGCCTCAATTTGGGAAAAAGCCAACTGTTTCATGCTTTAAAGTAAAGCTCTATGACAGGCTGTGCCACCTTTGTGTAACTTCTGATGTGATTTATAATCTGACTCAGCAACAAAGCCATATTGATAAGGCTATAAAACTTCCCTCCTTTGTTGTGCCCTGATGGATGCCACGGCCACCTTGCTGGGGTGATTTTTCACAGTGGCAAAGCTGGAACAAGCAGTTCCTGCCTCAAACCCCTTGTTACCAGCTCACCTTGCCCTGCCCTTTCCTCACTTCTCCCTGGTAGTGTTAGGACAGCTTTAAGATCTTGTGTAGCCCTTGTTTTTGCAGGGTTATTTTAAAAATGGATCAGTTCTCTGCCCTCGTTCAACAGGCAGCTCAGCTCTGCTGGAAGGAGAAGGAAAAAAAAGGAGGAGAAGATGCATCTCTGCCATCCCAGGCTTGTCAGAGGGACAGGAGGGTCTCTTCCAGCCCAACTCCCCACTAAGACATGAGCAAGCCATGAGAGGACAGACTAACACAAAGGTCCTCCCCACTCACACTTTGAGAACTTTTGGTGCTTGAAAAATCTCCAAAAGAGCATCTGCAGTTCCTAGAGATAGAAGGAAGAGGTTTGCATCATCTGAACCCTCATATCCCAGGAGCCAGAACTAATTCTGTGCTTATCTGATTTGACTTGGGGATTCCAGGAGCAGCAGGGCTGAGGAAATGGGTCTTTGCTGTAACCTTGTTGGAGTGCTCATCTTTTGTTTGCATTGCCCTGGCTTGCAAGATGACAGCTCTCAAGTCAGATTACTGAATGCCTCTCACTGCCCCAAAGTAAGACCATCTAAATAGCAGAGTTAAGCTTAATATGTAGGTTGCCAGGTATGACACCAAGAAAGAAATAATTCTAGACAAACTCAGCAGTTTAAAAATTGCCAAATCTTTTACCTTTTTTCTTTATAAGTTTTATGATATTATAAAATGCTTTATTTATTGGGCTGATCAAACAAAATCCATTCTTAATTAAAAAAAAAAAAAAAGCAACCTAAAACCACTTAAAATGTAATATAATCAGGCTGCCAAAAAAAAAAAAGTAAAAATGTGGAGGGGGAAAATACTAATTTAAAACAAGCAAACAAACAAACAAACAAAAACCCCCAACTCTCCAAACCCCCCTGGTTCTTTCTGTGTTTAGGAAGCCTCCGGAAATACCATGGCAAACATTCCAGCTCTACAGCAGCGAGGCCATGGGACCTGAAGGCACAGCAAAGAACTCCTTTCCCGAGACACAAAACAGAAAAGTGATTTTTATTTTATTTTTTTTACACGAGGCTTCAAGCTTAGGGAAATCCCCATGAAATTTTCAGAAGTATGGTTTCAAAACGGAGTGGGTTTTGGTGGGCATTTTCTTAATTTTTATTATTTGCCACACTTGTATGCCTGCATATACTATTTTTATACTAAGAGACCAATACCTTAGACCCATGTTTAGGGAACTTAAAACACAATATACCCTTTAAGGCATCAAGAAAAACTATTTGCCATGTCCTCTAAATCTCCTATTAAGAGTTACAATCAATACAGCTGCAAGAAATTACAGCATAGGTAAGACCTCTCCTCCTCATAGTCTTCCAGAGTCATTTCAGTTAGACCTATTAGTGAAATGATTTATGCACATGAGCATAATGGAAACATTATGAAAAACAACTCAAAATGTGAACTGGAGTAATAAGCTTTCATTTTTACAAACAAATCATGGGGATTACTTGGAAGCAATTGTTTGAGATGTAGGGAGTATGGATCAATAATAACTTAATAGTTGAGTATCAGTAGAAATTTGTGTTTTGCTTTAAAACAAAAAAGGAGAAAGCACCACCACACAAAACTGAAGAAAGTGCTGGGGTACAAAAGCTCAGCAAATGCCAGGCACACACCACTAATTTGCTTTAGTAGCCATGTCAGAAATGCTTCAAAGTAGCAGAGGTAAAAGAGGGATGGCATTTCTGCTGGAAGCAAGTTTTTCACTTTAGTCTTCCCTCTCCCCTCTCTTTCAGCCTATTAATATTAGTTTTACACATTTTTCTCCCATACAGCTCTTGAAAAGGTTGAGTTTTTCAAGGCTGTGAGCAGCCAGAAATGTTCATCAAGAAATGCCTTCGGGTCAGCTGTCTGTGGCTCATCAAAGTGCAGCACTGAAAACATGGATGAGAGGGAGGAGGATTATATCCACCCAGTACAGCAGATTAAAGCAAAATAAAAGCTATGTTGTGATGAACCTTAACTTTTCCCTTTTAGAAATGGGGTTCAGATATCTTCCATGCATCCTCAGTGCTGACAGACACACGGGTACTGACTCCTTCCCTCCCCTAATTTCAGCTCCATTCCAAACAACTACAAATACACAAGTGTTTCTTGAATGCTTTTTTCTTATATGAGGAAATGCCACGGGCATGTGAAGAGGAGCAAAAGTGGAGACAGCCCACATCATTGTGTAAGGAAAAGCAGCTGCTCCACAAGAAAATGAACATACAGACCAAGTTCTTCAGAAGCTCTGAACTATGCTGGTAACATGGCAAAGATGAGATAACCTATTGCTTTATAAAATGCTTAAAACAGCTGAGAAAACCCAAACCAAAAGCAGAAACAGAACAAGTTTGCATAGATTTATTTCCTTTAAGGGTGGGAAGCAACAGAGACCCTGGAGTGCCCACTCTTTTTCATTCAACAGCTGGACATGAGCTATTGAACACGCTATTGGAACTACTGCTCATTTTTATTCAGAGGTTTCTACTTTGTTTATTATAAGTACACATTTATTGACAGCAAGTGGAACATATTATTGCTCTGTTTTATAGCTTGAATGGTTCATGCAAAGAGTAATTTGTTTGTACTCTGTATCAGGATCAATACTGTACCAGGGATAGCCCCAGGAATGTTTATGCTGAGGGCTTTGCTTGCAGTGTTTTGTTGTTGCAATCAATTGACCAAACAGGACTGCTTCTTAAAACAACAAATAAACTTTGATAGTGAGCAGATCAGCCATTAAAGCATAAAATAAAATGCAGTGTCTGGAAAAAGACTGGAGGGCCACAAGTGATGGTCCATAAAGCTTTCTTACCTGAATATTTCCCACTGGCCTTTCTTCCTCTCAGTAGCAGGGGACTGTTTCCTCGACACCCTCACACAAGAAGATCCATTTCCCTGCAATAAAAATACAAATGCATCACACTTCCATTCTCCTGCATAACGTGGCAGCATTTGAAGAAGCTCACTGAGCAGACCTGAAAAGAATGAAGACCATTTGGATGTCCCAAGACCAAGTCTGGAGGACAGATGTGATGCTGGGCTGGGGTTTCAGCCCAGCTCTGCCACCCCCCAGGCTTTTAGAACTCACTTTAGCAGTTTAAGTCTTACAGGTTTTCTTGCCTGTCATGATGAGTTGAGGAAAAGATATTAACACCACTTTTGAGGTTTACATCAGTATTTCCCAAGACAAACAGCAATTGCTTTCCCATTAAAAGTCACGCTGAAGTCTCCTTTATTCTCTTTACAAAGGGTACTTGCTAACTCTTGTGAGAAGTGCCACGAAAAACAGTAAACCAAGCCCCAAACTCTGCTTAAACAAATATACAAAAATACCTCAAACCCGGGTAGCAAAACAAAGCAAGGTTATGGACTACATTGGCAAAGCACTGCAACTTCCAGGAAAGGCTTTTTAATGATAAAGCCAAGCAAAGGGAGACCAGGGAATGGTTATGGGCTGTGTGGATTCTGTTACATGCTGTTTCAGCAGGCAGACAAGGTCTCCTTACAACCTTACACGACACTTGTTCTCAGCAAGTACTGAAGAGAGGAACAAGGTGACTGCTTTTTGCTTCTCGTTTGACTGAATTGCATGCAAAAATTTTTTTTTTCCGTCAAACGTCAAAAAGTATTACGGAAAAAAAATAAGGCACACAATTCATGGCCAGCCCAGGTTCCTCCCCAAGGACCAGCTGCCGGAACAGACACTTTCATAATAACTCTCAAGATGCAGAAATCAGAGTTGACTTTAAACCTGCCAAAGAAAAACCCGAAGTTATGTTAAATAACTTGGGTTTTGCATTCAATATTTTGTTCTGCAACCACCTTGTTCTGTTCACTGATAATACAGTATAAACAAAGAATAAATACATGTCTGATAAATATATGTTAGAAACAGCAATCCCATCCCTGACTCACTCAGTGCCACCAAGGGACCATCTGCTCCAGGCAGGAGCTCTGCTGGTTTTCTTGTCCCACAAATAACAGCAGCTTTAGACAAGTTACATATTAACAGGCACCCTGGCTGAGTGATGGCCTTTTAAGGCCCCATTTAAGCTGTGAGTGCTACCCCCCATCTTCTCATCCAGAAGTTTTTCCCAGTGCTTTTGTTCTGCTTATACAGTCCAGGGCAACATGTTAACTGATTCAGATTCAGCATGTGTTAACGTGACTTCTTCAGCTAATCCAGACTTGGGTCTTAAATAAAGTTGGAATTAGTTACTTATCCAACTTCTAACTTCCTTTCTACAAAGGATAAACTTTTGTTCTGTCTGCCCCAGGAGCTGGGTACCAGCCCAGGTACAACAGGATGGGGACTTTGGCAAACTGGGCTGCAGCATTTTCCCTGCAGCTTAAACTTTACCTCTCACTTTTCTCTCCTGGACACTTGCTGACAACCTGGCTTTGTGCAGCTGCCTGGTGAGCTGAACTCATTTCCTTCAGCATGTTGTCTCATTGAAGAGCTGTGCCAACATAGCACAGGGCAGGAGTTTTAAACCTGCTTTAACTGCATTGCTGCAACACACAAAGTCAAGGTTTCAGCTCCTTCCCCCCTCCTCTGCACTTTCATTTTGCTAAAAATGGCACCACAATTCCTACTTTGCTTTATAAAGCACCTAAAGGACTGCCCCATTAACATTTCTGTGAATTCCCATTACAGACCACCCACTCTCTTGGCAAATCAACTTCAAGCTTACTCTAAGGAGACTGGCACTGTCCCCACCAGCATCTGCTCCCCTGTTTCATCATGCAATCTGCTCAGGGGCTGCAGCATCCTCCCTACCACCACCCCAGCCTCTTCCTGTGCCCTCAACACCAGCCCCAGCTCTGCTTCACAGTTTCTTAAAAGTAATATTAGCTTTTTATTAAAGTCTGATCCATTATTCCATCCTCTTTCTAGGAAGTTCTCCGAAACAGTCGTCACGGGCACAGTTTGGGGGTAACAGGTGATAGCTGAAAACAAGAACAGATGGCTGGGGGGGAAAAAAAAGAAAAAGAGACAACCAGAAACACCTTAAACCCAGCATCAGTCCCCCCCTTTCCCAGCATGAAACCATGGTCTCAGAGTGGTACAACTCCACACAATCCTTTTCACATCTGTACCAGGTTCATCTCCTGTGGGGAGGCAGCTTTGTCTGGCCACCAGCTGCTCCTTGTTTGAAATCCCAGGTATTTTGTGTTAGGTGATTTCTATAGCAGTGCCTATGTGGTGCATTACAAGTGCATAATAGCCAAAACCCTTGCTCTGAGTAGGTGACACCATGAAAATAAGCAGAGTGAAGGAGATGACCAAAAACAAGCAGGGAAGGCTGCAGAAGTTAAGAGGAGCAAAGAGAAGCAGCCCAAGAGGACTGTCACCTCTGGTGATTTTATTGTGTCTCTGGCAATATTAGGAATTTTTCCTAAAGCCAGCTCTCCGTGATCTCATCATCACAGAAAAAAAATCCTTCTTTTATATTTGGGCATGCTTGTTTTAAAGGATATACCTCTAGGCTTCCAAAGTTCAAAAGCAAAGCTGTAGAGGGGATTAACATGAACCCCAAAGACTCAAAAACTAGCAAAACAGTACAAGAATCCCCCAAAATTGTTTTCTGTATGTCATGGGCAATACAAACTCAACTCAGGGAATTTTGTTTTATTTATTGCCTATTAATGCACTTTCATTTACTGTTTCAGGAGCTGGGGGGAAAAAAGGAGACTAAGCAGTTCAGCAGACACTGAGGGAAACTCCTTTCCTCCTCCTTCCCAAGGCTCAACACTTGAACCAACACCTTTTTTCCTCCTGCTTTCCAAGACTAACTCCCTTTCCCTCCACAATGCCTAACACTCACATCCATCCCAATGCCTTTGGCAAAGGAAGAGGAGGCTGTGGATTGAGGACTGCACACACACAAGGGTTTCTGTCTGCTCCTCCTCCCTTTTCATTTGTCCTTCCACCCCTCCTTGCTGCTTCACTTGATTTCCCCTCTCCCAGTTTGGACCCTTCTCCTCCACTAATCCCAGTCCCCCAGGGATGTCCTCACTCTGGTCTGGAGTGGCTGCAGACCCCCAGGGTGCCCTAATTCCAGTCTGAAGAAGTCCTGAGCATCCTAACCCCCAGCCCTGCAGCCCCTGCCACCAAACCCAGGGATTTTGCCCAACATTCCAGACTCTTTCCATGTTCTTTCTTTCAGTGTGGCACTCTGCTTCTTAGTGATTTTGCCAAGATTAATCAAGAGAAAATGTTAAGATACATAAGGGAAACATTGAGAGCAAAATATGCATCACAGCAAGCCAAAGGACATAAGAAACACTGAAGGGGGGGAACTGGGAGAAATCCAACAGGGATTTCTCATAATGCCCAAATCCCACTGGGTGTAGAGACATAGCTATTAAACACCTTCCCGGAGTATTGCAGATCTTCTTGGAGCCCCATGTCATCTTCAGCCTTATCCTCTGAGGAACACAAGAGGGACCCTACAGTATCTCACTGTTTACACCTTGGTGGACTTAAATAACCATAAATAAATAAAATACTAAGGGTAACCAAGAGCAAAGCCTTCAGTACTCAAAATACTGCTTGGCACCTACATAACGCAACAAAAATTAAATTGGCAAATGCAAAACAGGCAGAGAAATTCTTGGAAAGCAGAAATACTGCAAAGATTAGTAACTGTGTTGTACAATCTTCTTACACAAATCCATAAGGCAGGTGCACTTCAGGGTATTTTTCTCCTCAAGTTATTTCCAAGTTTCAGCATTATTGTCCTTGAACTGCTGAATATTGTTCAAAGTCAAAATTCCTGTAAAAGCACAGCATGTCAGCAATCCCAACTTTTCATTTATCCAGGGCTGTAACTGGGTCATAAGTGAAGAACACAAAGTGCTGCACTTCCTAAATAAGCTTACGGGTCAGTGAGAGCACTTCTGCTATGCAGGAAAATGTACAAACTCCTATGAAGTGTTTAAATATTATATGCATTCCTTGTTAGGCACCACAGTCCTCTAGCAACTCAGAAGTTTTAGCCTTTTTTGAATTTCTGAAACAACTCCAAATCAACACAGAGTATATGCCTGATGAGCATCAGATGCTGTCCTCTGCTGAAAAAGGGTTAATCTGCTAGTTTTAGGGGACAGAGAAGCATCAAATGATGCTGAAGTAAGCAATGCAAAACAGGTGAGTGGTTGGAGGGAAAAATAGAGAGAGAGAGACTAAGGTTGAAGCAGGTTGGTGTGGTCCTTTCCTGGGCAAAGCTGGGGTAAGGAAGGAGAGGAAAGTTGGGAAGATCTGGGAGGAAGGAAGCAGAAGAAAAGGAAGTGAGAACTGCAGCTTCAAACTGACAACTTTCAGCTTTCCCTACACCCAGACTTGGTCCTAAATAATTCTCATTAAAAAAAAAAAATATAAAAAAGGCTCAAAAAGCACACAAACCTGTAACACCAAATTGCAGCACAGTGGCATGTTTGCAAAATGCCAGCATTCATCTGATAGAACAGAAAGAGGGACACACTTTCCAAACAAGCAGCAGAAAGCCACAGGAAGGGGCACAGAAACACCCCATGGTCCTCACCTGGCACCACCAAAAGCATCTTCCCCCTTGCCCATTAGCAAGCCCTGGCATCAGCCCCTTGTGCATCCCAGCACCCCAAAAAGTCTCAAGGAACCTCTGGACAGCATTCCTGCACTATTTCTTCCCCAAAGGTTGTTCCCAAAAGAGAAGCAGGTTCTCAGAGGGGGCTGGGAGGGTGAAGCTCAGCATGCTGAAAGCTGCAGCCACTGAGAAATGCCATCATCTCTGCTTGCTTTACCACCTTGTTACTACTGGGAGTAACACCCCCCTGGGTGTTTGTTTTTTCAGGCTGACTCTGCTATGGTACCAGGGTAGAGCTAAATCAGACAGATTCAAAGTAACAAGTATTTTCATTTTTGCTTGTTTTCTCCCCCTCCCGCTGTTTTTCACTAGAATAAACCCAAAGGTTTTGTTTATTCACTCACAATCTCCTGAATTAACTTTCCTGAATTTTAACAGAAAATTTTACCCTCTCTTTCTTCTATAAATAGAAATGAGTTAAGTGTCAAACTTGTATTTCTCAATACTCTAAAAACCAAATAAATAACTGGAGTACACTTTTTTTCCTCAGATGTAGGAAGCCATGAAGTTGGAATTTCCTCACTTTGAGGTGGAAGGGAACATGAGAGTTGTGTCATACCCTACTTATAAAAGCCTAACAGCAGTGGTAAGCTGTATCACAACCTTCAGTTTATCCTTTGTTTCTCTCAACTTATTCCACAAAAATCTCCTTCCTGGAAGATTACTCATCTCTTTTCCAATCCAGCTCTCTTTTCTAAGATGCAGGATAGATGGAGCCACTGCACCTAAAGTTCCCAGGCCAACATTGCTGCTTTCCATGACTCTCCTCTCACACCACAATCCTGGAAACCCTCAAGTTGACAGGGAAGGACTTCACCCCACTTCCCTCCCAGCCCTGCACTTCAGATTTCAGGGGCTGGATACAAGTCAAAGACTGGATCAGGAGATCCAGAATCAGGAGGGAAGAAAGGATGTAAGCTGTAGGAGGGAAAGAGAAGCAGGAAGACAGGCACTTTGGGGTCTTTGCTGCAAAGAAATGATCTACGCAGGTGGCTTTGGGATGAGCTGAAAGAAGAAAGATTTGGTGTCCCTACTCTGTGCAAAGGGAACCAGCCCAAGCTCAGCCTCACACCCACAGCAAAAAATCAACCTGGGGGTGATGAATTCCATACAATTCCAGTTTGGAATTCATTATAATTTCACAAGTGACCATGGCAGTAGCTGCTCCTACCTGGTCCTCAGCAGGCAGCAGCACACAAGCAGCATCCTCTGCTCCTGGCAAAGGACAGAGCTGCCAGCTCACAGGCAGAGGATAACAAGAGTTATTCATCTTGGCTTAAAGCTGAACCATTGTTCTGGAGCTTGGACATATCTTGTAAAATCCCATTATTAGAAACCATTCGCCAGCTATTTCCGTAGCAACTTTTTTAGTACGTTTTGGGTTGGTTTAGAAATTTTTCCCCCTTTCCTTTCCCTTATGTCCTATTGTACATACAGAGCCCTAAACAATAATCCACTCAAGCACAGCCATGGAAGTGGTTTGAAGGAACAAAAGGCTGCTTCTGGCATAACCAGTGCATCTGAATTTCCCCAGAAAGATTTGCAGATTTGCAGAGTACCAGAAGCTGCTGACTTCCCTTGTGTGCTGGATACAAAATCAGCTGTAGGCAGGAGGAATCTACTAAAATTACATTTGGAAGCATAGACTAAGGGTTCGGGTGAGTTACAAGAAGGTTCTGCAGTGATTCTTGCTGAAGGAATAGGTGGGAGAAGGCTGACCTGAAAAGAAAGCAGCATGTATGGACAATTTAAAAACAAAACAAACCAACCAAACAAAAAATTCCAGGGAGGTGATGCAGTCTCTCAGGCTCTGCTAAAGATGATTATTGCCACATACTAGCAGTCAGCACCCACCCAAGTAGTGTGCCATCAACTTAATTCTCACGGGAGACTGGGAGAACAGGGAGACAGGATTAGACATGCTTGTTTTTAACCATTCATTTCTCTCTGGTGGAATCCTATCAGCACAGCCTTGGCATCAAAATTACTACCCTTCAAAGTGTGCAGAGTGCCTTTTTAATTTTATGTGTAGCAGTTATGTCATGTGGGGTTATTTATTTTTTAATTTAAAGTGGTAAAACATATTTAATCTGTTTGGAGCAAAGAACAAATTGATTTAGCGGGCTGTTCAGTGCTCTCCCTGGAGACACTCCACCACACTCAGCAATCTGGATAGAAGTTGAGACTTCACTGAAGTAATTTTAATTGTAGGTCATAAGAAATGTCAAGATATAAAACACCAAGGAATACTAAAAATTAAGCCATCATCGCTGAGACTAACAAATGTCTTATATTTGGCAGCAGATTTATTACATTATTATTTTTTTTAATCTTTATGGTGTTACTAAAAAGCACAGTAGCATAGCAAAAGATGTAATGCTTTTTTTTTTTTTTTTTTTTGCTGCTGGGGGAAAAAACACCCTAAAACCTACATTAAGGGAAAAATACGGGGGAGAAAGAAACCTAAAACAACACTACACTTGTGATAGTGGAAGGGAAGATAGTTTTTAAAGAAAACTTAAAAAAAAAAATCCACAAAGTCTTAAATACAGAGCTTTGTGCCCTGCTTTTATCAGAAAAAACTCTCTATTTCTTCTTAGCTAAAAAGGACTTTTAAAACATTTTTTTAAACGTGGAAAGTGCATACCACCACCACTGCCCAACTCCTGGCCTGTAGTTTTCATCTGGATCCTGCATTTACTCAAACCTTTACTCAAACCTTTTATTCAAACCTTACCTTTGTGTAACTTAACTGAAATTCCCCAAATTTTCCTTTGCTTGCCTCAAATAACAATGACAAAAGAGGGCTGTGACCTCAGCAGCATAAAGCAAAAAACCCTTTGGTTCATCTGCTTAAAACAAAGCAAGCTAATAATTCAGTGCATTCATTTTAAAAATCAAAGCCAGTATCTAAGAGCTTTTACTAAACTGTGTAAAGAAAACATTCACAACCCATCTCCTTCTCCCACATTCTTTTATCTGAAATGAAGTTAAAAATGTTAGCAATGTGAAACCAGGGGTAAAGGTTTTTGCCACCCCTGCCTAACCCTTTAAACTTATCAATATACAAATTTCTATTCATCACTAAACAGGTATTTGAACAGAATGCAGTTGAAGTGATGTGCTAAAGACCTACATTAAGGGAAAGGAGTTCATGTGTGTGGAAAGCAAAAAAAAAAAAGAAAAAAAAAGCAAACATCCTATACTGCTGCCAGTCAACTCATTAATTCATTAATTACTAATTAGAAATACCAATTTTATTGCTTTTAGCCACTGTACCAAACAGGTGTACCAAAACTTATGGATGAACACAACTCTTTCAGCATGAAGCCGGACATGTCACACAGGTTCAAATCTCTCCACTGCCAACTCTTTTTAATTTTTTTTTTTAAAGTAACTTCACACCAGCTCGCTGAACACTACCATACCACAACCACCTTCTTCGGCAAGATGAAACACCTCGTGTGTACCTGCAAATCTGTGTCTGCACCTGGTGTGACACGGGGCTGTCACCTGCATTGCCTGTGCTGGAAAGCTGCGACGCGGAGACCCCAACACAACTGTAGAGCTCCAAGCCTTTTAATTGCAAATTAATGTCAGAAAAATAAAACCAACAAACGGAGTAACTGCACAGATGCCTCAGAGGAAGGGTCACATCTTGGGGTTTGGTAGCTAGGAGCAGTGTTTCACCAAACCATCTGCCCTCTAAGTCATTTGGCCACAGCAGATGAACGCTCCTTGGTGTATCACACAAGCTGTTGAGCAAACTCCCAAACTGGGAGCCCTGAATCCTGGGTTTCTGGTCCCCTGGAGGGCTGCAGGGCAGGGTCCAGGGTCTCCCCTCATGCCAAGCCCTGCCAGGCTACCCAGGCTGAAACTTGAGGTCAGCAGCAGCTCAGAGAGGCAGCCAAGAGCAGGGAATGTTGCACAATTGGCAGACATCTGAGCTGGAAGGACACTCACTTCCAAACAAGCTGAAGTTTGCCTCAGGATCTTCTAAATTTTCCTGCAGGCTGTTCGTAAACTCTTCCACTGACAGCATTTGTAAAACGTGGGTTCAGTTCACTAAAAAAGGGAGGGAGAGACCCTAAACAAAACCCCAACCCTGCCTCACCAACTCTACTTGTGCATAAGCATTCTCTCACCTCTTTTCTGTCCTTGAAAGCCCTTTCTCTCCAAGACTCCAAAAGCTTTAAAGCCATATTAAAGCCACCAGCATCCAGCCCCAGTTCTGAACAGGCACTGCTGAGGCCAAGCCACCACCCTCCATGAGCTGAGCCCTTGAAAACTCACTCAGACACTTGGAGATGTGGCTGGAGATGCTCCACTGTGTTCTTCCAAGGAAGAGAAGTGTCCCCAGAGCAGGACACCTCACTTTACATGTGGTTCAGGCAAGGAAAGTGCATTTTCCTTAAGAACAACTTAGGCAGAGGCCAATGTGTCCTTCTGGCAGCTCCTCTCCGGGGGTGGGATGGACATCTGAGGAAGGGTGAATTGGAGAGAACACAGCTGTTTGCTCAGTGAATGAGTCACAGAACTCTGCTATTAATTCTTCCTCCCAAGAGAATATGCCCCCATGCCAGCCCACCCACCATCCTATAAAACAAACAAACATATAATGGAGGTCAGGAAGGGGGAGCTCAGTAAAGGGAAAGGGAAAAAAGGGACAAAAACACCCAAGCATTTAATATTTACATAAGAAAGAAATGTTTCATTAATTACAGACAGAATCAATTTACAGCTATTTTCCTTAAATTTCTCCGTCAAGCCCACAGATTTGAAGCACTTTGAACTGTGCTGTGCCAGTAATTGTGGATGAATATTTTAGATGAGTCTTGAATCACTGTACTGCACACACCAAATGAACTAATAAGCTGCTCATGTGTGGACTACTAATGTTTTTTTCTTTCTTTCCTAGACAGATGGAGTGCAATCTAAAATCAGCTGAACTGGCTACTGGGAATCTTCAGAAAGGCTTAGAAAAATCTTTAGTTCTGCTGTTTTATTACAAATTACCACTCAATAGTCTGCATGTGTTAAAAAGTAGCCAAAAAGATGCAGAAAACCCCAAAGAAGTTCACAAAGATATGAAGGAAGAGCTGGACATTTCACATGACTATAGCAACCCCCAGAGAGTGACAATGAATACTGTGAATGTGGTGAAATGTTATTACAGGACTATTGAAAAAGGGACATCCTTGCTATCTACATGATATTTATCACAATATGTCCATTTACAGGCAGACACTTAAAATCACATATAGTGGCATATCAGTTCCATAATCTGACAGATGTGTTCCAGTTCACAGAAGCATCTGTTGAATCATTAGGACATCAGAACAGTCAGCTGCACTTTGAGGACTCTTACAGAGATTAAAAGTTCCCTTATTCCAAGCAAATTTCAAGTGTCCTCATAGATTAAACTCCTTTTTCATATACAATATCAACATATGACCCAAACTCCAGAAAAATTAATGTATGAAACGTAAAGAGTAACTTCCCTAGAGGATTATCTGTTTTGTTCTGCTCCTTGTTCTGCACCCTGCCTCACATTGTGTTCAGCAATGTGGAACAGAAAACAAAGGTACAACTTGAATCATGCATAATTCTGAAATATAAACTAAGATGTGGCCCATACTGGCTGACCAAAGCATACAGAAGAAGCTGCCTTCAAGATGAAAACCTCCTCCCATCTGATAGTTGTACTAATTGCTTCTGAGTTGCAGCTAGGGACTGGAAGCGAGCAGTCTCCATTCTTACACCTAATTATACAATTATTTGAATTAAAAAAGATCAAAAAACCTTGTGGAAGACTCCTACGAGTTCTAAACAAGTGTGAGCCAATCACATCCTTCCTATGCTTCCAACCTGAGTTTCCTTGCAACCATAGAGGTGGGAAGATTAAGAAAAATGTATTTCTTAGGAAGAAATCCTTCTTAGGGAAGAGGATCCCCCATATAAGCTTCGTTCAAAAACAATTTAGCAGTGGATTCTTTGTTTGGCTGGAGAAACAACATAATAAAATGAACCAACCCAAAAAAAGGCCTCATTGACTGTTTCTCAGACATGACTGAATCTGTCTGGTCTGAAGCTCCTGAACCACAGGGTTGCCACAATTAATTCAATGAACTATTTGATTTCACTTAAGAAGCCGAAGTGCGTGTGCATCACCATACAAGACTACAGATACCAACACTGCATTTGGGTTTTGCTTCCTCCTAATGCTAAAGCAACAGCCTGCCCCAGGTTCTGGAGCTCTTTAGTGCAGAGGAAATCAAGCTCAAGTGGGAATGTAAAAGTTGAGACTGAAATCAGGACCACCCTTTAAAAAGGTCCCGTACTTCTGAAGTGATTCCCTTGCTGCTAAACCCAACTGAGGCTGCTGTCTCAGTTGCATTAAATTATTAGCTAATTAGCCCTGAGTAAGGACAACAGTGTGTTGATGCTGGCAAGCTGTGAAAAGAACACTTCAGCACAGAAGACCAATAGCATTTTTGTCTGGCTTACAATAAGAAAACTGCTGGCCCAGGTTATGAGTTGATGCCATTTTTCATTTAGCAGACAAGACAGCACTAGTGACAGATCAATACAGTAACTTTATGATGGGCTGCTGCTCCTGCAGATGGCAGGACCATAAACAGGCATCATTTTTAAAGCCTGGAGAAATCCATTACTTAGACAGAAACCACCTTGACCTTTTATAATATTGAGACATTCCTACAGGAAAAGGGAAATCGGGAAACAAAGCAGAGGGAAAATCAGGAGGATTAGCTGTCCTGTAAGAGAGCAGGGAACAGTAGCTGTTTGAAAGTCCCTATTTAAAGGAGTAAGCTTTTGGGGAGATCTCATTAAAGCTAGAAGGTTGGCACCAGGTAACTAATTTTTCCTTCAAAGGGAAAATAGTATTTGGAATCAGTTCTTATTTGGTACAGTTTTCTTATATCTAGGTTATATGGGATACAAAAAAAAAAAACAAAAAAAAAAAACAAAACCCCAAATGTGTTTATTAATTGTTTAAAATGAACCAAAAAGCCAACAACCAAACAAAACTACAAAAAGCCCCAACACTTCAATGTGTCCTTAAAACATCAGATGAGTTACTTTACCATCTGTGATTAGTAAGCATTTAAGAGAACAGTTGCAAATGGGTGGGTATTTTCCCCATATTGCATTTGACTCAAAGTACCATCTGCACGTAGGATTTGTTATTCTGCACCAGTATTGGGATTTCCTGTTATGTTCCAGTAATGTCACAAAAGCAAAGGAAAACAAGAGGAAGGTTTTCTAATTCCAGTGCCTTTATGGCAAGACCTCTAGTTGAGGAGACTGTAAAGGATAGCACCTTAATAAATTATTCAGGCCAAATCTTCAGCTGAGGACCTGGGTAGAGCATCTGGCCCCACAGTTACAGCCTTCTTTTTACTTTAAAAATGAAATCACCACAGAGCAGGGTGAATTAATCGTACAACCAGCTTGCCTCTTCCTCCCTGTCTGAGGCTGCTTTGTGTCAATTACTAGAAAAATATCTGCTTAAGCAGGAAACTAATTTTACAAAAGCCCATTGGGTTCACGGGCTTTCATCAATACTTTTTGGTTGCTGCAAGTAACTAATTAATGTTAATGTCAACATAAAGGATGGAAGAAGGAGGGAAATATTAACCAGAGCAATATAAAAACTGAGCTGGCTGCTTCTTCCCCATACAGTCCTGCCATGCAACTGGCTTCCAGTTCATGCCTGAAAAATGAGTTGTTGTTATTAATCTGGTCACTAATTTTCCTTTGCATAATGTAAGTGAAGAGCATTACATTTCCCCCTTAAGTAATGCCAATTATGCACAGCATCAGTTTAAAACACAGCAGAACAGCACACAGACCAGAAGTCTTTCAGCTGAGCTCCATTTGTGCTAAGAATAACTTGGTGCACATGTACATGATGCTAAATCTGCCAATGATCTTCCTTTGCTCCCAAACTAAACCCCCTGAGCCTTCTACAGGAGCCTATATCCATCAAGCTGTGTCGAAGCAGGAAAACTAGGTATTGAATCTATTTTAAAAACAAATTGAATTTCTTTAAGCTCAAAGGCTAGGGATGGTTTCCACAGCTTCACATTTCTAACCTCACCTCTTTTCAGCATGCACAAGGGCTCTTTATATACCCAGCCATGCTTAAACATGCTGCCTGCCAGGCCTGCCAGCCACCAAAACTTGGTTTCAGCCCAGAGACTCTGCCAGATTACTACAAAAATCACTGGTGCAAACGTGCAAAGCAGCAGCCCACACATCTGATTCTCAGGACACAAAATATCCTGCGACTTGGTGCCCCTACAATCAGGCTAAGTAAGATGCTAAATAAACTCAACGGCTTGGGTTTTGCTTTTGTTGAGGGTTTTGTTTTGTTTTTATTAAATAAGCTGATAGCATTCTTGGTTTCAACCCCCCCCACGTATTTCTAAAATAATGAAAGCCTGCAGCACTCAGCAATCATTACTGATGCTGCTCTTACAGCCTCACAATGACACTGTTTCAACTTGAAGAGAATCCAAAGCTTTTCCCTGGTCCTGTGCCCTCAGTGCCTGTTCCAAACCAGAGGCTGAGCCCCAGCACACCTGGGACACACAGCCCATCCCAGCTGACTGCTGCCTCTGGGAAGGAGGGAAGGATAATCCTCTATTTCCATTTCTTATGTTGCTTTTTGTTTTGTTGTTTTGCTTTTTCCTTCTTCTCCCTACATCACATTGAATCTCAGTTCCAATACACTATTTCCTTCTCAGCAAGGCTGTCACCACAACTTTGAATTTTTCTTGGTTATCTTCTCTCCCTGGTAAGATCTGAACTACACTCTTCATCCAAGACTGGTCTCTGCAGATTCCCATTCTGGTCTTTCTTCAAATTCCCTGGATTTTCTGTACTAAGAGAGCTTTAGTCAATAGGGACATGAACTCTCCTGGTTGCTCTCATAGTATTAAAATTAAGAGAGAGCACCATGTGAACAGCTTTATATATTTTAACACTATCACCAGTGAAGTGGGAACCCACTGAGGACCTCCACAATTTCTTATTGGAGAAACTGTACACAAATACAAGTGACCCTGCAGCAGCTTTTTTAACCAAGAAGTTGGTTAATCTGAAAGAGAAAGAAAAGAAAGACAGGCATCCAACACCACACCAAAAATTCCTTTTCACCGGAGTTCCAGAATCCAGACTACAAAATCCACACACACCTTGTTATCTACTTTTCTTTCCTAGCAAAGCCTTGCTTGAAAAAGTGCATATCTTAAAGCATCCATCCAAGATAGAAAATCATCTCTACATTGTATTTGGGTCACCACGTTCATGTGAGACTCCCCCCTTTCAACATAGATTTTGCCAATGCAATAAAAGGATGGATTTTTAGTTGGACAGTAAAGCATTTGTAAGAGGCATCATCTCTTCATTACGTGTAGTGCTGCAATCATATTTAACTCCATGATGGTGACCAGAAGGCAAGATCACAACACATATATTAATAACACAAATAAGGAGACTAAAATAGCACATTCACATTACACATTGTTCATGCTGCCATCCACCAGAGGCAATCCTTTCGAGTGTAATAAAGTGAAGGTATTATAATTAGAGAGTTCATAATGCCATTTAATCAAGTGCAGAGCTGAAGCACAGGGGCTGTGTACCAAAGACAAAACCACATGAAGCAGCACAATGCCGAGTGCAAGAAAGGGCACACACATTTTGGGGGGAAAATAACAAGTTACTACAAAGCCATGTTTGTTTTCAAGTACTCAATCAAAAGAGTTTGCATACTAGGTAATTTTGCATCATGAAAAATTTCTTTCATAAACTGCAGGTGAAATATGACCACACAGAACTGTCTTTTGATTATTACCGAAAGGCCCAGATCCGAGTTCTCAGTTTGTAAATTAATTCTTCATAGTTCTATTGGAAGACTTAATTACACTTCAACAATACTATCATTATTTTTACAGTACTGTCTGTTATTTACAAAGTGCTTTGCAATCACTAACCAATTTCCATGAGGTCTCCAGAAGTCATAACAGTGTGAGGCTGAGACAGGAGAATCCTGAGCTATCAGCAGGAGAACAGCAAGGGCTGAGTGAAACCAGGAATAAAACTGAGGGTTGCTCCATAATGAGGGCAATTTCCCCGGGGTCACAGTATCCTTAGCACACTGAGCAAGAGAAGCTTCTCACAATGAAGATCAATGTTACAACAGGTCCTTCCTGTGTCTCAAAACCAGACTGGGAACTACCTTGTCCCTTTCCCATGAAAAAGAAAAATGTATGCTTAAACTAAAGGTAGCCTGAAATCACTCTTGCAAATGAGAGAGATCAGCCACTCACATTTTTTTAGATTAGCCTCCTGACCAACCTCAAAGATGTTGCACATCTGCCTGCTCAGGACTTGTGTCCCTGGCTGGCAGGAGTGAAGACATTGCACAAGGAAGGACCCTAATGACAATGGTTACAGCTATAACTCATTTCCCTTCTGATACACAAGATGTCCAGTCTTATTCTCTACAAAAATAAAGAATACTCCTGTTCCAAGTAGCCCTTTTTTTAACAGAAAGATTTTTAGGAAAACACGAGAAATAGTTTCCTTTTCACATAAAACTAGCATGCAATAGCAAGTCAGGAGCACAAACAACTGATTGTTCTCTGAAAAATATGTGGGATTTGAAGCACAAAGGGTTATGGCCCAATTGTTATTTATTTCCCAGATGCATCTAAGAAACCCTCAAGACTTGAGCTTGATCTTGACTTGAGGCTTTGAAACCCAAATGTGATTTTTTCCTTAGGATACCTACGTAAAAATAATATACTCAATGTATGTATCCACATTACCAGGTAAGTGTAACTTAACACACCAATAACCAAGTTATTTCTTACCCTATTTTCTAAGTGTTACAGTCTGATTTCTTCTTTCCCTGCCCATCATGTCCAAGTCCTTTTCCATAACTGCACATCAAAAGGAAGAAAGTTGTAGAGATCACATGCTTTTATCATTTATTTCCAAATAGCTTATTAATTTAAAAACTTCTTTTGATTTTGTTGGGTCATTTACACATTTCAAAAACCTTGGGTGCTTAAAATCTGTAGAAATGAGCACCCCAAAACTTTATTATGGAGGGGAAATGTGATGTTTGCTTTGTTTCTTCCTCAAAAGCATTAATTTACAAAAGATTTAGGAAAGCTTCTCCCTCATCTGCACTCTAAAAATATTCCTTGAAATGCAGTGAAAGGTTCACCCTGCCTAAAACAAATACAAATTAATGTACACCAAGCAAATGGCAGGACAAATAGCCTAAAACCTCACACTCCTGTTCTTACCTCTGCTGTCAGAGTGGTTCCAAAGAATGTTTATCAACATGGTGATAGGTGCTTTATATATATAATATATATATATTTATATATATACAAACAGATAAACACCATAATTCACAGCTTTGAGGTAGATGAAACATGAGTCTATTCTGTATTAGTGGAGATGAATGTTTGACACCTTAATCTCCAATAAACTATTCTCCTGTAACTATAATCCTAGCTCAGTCTGTGGGAGATTTGGGCAGATGATGTTAATCCTAGAGCAAAATGTAAGCAACATGAATCAAGTCGAAGCTTTACAGAACATTTTAGCCACAAGCAGTAGCTCCCATCAAACAGGACATGGCCAAGATAAAAATCAGACTGTTCTAATATCCTTAGGGCTTTGTCCTGCCAGCACTAACTGATAATGTGCCTTATGAGAGAGACTGGCAGAACAGAGCAAGGACAAAAATCTATCTCAAATCTTTTATTGAAGTGGGTAATGTTAATGAATCCTTCCACTCTACTGCTTTTAACTGAAGCTGTGCCACGATAAACTGTTTATTTCACTCACTGATTTCACTCTGCTTACATACAGTGTTGATTCTATAACCATCTCAGAACCATTTACACCACAGAGTACCTTTGCTGCACGGATTCAGATGCCTTTAGGATCTGTCAGGAAGGCTGCAGCACCTTGCTATTGAAAAGGAAGTGTTTTAAGAGATGCAAACTAAAAAATCAGCACCCAAATCTAAACATGGAGTTCCTTTCACGTGCAGTTTTAATAGAGAACTTAAGTTTATTGGTTTGTATTGCCTTATTAATTTTTACTTTAAATAGTTTTCCTTTATTTGCACCATAATTCCTTGTTAATGCTTCGCAGAGAAAACCATACACAATTTTCCTGACACAGACTAAAACTGTTTAACATCCAGTTCAAACCAATGGCTGGTACAACCTGAACCCATTGCATCACGTCTCTTTTTTCTAATTTTCCCTGAGACAAGACACCAAAAATCACTTTACTGTCACATTACTGACAGTGACCCTCAGAAGGTGGCGATATTTTGATCACATTAGTCTTAAGAGATCCTAGAGAAAACACAAGTAAATCCTTTCTTACCACTTCCTAATTCCAACAGCCACTGTAACTTAAGTGCTCAAAGGTGCACACAGAGAACAGGTGAAAAGAGAACTTGCACCACCTTTCACTTACACCTTTCATCTTGTTCACTGAACACATTTAGGGTAAATCTAAACCTGGAGTCCCAAGCATCCCAAGATAGAGCTGTCACAGTGCCAGCAGGAGGTGACACTTCTGTGACACTGAGAAGGCAGCTGCAGCCCATGGCAGAGAAGACCCAAGAAGCTGTTCACCTAAGAGCTCACAGTCTCAGCAAAATCAAGTACCTGGAAGTCCACAGAGGAAAATAAATACGGCTATTAATATGATGACTTCTTGCCAACACTGCAGGAGCACCGAGTTGTCAGGCAGGATTTGAGCAGAGCAAGCAGGGAAAGGGACACTTGGAAGGAAGTGTGTCCCAGGTGCAGAAGGTGATGCCAGCAAAGGTGTGAAGGGTGTCATGGGAGCATTAACCCTCACACTGCTGAAAAAACAGCCTTCTGGTGAGGATGGTCACCTACAGGTGCTCACATCCACTACACCCAAGACTGCAAGGGCACAGCTGATGGGAGCTGTCACCTCTATTTCCCTATTTGATCCACTTTTAGAAAACAGAGGTCCTGATGTGAAGAAATCTGAGCCGCCCAGAAAGGAGCCAACTGTGCTGCAATGTGGTTTGTCAGGAGGTCAGGCCAACCCCCCAGCTATGGAAGTGTCAGGAGACCCCCCCAGCTTGCTGCCCCTTCACCCTAATTTCACATCATCTTCTGGGCAATCATGCTTCCTACTTACACACTGCTGAGGAGACATAACTGATCCTCCCACAGAGAGACAAGGCAGAAAAGTATAACCATCCCCATTTTGGATGGAGAGAAATATATATTGCCTACAGGGGACACTTAATGCCTGGAATAACCTGATGCACTTCCACAGGCCTGGGAGGACTCAGCCTCAGGCATGCTGGTAGCCAACTTGGCCAACAGAGGTCAAGGTGTTTGTCAAAAGCCATCGGGTGTTACTGTGGGTACACAAGGAGAAGCCAACTTTGTTCTCAGGTCACCATACAAACCATACCTGGTAAATACCTGTGGTGGGTTGATTTGGGGTTTTTTTGGGGGGGATGAAGAATTCTTTTGTTGTTCTGGCGTTTTTTTTAAACAAACCTATAAGAACCTGAAGACCAAATAAAATCAAAGCTTTCGCTACAAATCCCTCAGTGGAAGGAAGGAAAATCCCCACGACTTAATTCTCAAAATAATTGTTATTATTTTTCTGTAGCATCCAGAAAATTACCATGCTAGCTGATGCCAGAAGACTAACTTGCAAATGAAAGGCATAACATGTGAAAAACAGGACAGCAACATACAAATGCCATGATGTATATACAGTAAATAACACAATGAGAAGGCAGAATGATATATTTTCCTGTCTTTTGTTACTAAGCTACATATGTTACTTCCAAATGCCATGGTGGGTGGGACTAAGGTTTCTGTAGTAGCTTTCTCTTATTTTTAAGGTCTCCAAGTTACATATGGGACAGCTATGTGTGTGTTTACAACCACAAATGACCGATAGCAATTAACCAACCAAACTTCCAAGAAAATAATAAACTGATGTCATCTGTTCTTTAGAACTCTTCTGATATCCTTGAATTACTCTCTTTATCTTTTCTTTTGTGGCTTTAGAATTGCTAGGAACTTTAGAAATGGAAAATAATCTTACCAGTTGAGTTTTAACAAACATCTGACTCCATCAGGTGGTTAACACCATCGTAAGGCCAAGATCCAGGCTGGGAAATTTACCCCACTATTATTTCCTGATCCACTGCTATTGCTCAGTCTCTTTTCAGTGTACAGATGCTCCAACCAGACCTTATGTTGGCCAGGCCCCAGCTAGAGCAGCAAATTTCCCTTCTCAGCACTCAGACAGTTCAACACCTGCTTGTCCCACGCATCTATAAAAAAAAAAATGCATGATGCTTCCTTGTTGGTTGCTTGTTTTTAGGACCTCTCTTGAAGAACACACTCTGGCTTATTTTCTGCTTGAAGATGCCAGCAGGAATCTTCACTGTTAACTAAGTTTGCTCTACCTGTATGTCAAGAAAACATGGTTTTCTTCAGCTTTGCAAGTGCCAGATTAAATACAAGATTAAATATACCTTATGTGACTTAACTTAGAAGATATGAAGGTGAATCATAAAGCACTATATATCTCAAATCCACAATTAATATGAAAAAATAACTGTTTTGGATAATGAATCCAACTTGTTTACTGAAGTACCTGGCTAACAGACAAAAGACTGCAATTTCAAGAGTTTTTACAGATTGACTCAGAAAAACTAAGGTTCTAGAAAATGAAGAGGACTCACAACTCACAAAGTCCTTAAGAAACACAGCAGAATTCTGCCTTTTCTCTCTGTTCTGATACACAGCTTTAAAGTGAAAACACACACCTCAGCATAAATCAACTCACCTGTTTACACTCCCTTTCGTGTTTCCACACTCGCAATTTGCCTACCAATTTTTAGAGATTATGTAAATAGTTATTAACATCATGTGGTTTCAACGAGTAGGAGAAAATCCCAGATAAAATTGCTCACCAAGTGACCTTTAGAGCTTTCCTTTAGCTCACCAAATTAAGCATCATGCTCTTGTAATGATAATAGGTGCTTTTAAAGTCACATTATTTCAAAAGGAAGAACGAGCTGTGAAAGTTTTCACTTTAAAGAAATAAAGCTGAATTTCCACAAATGACAGAGAGGTGTAAATCAAAGGGGGGGAAGCAAAAAACCTAAAAAAACTAAGCCCAGGAGTAACTTCAGATGCTCAATGAGTAACTTGAGATGCTCAATATGCAACCTAATGTTTTCCAGCTACAGCTACCATGTAATAAAAATGAAAATTTTCTGCTAAGAGGATCTCAGACCCAGCAGCAAAAAGGGCCAAATTTGCTTTATCACATCATGTGGCTGCATCTGAACCCAAGCAGCATACAGAGCAAAGCCTGTGGTCAGCACCCAGCCACAACCAAACAGGAGAATGGGACACAGGAGCCTCCTGCCTCAGTTTCCCCAACTTGAAGCAACAACATTTCCCCACCTGGCACCAGAAAGGTTAACTCCTGTGGGCAAAGTGCTTCTGAAATGAAAGCATGGGTTGTTTTTTTTCCTCTCCTTGCAGGGCTGGCAGTCATCCTTGCAGAAATGGGAGTAGCTGGGAGGTCCCTGTTCAGCCAGTTAGGGAAGTCAGGGTTCTCTTGATAGCTCTGCATGACCCAATTCTCCACCTTGAGCCTGCTCTGGTTGTATTTAAATGTTGAGGAGTTTACCAGGAGAGACCCAAAATGTTAAGGGGAGGAAGAGCACATTAGTGGTGACAGAAAAAGGCAAAATTTATGACACGTCAAAGGCACTGCTTATTCAGATGAAATTTATTATAGCCCATTTGAGTTAAAATTTCACATATGTATGAGACCTTAATGAAGCTGTAATCCAGAGAGGAGCAGGGAGGAGGATGTGTGCTTGTGCAGAAAGAATTTGCTCCTGCGGGCTGGCAGGCAGAGATGTGACCAGCTGTGTCCTTGCCTGTGCGTGCAGGGCCAGCAGAAGCAGCATAAAACCCAAAGATCCCTACGGCCCTGGAAATTAATGGGAGGAAGTGAGTTGTGGAAACAAACTGACAAAGGAAGACGTATCAGAGGATTCAAATCTCTTCAATATTAGACATTGTGGGGTAAAGGCACTATGAATCACAGCTGATTAGAGCTAAGGCTACCTCTTACTGCCTGTGTGAGCAGAAAGGAGCAAGACAGAAACCCAGACCCGGCAGGAAAACAACCTCAGGGGTTTCGGAGACAAAAATGTGAAAACAACCATTTCCGTAGCAAGGGCTCTTTGGCAAATTGCTTAAACAAAAACCATTGGAATGGTTTTAATCCATTCAACCCCTTGCACAGTTTGACTGTGGAGGTTTCCCCTTGTCCTTCCTGTAACTGAGACACCCAGCAGCTTCTTTGCAGCTGAAGGAGGACACAGCAATTGGAGCCCTGCTCAGTCCCACCAAATGAGCACAAGGAGCCTGGCAAGCGAGCCCTGTCCTTGAGGCTGCTGCTGACTCCCCAAGGCAAGACACACACACAGAGAACCCTGCAAAAGATGCACTAAAAGCCAGCTTGTGAGTCTCATTTTCAGGGGCATCTTCCCACGCTGCTGCCTCCATCCCCTCTCTCCCACCTCTGAGCAGCCCAGGGCTGTACAAGGGATGTTTGCCTTTGGAGCCTTCTGCTGGCACTGCTGTTCCAGAAATAAAGGGGATGACATCAATGCAAATCAGCCTAGATGGTTTCACTACTTTTAAATTACTCCAAACCCATCTTTCCCCTGCAGTTCACTTTTCAAATACACTCCACAGTTTGGGTTCAGTTCACTGATACTGTGTGAAAAATTCCCAATATTGACTTTAAAGGAAGTCATGGCTCCAAGCACCTGCTGTCATTGAGTTGACTGTATCATCAAGAAATACCACTTAATTCCTTTATTAAATTAAATCATGATCAAATGTTTCTGGACAGCAAGAGATGCCTTCAGCATCAGTTAACTGGGAAGCCTGGAGGGAGTGTGACAGAAGATGTAGGAGTCACTCTTGGGGCAACAATTCATGCAAGGTGCTACATAAAGGCTCAACATCACCAATTGTCTCTGTGATGGCCACAGAAAAAACTCTTCCCCCTAAGGTTGCTCTTTTTCATCCAGATATAAGAAAATCAATGATTTCCCCTCCATTTCTTGTCTTTTCTTGAGAAAATGATTAAACTACAAAAAGTTATTTCGATGCAAAAAAGCTGGGACATAAATAAAGCAGGACACAGGTTCCTGCAGAACTGATGGTCAGGAATAGACAAACTTAGCTGTAATTTCATTGATTTTGAACAAAGTAAGGTATTCAGAAAATCCATGAGAAGGAATATTAAATCAAAACATTGAGGGCATTTGGCTTATGTCCTTTTAGGAGCTTCATATTTTCTTAAAATTGTAAGCTGTTACTTTTGGAAGGTACAAATATATGCATTATTCTTTAAGCAGTAAAGACACAGCAAAATGCATAAATTGATAACTATATTTATAACCAACATAAAAAAAAAATACCTGAAGCTATATTTCTGGGCATTCAACATGATTTCTTACTGCAGAAAGACTTATTTCTCCATATGCACAAGCATGTGATTGCAGGTACAGTTAGAGTTGTGTCTAACACACAAAACAACATTAGCAACAATTTGAAGAATTCTAGAAGTCTTGAAATGGATATGCCATACAAAGAACAGTGTGTTGGCAGCTGAACAGGTAATAAACCTTATTAAAATGTGAGTTAGCAACACCTAAGTTGTATTTATAATTTCATGGTACTATTTTAGAAAATATGGCGTATGCCTGCCATACTGAAAACATGAACTTCTGGGAAAATTATAAATATTCAGCTCAGTGTCAGTGAATATTGTCAAAACTCAAGGAAAAAATGTCTTAACCGAGGCAAATATTAAAAAATCAAACAAAAAAACAACCCCAAACCCAAGCACTACTCTCTATTTACTCTCCTTTCAACTCCTTAATTCAGTGTAATACCTCTTAGAGTTGCTTTGAATTATTACACCAAATGTAAAAGTTTACCATGAGTTTTATTGTAAGCCATGTTTGTATATCCTGGAGTTTGGTAGTTATCTGAGAAGTATTCCTTTCACTCTTCTCCAGTTTTGGGGTATGTTTTCAGCCTATTTGCAGACACGAGCTAGAATGTGTGCCCACTGAAACCCCAACAGCCAGCAGGCAAGAAGAGTTCCCTCTAGACATCTTTTAATGAAAAATACCACCAGTTTGACTTGCTGCAGACAAACACCTTACACTGGGAAGCCGTGCTGCCTGAGTCTAGCCAAGCCCTACAAAACCATTTCAACACCTCCCTGAAGGGCCAAGCTGTGGGATTCCTCACCAGCCATGGGCTTGGTGGCCTTGAGCTCTGGCTGGCGTAGAGCAAAGAGCTCCCTAGTGGGTTTGAATGTTTAGCATCCTTTTTAAACCCTCTCTCAAATAAAGAAGCACCCCTAGATAAGCAAAGGAGCCCACACGCTCGGGAAAAGTAGATGCTATGATTTATGAGACAGAAATAGCAGCGTGACTGAGACCCAAGTACAGGAGATGACATGTGCAGCTGTCTAAATAGCTCTGCTGTCAGTGGCACTGCCTGCTAACACCATTCCCTTCTGCTTGGCCTCACCTCTCCACTTTACACAAGAGCTTAAAAATTCAGGCACTTCCAGCTCTACCTAGACTTAAATTGGAAAAAGAGCCACACAGCTAGTTAGGGTTTCCTTAACTTGGGAAAGGATTCAAGAAACCTTGGGTCATACGGCAAGAATGCAAGAATCCCTTATTTCTGGGTGCCAATTTTATTTTAAAATTTATTTATAACATATTTATATATATATATAATTATAAATTATTATAAAAATGGTGCCAAAGTCTTATTATCTTCCCATTCTTATGAGGGTCTTTTCAAAGGAAAATAAGTAGGAAAGAAAAAGCATTTACATCTCGTGTACAGCAACAATTAACCTAATATTGTGAAAATCTCAGCAGAGGATGCTCCATTTACATGATGTCTCCACAAGATTATGTTTCACTGAAGAAACTCCTTTCTGGGGAGGCACTGCATGTATTTTGGGTACTTCTTTTCTATTTGACATGCTCTAAAACAATTTCAAGCACATGAACACTGATTAGAAATCAACCAAATGATTTACCAGTCCAACAGAAGTATGCCATGGTGCTGTGATGTCTCCTAATTTTTACAAACCTTGCCTTGCTTTCAAGGGAAGAAAACCCCATTTGATTTTGAGACTTACACTCTACTTGTGTTGTAACCCCAGCATAATGGGGTGGATCCAGCCCCTTATCACTTCAGTTACTTCCTCATTAGCACCCATGCAATCAATAAGGAATTAAAAACTAAAAATACCAGCTAAGCCACCTTTCCTTTCTAAGTGAATACGTGTGTGACTCTGCAACAGAATTATTGCAACAGTGACAGCAAAATTCAGACCAAACTATTTTATAAGACTTGGAAGCATCCATATTTTATAGATTCTGGATGCTATCACATGAACTTGGACCTAGACTTCAGTTTCAGATTCTAATCCAGAACACAATTTTGGACAAGCCAAGTCAAGAAAAAAAAAAAAGAAAAAAAAAAGTTACTTAACTATGGCACCAGAGTATTATAAATGAGGGAAATACAGCAAAATACACACCACTTTAACCAACAAGGGAGCTAAAACAGAGGGGAATTTCCTTGCCTTGTTAGCCTAAGACATATTTAGTGGAAGATATTTAGTCTTTTCTGGACTCTGCTTCACACAATGAACAGAAAAGCTCACATCAGCAAGGAGACACCTGGGCAATCCCCCTGAAGAGCACACCAGGCACTTCTGGTACCTTCTCCTGTGATGTTTAGGCAGGCAAGAGAAAGCACCTTCTCACAACTAACATCATTCTGGGGGGAGGGAGCACTCCTGTTCTCCTGTGAGCTTTTGCAGACATAAAAGAAAATACAGATGTTCAGCCCTTTTTAGCAGCTTTAAATTCTCTGGAGAAAATTTCCTTGCTTCGAAGGAAATTAAAGCTAGCCATCAAAAAGAATGCAGAAAAATCACCTACTGAAGGCAGTCATCTCTATGCCAACACATCAGTAAAGCACCAAAACCATCCAGAGCCTATAAAAATCCAGCAGCTCAAGGGTCTGATGACATTTGCTTTTAAACAAACCAAAAAATTAAAGCAAAACAAACTTCCCTATCTGCAGCTTAAAAGGAACCACCATATATATATATATGCCACTAAGACTGAACCATTCAAATTCAGGTAATTAAAGAAAAAAAAAAAAAAAAGTTATCTTTGTGTCTGCCAGCCTAAACACAAAGCTCAGAGTCCAAGATTCCTGCTTGGAATTTCTATCCCACCTGCATGTTGCCCCACTCAGCATCTGGGCAGACAGGACAGGTGAGGGTGGAAAAAGGCTATTTTGATGGAAACCCACAACATCTGTGCAAATTAATGAGTTCAATTTAATTACCTCCCAACAGAAAGATTAAATAGGGTGCAACTGGTGATATAAAATCATCCTAATGGGTTCCACTGCTTGAATCCACAGCTCATCAAGTTGAATTGCTTTTTAAACAGTGGAAATTCAAACAACTCCCCTGAGAAACTATCACAATTCCCATCTCAATCAAATGCTTTGTAATAGTTACATATAAAATGTGATTTTTGAGGAGGGAGAGTAGATTATTTCTTCTCCTTTCATACCTATAGGAGGCTTGGTATTACCAGAACAGGAATACCGGCACGAACTGAGGCTGAAAAGCACACTATGCACAGTATATTGCAAATAACTCAAAACTGCATTTTTAAATAATGTAATAACTAAGAATTTTGTCTGCTTAAAATAGCAGGCCAGTTAGTTTATTGTAAAGTTTTTTACAAACCCAGCCTTCCAGAAATATATTTGCAAGTATGTCAATGCCTTGAAAGTAATTTAAAAGGAACAATTAATTTATATTTTACAGCATGCTCCCAAAGAAAAAAAATTCAAATTTTGCTGCTAATTTTAAGTATTCAAGTAGGCCTGAATTCAGAATGGGCCACAAATCCTTTACATAGTTGCTACTTGGGCATGAAAAATTTTTGAGCAAAAATCACTACCGAGTTGAAGGAAGTCCTAATTTCAGCAAAATCTGTGTATTTTATTTTTTTAAAAATATACACTGCTACACCAAACCAATCCCCATCTTTTCAAATGTATATATGAAGAAGTTCACAAAATATCACACACCTTTTCTGAGAAGGCTTTTGCCATGACCTCTGACGACCAGACTCAACTGCAACTATTTTCACTTCATGTCTCCCCAAAAAAAAACCAAAAAAAAAAATATCTATCTAGAGTCAAGATGCTGCCTGACAAGGCCTATCTCACAAGTGATTAATGTGCTGACAGTTTGCCAAAAAAAAGGAAAAAAGGGTCTATTTTATCTGCTCAGTGGGCAAGCAAACATTTGTGAGGACAATTGGTATCTATGCAAGGTGGCCACAGACTGAGTGGTCATCAGGTGTTAAATAGAAAGTGACATTTTAAATGAAATCCTGGGGCTGTCAGCAGCAAAGGTTCACTGAACTGGTGCAACTGCAAGAAAGGCAAAGGGAAAATGCAAATAAAATACCTGGCTGTCTTCTCAGTAGCAGTTCTGTCTGCTTAATTTTATTTTTGCTAATCGATACCATAACAATAAAGCATTTCCAATATTGGTTCTGTGTAATTCTTCTTCATTAAATCATACTTGCATGAAAGGAAATCAAACTCACACAGCTTTAGTCTCTCTTCCAGGTGACATCAAAGAGGCAGGGAAAAAAAGGAAAAAGAAAAAAACACCCTGCACAATGTTAAATACCTAACAGGAGATGACAAATCAAATGGGAATTACTGTGGTAAAAACATAATTAAAAACTTGATTGAAGTTAAACAGAATTTACATAACACTGCAAATTAACTTTATGCTGAAAGTATTCACTGGGAATGCAATAAAAAGGCATTTCATTAGTAATCTATATTTAAACAATACGTACAATAGAGTTGTTTTAATGAGAAACTTAGGGGTTTTAATAACAGCAGTTTCCAATGGCTGCCAGGAGACGCTGCTATCACTTGCATTGCTCCTCACAAACAATTTTCAGCAATACCATGTGTGGATTGGTGGCACAGGTTGGGGCTCTGGTTAGAAATGAATTGCACTGAGAGGGCCAATGCAGAGCTCTGGGCCACCATTTAGTGTTTGCCTTCCCACCTCCTGGGATGGAATAGCCTGATCTCAGCAGCACCAGGGCTTCTGGTTTTCTTGCCTAAAGAATGTGTTATTCTCCAAGTTTTCAGTAAGACACATCTGTCACTGCCATTTCCTTCACATCTCCTTAGGGACAAGGGCTGTTTGTGATGGGGATGAAGAATCACATTGCAATCATTAACTAAGTCTGCAGTGTAACTGGGAAAACACTAATAAGCCACCCAGATTCCTACCACTAATCTCCAAATCCTCAAGTCAAAGCAAGCACTTAAGAGATGCACTGTTACAGTCCCAAGATGTGAACTCCCTGCGACATGATGGAGAACATATATTCAATTTTTCCCAGGTTTCAGATGGAATTCAGAAAGATCTGGTACACTTACCAACTTCTCACTTCTTCCTGAGCTCAGACAAACATGTTTTGGTCTTTTTCAAGCCACAGAATTTTTGACAAATTCTGTTGAAAGTTTAACAGGCTTGTGGCAACAACCTTCTTTGGTCAACTTTATAAACAGTCCAGGTATCTCCTCAGGTCACCCACCCACAACCTTAAAAACTATGTCTATGTCATACAACTAATGGGGAAGTTTACATCAGTGTTGTTTTCCATTTTTTAATTTTCCAACCAAGTGACAAAAACCTCAATTTCAAACAAGGATTTAGCTCCCTTGAAGATGCAGACAGATACTCCTTGCCCTTTTCTTCTCAGAACTGGCTTTTCAACATTTAGATGGCAGCTTGGTGCCACCTCTACCTTTCCCTACTTAAAGCTCTTTTTATGAAGCCCACCCCAACCAACAGTGACCCTGAAAGAAAAATAATTAAGAGGAAAAAATTAAACAAAATCTCTTACAAAAATCAAATATGGAAAATCTGAACGACTGAATTTCTGACATAATACAATTATGGTATACAACTTTCCCATATATATCTGCTGTGTGCCTGAAATGTTTTCTCATCAAATTCAGTTTGTTTGGGGTTTAATGTCAGTAAGAAAGAAAACAAGCAAATGGTGTTTCATCCTGGGTTTGGCTGCTGAGCTGCACTGAATATATACATAGAGATAAATTTCCTTGAATTTGTTGAAAATTTGGTAGATAACATTTGTTGAACACTTGTAAATTGCATCAGTTTTACTCTTTATGTCCAAAAAAGCACAAGTTCTGGGGTTTTTTTCTATCTGTATTTATTAAAAAAAATAAATCAAAGGACAAGAAGCAAAACACTATCTTGCCTACACCATTAATACCAACATCATCTCCACGAATGGGGGTTTTGGGA
This sequence comes from Phaethornis superciliosus, assembly GCA_023637945.1. Lineage (NCBI taxonomy): Eukaryota > Metazoa > Chordata > Aves > Apodiformes > Trochilidae > Phaethornis > Phaethornis superciliosus. The sequence goes on from JAJQWJ010000008.1 coordinate 30,712,338, forward strand.
ACAGAAAGGAGATGGCTAACTTACAAAGCTGATTGCACTTGCTAGCCAGTGCTAACTGTGATAAAATGCAACCTCAAATAAAACACCACAAGGAGAACCTCACTGCATTTACTCTAGCAGGCACTGGGAAGAGGTAAGAGTGACATTATTCCTGCAACTGTGCTAGTGACCTAAATTGGCAAGCTCTGTATTGCTCCTCTGCTAGAGGCTACACACAACTTCCAGATTTAAAATAATTCATGCAAGTCACCCTATCCAAAAAATATCTGACACATGCACCTGTTTTACCTCATAGGTTTGCCATGGCATTGAACAAATGAAGGTCATCTTCCCACCTCCTGCATCCTGCACCCCATTCTGCTGTTATGTCCAACTGCAGAAATGCTCACAAACTAAGTTGCTTTAGAAGAGAGAGGGAGGGAGCCCCATATCTCCAGAGTTCAGGCTGGTAAGATAGACAGCAGTGTGATAAACTACGCCAGAAACTCTCTTCTGGAGGAGGAGATCCTTCCACAGGGTCAAGTTTGTTGTGCCAAGGCTGGATTTCTCCACCTGGCAGAGAAGGAGGCACAGGGTCAATGAGCTCAGGAGAAAGCAATTGCCCCATCGGTTCTGAGAAGATGATTCAGACACCAAAAAGCAAGCAGTGCTCAGGGCTGCTCCTTTTCTAATGCACTGGATTTGTACTCAAGAGAATGCAGCTGACACGCAGCACCCACCCCACTTTCACCAAAAAAGAAAAGATCTTCACCACAGGGCCAAGAGAAAGGAAATATTTCTAAAAGCCTTTTCCTTTACTCTGCATCCCAAGGACAATGCACAGCCTAATGGTGATGTTGGATTTAGGGGCAAAAGGACAGAACTTTAAATTTGACAAACGGTGTTGCAGTTAGAACTCCAGGCCCAGCCAAGCCTGCAAGTCCATTGGGCTATACACTGGGCAAACAAGTGAGCATGAAAGGATCTTGATTTCAAAAAGCTTGTGATTCTACAAATAAAGAGAGAAGACCCATTGCATTTTTTTTAAGACTACTTAGACAAAACTTGAACATCCACAATATACCAACAGATGAGTTTTGGCCAAGTTGTGGCAAGCTTGATGTTTTTCTTTGGACAATGGCTATCAAACTAGTTATGCTCTAGGCTATTCTAAGACAAACCATGACTTGAAATTCATATGTTTGGAAAAGGGGCATTGCAGAGCCTGTGATGAGTGGAAAACTGAATATTCAAATACACTCTCTTAGGGCTACAGAATACAGGTTATCAATATGGCAGGAAAAGCTTCTCCAAAACCTCTAACATTTGTGCCACTCCACCATGCACAATAAAGTTCCAGCTTCTTTTCCTTCCAAGGATATGTCACACTGGCCAGCAGGTAAAGCATTTGCTTAGATCTGAGGCGAATATCTGTGGTGTACAGTGACAGTAACCACTGGCTTGAGCTCACCCAGGGCCAAGACAGCTGTGTCTCCAGGGTACATTTTATTTCTCAAGTTGGATCAGTCCACACAATGCCAGCTCAGCTGTATCTGTGCAGACATCCCAAAAATCAGAAGCAAGGACTGCCTTCCCACACATCAAGCTCCAACTGTCCTGATGCATAATCTCACTTTCCAAAGTTAACCAACACAAAGTACTCACTAACCTAAATCCATTCCAAATTATATTGATCAAGAAGAGACAAGAAACATAAGATTGATTCCTTAACCAAATGAACAAGAGGACACCATGGGCTAGGTCCTACCACTGTCACCTCCCAGGAGGTGTCTTTGTTCAGGTGATGCTGTGTCACAGTAGGGACAAGAGAAAATCAGTTCCAAACTCCAGTGGAAATTCTGTTTTCCAAAGTAGGACAATAAACACAACAAACTAAAGGAAGCCAAGTGGCACCAATGTTGTCCCCAGTGGTCAGGCTAACCTCTTTCCTGAGAAGGCTTTACCTTTCAGCCATGAAGCATTTAGCATTTCAAACAACCCCTTTGTTTTGGGTCACTTGCCAGACACTCTTGGCCAAACAAGACAGCTGAAGACAAAAAGATCTCACACGTTCAAAAGGGCTTTTTCATTAACAACATAAATTATGGGATAGAAGGAGTGACAAAAAAACCACTCTTCCCTCAAAAGATGCAGACCTATCTATTTCTGTGCAGACAAGCTGTATTTTCATTTAGTGACAGGCTGGGCAGCTAAGAATTTTTCAGAAATTAAGAAAAACTGATTTAACTGACTTGCCAGATTTTACTCAAGAAAAACTCAAACTAATTTGTCATCTTTGAAAGTCCTAGTCACTGCGAGAGGCAGAGGACAGTCTTTTAAATGAGCATATAAAGTTTTTCTGTCTTTCCCCCCAGCCTCAGAACCATCTCATGCAACAGCCACCTCCAGAACTGTACTCTGACCTGCCATTAAGTGTGGATTTATTTTAGACAACACTTACAAATAAAAAAATGTTAATGATGTGGCAGAAGCCTCTTGTAAATGCCACCTTCCCACTTCCAGCAAGCTTACTGGAAACAACATCCACTGAGTAGTCTTTGTAAGTAAGTGTATATTAGTACATGTTAGTTAATTCAAAAGGTCATCTTTAAATCTATTAATTATACTTAATTTCATACACAAAGGTCATAATTAATTTTTGTAGTTTTGTATTTCAACCGATAAATACTTGAGCAGTAATTTAATTAATATATGGCATCATACTACAATACTATTTACCTGCGATCAGCAACACTGCACAGATTTTAACAGCGTCAGTTGGAAGCCATACAGTATTTTATCTCCTGTGTACACACTTTGGCCATTTTTAGGTCATACTATATCTTTTAAAATGAGAAGAAATTCCAAATCTGTCTCTTTTAATACTTTAAATCAAAATAAATGAGATGTAGTCAAAAAGGTGAATAATTTCAAGCTGTGAGACAAGAGGGAGAACAGTAACTGAGGTTGCAACAGGGCAGTCTGCATAAAAACAGACTGAGCAAAAAAGATTTTTAAGATGCATTGCTACCCGACTGATAACACCACAACAGAGCATCATCAGGATCTAGTAAGAAGGCCTCAAGTTTAATATGGCTTTGGCAGGAAAGGGGGCTATTTATCCCACAGAGATCCTCGTTTTCCCACCTCTGGTCTGCAGGTCAGATGGACAAACCAGAACTGACAGAAATGTCCCAGGAGATGAAGCACACTGGGTGACTGCTAGAGGATAGACTACAAAAATCTGGGTTCCTGATGGAAAGGGAAAAAAGAAAAGAAATGCTGAAAATGTTGCTTAGACTTTAAAAAATCCCGTGCCATTAAAGGAAATGTATAAAGCAAAACCTGGGGACTCAGGGAAGCAAGATTATTATAAACCAAAAAAAGGGAAATACTTATTGCCTCCCAATCTCAAGTGTGAGTGTTCCAAACTCTGATCCTCTGAGCTTACAAAGCCATATCCAGATTTATTCACTTTTGTGTTTGCGTTGACAGCCTGAAAAAATTGTGTCCCTTCCTTCTCATTGGGGGAAACACTTAAATATTTACAAGACCTGAAAAATGCATCCAACAACTGCAAAATCATGCAACATTGATCTTGACCTTTTGCAAGTGGAGAAGAAAATCTCCTAGGTGGTATCCAAACAGCAAACTGAAACAACATCCTACTGGCACAACGCTGCAGTGTTTGCCTTGTTCCTTGGGAAGCATGGAATTGAATTGAAATACAAATAAGATACAGCAAGCAATGGATTATTTTTCATGCAGGACAGCAAGAACCAAAAAAAATTATCCTGATTTCAGTTTCTCCAGTGGCACAACAGTCAGAGGGAAGGAAGCCTTGGCCCTTGCAGAAGACACAGGCTTGTTGAGAGCCCTGAGAGGGATGGAGGTGCAGAAGGTGCACATAGGCTGGGGGTAAGGGGATGGGGCAGGAGGGGGCATTTGGGAATGAGGAGAGGAGGAACTTGGCTTTATTGGACCAGAAGGGTTTAGTACTCTGAGTTCAGGCCAGGAGGGCACAGCTGCAAGTTATAAATGTTGAGGCAGGCCAAGGAGAGTGGCATCCCCTCCAGGCTGCCAAATTCCAGGCAATTAGAGCCAGCAGTGCCCTGGGCTCCCTGGTGGGTGCTTGGACAGAGGGACAGCAGCAGGGGGGAAGAAAATAGAGAGGGGAGGAGAGCTGCTTCATGGCAGCATGGTAAATCAATTGCATCTTTTTTTTCCACTGCTGAGTATTATTAAGGTCTCTCCCTGGCTTTTATGAATGTCTGCCTTATACCATAATGTATTTGCCAGAAATCCATAGTTTCTTACCCATGCAAGCCAGTAGCCAATGTCACCACCCTTCCAGCTTGCAGATCCAGCTAACACTACCCACTGCATCCAGAACAGGAAAACTGGTTTCTTTCTTGTCACATTTCATTCAAATCTTCAGCTAGGAAAGTGGAGATAAATACACATATTTCAAGGCAGCTGCCAAAAGCTTTTATATCAAACACTGTGTCTTCAGATATGCTTTTTGACTGAGCAAGTATGGAGGGACCATTACAGCCCTTCATTAAAGAACCAGCTCAGACCAGGCATATGAGTATTTTGAATTGCCTCATCAGGATGTGCTAGGGATGGTTTACTCTCAAGAGAATTGGAAGGAAGTGAAAGATGCTCCAACTGACAGTAGCAAAAATTCCTACTCTAAGTACAAATAATATAGAGAGGTAAGTTAGATACATATATAATAAAGACAACAAAATTTTAATTCAAAATTTTCATGTCTTGTAATTGAGACATTAAAAAGAAATGCTGGTCTACTTGTCTCATAGCTTTCTCCACAAACTCTCTTCAGTCCTCTATCAGTCCTCTGCTGAGTCATCCAAATCCCAATCTCCAGCCTTAGCTCCAAAGTTTAAGTCAAATCCTCTAGTTTTTTTTTCCTCTGTGTTAAAATAGCTTGTAGTTCTTTCCCTCTTTGCTACAGAGCCTCCAAAAGCAGGAATAACCATTTGAGGTACTATCTGTATATCCCCCAACAAGCCTCCATACTCTTCAGTTTTGCTTTGCTTCATTTAACAATTCTCTGCTCTAAAGGGGTTAACAGCAATCTTTCCACCTTCTCTAATTTATTTCCATTTACTGTTTACCCCCTTATTCTGGATCTCCCAGGGGGCAGCATCTGAAACTAGCCTTCTGAACTCCCAAACCCCATCCCAAATTGCCTGCAACCATGGAGGTTGCATGGAGGAGAGCTGCCATGCCTGGTTTTCAGAGATTCAGACTGCTCCCTCTGACCCTTACCAAAAAAATAACTTGGCATCGAGGTGATGGTGCCTGAGGGGCTGCTGGAAAAGCTTTAGTAAGAAGTGCTTATTCATCAGCCAGAATAGAGAGTATCTGCTGCAAAAAGCTTACTGGGAAGTACAAGTCTGCAGGAGGTCCCCTACCCTGCACATGCAAGTAAATCCCTTTTTTTCTTCCCATGGATACTGACTCCATTTTACCATCAGTTCCTATGACTACATCAAGAGATGCTACAAAACCCCCAAAACTTTAAATAATCACCACGTCCACCTGGAGTAGAACCTTCTTTCCTCTATGCAGCATGGAGTAAAGAAGCCAAATGTGGATTTTGTACACAACTTCACCCATGCCGTCCAGCTACTGAATTTTCTCCAGAGTTCCAGTTCCCCCAGGCATCCTCCCCAGCTGCTTCTCTGAGGAAAACCTGTGATGGAAACAGCCCAGAGGTGACCGTACCCACCAGCCCCTGCCCGCCTCCTCTCCCAGGAGCACCACTGAGCCAGATCACCAGAAAGGATCACCAGATGCCAGCTCTGGGATAGGTTACAAGTCCATTTTTTTTGGTTTTTTACAGGATTGCCTCTTCCTGTGAAGACAAAGGGTGGATTGTAACCTCGCTCCTGCGCCAGGCACACATGGGAGAGGAAGCGCCCGCGCTTTGCCCCAGAGGGACTCTGCTGCTGTCTAATACTCCTCTGCAAATGGGCCAAGGGCCAATTTCCACTCTGTCAGGGCTAGTAAATTTTATGTTCCTAATGCCTGGTTGGTGAGAAGAAAATAACAGGCTCGTTCATGAAAAGGCCAGGCTTGGTAGAGCAAAAGAGCAAACCTTGGAGCTGCTCCGAGCAGAGCCGGAGCTGCCCAGACTGTACCTCTGCAAAGTCAGAAAGCTGCTTTTCTTGGGGAGAGCCATCATCCAAACGACAGCTTGAGATAAACCATGATCTGCTGAGTGCCACAGCCCCTTTGACACCAAGGCTTCCCATCTCCCAGAGTTTACAGAGGAATCAGTTCAGCCTCCCATGCTGGCTGCAGCCGAGGCAGCTGCTCCTCAGGGGTTGCACTTTCTTAAAAAGCTTCCAGAACAGACACCCAGGGCTCTGTAATTTTGTCCACTCAGCTCAGGCTGCCCAAAAGAAGACAAGAGGTTAACTTTGACAATTCCTTACTCTTTTTGACCGAATGGTTAGGATTTAATTAGTTATTTTTAAAGAACAGTCTTTCATGTAAACCTAAAAGTTGACAGTTCCTACCAGAACAATTATGGTTTGCTTTTATTTTAAATTAAACTGAGTATTATAAAGATATTTCCATTTCTGATTTTTAGAAAGGTTTTCTCAGGCATTGAAGTTGATATACTTGTAATATACAGAGTCTTGTTTTAATTCTGACTTATTTTAACAAATAAATTATATAAATAGGCTGCTTTGATTGCTCAGAGCATCAAGCATTAAGTACTGGGGCATAGCTTTAGGCATAATTGTACTACTGAATTCATCAGCTGCCTAATCATCATTCATTTTGCATCTATTCCTGCTAATTAAAAAGAGAAGAACTCCTAACAACTTTTACATAAATACTGTATTTGTTCTCCACAAAGACGCAAAGCTAATTTGCCAGTGATTAACCCATTATCTCATTTTATGGCTGCCACTCTGTAAGGACCAGCACTGGGAGCCACCAGGAAAGGAAAATAAAGAAGCCAAGCAAGGTCCATCACCTCTTACCTCCTGTTACCTGTGTTTGTCTGACCTGGGATAGGAAAGGTCCCAAGCCCTATGCTCTGCTGGCCCCACAGATGCGGGGTGAGGGATGGCTCCCAAGTGGCAAACCTCTCCTTAAATGACTCCGTTGGAGAGCAGAAAACCTGCTGGCCACAAACAATCTGCCAGGGGCACTGCCAGAGCTCAGGAGAGGCTGTGCAGCCTCACAGAACCTCTGCTGCAAGCTGGAAATTGAATTCCAGCAGGTTCCCTCTGCCCTTGTCCCTTCATCCAAGTCCAGTACAATGCAGACTCCACAGCAGCATTCCCTCTGCTTAAAACCCTCCTAATATCAAAATCTTTTGCTTTCAAAGCACAGCTCTCAGCATTTCATGACCTATCCTTTTTTAAGAGGGAAAACCCAGCCAGGTCTCAGAAGCAGAGGGAGAAGTCCCTCAGGTACCAGCTAATCCCTCCCGGACCATGCTGAGAGTCATCCCCACCACTCTGCAGACCCCCCCAGACTCAGCACATGGATTTATTAAATTTGAGGAATGTAACTTTAACCCGTTCAATCTAGATGAATTTTCACCAATTTCAATGCACAGCTGCTGCTAACCTTGTCCTGGTTCCAAAGGTACATGCAGGAAAAGCAGCTGTTAAAGAATGAACAAGGGTGACACCACCAACATGAGTTTTGTGGGCAAGTCCTGTTTAGCTCTCCAGAAATTTTCTATTAGAGCATCAATTGGAGACATTACAACTCCCAAATTACAACTCTGCTCCCCCCAGGTGATAGAAGATAGGCAAATCAGTTCCATGGGCAGCGATAGGCATTTAAGATGATTATGGCACCTTGGATTTTTGTCACAAAAGGAAAAAAACAGCTTAGTCATATTCACTTTTGAATACTCCTTTTTTGGTTAAACTTATTAACATCCTCAAATGGGAGAGAAGGTAGGAGAGAGAATGATGTCTCTGCAGAACCAAAACATCTGCTTTTTTAATAAAGTGGACAGAAAGGGATCACTGAGTATTTGGTGAGGTGCAAGTGATGCTCATTTCTCAATCAGCCTCCTTCCTGGACTGAAAATGACACTCTGCAAACAGAAGGTGTTGCAGCACATATACTTGAGGTCTATTTTTTGAAAACCTTATTTCACTGGTTATATAGCTGCTGCTTTTGAGAAGCTTCAGTGCCAGAGTCAAGACTTGACCTATCAGAAGAACTGATTAAGCTTTCACATCCACTCCTTATCATCTTTCCTGCAACAGAAACTCTACCACAGGACAGACAAATTAATTATTGCGGGCCACTGATTTCCTCTCCCAAAGCTCAAAAAACTTTCTCTTGCAATGTGACTGGAAGGGATTCTCATCCCAGGAATGACACATGCAGTCTGCTCAACCAGGAGGGCATGTCCTGGGACATAGATTTATGTCATGACAGGGGACCAAAACACATTCTGGTCCTACAGTAAGGACAGTGTTTTCCATGAACGGTCCTGAGTCATAACAGAGAATCCTCTACTACTTTTGAAGGCATTACAGAACCTGTCCCAGTTTAAATTGTCATGACAAACACCTAAATTACCCCATTAGAAATACAACAGAGGCAAATCAAATCAATTACCTTGGGTAGACTTCTTTCTAAGTAGGTAACAGGGCTGGAAGGATTTTAGAGGAGTGGGAAAAGAATTATTTGAAGTAAAGAGAGAATTCTACCAAGAATTTCCTGTATAACCAACATGAACTTGATGCACCAGGAAAGGTGCAGCTCAGCATAACTGAAGAGGCTCTGGCTAACTGTGCATGAAGTTAAGCATGATTGCATCCTTAGTGGAACAGGGGGAAAGCACTATTTATAACAGCAATTCATGGTTCCATAGTTAATATAGCTGCTAAAAACAGTTTCACCCTGATAAGGAATAAAATCTCCCTGACCTCCCCCCCTCCTGTACGTGAATACAAAGAATACCGAAAAGCACAGCACTAATTCTGAACTTGACTAAAATACAGATTAAAGCAGCATACTTTTTATAAAAAAACAACTTCTTTGCCTCCACTTGATGCAGAAAGCACTTCAATAGAATTTTAAATATGCAAAATTAACCAAAAAGAAAAGATTTTGGCAGCTATCATTCATTTTACACCACAAGGAGATGTGCTCAAACAGACAAAATGCAGAAGAATTAAGTACAGGTTTTCATTAATGTTTACAGAAAAGACAAGCCACAAACACTTCAGACAATATCTATTTACAAAACACATGACATTTAGCTGACTGCATAGCCCAGCTAAGGGTAGATTCTAATCTTACTTGAAAACCTGAATAATAGATAACATCTTAGATACCAACTTTTTACAGAAAACATTCCTAGAGGATATGGAAACAGTCTCACTAAGTTTATGGCTGAAAGAATAATTACTAAATTCTCATCAAGTGAGAGCAGATTGCTTATAGATTTCAAATCAGATTTTGGCCTTGCAATTTATTCTGCAAAAATTCCCTGCATTTTTAAAACTTTAATCTGGAGACATAAAACAACAACGGGCACTTGCACTTCCTAAGCTACAGCCATGTGCTGCATTAAAAAGATGCTGATTTACCTGATGAGAGGGGTTTGTGCATTTCCTCAAGTGGTTATACCACTTCATGCTGATTTGTGGGTTGCAGAGTCATGTAGAAGTGCTGAGCTGAAGCAGAGGAAGAACAGCTTTGGTACATGGATCAATAGAACTGCCATGTTCAGGGTTCAGTGATTTCTTTCTAAATGTTACAGCTAAGTCAATGAACAGTCTGGATGCAGGGAACTGGGATGTCAAGCCTTAGCTCTCCCACACTTCATTATAAAAAATGACAGCAGGTTTTTTTCACCTGCAGTATTCATCTGCAAAAATCACAAGGAAACTATTACATGTTCTTCCTGGGTACTAATACTGCTCCTAGAATGACAACAGAATCTTGAAGCTGCTGGAATACAAAGCACAGTGGGAAACCTAGGGTTGTTCATATCAAAAATGCCCAAGAAATTGGCTTTACTTCCTTCTGGAATAGCTAAAGGTTCAAATTCTAACTGGAAGCAATTTAGAAAGTTACGAAATACTGAGATTTTATCATCAAGCATCAATTCACATCCTAATTTCCAATCACAGTATTAAACACTGTGTCAATGACCTGAACTAGAAAAGAGGAATTTGTGATAACAGAACAATTAAAATTTTAAGTTTTTGCTGTTCCTCTTATCACAAATGCTGTAATAATGGCTACTTTAAAAAATGCCAGTCAGTACAAGGATACACAGTTAGTGATGGCATTAAAATTATATTTAGAATTATAATGTGTGGTATCTGCATATACACATAGCGGATGAGAAAGAATAATATTCATGAACATTTTATTATGATATTTCCTTAATGGAAATAATGTCTACTTAATACCATTATATAATTACAAATCGTGTAACAGTATTGTTAAATATTACAATAGAGTGAAAAGAACAATTTAAACTTCAAGGTTTTTTGCAGTAACATTTCATGTCACAGCATATCTCTTAACGTCCTCATTTTCTTACAATTGCAGTGTTAAAACTATAGTGTTCCCCAAGAGTCATGTGAAATACAAAACCTGTGAAAGGAATAAAGCACACACAGTAAATGTTGAGAAAGTTTTGATTCTCTTTCCTACAGAGAAGTGTAACATGCACACAACTGGAACATCTACCTCTCCTCATTTACAGAGCAATCTTTCACACCTTTCCCATCAACTCCTCAAAGGCCCTCACCGGTTCTTCTTTTAGATGTTAAATTTGTCAGTGAAATCCCTGATGGACAGAAGGCACTGGCCCATTCCTACACCAACCCAACGGGGCCAGAAATTTGATTCTTAACACACATAATCTCCTCTCCTAATTTTGTAGGTGGCAAAGCCATTCCCAAGCCTGAACTACTTTTGTTGCCATCCTCCCACATCAGCAGCAGCAGAGCTCACCATGTGCAAACACATATGGTGTTCAAACCTCCCTGCCATTTGAAATGCAGGCAACTAATAGTTACCAGGGAACTGGCTGTGGTTTTGACAAGGCTGAAGTGGATTATTGACTCAGATTTTATATAATCCTTTGAGATGAATGACTGGATTGGAAAAGAAAGAGCCATCGCAAACGTATCTGTGTTGACATCTCCAAAAGTTGTACCTCATGTATTTCAAAACCTTTACATTTAGTGGGAGAAAGCAATTAGAGAGATGTGGAGAATAACAAAGAGTAACACGTACCCTCTCTATTTAAACCAACTGAGACATTCTAAGGAGTTGTTTTTCTTTTTTGCAGCTTTCAATTGCAGCTTACAAAAAGTACAGATGTTGATACTGCATCTTCACATTTTCCCTGCCAAACCAGACACCGTGCTCTGATCTCTTCATTTCTAAAATGAGTTGACTTCCAAATATATCCCCTACCACATGCACTCACAGAGGGCACACATGTGGAATCCTTTCCCACAGGCCAGCCCCAGAGCAGCTCGGGCAAGGGGAGCTGTCTAGGACCTGGCTGCACATGGAGAATTTCAGTGATGGGGGCTTATTTCCAAGCTGCTTAAATATAAAGAGGGGAAGAACCCCCTCCTGCATCTCCCCACAGCTCCCTTTTCTGACAGACCCTCCCTTCATGTTGCAGGAGAGCCATGTGGCAGCTGTGAACATGCAGGGAGGTTTCCTTCCTGTTCATCTTCCTCTGCTCCCACATTTATGGCAATATACAATATATTTATATATTTATATATATGTTGTCTCATATACAACATTGCATGGCTGACTGTCAGGGACACACTGTGTGAAACTAGAGTTACCAGGACTTCAGAAAGATAGGCAGGCTCTGAAAATATAGGGAATGAAAAACTCAGAGGATATAAAAGGTGTGGATAATGGATAGTACTTGTGAAAAAAATGGCCAAAAAGAGCAGAGGCTGCTGCCAGAAGGCACCCAGCAGCCCCACTACTGCTGCAGCAACTCAGGAAAAATGGCATCAAAGAAAATGGCAGGCAAGGGCTTTCCAGATTTACAATCCAGCTATCTAAGTATACCTTGCATAAAAGCAGATGAGAAGGGGTCAGTACAGGGATAATTATCTGTCATAATCATAACGTAAAAATATAGCAAACAGCTTGAATGTGAAGTACAATTAATGCACGGTTATGGGGAGGAGTTTTGCTTTTCAATGCTGTGTAGTTTGTCTTTTCTAGAAACACATAGGTCATTACCTCACCTCTGTCCCTGGAAAATGCTATAAAAAGCTGTAGTAAGGCAGGAAGAAGGAGGAAACAGGGAAAAAAGGAGGAAACAAGGGGGGGGGGAAAAGGAGGAAACAAGGGGGGGGGAAAAAGGAGGAAACAAGGAGGGGGAAAAAAGGAGGAAACAAGGGGGGGAAAAAAGGAGGAAACAAGGGGGGGAAAAAGGAGGAAACAAGGGGGGGGAAAAAGGAGGAAACAAGGGGGGGGGGAAGGGGGAAACAAGGGGGGGGGGAAAGAAGGAAATGAAGAAAAGAGAGAAGGTGGCCTGTGATGCATCAATTATTCTGAGTTTCCACAAGGTAAGTAAGCATCAGGGTCAGGCTGTGAGCTGGAATTTGCCAGCTCCTCCACCCACAGAAGGGCTCTCAGGCAGGTCTGATGATGGGGCACCAGCAAAGTTGTTCTCTCCATCACCATGAATGCTGCTCTTTCTCTGTCACCTCAAGAGCTCAAAGTCTTTCACGGGCACCACCAAATTTCCAGACTTCTTCTATATAAAAGCCAGGCTTAATGGAAAAGGCCAGCAAGAAAGGAGGGGAACAGCCACAGCTGCTCTCAGACAAGATCAGTGTCTTCTGAGTCTCTCTCAGTGCTATTCATCAACTGTGTGTTTTTGTTGGTTTTGGTTGGTTTGTTTTTTGGTATTTTTTTATCCACAGAGCTGTGAAAAATCAATGAGATTTGTGCTGCAAACTGATCATTATTAAAGGGAAGGCTCTGCAATGAAATTGATTTGTTGAAGTCTAACACCACTATGTACACTCCCACATAACACTTTTTGGGGCAGACCCTCAAGATCCCAGAAAAAAGGTACAAGGGCTAAACCTCTTTGCTATGCTAGCTAAATAAATCTTTGAAAAAAAATGAAATTAAAAAAACCATTGGCTTCAGACCAGTTCAAAAAGGCAAAAAACAGCAGAGATGTGGGGTGTAAAATGGTTCAGTAAACGAATGAAACAAGATTAATACATTTTATAAATTACATGCAGCAGCAAAGATTAAAGATTCTGATCTGTCCCCTGTGTTTTGTCCTCATTTCACCTTCTCACAAGTGTAGCACTTGACTAGCAAGATTTCCATGAAATCTCAAACACTAAATATGGAAAGAGTCACATGAATATAGAAAAGAGAACCATAGTGAAGCACACACATACACAAAATCTGTCAGTTAAACTTGCAACTCTTAGTTCTCCAGAAGATGTCCACCCTGAAGAAAGCCCCTCGGTGGGATTAGGAGATGCATCAGGCAAAAGACAGAGCACTGGAGGAAGAGTCAAGAGCTGTTTTCTGTCCTTTACACTCCTGGTTTTGGGATGACTTGGGACAAATCTTTCCTCTTGAGTGCCTACTTCTTCTTCCACACCTATCAACCCAAACTAGGAAGTTTTTGGGTATAGACTGCCTCTTGCTTGGCATGAATAGAGTGATTACCATGAGGGGTCCACCCTTAGATGAATATCAGATATTGAATATCAGATGAATATTAAGCCCTGTTGTAATAGCACCAGTAATGAATGGACTACAAGGGCATCTTGTCACCTGGCTTGTCATCTAAAGCACTGGAGGAAACAACAAAGTACTCAGGTCCCAGCTGTTTGAGGGAAATGGCACACAGGGACCAGAACTCCATGGCTTTAAGTATCTGTACTCACTGGGGTAAACAGCAGACACTACTGAGAGCACAGACACATTCAAGCATTTGAAGCAGGACAAGACACACAAAGAGCTGCACACGATTAACAGGCACAGAATCTGAGTGGCATCTACCTTGCTGAATCACAGGGACAAACAAATCCAGACACTTGTGTGACTAAAGGAGCAAAAATCTTCAGAAAATCACAACACAGCAGAATCAGACATCTATTTTACCCTCTTCTCCTAACTATATTATTAAATCTTCCCAGATCCTAAGGCAGTAGAAAATTTACAACTTAAGATACTGTGTTACAGTTAAATCATGACAGTTATCAGTTGGACAATAAATGTTATAACCAACCAAAACCCACCCCATTTCTTCAGGTTAAATGATCTCATCACACAAGCTTTGCCTCTAACACCATTCAGTGAGGAGATTCAGAGCACATTTCAGGAACAATGTGACCAAGCCCACCACAACAGTTTGCTTTGCCCTCAGCCTGTTCAGCTGTAGTTCTTCCTAGAGAAAAAGCATGAAAACCAAACCAGAAAGGTGGATATGATCACGTGATGTCTTCACTTTTTTTTCCCCTTATTAATATGCTACTAGAGCTCAAAGATCCTGCCCATCACTTCTCAGACATCAGGAACACACTGTGCAAATGTCATCGAGTGAAGAAGAGAGTTCAATTTCCCCCAGAGATGCTGCCACAAGAGGAAATGATAGACTTCATAACAAGTCTGCAATGCAAATAAGCAAGTTGAAAGCCTTAATGGCATGACTCAACACCATTTTAAGTGGGCAAAAGTGTTCTGTTATGTCCCATTGCTAATTTCTTGTTAAACATTAATTATACTTGAGTGAGAGGATTCCTGTATCTGCAAGCAGGTATCAGTGGCCTGTTGAAATAATGATGCTGAGGTACATAAAACCAGAGGAATTCCTGTTCTATGAAGCCCATGCTCAAATAGAACTTATACAAGACTGTATTTCTTGGTACAAGCACATGTGTATTCATAGATACACAAAACATATCAAATACAATCTTTCCTCAAGAAATTCAGGAACAAAAGAAGTTACAGACATGCAAGAGAGGATTTCAATTTCTCTTACAGATAATGTTGCTTTCAGAAGGAAGTGGATTAGTGGGCCCCTGTGCAAGAAGGTTGGTTGTTTTCATGATGAGCTTTTAAGCATACTCAAAAACCAGAAGGTTTAAATAATGGGTTTGAAAAAGCAGGTAAGAATCAGAGCAAGCAGCTTGATGCCTGCAGCTCAAGAACAGACTGTAATGAAGAACAGAGAACAAAAACAGATGAGCCTCAGAGGAAATGGAAGGAGTTTCTTAGGGCCAGACAGGACTGCCCTGAGTTTCATGCAACTCAGAAATTCAGAGATTAGGATAAAAATCCACTTGGGTTAAGACTCACCTACAGAAATGCAGCAGAAGCAGCAAGTTGCACACAAACTTTGTTTCCATTTTTCTTATCTAACTACTTTGCATTTTTTCCTATTTAAAAAGTGAATTATTCCAGTACTCACTCAAATAAAATCTCACTTTCAGAGACAAAAAACTTTTGGGTCTTCTTAGAGGAGTTCACTCCAGGAAAAGGTCTAAGAATATCCAGATCAAAGCTCTTAGCTGATTCAGTGTCCTGTTGGTTCCCTCCATAGGGATCTAGCTTGGTCCTAGAAGCAAATTCCCAAATACACAGAAACTGACCATAACTTCTTGGATATACTTGCCACAGTGGTATGGAAAATTAAAGACTAAAATATTAAATCAAATGAATGCTTGAAATCATGATCTTGTCCTTTTTTTAAAATTTTTTTTTCCAGAAGTTGAAATACTTTCAGACTCAATTTTGCAGCATTAAGGAAATGAAAAACCTTAAGCAGGTTCTCTGATTGGATGGGGGGGAAGTGGCAAATTCTATGCAATTCCACAGTTGAAACCAACATTTCAGTATGACCAGATTCCAAGGGCTTGGGACAGAGGCACCCCATTTTGCTCCTTGTTCTACAAAACACATGCACAAAGAGTAAACCATCCAGCTTCGTGAGCTGTACATGGGATCCACTCTGGAAGTGTGTTTACCTATCTTGAAATAGCAATACCAAATGCTGGCAGAAGCCAAGAAAGTTCTCCCAAGGACCTCAGGTATACTGCTGTGCTGCTATGACATGCCCACAGTATTCCCAGGACACTGCTAATGTTTCTGCAAAAGGTTGTGCTATGTGAATATACCAGAGGAGGGTAGCATTTGCTTGGGCATCTCTCTGTGGCACTCCATTGTGTTGCTTAGGAATGCCTTAAAAACAGCAGATCAACAGCTGAACATTTTCACTAATGTGCATGTCAATGATATACTCAAATCTGAGGAGTTTTTTGGTCCCATCGAGTCTTGTGTTATTTTTATCACCTTTTTAACCTCCAGAAGCCATCCGGTTTAGAAGAGCGTATTGTATTTAGAAGAGTGAAACTTCTTTGGTTCCCCCAGTCCCAAAAATTCTGATTAGAAGTTCATCTTTAAAGTACTGCAGGGTGTTTGGTCTCCCATTTTTAATTTAAAGACATTTGAAGACATGTTCAACCCACGCAATTTTTCCCCGTTGTGTGGGTTTCTTGTTTCGTTTTGTTTTTTTCTCCCCAATACTTCCCTGAATGTCTGTCACATCTCACTGAAAGATTAGGAACAAAGCACACCACTTGTACTTCTGCAGAAATCCTCTTTCCTTGCTATGAAAGGACACAACTCCTTCATATTCTCCTCTTCCTTCATTAAGACAAAAGCTGGGGCTTTTTTGAAATCTCAACCATTATGAAAGGAATCACAATTTACTATCAAATTAAGATTAAAAAATGGTTAAACTAACTCACTGTGCTATCCCCCTCAAACAGGCAAAAGCTAGAGGCATGCTGAAATACAACATTCTCCTCCCAGCAGCCAATGTTCTCTTCTTTATGCAGCTCAAGCAGCTGCAGCCCATCTATTTGTTTTATTTGGCCTTTTGAACATCTGCATAACTTGCATTCTTCAGATACTAGGTTATTTCTTTCTCTGGATGTGGGGGTGGAGAAAAGGGGAGAGGGGACAGAACCCTACAGTTTACCTGGTTTGGAAATCCACCACAGTTGAAGTCAGACACAGAGATAATTGTGCTTCAGATATTTTGTCTCCATAGGAAAAACGAAGGAAAAAAAGATAAATAAACCATCAAAACTTTTAACCATTCATTTCTAGGTATGGATTACAAAATTATCAGTTAAGAAAAACAACAATGCCTCCACAGATTCAAAAGCATCCCCTCAGCCAATTTGTATGGCTTAATGGAAGTTATACTCTGTGAAGAGCTAGAAGAATAATTAAAGATCCAGTCTGCTAATTATTACAGCTAAGTCCCTTAGCACAGTGATAAGCACAGTAAATGGGCATCAAACATGCAAGGTCTCTACAGATCCTGCTTAGGACCATTGTAACCACTTTGTTACAAGAACTGGTCAAACACCAACACCTAAAATCACTTACTTTGTTGTTCTGGTTGGGTTTTTTCTTTTGTTTGTTTTTTCTGTTTGTTTTTGGTTTTTGCTCTTTTTCTTTATCCAGCTGGCACTATATAGGCTTCCCTGCTTGCCTAAATGGTTTGAGATAAGTAAAGCAAATTGAGAGAATGAGTGACACCAATGACACAGGGAGCCAAGCAGTGAGAAGTTTGCAAGATTAAAATTTGCTACTGCTACTTGTCTTGGTGTATGAACTAACACTGCACCCAAATTGCACCAGTTCCTACCTACAGCTGGTACAAAAATCAACAAAAAGATGCTCAAACCTGAATCAGAATAATCTAGTGAAGGAAAGCTCATCTGGATAAACTACAGATAGCTTCAGAACCGCTATAAAGAATCAAAGTTTAAGTGGATTCACTTTATTTTGTATAATTCAGTTTATGAGTTTGAAAAATGGTATCTTACCAACCCCCTAGCCCAGACCAGTAAAGAGATGAGGAAAAAAGCCTGAAGTTAGGATAGGCAATGCCAACTATCCTGGAAAGATTGGGCACACTGCAGAAAGGAAGAAGCACTACAGCACCAGCCGACATTTTCAGAAGCAGCCAGGATTAAATAATAGATCAAATTAAAATGCATGTTAAGGAAAAAAAAAAAAGTTATATTTCCCACTATGATGCAATCACGTTCATTTATTCAAAAACAGGCTTCTACAATAGTCTTCAGCCTCTTTCCAAGTTACACCTCCTTCCTAGTTAGTCATGAATATCAGATTACAAACTCCCTGGCCTTCTTACACATTGCAACACATTAAGTACTGATGACTCCTGACCTTGGATTAAGAAATCTGAGGCAGGTTAGACTGTCAATCTGAAATGAATGACACTCAGTTGCTCCATCAAAACATTAAAGCTGAAGAAGTGTCCACAAAAGTTTATTTTTTTTCCCCCCTCTACCAGTTGATCTAAAACCCTTGACCTATGAATCTTGTCCTACCAATGGAACAGAAAACCTCTGCCTGATTATTCTGACACTAAGTATTAGTTTTATATTTACAAAGCAGAGAAACAAACCAAAACTGTTTAAGGTGTTTTATTTCTATTTCTTTTGAGCATTTAGTTTAATGAATAAATACAGCCCCCAAAAGAAGGCAGCAACCAGATGAAGTTATTAAAACTGCTCCTGTGTCTTTTCATCTGGCAAGAAGGTAATGCTTCAAACATCTTTAATTTCCTATAGCCACAGGGGACTTTGAAGGAATCCAAGTGAAACTTCTTGATGCTATTGAAAATCATCAATAATAGCAAGAGTCTTCTGTTTTCACCCATATTTACCACTAGCATCTGTCACATATGAAGAGTGGTATAGGCCATGAGGCATTCAAAAAACATTTCACATCCCTACTCCTTCCTTCCAAACAGCCACTGTCCATGGAAGAATTGCATAAAGCTGCAAGAACTCTTAAGTAAATCAAAGGATATAGAATTAGGGCAAACTGATTCCCTGTGACAAGCACATTTTGCTAGGGAGCTGGGGAAGTAAAAGCTATTACAACAATCTATAAAAGCCTGAGAAAAGATCAGTCTCAGGCAAATTGCTTGAAATTTCCTGCATTTATAATTAAAGACTTCTCTATCCATGTAGATGTGGTGCTTAGAGACATTGTTTTGAGGTGGACTTGGAAATGTTGGGTTAGCAGTTGGACTTGATCTCAAAGGTTCTTTCCAACCTAAATGATTCTAGAATTCTATCTGTGAGAGGTTATTAGGATAAAGGAAAAGAAATGCAAGAAAAAGCAGATGGATATCTGACTACAGAAGCTCTTGATTTAGATCATTTAGACAACAATTAAAAAAAAAACCCAAAAAACAAAAAAAACCCAACAACCTGCAAGTGGGCTGCTGCCCTTTAATGAAAAGGCCAGTCAAGCCTGGCTGTTTTGATATGCAAAAAAAAAAATGGCATCAATATACATCCAGTGTATTTTGATACTAGCACTAACACTTTTGCACTACTCTACAATATATTACACTTTCACCTTTCTTGAGAAAACTGTTTTTAAACCACCTACAATCTCATGTAGCTGTGCTGTCTGGATACAAAAAAGGTATCTGTTGATTTGATTAGTTTTATGTCCTCTCTCTTTTAGACTGTTTGATTATATGTAAAATACTGCCAAATGCATTTAACCAGTCCCTCACCCCTCCTTCAGGAAACATTATCTACACTTCCATTAAGCACAGGCACAAAGCAGTTTGATGACCACCAGGGTGCTACAGCCACTGATGTTATAAATGTTGTTTTATTATCCTGGCTGCAAACTGCAATAAAATCTATTAACATTTTATTCAAGTTCACAGTGGTATTAAGTCAAGTGCTCGTGAATAAACTCTAGAGGATGGAGGACTGGCTTAAGACTGTAGTTACCAACTGGGTACATTTAATAGATTATTCAGTTCAAATTATAGAGCTGTGACTTAATTTCATCAAGTGAAAACTGTTTGTAAGTTAAGTCTGAAAAGACTAAGAGGGAGAAAAATAAATATGCATCCAGGGAAGTATCCTTAAGGTTGTGGACATCACATTAGATAAGGATGTCATTCTGGTAACAGTGGTGCCACTCTGTATGCATGCCTCAAGTTACTCCATTAGGAAGCATATCTTGCCACTGAAAATGCAGGCTAGTGCTACTGATAGATTCATTTACAGTCTTCAAATAGAATTTAAAAGTGCAGACACATTTGTCCCAGATAAAATTCTCGTAAAAGCCCTTTTTTCTCAACCATGTGGCACAAACACAGTATCTGTGTTTCTTGGAGACTGACTTTTAAAATATTGTCAAGTAAGTCCTCCCAGGATAAGCCTCTGTTTTTCTGATCTTAACACTCGCCAGTTTGACAAAAGTATTATTTTATCTAATTATGGAATATATTTCATAATATAAATATTCCAAGCTCTACAGCAGGATTCCATTTGTAACTCAAAGTAGTGTAAAAACAAGAGTTAATTGCCTGTACAAATATTTCAGGGTAGTGTTTACGTAATCTACAGTACATTAAGTACCAGAGTTGTGCTCTGCTGATAGGTGAAAGAACAACTTTGAAAGGCAACTATGGTGCCAATTAGCTTTCAACAAATATGTACACAAGCTGTGCTCACAGGCTTGTGCTCAGCTTCCTCATTCTCCTCAGATTGCCTGCTTTTATAATGGAGAACTCCTTTCTACTCAAATGCCCAGCTAACTTTGCACTGCTGGAACACAGGAAGACACTTTTTTTGTTGGTTTTTTTCAGCTGGAAGTATAACCCACCCAAATTTCAGTTTTAAGATCGTGATCTTTGGCCAAAGCCACACTCCAGCCACAGGGACAGAACGCAAACCCCTCGGTTAGACAAATTTAAAATAAAAAAATCTGCTACTGCAGTTAGTTCAAAAAGGATGAGGGCTTTTTATCTCTGTATCACTCAATCCCATACAAACATCCCCCAAGTCCCAGGCTCCTGTGTGTCGGTCCTGCTCGAGGAGCCTGAGCCAAGAACATGTACGCCCACGTGCGTGCTCTCTGCGGCAACACCAGGTTTTTGCCTAACAGAGCTGTACACAAATTAAGAAACAAACTCAGGTTCACAAAACCACATAAAGAGATGAATGTTTGCAGTCTTGGGCATATCTGCACAGTGCTCCACCCAGAAAACAGATTTTGGGGGGTTTAACTTGAGAAAGCTGATTCCCTTGCGCCAACGATACTGTGTTGCTTTGCTTTGGGCATCCAGATTCTGTTGCTGTTCTCACAGATTGGGTCTAAAAAATATTTTGCATTTAGCTTTCCAATAAATGCTAAAACATAGATTCCTGCAATGCTTTCAAGTTTCAGCCCTTTTCATAAAATACTTTTACACACACACGTTACCCCAAAGAGTTACCACTGCGGGTGCTAAGACAGAAACTGTCCTCAGAAACAGGAGAGTTAAACCAGCTCTGGAACTCTGCTTCATAAATTCCTTTAACTCCCATAATTTATGTTATTTAAATTACAATTTTTATAATAAGGCAGCTGAAAATATGTCTAGTCTTGTAAGCTGTGTGGGTGTATGGTTGTGCTTATATAAGTTTAGGTATCCACGTTGCTTTACAAGCGTGTGTCTAAGCGTGCTTTGGTGAATATCTAAGCCCTGTGTGTGCACCTTTTGTTTCAGTCTTTAAGAAAAATATCAGCAAGCCATATTGTGCAAAGCTTGCGAAATCTTTGGTAGGTAAAGCCAGTTTTTCAGCTGTACTCTCATGCTGAAGAGAGAGACAGGAGACATGGGGTGGCATGAAAGCACAGCCCAGAGCTGCGCAGGGATTGCTACTGGGGATTTCAAGAAGAAACTTCTCTTGCTTTTTCTCTGACGTGGTTCACATCTGGACTCTGCTACAACAGGAAGGATTGCCTGATGATCAGCCACAAGCAGCCTAAAGATACCAGAGAATAACCAACTGTTGCTTTGAGTCCCTTATATGTGATGGACACTTTAGCACACTGAAAACCTGGGTGTCTTTTGTATGTGGCATGAAGAAACTCCTTTTTTTTTTTTTTTTTCCCAATTATTCTTTTGGAAATATGCTGGCCTCAGGTACAGCATGGTACCCTAGCTGGGATGTCCACTTCCTAGAGTGGCCTTTCTGCCCAGCACCATCCACTTTCCCCCAAACAGGTATCTGAACTTCTGTCGAGAGGCAAACGACGTGCCACGCCTTTCACCAAAAAATAAGGTAAATTCCAATCTACCTTCAAATGGCAGCAGCACTGAAAAACAACTCAGACCAACTTGCATAGCTCAGCACAGGCTGCCTAAGCCAGTGAACATCTCCTTGCTCCAGGGTGTGAGTGGCCACTGCCTCCCAGTTGTGGAGGATGAGCAAGGGCAGTCAGGGTACCAAGGAGCTCACACAGAGCAAAAGCTTTCAGCCTTTTCCTTCTCTTGAGAGGAGAGCATGATGAACATGGTGACATTTCCTCCAAAAAAGCCCCACATCTCTTCATGTGCCCTTGAACAAAGGGCTCCAAATCCCCAAAGCAACTGCAAGTAAGGAAAAGGATTTAAAAACTAGTTTCTGATGCACTTCTCCCTGATTATGGAGGCCTTGGTATCACCAACATGCCAATGTCTATGGTGGGTGCCAATACCTATCTTTCTAAAGAAAGAAAAAAGAAGCTAACACCTGCTTAGGATAAAAGTGACTTGGAATGCATCATTATATCATGAAAAGATTGAAAATCCTCGTAGTGACAATACAAAATTAATTATTAAAGCAGGGCCATATGGAGAAAATTTGCAGGAATTATACAAGCCCCATAAGAAGCTGTGCTGTCTTTACATCATTTTCTAAGTTTCAAACTGTAAGTGTATGTATGTATATACAAACAGAGCTTCACATATCATAACTTCAGTATCTCTGGAGCAGTCAATTTTTTTTTTATTATCTCCAATTATTCACACAGCTCTGTTTTAGCTTAAATTTAGATGGGCATAATGGTTATTTCCCACAACAGCACTTTCAGAACCTCTCTGTCCTTCTCCACACATGATAAACAGTAGACTTTTTCAATTACATCAGCTGCAGTTTTATCCCCATGTAATGATGGCACAACTTGTAAATGATTTATTTAGAACTAGCCATGCACCAAATTGTATTTCCTCCTCCTAGAAAAAGGTCTGAAGATGAACAAAAGGTTTAAGCTGCTGCTTTTAAGTAAAACATACTGGTATCATTCAGCTTGTATTTCGAATTACAAGTTTCTGTTCCCTTGAAGAAATGAATGATTTTAAACTTTTTATTAGATAATTTCATTACGTTTGTGTACCTATCATGTTTGTAAATCTTTATCATTATGGGCAAAACAAAAAGGGGGAAAGAAAATCAAATTTTAAAAAAATCAGACTTCACTTAAGCTCATCTTTTCATTCCTTGTCATTCCCTGTGATCATTTACTGACACAACTGGCTAACACTAAATAAATATCTAGCCACATCTTTGGAGGCACCACTTAGCCCTATCCGTGTATCTTGACATTTTTAAGTGTTGCCAAACTTCTCTTCTTTCAATCACAGCTAAAGAAAATCCTCAAATAAATAAAGAAAAAAACAAAAAACCAACAAACCCAAACCCAAGCATGCAAATAGATTCCACAAAAGGCCAGCCTGGTTACTTGTTTGCAGACTTGTGCCTCCATTTGCAATCCACCCCTAGCTGGGAAAGGTCCAAGTAAATACAAAATGTCAACCTTGCTCATCCTTGAGTGTTTTTCTCTGTTATTCAACATATTTATTACTCAGAGCCTATGCCAGAAAAGATAGGCAGGGTAAATGTGCATAATGTAAGGAACCTTCCTAGATTTGTATTTCAGCTGTTCAGAAAAGAGGAAAAATATCCCTTGTTTTCTCATGGACAAAGTACTCCTGTTATTATGCAGAAGGGGTAGGGGCATGGGGAGGACCCTTTATTTGTAAAATGTAAATCCAGCAGGAAGGGAGAAATGCCCTAAAACTTGGTTGCATACTAAGTGTGCTCACAGACGTGAGGGTCTCTAAACTCTTTCAGAGTTCTGTCAACTTTTACAGGCAACAGAGCAACCCCCCCAAAATATTCACAGCCAGAAATGGCCCCAGCCACAGTAACCAAAGCTTCCTCCTGGTATTGGAGCAGCTGCCCAGCAGCTCTGGCTTTTCAGACAGCATCCCTGACATTCTGCTGCTTCCACACTGATGACAAAATGAGGATAGCAGAAGGCCCTCAAAAAAAAAAAAAAAAAAAAAAAAAAAAAAAAAAAAATCACTTTAAAAATCAAAACCACCCCAAACCACACGATAATGTAATTGCCTGTCCCAAATCGGAATATCAGAATTAAACTTACATTTATTTAAATACATTTCAGATGGCTGCTTGCAGATTAAAACTTGGGTTGCTTTGATTTGGCTTCCCTGAATCCCCACCCCACCAAGGTGAAAGATGCAGTCACCTCAGTGTAAAAATACCAGCAGCAGCAATTTGGTAAAAATACCAGCACCAAAACAGAGGCTGCCCAGGCACATGCTGCTCCAGCCCTGATGTTGAAGTGCATGTGGAATATCAGCCACTTTTTGCCTCTTCCAAACCCAGTTTTCCAAAAGAAATCCAAAGAGGGCCTTCCATCATGTCACACCCAAAAATGGGTCATCAGCTCTATCCCTACCAGCTAGCAGCATCTGCCATGCAGGCTCAAGGCTGGGGCTTCAAGGCAGGAGCCTGGCTACCAGAACTGGAATCAGGGCTCCATGGGGCACCTCAGGGCTCTCAGTCTCTGGTGGAGTGACCCCAAGCTGCTTCAGAGGGCAAAAACCACAGGGAAGGAGAGAAAATGGCAAGAACAGTCACTGCTGGTAATAAGAATTTTGTGTGCTTTCTACATGCAACTGGTGTGTAAAGGGAGTAGCTGATCTTAGCATCCTCACTTTTCCCTGGTTAGCTCCATGTCTTGTCTCCTATTTAACCCTTCCCATCTTAAAACACACAAACAAAAAGCTCCAGAAACAACCAAACATCTGCCTTTATTTGTAAATAAGGGAAACTGCTTTGCTTGAGTTTCAAAACCCAAAATTGCACCATGCTTGCTGAATTCTACCTGTATTCCTTGTGCATCACATCCTTTTTAGACAGCTAATGCTTTTATCTTGATAACATGGATCTCTAATTGTTCTAATTTTAAACCCACCTGAGCTAATTCCAAAAACAGGACAAAACCACTGAAGTATCGTAGGTAAAGATGAGTTAAAATCCTGTGTTGGCTTTTCTAAACTGATATTTGAAACCATACACCTCTTCAATATTACAGATTAATATTGACTCCTCTTCAGCTTGCAGCATTACTCCAGCTGTATTTAATGGTCATTACTACAATTATCTGCATTTTCATTTTTCAGCATTCACATTTTTCTACTAGTCTTTCCAAGAGATCTCTATTTTAATTATTATTTTTTTGGCCCACTGCCCTTCCTCACAGTGTCCATAATCTGAGGAGAAGAGATTGCTGATGGCGTTATCACAGGCAAACAGAATGAAGCTAATGGTAACAGGCACTTCTTGCTAGGTAATTATTATAGGAGAAAGAATGCAAATGAGCCCTAATCTGTCTCACACAATGACAGAGGTCTTGGATTTGCATTAAACCTTTTGCTGCACTCTCCCAGATCAGGGACTCTGCAGATAACAATGCATCTGCAGCACAGGCTGCTCCCTTCCACTCGCTGCGGTTATTAAATTGTGCCCCCAGCAGGTACAGTTGTCCCTGAATGACTTTCCCCTCCCCCTTCATTGCTCTAGTTCCCTCCTCCTTTCCTCTTCACCCCTCAGCTTTGCTGGAAAAAAAAAAAAAAAAAGCTAATTGTGCACACCATTTGGCTTGATTCATGTATACAATGAAGAAGAAGCAGTGAGCGCTGTTTGGTGATTATAAGAGAGGAATGGACACGAGGAAATCTCCATTCTGTTCCCAGCTCCAGCATCCACTTGCCAAGGGACTGCAGGGAAATAACTTTCCTTCTCGGGGCATCCATGTGTTCAGCTAGAAATACAGGGGTGACATTTGTTGTGGCCTGACAGAATCTTGCATTTTACAGTGGCACCTGCTGACTACTTTCAGGATGCAAACGCTGGACTTTGCTGAGCTCATGATAAGCCCTGGACCTTCAGACGAACCACTGCCCACATCTCAATTCCACAGCTGGAATTATAATAGCTTGTACAGAATTATATTCTTCACCAGCACTGTGTGCTGCTACAGAAGAACTTTAACATGTCAGCTGGGGCTGTGCTCAGTACCCTTCAAAGGTTCCTGCCCACTGGTAGAGCTTACAAGGTGGTAATCTAGAAATTCTGTTTCGGATGCTTTGATTACAGGTCAAACAGCATCAGGACAAAACAGCATTTTCTCAAATCTTATCATCTCCAGTTTCTTCCACTATGGTTTGGTTGAAATAGTAGCATGGGAGTCAAATGACTTGAACCTTTCCCTGTGTGAGGTGGAGCAGATTTTTCTCAACACAAGAATTTCCTCTCAGAAATTATTTTTCTCATTTACTACCAAGACCTGACTTGTTAAATGAGATAGTATTGTATTTTTTAAATTTATCTCTGGGAATCAGAAAGTACCTGCCACAAAAACATTTCTTGTGTCTAGTGACAAGAAGATGGAGACTACCAAATTCTCAATAGCAAGTAATACAAAGTAACTTCTCAACACATAAGAAAACAGAACCAAACCCACTGCATGTAAGGAATGGTTTCAAAACCAAGATGAACCACCAAATTCAGAAGCACCTGTTTAGCTTTGAATTCACATCTGAAATGCTAACCAGATGCAAAGACTTCCTTCTTGGGCATCTGCTGTTAGGTAGGTGTCACGCTATTTCAAATTAAAGTAACTTCACAAGCAATTAAAACATACTTGCTACCAAGTTATTGACAGAAGGTTTAAAGTAGCTACACTTAATCACAGTGCACTAATTGTATGGGGACCACTGATGTCTGAGAGGAAATATCCTTTTTCAGATACCTTACACTAAGGGGAAAAAGAATAATAACCAAAAGTGGATTCTGCAAGCAGCACGTGCAACTATTTACATTTCTTTTCAACCGAGAATTTGGGGATTTGTGTAAGACTGTATCAAACATCTTAAATTTGAGACCTAACCCCAGATAAATACACTGTTCTATACCAGGCCTAAAGTGAGACACTCGAGGAATCCAAAGAGCCAAAAAACTTTGACCAGTCACCAAAACCCAGCAGTGTCACATGAGTCAGTAACATCACTCTCAATTCCACCACTCAGATGAAACAATCACCTGCTCTGGAGACAGCTACATGCTTTATTCTCTCATCTATGAGTTATTTTCTTCCTTTCTGATTTCACCAATGCCCATACTGGCAAGCAGTTCCTCTGGAAATAGGCTGTATTTTTCAAGTCTTCATAGCTGTCTACATTGGGCAGATACTCTAAGTATGGTTCCTAATAAACCATTGCCAGATATGACCACATTAATTTAGTCAATAGTTAAAAAACCCTATATAAAAAGGCTATAGCTTCTTAATGCCATGGAACAAGTTAGCTTTTCAATAACCAAAGATTTGCTCATTTTCTTTATGCAGGTACTGGATCATACCATGTTCACTTCTGGGTCCAACAGTTTGCTTGGGTCCTCAACCTACACCTGTACCGGGCACAAGTATTATATGGTACAATCAGAACACCTAAACAATTAGTGGCTAGTGAAAAAAAGTGCTTATTTTTAAAGGATACTTGGGCTCTATTATGACACTGATATTCTCTGACAGGATCTTTTCCCACTTGCACTGCCACCTAAGGCTCTTGCCACATGGAAGGACTGAAGTGGGACAATCTTTACATAGAGAAGCAAAAACTGTCTTGCACCAATTAGTTCACACAGAGCAAAGGAGGAGATTTTCATTCAACATGCTCATAAAACTCCAATCATTTTCCTATCTCATCTTTGTACTAAGTTTGCGATGCTAGAAAGCATTTCTTTCCAAACACTAAAGCAATACAATGCAAGAAAGGGGTATTTTTAAATCATCAAGGTATGACAGGTATCAGAACCTACAATTTCTTTTTTTTTTATTTCTAACACACTCAGTCCAGATTTGTCACTGATCTCCAGGCTGCTCTTCCTCAGTGAACAGTTACTAACAAGTGTCTACTGGTGCTGTTTTTATATATGCATAAAAACTTTTTGCCAAATCCAGACGTGGTGGCAGAATCTCAGCTTGGAGTCTCAGATGCTCACCCCCACTTGAAAGTCAGAGATGGCCACACCAATGGTACCCCAGCAAAAGCATCAGGGCAGAGAAAATCAGGAGGGACAGCCCAAACCAGACCCAGTTGACCCTGCCTGGAGTGGACACCGCTATCTCACACCTCCTCCTGCCTGCAGATCATCCTGGAGGATGAGGAGAAGGAAAAAGATGTGTTCATGGGGAACTCCTGATCACTCCGTGACCCTCAGCCATGCACTTCAGGACTGCTCTCACATTAAGCATTAACTCAACCAGTTCAGCTGTGTTGCCAAGTAGCCAGTCAAATATTTACAAGGTTTTAAGAAGGTGCTAGATTAACTTCATCCTTTCAGTATACAGACAAGTTCCAAGATTTCATACTCTATTTTGCATACCCAGAAATTACACTTCTGAAGCTTTGAGACTCGCAATACAAAGTTGTTAGAAAGGAAAATCCAAACAAGAAAACTACGAGGGACTCCATGCATACTGTAGACAAAATATTGGCACCACATCCAGTGCTGGCAAGTGGAACAACCATACTGTGTTCCTAAAGGGGACAGCAAGTAAAATCCAACTCCTAGAGCTGGTGATAGCATCCTCACCTGAACAGCAGCTTGCCCTTTGTCAAGCTCATCTCTAGGTCACTTAATGGTAAAGACAAAAATTGCCAGTGCCCTTTCGAGGATCTCAAGAGCTTTTCCCCCTGCCATTCTCACCAGCCTTTTGAGAGCTTCCCTCTGTAGCAGCATTCTCTGTTTCAGGGATTCAACCCTTCAGCTGAAGCATGTGAGATCATTTATACTCTTGAACCGGCTGAGCTGCCAGCCTCCCCTTTGTTGCCAAGGGATTTACACTTGAATGGCGGTGGGAAGTGCAGGCTTTTAAGGAAAAACCGGTGGGGGGAAGACAATTGACTTGCCAGCATCCTATTCTCAAATCACCTTATCTCCCAACTTCTCCAGGTGGCAGAACTGCAGGAACCCCAGTGCCCTTGCAAGGAGTTTGTTGGGCGGTGGGTTTTATCAAACAGCTCATTCAAGGTTACTTTAAAAAAAAGAATTTGATACAAGGCCCTAAGTGAAGTTAATTTCAAGCCTAAATGTGGAGGTTTACTTTAATGGGACTCAGTCCAGAGTGAGGTATTGCATCATGCCACAAAGCTTCCCTCTTGGTACGTGTGTGCCCCTTGTGTCACTCACTCAATCCCCTTCCATGGCACTTCTCTGAGAGCCCTGCATTGCCAGGCACAGACTGGTGGCTTCTCCAGTTT
This sequence comes from Phaethornis superciliosus, assembly GCA_023637945.1. NCBI lineage: Eukaryota > Metazoa > Chordata > Aves > Apodiformes > Trochilidae > Phaethornis > Phaethornis superciliosus. The sequence continues at coordinate 30,741,838 of JAJQWJ010000008.1, forward strand.
TCCAAAAGAGACAACACTGGGGAACACCCCAACATCCCAGGTGCACTGCTGAGGGCAGGAGATCCTTTGAACAAGGCTGAGCAAGTTCCCTTCAGTTTAAGAAGGAGTGAGACGCTGGCTTTAGCTCCCCACCTAGAAATATACACCAGTAGCACCTCCCTGGTGCCTTTCTGTTCCTAAACTGCAAATTGGTGTGGAACTACTGATTGGCTTCAGGCTCTGTTAGCAGTTCCAGGGCAGGATCATATTGCTGCTGCCTTTCAAACCGTGTCACCCTCTCCTAAATCCACCCGGAGTTTTTGTTTGGCTTGCTCGCTGTGTACCCATCAAACCCGCTCTCTCCGAAGAGAAATCATCCCATCTGAAACGTGAAAGCTGGCAAATGCTGGCTGCTGGCAGAGAAGGGTCTGTAAAGGAACACTTCTTCTGCCTTGAAAGTGTTAGACCTGCTTCTGATTTGATTCCATCTCCTGCCTTCGGAATTGGCCACACGCTGAAACAGAGCGTGACCTGCGGAGTGGAGCAAGGAAAAGGCCAGCAGGCTCCAGAGCTGGTGGCGAGCCACAGTCCCCATGAAAACCACATGTGCCAGCAACCAAATATTTTGCATTTTGCTCCCTGTTAATAAAGCTGCTTCACTTCATTAAGAGCAGCTTATCGTTTTATCTACTCGCTCCGATTAATTAACCGCTGGTTAAAATGAACGAGCACTTGATTTGAGGGTTCTCTTAATGTGACTCTGGTGAACCACCACTTCAGACTTCCATCCTTTTCCTCCTGTTCTCCATTCTCCCTCTCTCCCAACAGTGTCTTACTAGGCCATTTGGCTTGATACCTCCAGTACTCTTCAAGCACACCAGAAAGTGTTTTATAGAGAGGTGAGGGAAAAAATAAAAAAAAGTCCCCCAGCCTAAAATAGGCTCAATTTCCCTGCTGGAATATATCATCTGCTTCCCACTGTAATTACTATTGTAAGCTTGGAAAGAAACAGCATGGAAAGAAGAATGAGCCAGGGAAATGGACTGGGTTGCTGGGAACAGGGGGAAAACAACAGTATGATTAATAGGATTCATTTGTCTTTCCAGAATAAAATAATTTTTAGTATGAAGAACAAACTTCAGTCAGTTCCATCAAAAAGCTGACTTTTTCCTAGAGAGCAAAGAACTTTCTCCTAAGTCAAATACCATGTGCTATATGTGAATAAAGACAGATTCTGCTGCAGTATATGCCTACAGATTTCACAGTCCCAAACCACCGCCAAAATCTCAATTTCTAGCAGCTAAAAACTTAAGTTACCATTCTTTTGCCAAGCATCTGAAGATTCAAATATATCATAGCTGCTCATTTTGCTGGCAAACAGTGCTTCCCTTCATATACCCTATTTTCATCTCTGTTCAATGGACTTTATAAATTTCACAAACACCCAAAGGTGCCTGGGAAGTTAAAACCAAAAAAACTATACCCACCTTCCCTTTTCCTTCCTTTATCTTCTTTGTCAAGGTAACAACACCCACAGAGAGAAAGAAAGATTATGAGGCCAAAGATTTTAACAAATTCATAGACTGAGTGAGGAGTAGGAGAGAATAATTTGAGGGGAAATGGAAATTAAAAATTCCTGGGCCACCCTAACATTTAGGTCTCAATTCCTGTTTGGTCAGGGTAAACCACAGGTACCAGATAGCACAAATACAGCTAAAGCAACAGAAAATATTGTGCTACAAGCAATTCAAGACCTCTCTATCAAGAGAAAAGCATGTTTAGGTAATGAATCCCTGAGACTAAGCACAAGCTTGAAATTCACAGCCCAGCCAGACAAGGCTGTACGTGGGATGGCACCAAAGGCAGATCTGGCTTACATCACCCTGCAGGGCAGTAAGTGACCATGAGTCACTGATGCATTTCATTTGGATTTTAAGGCCATCAGGCACTGGATTAAAAAAAATCAATTTCAGACCACATGTTACAACAAAGCACTTCCCAGTATAAATCTATCCAACCAGTTGAAATCTGCACAGAATTTTCTAGACAAAATTTCTTTAAAAGAGAAGACTTCCTGCAGGATCAAATATGTTCTGTCCTGCAGCTGAAAAGATGTCAGCATAGCTCTGTACTTTAACATTTGGGCTAACTGAACAAGAGTCCTCCCACTGGGTAAACCCAAAAGGGATGAAGGATGAATGGTCCTGGCACCACCACTTGAGTTATAAGTAAGCACTCTGTACCTTAACCATGTGTATACCAGACTTGGAAGAAAGAAAAAAAAAAAAACAAACCTGGGAAACATTGTTTTGAAACATCAGTTCATTATTATGGTTCATACTTGAAAATACTTGTTTTCAGGGGGAAAAATGCTGCTGGTTTGGATTTTTTTGGTTGTTTGTTTCTGTTGGGTTTTTTGGTCTTTTTTTTGTTGTTGTTTTTGAATGGGCAAGGAACTACATTAGAAATCCACACACATCTTTGCATAGCTGAAGGATGGAGCACTGTGCATCCAGATGGGTCATTCCCTAGCAGAAGATAACAGACATCATTTGTAAGGAAACCAGGCATCCAACGAGGTCCATAACTTCAACAACATCATCAAAAAGTGATTGGGGTCTCCCAGCTTTCTTCGAAGGACTAACAGGTAATACAAAGCAAGAGCAAACCAAAAAACCTCCCACCTACACTAATGTTCACGTTACACTTTGTTACTCTCAGCCACTCTTAGCACCACAGGCTCTTTCCAAAAACTCCTTCTTTGTAGACTGTCATTTTGCACTCCCACTGTTCCCCAGAGCCCATGGGATGTCACTCAAGCCAGAGCTCCTCCTAGCAGGCCTGCAAAGCTCTGGAGAGTAGAAGAAGCCACCTCAGAGCTCAGGGTAATTGCTTACATGCTAAGGGTGATGGTGGGCAGATACCTGGCCAGCAGAATCACAGAGCAATGATGGGAGCAAAGAGCAGCTCATTGGGGTGATGGAGGAGCAGGGAAGGAGGGGAGATCCCAGCACAAGGGGACACACCACTCCACATGGGCCTTAGCCCTAAATAATTCAATTTGGGTTTCTACCCTGAAGTACCTCTGTACCCCTCAAACATGGCAACCACAAGGAGACTCCACTGCATTGAAGACACCCGAGGGAGGCAGTCCACAACTACTGAAACTGGAAAGAAAGTGGCCAAGAACTATCTCTGCTAACAATAAAGAACTGAAGGGTTTTAACCAGCAACAAATGGCCATTGCCATAGCTGCTCTTGAAGACAAAAACCCTTCAAGCCCTTCATAGGGGTGCAGATGCCCCAAGGCAACCCCTTGCAGCCTTTTCACCACCTCTCCCCACAACCCTATTCCCTTCCCAACCAGCTGAAGTCTGCCCTCAGACCCAAATAACTGAAAGGCTAAGAAAATTCAAAAATCACAGCTCTCACCATCATTTTAACCTTGCTTCTTCTGCCTAGATATGCCACATTCTCTCTTCTCCTTAATATTTCTTGGACCTTGTAAATGAGGATTAAAGAGAATTAAGAACAAGTTGATTTCAGCTCGGAACTCACCACTTCCTGTGGGTTTAAAGACAAAAAACTAAATCCAACCTTCTTTGGAGGCACAAAATAAGAATCCAGATTTCTGATCTATGCTGAGGTTTTTTGTTTTGTTGTGGTTTTTTACACATCACATAGTAAGTAGATTCTGAACATACAAACGACCTGAAAAATGCACCACTGGGATGGAAATTGTCTTTCTCCAATAAAATTTGAGATTTAAATCTTCTCCATGTCCAGATAAAAACCTAAAACCTGTAACCTTCATGAAATGGTAATCAGAAAAATATTAAAGGTGCCATTAAAAAACAAGAGAGCAGAGACTCATTGTTAACATCAAGTTAGTTAAATACTTAAAGGCCTAAAGCAGTGGCAAAGTCCTGATGTAAACCTTTAGGTGGTTAAAGCTTTGCAAACTGAGGACTTGAAGAACCTGTCACCCTCTTGAAAGGTTCAAGATAGCTTTGAAAGATGCTTCATTTCCCTGAATACAGTCACTGAATGAAAATTCCAAAACTGTCTCAAAGGATTTGGAGAAAATAAACAAAGAAATAAATCCGAGACTTGAAACAAACACCTTGCTGAAATGCTCTACAAAGGTTCAAGAGCTATGAACTTGGTTTATACATGAAAAGAGGAATGCAAACAAAAAGGGTAAGCTTCCCACTGACAAGTAAGTTGTCACAGGCATGCTGCTCAACATCGTGTCACCCACCTGAAAAGTTAGCTAGCAGCAGTATCACCTTTCCTTTGGACAAGGTTCAGGTTGAAACAGAGGGAAAATGGGGAAATAAGGAGGAAAAGTTCTTTCAAAAACTGGTACAAAATCATCATTCTAGTTTATGATAAGAAATCATCATCTTATGAAGACAGATAAAAAACACAATTTCTGAAACAATCTGAATGAAGGTATGGTTTCTATTTCAATGGGGAAAAAAAAAAAGTTGAAACTTATTTTTGCCCAAATTGAGTTAGAGGAAACAAGGGAAGAAAGCATTACAGGCACCAAAATAAACAGCAAACTGTGGGCCACCAGCCAGCCTGATCATTTGATGCCTTGTTCCTTTCCTGCCTCCTTTCTATCCCCCTTCAACATTTCCAGCCCAATCCTTGCCCCATTCTCCACCTTTCCCAGCCCTGCTCCAGTCCAACCGATGGGCAAGAATTGCCTTTTGCTTTGATACTCAAATTTCATTATCACATCCAGCCTCTCCTCCCAAAGCTTTTCCCCCCGAGGAATACAGTCTGCATGAGTGCATTTGATAATTCAGGCTCTGCTGGTTAAATCCTGTATATCTGCAGACAGTTAAAGTGTGTTTGAGAAAGGGATGATAAAGGAGTTTAGCAACATACATTTCCCCATCCCAAAGTCACAGCAGCAGCTGGGGAAGAACCCTGGCCAACCCTGGGAGAGTTTCCCCTCTCCTTGCAAGGATGGAAAGGAGTGTAGAGAGGCAAGGTGTTTGTGCTGGAGCAGTTCCCAAACCACGGCTTTGGAGGGACACGTTGCAACTCAGGAACCACATGCAGGGCAAGGAGGAGGAGAGCAGCAGGCAGGGAATCCCCCTCCAAATTTCCAGGGCAGTCGCAGAGGCACAAACAAATGGACCCAGCCAGAAATGACAGTCGGTGTGCCCAGACTCTCCAGCTGACCCTAGGAACTGAGCAGAGCCATTTGTCTCCTCCCCACATCAGGGCATGAAGATACCTGCTGGGAGGGTGGTGATAAGGACAAATGAATCACAGAATCATAGAATTGGCTGGGTTGGAAGGGACCTCAGAGATCATCAGGTCCAACCCTTGATCCACTACCCCTGTGGTTCCCAGCCCATGGCACTGAGTGCCACATCCAGTCTCCTTTTCAATATCTCCAGGGATGGAAAATCCACTGCTTCCCTGGGCAGCCCATTCCAATGTCTGATCACCCTCTCTGGAAAGAAATTCTTTCTAATATCCAACCTAAACCTCCCCTGGCACAACTTGAGTCCATGCCCTCTTGTCTTGCTGATAGTTGCCTGGGAAAAAAGACCAACCCCCCCTGGCTCCAGCCTCCTTACAGGGAGTTGTAGAGAGCGATGAGGTCTCCCCTGAGCCTCCTCTTCTCCAGGCTGAACACCCCCAGCTCCCTCAGCCTCTCCTCACAGGACTTGTGCTGGATCCCTTCACCAGCCTGGTTGCCCTCCTTTGGACCTGCTCCAGGACCTCAATCTCCTTCCTGAACTCAGGGGCCCAGAAATGGACACAGGACTCGAGCTGTAGCCTCACCAGGGCTGAGTACAGGGGCAGAATCCCTTCCCTGGACCTGCTGGCCACGCTGTTCCTGATCCAGGCCAGGATGCCATTGGCCTTCTTGGCCACCTGGGCACACTGCTGGCTCATGTTCAGCTTCTTGTCAATCCAAACCTGCAAAAACAGCTTGGGAAAAGCTTGTGCATCCTTCAGCCTCCAACCTGGGGGGTTGAAGGTGTCCAGAAAACACACAAAAACTCGTCTGGAGCTACAAATCTTAAGAGCTGCTTTTTTTCCCCCCTCCACATCTGCCGCTCAGCCGAGCCTCCCACATCTCAGCGCGTCCCAAAATTCTGTGTGTCAAAGGAATTCTACTGAGCCTTCTCTTGTCTGAGAGAAAACAGGTTCAGAGGCCAGAAAGCAGCTTCTGCAGGCTCCTGCTCTCAGCACGCTGCAGCATCAGTGGAGGCAGTGCCTGCCTGCACCAGCTCAGGCAGCTGCATTATTTAGTCTGGCACCAAGCAGGAAAGCTATCATCCATTTTTATGTTAGATTCAAGGAATCAGCTGGGGAGCAGCGATTGCCATTTCTGAAGTGCAAGTGTAACCAGCCTTTCCATAGTAACAAAGATTAGGAGCCTGGAGTCTGACACTCCTCCTGCATTAAAAGATAGGAGACAAAGCGACAGACAGGTAATTACACAGAAGGAGCCCTGGGGAAATTGCAAACTCCTTGAGAACCCTTTAGCTGGTCTGTATGTTTCTCCTTGTCTCTGCTTCAGCTGAAGATCTCCAAGAAACATTTGCCCATTAGGTCATTAGCCTTATTGCAGAAGGTAGCCAGGCAGCTGGCAGCAGCCATTCAATAAAGTCTGAGCTCGCCCCTGCACCATCAAGGATGAGATGGAGAATGAGAAAGAGAACATCTCAAGGCACATTACCTGTCTGCAGCTTCTCCTTGATAAGTTAGGGCACTTAGTCGGTCTGAGGGGGTCTGACAAATGAACCCTGACAAATCCCACTGGGGCAATTTAAGACATTATTGCACCACACTGTCCTCCCCAACTCTTCACTGAGGTTAGCACTACAGAGCAAATCTAGCAGAAAAATTGATGCCGTGCATTGGGCTCCCCACTTCAGAGCCTAGCAAGTCAGCATAAACCCCTCCTCAGAGCAGGTTTAAGTTAAGACATCAACTGTGAACTGGAATGGCTGAGGTCTAGACAGAACACACTGCCTCCACTATGAGGAGCATTAACATCTATCACAAAGCTGGAATGGGAAATGACATCTCGGAGCACTGCAGCCAGTTCCTAAGCAAATACAAATCTAAACACTGAGTTTTGGTACTAAAATATACATGCAATTTGTCTAGCAACTGTCTTGAATCTACTCATGCAGCCCAGGATGCCCTATGAATCACAGCACTGATTTTTTGTACCTTATAGATCCTGACACATAAATTGAATGTCTTGAAGTGGAAAGACAGACATTAATTTCATGTGGATCACATCACTAAATAACTCCAAAATGTAATTGCTCAGCAGTACTACAACAAAGGCATTGCATTTGAACTCTCACCCACCACATTTTACACTTCTGCCCAGAAGAGGCTGGAAAGGTGAAGAATTGCCATTTGTTTCCAGCCTTTCACAGAACACACCATTCGGAGCTAGAATTCCAGCTGGTTTTTATCTTATCTCTCAGTGGTACAACCAGCCATGAAACCATGAACAACCTCAGAGAAGACAATCAGGTTTCAAAAACCAACCAAATAAACAACATAAAGCCTATATTTATCCCATTACATACATGTTAATAATAAAAGCAGCACTTTTTGAGGTACAATCCTCCAACTTGGCTTCTCCAGACCTAACTCATTGTCTTTTCGTGCAAGCTTCTACTCAGATAAATATTTAATTAATCAGTCTGAAATACAACAACTATAAAATCTTTCCTCTCCACACATTTAAAACATATCTCCCCTTCTGTCTTATCCTAAGGGACTGTCTCCTGCACACAGAAGTGGAGGGAGTAGTGCATGAAGCTTCTGTTTGCATTGCCCTGTTGGAAGGGCAACCCACATAAACCAGAAGACTTGTCTAAACTCTCCAGAGACATGCTGCTTCTAACATAACCCTCCTTTCCAGAAGGAGCTGAGCAGGCAAGACACCTTGAAAAGCAGATAACAATTACCTCTTACCTTTCTGAAGAGGCCGCCGCCAATTAGCACATTCCTGGAGCTTCTAATTCAGGCAAGTAGAAAGAGGAGGAAGGGGGGTGGGGAGAAAAATAAAATAGGAAAAAAAAAAAAGAGCAAGGAGATGTTTTCTTCTTCAGCACAACGGTATTTCCTAAGGGGTAGAAAAAAAAGAAAAAAGAAACAAATACGTATTAGCTTTCATGGGTTTTTTTTTAAGAGGCTACAGATTAAAACAACTCCCTGGAAAAGCTACTTCTGTCTTCCCTACAGTTCCAAAATACCAACTTGAGCTGCCCTGTGTTTACTCGTCCTGCCATCATCTTATTAAAATACAGAATATGATGGTCAAGTCACCTACTACAAAGAAAAACAGAAGGATTCACGTCAGAACAGGATCAAGTCCTACACTAGAATGGTTTAAAGAGCCATTCAGAAGTGTTCTTGAGCACTCATTCTCTTAGGTAAATATGCTTCAGTCAAGCTCACACCCACTTCTGTAAAAATTCAAATGAGCCACATTTACTATCAAAATAGTTGGCAAAAGGCAAATTCCAACATGCATACTCAACAGACAGGAATAGACTGACATTGAAGTGCTCATGTACTCTTCCCTGCAAGGATCAGAACTATGAGCTACATGCAAATAATCACAACTTCTATTTCATTTTAGGACAACTTCTCTTAGGCTGCCTGGAATAGGCAACCTGTTCCAGTTACATTGAACTTTTCAGTAGCAATAAGAGGAAAAAAAAAAATACTATGTAAGAAAATGAAGGGATAAGGAACCAAAAAGCCCTTTGGTGACTTAAGATACCATTTAGAAATCCAGATTCACTCCCATAAAACCACAGTCCCTCACCTCAGACCTTATCTCTTGCTTTGCCCTTCTCCTAACATGAATTTCAAGAGACTCACAGACAGCCCCTCCCTACCTCCAGTACCTGTCTCTGATGAAAGGCAGGAAAATCAAGTGGAAAATTATTTTAAAGGGTGCATGCAAGACATTAACATATTTGAGGAAATGGCAATCAAGGTTTTCCATGGGGAATGAGCAAAGGGAAACACGGCCAGTCTGTTATCCATCACATTTTGTTGGCTCATATTCATGCAGAAAAATCTACTCTCTTCTGTCCCATGGAAAAGTCTGACTGCAAGTTCTCAAAAAAAAAAAAAAAAGGAAAAAAGTCCACGTTACCTTACATTCCCCATACATTTCAACCCTCAAAAATATAATTATCCCATCTCCTAACAGCATGCAACTTCATACAGACCCTAGTCTCCTGAAAGGGATTTTGTACAAGGGGCCCCAACAGAGGAAACAACATACAAGGCAGCACTCCCATCACAGCAGCTCCCTCAAAGCTGACCACGTCTGTCCAATTCTAAATGGCCACAGTTCTTGCATTTCTCTAGGGGACAAAAGCTCTCTTCTTCTCTCCTTCTGTCAGCAAGACTTAACGCTGCAAGAATAATTTCTGTCCAGATGCCCCTCTAGATAGGCAATGATTTAAAGAATTCATGAAGTAACAGTGGCAGTGTAAATAAACAATGAAAAAATAAATAAAGATCAGAGCAGAAGTACGCAGAAAATGGGCACTAAGGAGAGAATGAACAAGATCGGGGGTTTAAAACCTTTTCTGCCTTGTTGCATTCATCCAGAAACAGTCCTAGCAATAACCTGGCAATGTGAAAGAATAGATCCTGACACAAAAATGTACCTGCCCCAAACCCTACCTCCCCAACTTGTTCCCTAAAGGCAAACTTCCCTATGCTGTTTAATTCCATTTTCTCCATGTCTTACACCCCTTGGTTGCAATTCTGGTTTCTGACAGATTTTAAGCCTCTTGGACTAATTGATGCAGAGCAGCTTAAATCAACACCTGGAGCACTCAAATTGCTATACTTTTTTAAAAAGAGGGAATTGGCACTACAGCCCTCATTGTGGGGGTGGGAGAAGAAGTGACCCTCAGTGAATTGCTCCTGACATGTGTACATCCTGAGGCTATGCACTAATCAATACTTCCTGAGCAGCTCAGCACAGACTAGGTTGCAAAACACAAGAAAAGAAAAAAAGAAAAGAAAAGAAAAAAAAGACAAATTGCATCCCCCTCTCAACCACACACTCGGTTTTGATTCACTAAATCAAATGCATCATTTGCTTTTCTTTTTCATTATTAAATCAAAACGACACTTTAGACAGCATTTTTCTCCCTGCTAAGAGAAAGCCCCCACATATGTCACGTAAAGGCTGCTAAGAATTGATATACCAGTTACATTTCAAGTGCTTAAAAATTTTACACTTTCATCCTCTTACTGGTAGGAGAAATAATTTACAGCAGATGTAGAGGATTTGGAGGAAGCACACTTTCAATCAAACATAAAATCAAGGGGTGGCAAAAAAAAAAAAAAAAAAAGAAGGCTAAGTGCAAAACCTGAAGTTTATTAACTGTGTTCTCAGGGACACAGCAATTTGACATAAGTACCACTTCGGGATGTAGCTTTGATTCCATACTTGCCCCAAAGGAAGCGAGATGGCTCTGTTCTCAAATCCTCAGGCAAGAAAAAAGATAAAATTAAAAGAATGCATTACCCAAAAGTCAAATTGTGAGTGGAAAAACCTAAAAAAAGTGACTTAGGATACCAAAAGGCTTAACTAAAATTCTGGCAGGGCCAGAGATAATTTGTATAAGAAAAATGTCAAAATGTTTTGTGTATACAGACACCACCGGAAAGAAACAAACAGAAAACTGGGAAACACTGTATCAAAACCCAACAAATTGTTGACATCAACATTAGATAACTGAAGAGGCATATGTTAAGACAAAACCCCTCAGATGGTGTGTGAGTCAACTTCTGCAGTAGATTTAGATTAATTGCTTTTCTATATCAAGCTTAATAAAAATAATCCTTGACTCCACCAGATACAGCCAGGTTTTCATTACATCTCACACTGGGCATGCTGATTCTGGACACTACCTGAGCTGATGATTGAAACCTGGACCAGGGATTCTGAAATGTGATCTTGACTTAAAAATAATCTTTCCTTCTGGAGGATCAGTGCCAAGATTTAGTCCTCCAACTGCACAATTAAAATTACTGGGTTGGTTTTTTACCCCAGATATTACCCAAATCTAACCCACTTCCCACAGTTCAACGCAAAGATGACACTTGCCAGGATTTGGTTTGTAATTCAAGCCAGAGATTTTATATATTTAGAAAATAAGGGGTTTGGGGAAAGTAAACTCTCTTCATTTCCAGTCTGCAGCACATGACTGGCAAAGACCCTGCTCACCTTACCCTGGCTGACCCCTGCCAGGAGGCTCCATCAGCCCTTTGGGGAGCTCTCATTCCCCGCAGCCAACCCAGCAGATTTTCCTCCTCTCTGATGTTTAGCATGTTCCTTATGCTCAGAACTGGAGAAAGGAATCAGATCAGAGCCTTGCTATGTGTTAACAGGCTTCTCCCAAAAGCATGGTCACAACATCAGGCAAAGCAAGGTTTTTAAAAAGGGGAGAGGAGGACTGGAACATCACAAGCTTACACAATTTACAGAGGCAAATAAAAAAAGTGTTTGAGAGGTTCTTCAACTCCACAAACAGCTACTTTTCTTCGGGTGAATTACATTCATACTCAGTATGGACTAACAGGAATAGGTTAAGTTTATATCCTACTACTTTTTTTTCTGTTTATTTTTCAACTGCTTTACCTAGGAGACATAATACAATAAATATTTCATTAATATCTATGAAAGGAAGATGTAATCTTAATTTATCATTACTAAAGCAAACGAGCAAGTTAAGATAAAAATGCCTACTCAACCATCATGATGAAACAGAAAAAAAAAACCCAACGCCTTTCCCAGATACATTATTGGACAACCTGTATTTAATGCTTCTTAGAACAGTATCTTAGGACAGCCTCTCTCACATACCTTATTAAAATACACCAGTCTGCAGTCTCTCTGCCACTAATAGCAGTGGCACTTGGCAGGTATTTTGGGCACCCTCCCTTAACTCTCAGGGCAGGTCTCTAAGCTCCAGGTTTTGAAGCCAGGAACCTCACCTCCCAGTGCAGTAGGTTCCTTCTCCAGTCTGTTTTCTATTACCCACAGCTTGAGCTGAGTCACTAAGAAATGAAACTTACATATACTATGGAGTTTAACTACAGCAATATCAAGAGAACGAGCTAGAAAATAAATTCTCACTTCATTTAATCTGAATTAAAAGCATTATCCCTTATATCCCTGTATATATCTGTGTGTGCAAGTGCTTGTGGGTTTGTATACACAGACCAGGGTAAGCAACTCAGCCACAAACACTTGTACTGGTGATATTTGTCAAGAAACCACCACCTCCCAACATAAATCCTATTGCTAAATATAAGACTCTGCACTTTACTTACAATAAATACATTTCTGAAACAAGACATGTAACTAATTCATTTGAACTATCCTTATTCAAACATCAGATGCATTACATTCCTATATCTTTATTTAGAGATGCTTACATCATTATTTTTTGCAGCTTAAATGCTATACCCATCTGTATTTCCTCATCTGTTTGCTTTGGATCCTGCAAAAAAGCTCTTCCCAAAACATTTGTCCATGTGAAAATCTAAGTTTACAGAAGCACTATTCCCATGCATACCTTTAGTCAACATGCTTATTAAAGCATAACAACCTGTGCATGGCATTACTTACCAGTCTAACTGCTACGACCACCAACAATGAAAAAAAAAAAAGAATTTAAGTTTCTCTTAGCCACCAAAAAAGGTACATACCTAGCACAAGAAAGATTTCATACCCCACAGTCCATATGCAAACCCTTGTGAACCAAACCCCATGTACCCTGGAAGACACTCAGCAGTAAAAATTTTTTTTCTTCCCAAGAAACAAGAGGGGGCAATAATTTTTCAAAACATCACCCCCTGTAAGGCTTATATAAGGTAGATCTAGAAGGAAGCAGCTCCCAACCATGCTCCTCAGTCCTCCCCAAGGTGATGGGCTGCTTATAGCAGTGCTGTTGTCAGAGGCAGGAGAGCAGGAACAGGAAAGTGAGGCACATGGCAGCATCCTGGAGAGCAGCATCCATCCTGACACCACCTTCCTTCTCCCCCAGCTCAGCCACTGCTCTCTTCAGGGCTGGAAGGGGCACCTGGCTCTACACAACAACCTGAAGGGTACAGAGGTAAGCAGGGGGCATGCAGAAACATTTGTTAGTACCATCTTCCGTGCCTGATTTCACATTTTTCTGTCTTCTTCTTAATTAAAAAGAAGATACACTTCGTGTCAGAAAGCTGTGTTTTTTGAAGCTTGTATCATTTAGCCTATTAAACCCAAGCCTGTAATATGGGTGTTATTTCTTAAAACATACAGTAAATTATTGATAGTCATTAAACAGGAAAAAAATTCAAACAGCTCTCAGCTTTTATCAATCATTAATGCAGTTTCCACTTGTGCATCTCACTGGGTTGCTATCATATAGCACAGAGCAAAGAGTACAAATCCTGAAGGCATGAATTCATTTTCTCTCGACAGAGAGTAAAAACATTCTTGGCAGCAGGAGAGAGGCTAAAACATGAAGCAGAACAGAAAGGAGGCTTCTGTCTTTTGCAGTAAACAGGTACCAACAGGAAGGAGAGGCAATTTTAGGGACTGAAGCCGATCCACTTCCTCCCAGCTCCCCCCAGTAAGGCCAGTGACAACATCATCAATCACCTCCAACACCCAGCAGCCTAAAGCATTTTGGGCCACCCTGACAGTGTTTAGAAATTTGATCTCTATTTGAAATATATGTTAATTCAATGGCATTATGAGGGGAGGAGAGAAAGGAGCATGGAGGTCAATAGTAAAGCATCCAGCATCTTCAGGGAGATGACAAGTTCACCCCAAGCTGCTCCCCAGCAAGTGAGCCAGTAAACCAGATCATGTGCAGAAAAACCCAACTGGCACCAAACTGACAGCCTCAGCTCAGAAAAAATGACTGAGAAAGTCTCTTGAAGCTATTGTGAACCTTTACTGGGGCAAGTTATGAGTAGACCTAATGTTTTTATCAGCTCTGAATGACTCTTGTCAATATGGGGGATCTGGAGCCAGATGCCAATTGGTGGCACCTTGCCTGGCTGGGATATGCTGCCCCCACCCCCCCCCTTTTTTTTTTTTTTGGCCACTTTAGGGACAGACTGAAGACTTGCCTTAAAAAGCTGTTCTCTCAGCTTTCAACCCCTGCAATTTGACTGAAATTCACCGGTTTAAAAGGCAGCAAAGATGGAACACAACCTTCAGTGCCCAGCCAGGTATGATTGCAGCATGTGAGGACCTAACTGACCTCTCTCTAAAGCAGCTGCTGTAGATGAGCCATAGCCATAAATACATCAACATGAAACACACAAACACCAGCTCTGGCTAGATACCCAGCCAGTGAAACCTTAGCCCTGCAGCAGCCCTGCTACTGAAACCCAAATTAATTTGTTTTAAACTACCTCGTGTCTGTTTAAATGAGCTGTAATAATAGCTCTGGAGCACAGTGCAGACACATCCACAGCTAAACACAAGGCTGAGGACTGCACCCAGAGCCCACTTTAAAATAACTACCAGGAAAACTTCCTCAACCAGTCTTCCATTTCCCCCTATGATGGCATAAATTCCTTCAAACAATATTTCTGTTTGTTTAAGGAGAAAAAAATAATAAAAACCCAACCCAAACTGATGTTAAAGATTCAGAAAGGAACCTACAGAATCTTTGCCTGCTCCCAAAATCTAGTCCTGTGGAGGCTGGATTGCTCTGGTTTGGTTTTTGTGTGTTTGGTTGTTTTTTCTGAAAATTATTCAAGAATGCACTGAGTTGAACAACAAGAGAACGCCAAATGTTGATACCAAAGTAGCCAGGAAAAGCTGCTGTCACTGGAAAACATTTTCTAGCCTGTTTACAGACAGCTGTGATATAAAAAGATATTTCTTTCCAGCCATCATCAATGCAAATCTACCTCATGTAAAAAAACCAACCAAACAAAACAAAAAAAAAAAGCAAAACAACAACAAAACAAGAAAAAATAACCCAATGAACAAACCAACAGCCAAAATCCATTTCAGACCATGCTTATGTCTCATTACACTGAGAGCCAGGGAAGGTGATGCAGTATTAGGAGCAGTAATACACAAACTACTACATCACTGAATTCATTTCATGATATATCAACAATTCACAACCAATTTCAGTATCCTATTCATCCTTATCTATATACAGAACTGGAAGGGTAATAGCTCACATTATTAATGCAACACAAACACCCTCAACATCCTCTTCATTCCTCAAGATCCACGTTTGGAAAGTCCACAGAGTTCTGAAACTGGTTTAAGCATCTCCTGAGAAACGTGTTAGAAATCTCTTGCATTGTTTTGTGCAATCTATTGATTACTTGTAATGCATCTTTCTTGACTTTTTTTTTTTTTTTTAGTACTTAAATCCATTTGTTCTTTTTAAACCACTCCAGTTTGTATGTTTTCCCCACCTCCCACCATTTCAAGAAGCTACAATTGCTACTAAATGTTGCCTAGCCCAGAAAGTACGTTAGATTTCCAGTAAATTACCTGGATTTTTTTATTTTGACACCACAGTCTGGAACTCTTATCTATAAGATGCTGTGTGAATGTCTCCCTTTCCTAACCAAAAGCAAGGCTGGTATGAGCAGACATAAGCAAAGGCTGCAAATTAAACTTGCTCAAATCCCCAGATCTCTGTCTCACTGCAGCTGAGTCTAATGGAAAGCATCTCTGAACTAACAGTTCAAGCCTTTCAAATTCTCACCTGGGTTTGTAAGGAATATGTTCTCAGAGAAGAGAGATGTATCTGCTGGTACATGAGGGTATGAATGATCACAGATCCACACTTTGAGGCTTAATTATTTGACTTCTATTTGTACAAGACCTTCCTGCAGTGGCTGTTTGCATCTTCCAGAGAACTATCTGTGCATACACAGCACCTGCCCCCCTTTATTTTTTATAAACTGATTCCACGATAAAAGTTCCTTAAAATAACAATGCCAAACAACTGTCAAATCACCACTAATCTGAGCTTTCAAACTAATTTCCATTTCATAAGTCATTTTGGTGATTTAGTTTTGCACAACCCCAGGGGAGCTTACATGCCTAACAGAGAAAATTCATTATCAATATAGGGAGATCATCTGGCAACCACATCTCTGCTAGTACAGACTTGTGCAGTGGCACTAGGATTTTCATGCATTGCATATCCAGTACAGAAGAGGTGTTTAAAAAAAATAAAAATAAATAAAAAAACAGTGGATTCACCCTAGATTTGCAAAATCAGCAAAAGACAACCAGTTCTGCTCCAGGTGCTCCATCATCCACCTCCCCCTGAACCAGCACGTGGTGGGTGTTGCAGGAAGAGAATGGAGCATTAGAGGTTGGTACTGACTTGTTTCTTTTTCTAGGAAAGTAATTTCACTCATTTTCAGATTTGCTAATGATCCCACGGGTTCAGAGCAAGTTCAGAGACCTCAAAAATGGAAGACATTCATCTATTAGTTGAAACTTGTTTGTGTGCTATGAGAAAACACCGTGCCAGGCGTTGTTTTCTACACTGCACACATTTTCAAGCAATATATTAATGCTTCATGTTATTTTATAATAACCATTTTAATGACTTCTTACATTTTCTTTGCATCTTAAAAAATGAATTATCTTGTTCCATTCACCAGTTCTGCTGTTTCTTTCCTTTGCAATAGGCTTCTGCTATCAGTGATCAGCAGCTGAGGCTGGGAATAGCAGTCTCCCAGAGGAGGAAGAAAAATCAGTGAACCATAATCTAGGTGTGCATGGATGTTTGGCTCCATTTCCAGCATGTTTGCTTGTCCTGAAGCTCAGATGGTCACAAACAGCTCTTAATCAATATTTTCCCTCTGAAAAATTCCTCATTTCTTGTTACAAGAAATTCAGACAGAGAAATTTAATCAGAAATCAAAGCAGAGGGCAAACAGGCTGTCTCTGAAGGACCCCGTTATACAAGGATCATCTGCTGAATGAAACTCTTATTAATGACAATTCTGCTATTCCTAACACAAAAGTATAGCTGCACTGTGGGGATGCCTGATACAATTTGGTACAATTCATGACTGGCAGGACATACTTTCCCTTCCTCCAAGTTCAGAGGCTTTTCCACAGCTCCTATGTCCCACGTGAATGATTTCCTCCAAATCAAGAAACTGAAATACTTTCAAACAGAACAGGAATAAGCTGAGAAGCATGGAGTACCTAATTATCTAAAGTTATCAACAAAACCAAGTATTTTCATCATTACAGCTAATGTGAAACACAACACTAGGATTCCAGTGAGAAGAGTTCAGCTGAGTTTTTCCTGTCAACACTAACTAAAAGTGTAGTAAGTAGAGAGAGGAAAGCCAGGATGAAGAAAGAGGTAACCAACAGAGAAGGTACAAGAGGTACCCAACCACCTTCCAGCCACAGGCTCCAAGTTTGCAAGTAGTACCAGGGCAGGAATTGCTTGCCTTCCCTGGGCTTTGTGCAAGAAAATCAGCAGAAACAAGGTTTATGTGGCTGATCTTCCATCTCCCGTTTGCTTCATCCTTACTTTCACACACTGGCAGTAAAATCTTACGCATATCAGTGGGAGTTTATACTTGGAATATTCTAAGTAAGCCAGAGCAGAAGAGCTGCATGTCTCCCAATCTTGCATACAAAATCCTTGGCTATTTTCTAGGGTAGAACCTGCTGCAAGCTCCCCCAGACAGCATCCTGATGCACCCCATGCTGATGCAGAAGGCTTCAGCCCGTGGGTCAGTTGATGTTTTGTCACCAACATCTCTCAGAGCCCAGTTTAGAATATAAAATTAAAAAAATAGTTGGCTACAGCTGCTCTGTTGATGTCATCTGCATGTCAGGAGTTCAATCAGTGGTGGAAAGTTTTTAGATAGAAAGATGCGGGGAAAAAATTCAACACAATTGATGTGATTTAGAAGGACAAATCTCACTGCCTCTAAATCCTTTTGGATACATTAAAAAGCTATTCCTGGCCTTCTGTTGTTCTTCTGTTAGATGTAACTACGAAATATTACCCTAAAATTTATGCACAAACATAAATTGTTAATAGAACTTTAAAAGGAGAAAAAAGATGCAATTTTTGCCAGTTGGACTGTGAGAGAATTTGTGATCATGCTGTGGCATGTATGCAAAGCCCTCTCAGCAGCTTGTTCCATGACAATGGATTTGCAAAGCAAGAACTGAGAGGATTATTTGATTCAGCATCTACTCAAGTGGCCAATTCCTTCAGCAATCAATACTAATCAACAAGCTAAAGCCTTATAAGAAAAATCAGACAGAATTTGAATCCTTCCCTGCTGCAGCAAACAGGGCTCTGAGGCCTTATGGTCCAACAGAGACACCTCGGATGCTGTGATTCTGGAAAATCAATTTTACCTGGGATTTAAAACGTACCCTATGTGTCTTTGCAAATGTCAAAACACAAAGCTCACTTTTTCAATGAAATTCTGAGCAGGAGTATATGTACATCCAAACAACTCGGGTCTAATGGAATCTCTGTGCTAGTTCACATTTCAGCTCTGCAGGAAAGACCTTAATATGAGCACGAGGGAGAAGGGATTAAAGTAAGAGCAATGCATTTTAGAGCAAAACACAGGCCCATCCTCACACACACAAACTTCTGCATCCATAACATCAGGAATCTTACATTTTTCCTATAGTTTTTTTATCTCCCAGGTTATGTTCAGGGACCCTGAAGAGAACAGAGTAACACTGACACTATACACAAGACAAGCAGAATGTTAAAACTTCAACAGGAATTTAGGATAAAGAACACATTTGGGTTCCTTAGGAAAACAAACAAAACAAAACCAAAATAACCCTCAAGAAAGAGATTTAGGTTAGGTTTTAAATGCCTCTTCTGCTCAAAGCCTGCATCTCCCACACATTATTTCCTTTGGTACCATATGAAAACAGAAACCTTCAGAGCCTTTGGCATCAGTCAAGACCCAGCATTTGAGCTGTGTTTTAACAATCCTGTAAATCCTCTCTCATGTGTCTTTAAGAAGCAGAAACTACACAAATGTGTTTTCCCCACTGTTAAACAGTCACTCCAAATCCCACTGCAATTACCAAGTAATTCTTGGCATAGCTGCACAAGAGTGACCAAGCCCACATTGAAAGAGAATAAATTGGCAAGCAAGCTGTATTGACTAGGTGGAGAGGGAAAGCTGGGAACACAGTGTTTCCAAGAGTGCCACACACTGTGATGATAGGGTAGAAATGGGACAATGCCATGATCTAGTAGAAGAGAAAAGCTTCTGTCTTTTTCTCAGGGGAGAGCTCATTTGGCTAGCAGGAAGCATAATGACTCCAGGCTGCATGAGCAGCCAGATTCAGCAGGAAGTTCCCTAGAACATACCTGAAGGAAAAGGGTGATGTGTGTAAACGTGGATTGTGCTGAAGCTCTAAGTCTGGCAATGAGGAAGAGTTGAGCAAATTCAAAATAAAAACACCAGCTTTCCCAGAAACTCACCTTCAGACCTGGTGAAGTTTGACACACTGTTTAAAATATAAAAACCTGGTTTTGTCAAAGATTAGGAGCAATTCAGACATATATTTAAGCTACTGTGAAAAATACATGACCAGACGTTAAATCCTCTGATTTAATTCTGAGCCACTGCTAATCTGCTGGATGCTCAGTCCTGTGCCCTCCTCTTCATCCCCCAAAACATACAGAAATCATTCCCAGCAGACTTCCTCTACAGCCCTTTTAAGTCTGTAGACAAGAGAAAATAACTGTATATACAGTTACACAAGTTTAATCTGTAGCTATAGGTTGTACCAATTTACACCCGCTTTCCATGTACATCCACACTTGTTTATGCAGAATATAAGCTCAACATTTTAGAAACGACCAAGTTCCAGTTTTTGCACCAGGTAACGATGACAAAACCCTGAATATTTTATAGTCGTGAATCACACTGCCAACTCTCCAGGGATCAGAGCAATTTGAATTGGCATAAACTAATGTTGCCCAATCTTCTGCTCCTTCTATAATGGTTTATGCTCCAGCCCTGCCAATCACCCACTCTCCGGATTTTTTAGCTCCATTCACCCCTCATGAGTGCTGGGGAGGCTTTGCTTGCTTCCACATGTACTGCTGCTCTCTCTCCCCATCTGCACTTTGGGCCTTTTGTCCATGTACTTCCTCAGCACTTTCCTGACATAGCCCTGGACAGAGCCAAGGAAAGGAGAAGCCTCGATATGAGAGAGCTCGTTCTCCCATTAGCTTTTATCTTCCCAAATTGTCAAATGAAATAATTTCTAGATCAGCAAAGCTGGCAAAAAGAAGGCAAACAAAGCAGTTTCAATTCCTCTCCCCACATTTAAACTAGCTGCCCTCTAGACCCAGACTGCAAGGTTTTTTCAAGGCAGCAACTCTGCCGAGCAAGTTTCTGGAAGCCTTCTGATCTCAAATGTTAACACATTCACCAACTGATACAAATTTAACCTCAAGAGAAGAGAGGAAACAAGCTGCTACCACAGATTAGAGCTAATGAGCAGTAGGTAGTGACTGGAGCTGTGTCAAACTGTGGTTACAATTATTATTAATTTTTTTAACCCTCTTTTCAAATTATTTTTTTAAGCTTGCCATGCACATGCCTCGAATCCAACCAAAACTCTGCCAAAAAAGCACTGGTAGGGACTTGGCTGTATGGCACAAGAACCTTCTAGAAAATAGAGGCATAGTTTTGCTTGGAGAGTTCAAACAAGTACACTTGCAGATAACCAAAATGAATAGAGAGTTGAACTGTAGAATACTCAACTCAGACAATTTTTTTTTCTTCCCGAAGCTGATATGATGTTGCCAACCTGCTGCAGGGTGATGTATTCATTCTACAGTAAAGGAGGGCACTAAAAATGTTGCTTCTACATAAGCTAACAGAACCAAGACAAATCTTTTATCATACTTAGCTCTGAATCTTTGGTTTCTGTTTTGTTTTTTTGGTGTCCCATGAGTCCTCAGCCTCTAATTCTGGCAGAACCTTTGTACTTCTATTTAAATGACTGTATTTAGAAGAGTATTAAAATTGTTAAGACACACAACTTCCATCTGGCATCCTCACTGCTTATTACCATCACTGGATTTACACTATCAGACTGCTGTTATTTTTTTTGTGGTTTTAGCTTTGTATTTCACCATTCCTTAAAGACCCCTAGCACAAAATCCAAGGTTCAAAGCCTCTTGGCCAAAGATCCCAAACAGTGATGAAAAGCACAGAAATGTACTGATTTCATAAGATCTAACAGGTGTTATGCCATTTCAAATACAGTGATTCTGAGTGTGAGCACAGCCCAGTATGTTTGCTTCATCAGTTACAATTAAAAAAAGTTCCTTTCACCCATTCTCACACCATCAAGGTCAGTCTGTAAAATCATTGTATCCAGCAAAGGCCTTCTCAGCAGTTCAAGCTTTGCTCCTGCACACAGGAACTGGAGAAAAAGTAACTTGGAATGGAAATTACCAGAGGTAATAACCTAGTAATAGAAAATCCACACCATTTTCCCCTTTATTTTAGCTCCCAGCACCCCAAGTGCTAAGAGCTGTTGATTAATAAATCCACTAGTCCTGGAGCAACTATAAACTCCCTGGGACTGTAGCTCTGCACACAGAGGAAGCACAGGTATCTCTCTGAAGGATCCACTCCTCTAAAGCTGCCCCTAGAAGCAGTGCTCTTTCTCAGGTCCTTCTTACTACTAATATTACTCTAAAGTCAAATATAGGATGCACTGCTTCCTTGATCCAACTTTCAGAAGTTGAAAATCCCAGCAATACCCTGGGAAAGCCTGAAATGCCAAAGCAAAATCAATCCCCAAACCACACAGCACCTGTATCCAGAAGAGCTCTGTTGTCCATTTCCTGACAGCTTCTTCCTAGCCAACAAATTACAACCAATTAAGTCTTTTGTAAGGAAAGTCTTTGTTTACAACAATGCTGAAGGAAAAAAAAAAAGGCATTATTCCAAATGTATTAAAATAATTAGTTCATCCACAAACACCACTGGAAATTGCCTTGGCTTTCTCCAAAGGACTTGAGTTTTGTTATTGTATGTAATTTAGAGTAATCAAGAGTTCCTAACCAGGTTCTGCAAGCATAAGTTTGGTTAAAATAGAGAAGATGTAAGGAATTGTATTCTTTCTTACAGCTCCTTGGTCTTTCCATTTCATGCTCAAAATACAAAAGGCAATTTTACAATTGTACTCTAAAGGAATAAAAAGATCAGTGGATGAGCTGTTTAGTCTAAGATGTTTTCAACCTAAAAGCCTCACCTATGCCAAAGAAAAACCAAATTAACAACTCTATCAGCATCTTACTGCAAGAAAAGCCAAAGCACGGCTTCAATATGGAAGGTAAAATTTAAATCCACATATCCAGAAAGGTGAGCAAAATAAGCTTTGCTTACCAGCCAGAAGGTAACTGGACTACCACCCCTAAAAACAACACCCTCAAAATACGTGCTATTAAAAATGTGAGCCTAGTAATAAATAAGCTCTGTTGACATTGTTGAATACACAGGCATTTCAATTTACAGATCAGATCACAAGCAAAATCCCTGCTGTACTGGAGTCAATCACATTTTTGGCACCGACTTCACTGGAACCCAGACTGCAAGACTTGGCTGCATCAGATCAATACTTTTCAGACCTTTTGTGTTTTCTTTTCTTATACAATTCTTCTAAAGCCCAAGCAAGATTCCCTGACATTCATGGCTTTAAGTGAAAACAAACTGTTAGTTTTAACGCAGTGAAAATGTTAATCTGATGGTCAAATCAGGAAATACTTTTGAAAAAGTCTCATCATGATTACATCTGCATTACCACTGATGAAAGCACATCACATCATAACATGATAAAGGCCTTAATTCACAGGGTACCACAACCTATCAGGTGACTGCATCTTTCTTGAAGAGATTTCAATGGAAAGAGGCAGAGGAAAGAAGCAGAGACCTAATAATCACAGTTTGCAACAGCCACTCTAGAAGGCAGTAGCAGAAGGTAGCACATACCTTATTGTCCTGCTTACAATGCTGCCTTTCATATTGCACTCATCTGTGCAATGTTAATGGCATAATACATATTAATGACTCTCTCAGAATCCACTGCTACATTTTATACTCTCTCAGACAGAAAGAAGTAATCCCTTGGATGTAAATACTGTATTTTGAGGCACGTAACCCGTGACCGGGGTAAACTCCACTGCTTTTCAGATTTTCCTGAAAGCAGATTCTCAGATAACCATGACTGAATCAGAACTAGGAGGAAGGGCAAAAAAGAGCAGCAGCACATCTTGCAGAAGCAAGGAGGCTGCTGTGGGATAAAACTCCTTTTGTATTACCTGCATGTTCCCTGCACTTTAATAGGGTCACTTGTCATGAGCCTACATTCAAGAAAGCCCTGTAATATATTAAAGAATACAGTTTTCAAAAGACATTTTAAGCCCTCCCAGAAACCTCTATGAATGTTATGTTACAGCACTTTAGTGAACAGGTTGTTGGGCCCAAAGAAACATCAGCTTATTTAAACAGGACTATGTATAACTTCAAATGTCTCTCCACAAAGAATTCAGTGAAATGTTCTGCCACAATGGCATTCCCTGAAATTAAGGGACAGCTGCAGAATTAAGCATTCACTGAAATGCCTTGCTGGGTAGAACAGTAGCTAAATAATTATATATATTGAATTAAAAAAAAAAAAAAACAACAAACCACAGACAAAAGGAAATTTCCACATCATCAATCTTTTTCACCAAGAGTAGCATTTGTAAGTAGACCAAAGCATTCCATGTCTTGACTTCCTGCCAGATAGCTTTTGCAGTATGTTTCTCTCCTAAAAGTTAATCTCTGAAGGTTAAAACGAGCTTGACAATAAGTCAGATGGCATTTATCTGCACAACAAACTCAGTTGCAAACCATCAATATTTATTAGAGAGAAATCTCAAGCCCTCCTGCAAGTTATAACAAGTTATATAAATTAATCTTGCTCAAGATACTCATCAACATATTTTCTAACTTTAACATCATTAAAGCAGCATTCACAAAGTACCCCTTGTCATTTTCAGCAGCTGTTTGCACTTAGCTTTCTGCACCTTAATCTTATATTTGGCTAAGCTAAGAAAATTAATATTCTCATTTCCTTTCTCTTCTCACACTTAAGCTCCAAAGCAAAACTGTGTCAGGTTCAAAAATGTAAATAATCATTTATTACAAACATGTAGAACTTGCACAGATCTGAAGAATACAAAAGCAGTAAGATACACTGGAGATTTTTTTAAAAATGCAACAAGTTTGGGAAGGGCTTTCAATTACTATTTAAACTTTTAGATCTTCCAAAGAAGAGCTGGACAAATATTTGAAAAAAAAAAAATATAGCAAGTGACACCATTAGAAAGAAGAGATTTGTATAGAGCTCTTCAAAATTTAAATATTTAATTGTACAGTGATCTGATATTTCCACCAGTTATCAAATAAGTACCTAAAGAATGCAGGGCTGCAGACCACATTCCCTACCTTCCCTTAAGCCAAAATGAGATAGCTTGATATACTTACAAATTTCTGCTTTGCTCCTATACCAGCAAAGATATTCCTATGCCAAGCTCCTGTTAGGAGGCACGGAGGCTGCAATAACAGCAAGCCAGGAGAACACCTGAGGGATTTTATAGTTTAATTCAGCAGCTGATGATATTTAAGCATGTGGTCAAAGTAAGCACTTCTCTGAAGAAGGACAAAATTAACATGTGCTTGACTGAACTTGAGCTCAGACTTAAAATCTGATGGAAAAGTGGTTGAATTCAGCCACCCAAACCAGACTTGAAGACACTGACTCTTCCTACATTCTTTTTAGAGCAAGCAATACACTCTGTCCTGTCTTTTTATAGGTAACCATCAACATGCACCAACTGGCACTACTGATTTAATGTAAAAATGTTTTTGAACAGGAGCACACACACCCCCTGAGATGATCTGAGGAGGATTTATCTCCAAGCAAATGGCTCAAAGGCAACAATAATCACTTCATTTTCCTCACCCAACACAAAGGCTGCAATCTGTGAGATGTTCCTTTCACAGGAAACAAATCCAATCAACCAAATGAATTATTCTAGGCAGTTTTAAGAGACATTAGGTAAGCCTAACTGCTTTAATAACACAGTAAACCTTATTAAAAAAAAATATTCTAAATTTCTGCCCAGCAATCTTATAATGCCTGTAACTGGAACATCCTTAATACACACCACAAAGACTTTTAGAAATACAGAAAAGCACATACACGTGTGTCCATAGAGTGTATGGAAGCACACAGTGGCTGGAGGGCAAGAGCATCATTTTGCAGTGCCATTAAGCTTGAGGAAACAACTTAGACACCTAAATGTTATCTTCCCTCATGACTGATCACTTAGCAGTGTTTCTCATTCCTGAAACACCCAAAGAAAACTAGAGCTAAGTTCCCAGAACAATAATTACATGATCTATTTTCATGTGAAAAACAAGACAAAGGTAAATTAATCTTAATTCAGTGATTCTCCTTCCTGGAGAAATCTTAAGCTTTAAAAGCTCTACCTCTGTGCTTGTTACTACTTGGTCTTTCTATCTCAAAAAGACAAGAAAATTTCTTGTAACTCAAAGATAATTCAGTATGCAATTAGGCTGGAATCTTAATGGTCCTAATCCTGTGTTAAAACCAATTTTTATCATGTCTGATACTCCATGGGTGTGTAATTTTGTTGCTAATCTGGATCAGCACTTTTGACAAAATTTTATTAAGAGAAGAGCAGTATGGAGACAATTCAATTAAAATACCAGATCTTCTTGTGACAATGTCCAGAGAGTAAACAGATCAAAATAAAGCAGCTAAGTTAATTCAAGGGATGGTAGCTTTCTCCTCAAAAAACAAATTTTGGCAGATAACCTCTAGTGCTTTCAGAATTCTGCTTATAGGTTGGGTTTTAACCTTACAAAGGGAGAGAAATACATAAATGCAAAACTGTTCATTCTAACATCTTCTCTGAGATGCTGCACATGAGAACTACACAAAACTAAAATAGAAATACTCTTGCCTCTTATACCTGGTTTCTAATCGACTGCAGTTTACAAAGTAGCACAGATTAAAGAGCATGAAATAAATGTTCTATTGGAGCAAGCTGAGGGTTTTTTATGGGATGGGTCTACTTGTTGTGGCTCTCACAGTTGGAGAGCATGCATTCAAGTCAATGAGAGACAGCATTTTGTATTTACATTATATAATTTTACCTTCCATCATCAGCACCTACAAGAAAACCAGCTTCAAATTAACTCTAGTCAGAACAATTTGACTTGGACACATTTAATGATACAAGGATGTCCTCAACGATTATCTCAGTCCAGCAGAGAGGCAAGTGCAATGGCAAAGTACTTTGCCTCCAGAAAGAAGTTTCTTTCCAAGATGTGACTGGTTGAAGCTAGCTGAACAGCCACATGTTCCTCCGTCCCACTAGAAAACCACCACAAGGCTTGGCACCACACAAATATTCCCAGGAATGAAGCCAGACATATGTTAATAAGGATGGAAGTAACCAAATGAAGGAACTCAGGCCAAGGCAGTAGAGAGACATGCTCTGCATCACCCCTTATTAGACCTACCTCAACCAGATGATGTTTATCCCATTCTTCATATCACACACTGAGAAACTGAAATCTGGATACAACCACTACCTACCCCTAACCACTACAGCTGAGGGCTGAAAACTTCTGAGCTTCTGTTTGCAGCTCTGCCCTGGAATGCCTTGAACACTTCCACTTCACCTATTGTAGAGGCCAGGAGATGTGACTGCCACATTTGTACCTCCACTGAAACCGTGCCCCTCCATCTCTTCCCATGGGATGGTGGAGAGACACCTCTAACAGACTGCATGCAATGACTTAGTGCAGATCTTTTGACCAAAAGGATTCGTTTAGAAAGAGTGGTTCCACAAACTTGTACAAAAGGAAAGCAAGAGGACGAGCTAGTATGCTTGGTCTCAGCTAAAGCTGTGGTTATGAACTGAACTCCATGATTTCTTCCAACATCCAGCCAGCAGTAGGGTTTTACAAGGTGCTGGAGGAATGTATTTCCTGTTATCCAAAATGTATCACTCCTAGAGCACATGAACCACAGTTTGTGTCAACTTTCTACTAAGAGGGATGTCAAGTCTGATGGAACATTAGTTTGTCACTTGTAACAAGCAAAGCTGTGTGAACAGATTAGACAATGCTACATAATTTAATAATATTATCATCTATTCTCCTTGACATTACCAGCTATTCCTTGTGATTTCATCTGCCTGGGAGACTATGTGCCAGATGCACAGCCTTTTTACTAAAACGAACACTGCCTACCCATCCACAAACACCACTGTTTAACCCATAAAATATGTGCTTGGCTTTCAACACCAACCCCCCCTTCCAACTTTAATTCCTGGAAACTCACTTGTACAAGTTGAGAGCCCTTCTAAAGGACTAATGTGTGAGATCTGTTTAGGCAATTCTGCTCACATTAAGATATATAATGTGTACTTACAGACCTTTAATCAAATTCACAGAAGCTAAGCCTTAAATGCTGACACTCTGCAGGGAATGAAGTGTAGAGAGAAATTGGAAGGTTAAAGAAAAAAAAATAAATTATACCATACCAAAAAGCCTCTGGCAGTCATTGTAAGAAAGTGGAATACACAGATGGTATCAGTAATACTACTACACATCTGCCTATCTGTCCAGTTATCCTAAACAAAGGAAATAGATAGTTACCAATGAGTAGAACAAGGGGAGGAACCTCATTTAAGCCTTCAACAGTATCTGAAAAACAAGTAGCAAATCAGCCACACGCACCTCTTAGCAAGTAAAGTTTGGACTGGCATTGTAGTTTCCTTTCTAAACACAGCTTCCAGTTCTAGGGCTCCAAGGAAAGTGGAAATTGAGAGGTGAACAGACAGGTTTAGGACTCAGGAGGAGTTCAAGACAGACTGAGTAAACTGGTTACAACTGGAATTAAAATCTTCCCAGGAAATACTGTTTCCAGCAGCCTTTACACCCCTTATTACTTATGGTAAACTGCAGAAGGTATAAAACTTAATTTTCTGATCTCTTTCGTGTGCACTTGACCTATAACCTGTGACACGAAAGTTCAGTGTCAAATATCACTGCTTTCATAACATATCTGGAGAAGAAAAAAATCTAGTGGGTGAAGGAAAGCTTTTTTTATCCATGGAACACAATCTTGCATTTTATGCTGGTGTGGGATGCTCAGCACCAATATACACTGTGAGTTCCTGGGACAGATAAATTACCAGATCACTTCAGGCATTCAACCCATGGTTTCCAGGTTCAGCAGCTCCTGTCAGTGCTCAGAACCAAATCCTCTGCTCCACCTAAAACTGCCAGGATGCCCAGACAGCCTGAAGTATTCACAACCTGCAGGAACACCACTGAATCAGCAGGCATGTTATCTTGCCTCCTCTGGAGGTGTTCAGGACTAAAAACTGCTTTTGGACTATGCAGGCAATCCCAAGGGGCCTAAGACTTTTTCTCAAATTTTTGCCAGCTGACCGCAGTTCAAAAAATCATTGCAGCTAAAATGGGAGAAAATCCAGGAATGTAGGAAAGGTATTGGACAGCTCCAAACTACTGAAAAAGAGCTGTGTTATGATGAGGGAAAAAAAGAAAAAAAAGAAAAAAAAAAAAATCATTTCAAGTCTGATATCTACCCACAGAGAACCAGCCTATCAATTTTTTAGAGGGCATTTCTTTTAACTAAACTCCTGTAATATATTTTATGCAGGATTACATTACTAATAATTTCCACTAGATTTCAGGTGTGAGAAGTACCAGTTACATCCCCCCCAGGAAGAACATGTGGAGGTTGGACAAAGGAAAAATTGTTATGTTTCAGAGGATTATGTATAAAGCATCTGCACGCTCACTTTTTTCGTGTCAAAAATCCAAACACGTAAAATATTCCCCCCCAATCTTTGCAGAGGTGAGAAATTAACAACATCTCTGTGCAAGGGGGCTTATTGCTCCCCTGCAACAACTCATCTGAAAGTGCACACTCCCTTGTCCTGCACTGCTTGCAAGGGGTTACAAGTCAGAAGCTATTTCAGCCAACTTTGGCCCAGAGCCACCCAAAGCTACCGCTAATGCGATGCAAAGTCACAAACTTATTCCTGCAAGGAGCAAGGGTTTGCTTTGTGTTTCTGGAGACCTCGTTTTGTTCCAAGTGTGTGAAGAGAGAAAAACTCCCAACCTAACTCAGTGAACGTGTAAATCAGTGTAACTCAGGATGTAAGCTTGTGTTCCTCACAATGCAGAAGTGGGTGATGCTCAAATTCAAACATCCTTATCAGTATTTTTTCTTAGCAAATTTGTTTTTTTTTTTTTATGTTGCAGATATTTGTGCCACTTTCCAGCTGTTTATGTAATTCTGACCTAAATCGGTGTTGACAAAGATCTTCAACATACCCATTTGATTTTTTATGAAGTAACTGCCCTAGGTCTACAAAACCTTTCAAATGGGTTAATCTAAAGATACGGAGAAATTCTGATCTACTAAGCAGTTTAAAAGACAAACATGAAAAAAAAAAAACAGTCACAAGGACTGGAAAAGCCACTTGACTGGTTCTCCTCATGCCTCCCCAGCACAGGTTAATTAGGATACAGAACAACTGCCTTGCTGTTGTAATCGTTCAAGCTTCTTGATGACTACTTCTGCTTCTAGTTTCCATCAGAAGGATTATCGAGGCTAATAAGTTACCAAGTGTATAAGCAGCCAATTACAGCATTACATTTCTGATGTGATGCCACCATATACAGAACAATGTATTTAAAATGAAGCTGCCTCTTCTTTTAACGTCCCTCTCTATTACCAGACATCAAAACGGTGCAGTTATCATTTCAGCCACCACAAGGAAGACCACATATATAGTGAGCAGAAGAGACAGAAGTGACAGAAATTGATAAAAACTTCATCACATGGCTGACACCCCATATATCAAAGCCCTAAATCTCATTCTCTGCTTGCCTCCAATTTCCATCAAAGCCTGCCAGCTGCACATTTATTGAGAAGTTTGTGATCTGACAGCCACTGTATTACCAACATTAATGATGCATCAGTCTCTAGAATTACTGGGGAAACAGTCCAATTGATTTTATTATTATACAGAGTTCCTCACGTTTCCTTCCAGGCAGCTTCCCACCACAAATTTTAGCTATGACTAAAAATGCTCCGCAGCCGAGGCACGAAGCGCGAGGGCAAAACGCGGTTACCGCAGCTTCCCGCTGCTCCCTTCTCCCTCCAGGAGAGCTCCAAATCACTCAGACACCACTCTGGAACTCATGAGTTATTGCTCTATAACCAACAGGGTTTACATATTATGGTGCAATAAATAGTGCACCACTAATATTCACTAATTTGGCCAAGAAAGCTACAGACAGACAGACGAGGTCTTCAGCTCCCCAAAAAGCAGTTTGCTTAAGTCTTATAAATCCCTGCGATGGACACCAGATAAAAATCAGCCAGGGAGGGAAGGGGGAAGAAGATAACTTTAAAATATATTGCCATATAGACTAAAATTACTTCCACAGGTACCATAAAGAACAAGTACATGTTTTCTTTGCAGTGAACAGCCTGCTTTAGTTTGCCCTTTTCATCCTAGAAAGCTTTTTTCTCTTAAAAAAAACAAACTACTCCCACAGCTACTGGAAAGCTGCAAAAATGCAATACAGCAAATCAAGTTTGTAGGGGCTTTTTTGAATCCCAACGAAGTATTTTAAGTAAATCCATAATCTGATATTCCTAATATCAATCTGGAAAGTACCTCCATAGAATATCCAGCATCAGTTCCTAGTAGCCCCCAAAGTTACTGTCTTCTTTTTGTTCTTTTTTCTGTGAGCCTGGCTGTAACACCTAACACAAAACTATATTTGTCACTTCTTAGCTCTGAAAGACAAGAAATAAATGCTGTCAAAGTTCTGAGAAAAGTACTTTTAAGGTTCCATTTCTCCTGTCCCAAAAAAGAAATACGGTTTTTGTTCTCTAGTTCTAATCTCAACTTTAACTTTTCCAAAGGTCCTGTTTCAGGCACTTCTCTTAACAGTGGTCTGGGCATTCGTTTTGATAAGACAAGGTCTGCAATAAAGTAACAACTGGAATGCATCAGATGGAACAAACAAAAACTGCTGCAGAAGTAGAATGCCATTCTTTCCCATTTACTTTTTTTTTTTTTTTTTTTTTTTACTTGACAACAATATTTTAGTCATTTTGTGTTTCTTAAGAAATAAATTTGAATTATTAGAGGAGACAGATTTTCAAACCAATGAGAATGCTTTAAAAAAAAAACCTGAAGTGCCATATCTGCTTCTATAGAAACTCCTCCCTAAGTCCATAGCAAGATCTCAAATTACAAGCACTACAGAAAAAACCCCACTTCTCACTACCAAATGCTTCCAGATGTGTAATGCAGCCCAGACCTTACACAAGTAAGTGGTATAAAGTGCTGCTCCATCTATTTCCATGTAGCCCACTATTTTTGAGGCATTCAACATATTCAGCTTCAAGGAACTTATCTGAAGTTGGCTTGGCAAGCATCCTACTCCCAGGCTCTGCTCCCCCAGCAATGAGCAATAAAAAATTATTTGGACAAAAATCACGACCTGTGTTAATTACAGTGTCACCTCAAATGGATCCCAGTCTTAACTATGCTCTGAATAACAGGTTTAGAGGTAGAGCCCTGCTCCACAATGCCCACCCCGTGGTGCCAGAGGGATGGTTTGGGTTGGGAAGGGCAAACGAAGCAGGTCCTGGTTCACATCTGTAAAGGAAACAGTTCAACAGCTCCCAAACAGGAGGAGAAATGTAGGAGGAACAGGCAAGAGCAGACCAGCCCATCTGAGCAGGAAATCAAACAGACAAGCTCAAAGCAGGAGGTTTAACATGGGTTGGTTTTTCTGTTTTTCTTGTGTAATTAGTGTTTAAAAAATAAAATCATCATAATTTAAAAAACCTAGTCATCCACTTAAACACCTACAGAACTTTCACCCATACATCTACCTGGCATCATAAGTAACAGGCACTTTGTTAGCATTCCCTTCTGGGGTTTACAAAACAACAAGCAAACCAGACAGGAAAACACAATTGGTTTGAGGAAGCAGAACTTTCCAAGGGTCTTCCTGATAGTAACAAGCATAAATTAAATAAAAAAAAACCACTGACAGTGAAGAGTACAGTCACAAGGAAACCTTTTTTCCTTTACTGGCAGAGTTGACATTTAAAACACACATTAAAAAACCCCCAAACATCACAATAATTTTGCAATACATGTAACAGACTGAATGCAGGCAACTCTACCGAGGAATTCATTAACTTGGGAACAAACAGTCCCTATAATTAGTTAGCAGAAAATATTCAACATGCATTTACAGGTTTATTCTTGAATCACTAAGTACAACTCTAGGCACTAAGGCTGAATACCTTAGGGGGAAAAGAACAAAAAGCCCGGAGTATTTAAACTACCATCAGTTACCCCATTATTCCCTAGATCAGGAACCATGTGACATTGACACTGTTTATTTGCACATACAGCCAGTCCTGTTTGTTAGAAAGCTGTCTTCCAACATGCAAATTGATGACTTCTGTAGGTCGAACACTAGCATGAGCAAGCTGATAAAAATCACCTTAAACTGGGACTTTTATCTCTCTTACACAGCTGGTGCAGATGCAGGCAGTCAGACCGCTATTAATGTTTCAGATTATTAGAAAGACTGCTTAAGTGGAAAGTACTTAATATTCATGAAGTCTCTTTAGCATCTGATTAGGTTCTTCCCCTTCCTCTGCCTCATGCTTCATTTATTACATTTTCACCGGGGCCAAAAACGCAACGATGAAACCATCTTTATTTTGCATTTAGCAAACATTAAACACAATTAAGTAGAAACGGAATTTCTGTCCTTTTGGATTGTGGAAAGAAACATTGGTTCAGCAGAGAAACACACCCAGGCTTTCCACTTCAAACTCTTCTA
The DNA here is from genome assembly GCA_023637945.1 of Phaethornis superciliosus. NCBI lineage: Eukaryota > Metazoa > Chordata > Aves > Apodiformes > Trochilidae > Phaethornis > Phaethornis superciliosus. The sequence continues at coordinate 30,774,895 of JAJQWJ010000008.1, forward strand.
ACCTACGTTGACTTATGGTAAAAGCAAGTTACATTAATATAATCTGGTTTGATAAGCCATTATTACATATTATTGCATTAATAATTAGGCTCCTGGGACTGGGCAGGAAGTACATACTAATGGAAGATGGGCCCTGGGAGACTGCACTGACCAAGGGCAGCACTGGACCCCGCGTCCTCAAAGCAAGGGTTCATGACCACCACATGCAGATTACATGATGTCAAATAAATCATACCTTATGCCAAATAAATCCCCAGGGAGGGAGGGCGTGGGGGGACAGGAATGACGACAGGAAAAACCCATGCCTAACAACAAAGGCCAGGGTTTGACCAGCATGTAACAACACGGTGAATTTTACGATCGTACTTCACGCAGCTTTCCCAGAGCTTAGTGGGTGCCTAAAGATCTTTTAAGTATTAACTTTGTTTCCTAAAAAAATCCTCAAAAAAAGAAGTAGCTTGAAGTTCATCTCCTTGGTGGTAATAAATAAGGCCTTAGCATGGAGGCAAAGTTAACCACAACCCTGGGACCCGATCCAAGTCTCCCATGACAATAGGAAAACACTAGAACTATAACATTCAAAATATTATTTAAGTCTTAGTGCAGTTCAAAGTCTCCTTTGTGAAACAGCGCTTTGAAAATGTCGGTTGCCTTCCAGAGACCATTTCCTCCTAATCAGGCCTGGCATTATTTAAATAGTGAGGAATACCAGCAATAGGAATCGCTTGGCTGAGCCAGGGAGAGGGGAAAGTCCTTAAAATGACTGCAGAATTCTTAAAAGCTGGTAAAAGGCCTAATCCTATATAATGATTTACAAAGTGACAAGGAAAATAGATTTACTGCGACAGTTTGAAAGGAGACCAACATAAATAAAATCACTGCTCACGTGGCCACTGCCCCCTCGGCAACAGGAACCATTCGCCAACCTGCCCTGATTTTTTTCCCCACCTACTTGGGCCTCCTTCACAGCCAACACTGTGGGGAGAGAGAAAAAAAAAAAAAAAAAAGAAAAAAGAAAAAAAGAAAAGAAAAGGAAAGAAAAAAAAAAAAAAAAGGCAACCAAGCAACTTAAAAAGCAAATTGCTCACTGCTAAGCCAGAAATTCTTTGCAAGGCACCATCTTACTGATTACCAGTCCAGCAATTCTTTATATCCCAGACTATAAGATGATAATAATAAAAAAAGACAGCAACTTCTCCCCTTCTCTTCCCACAAAAACAACACCACAAATCTTATACCCAAGAGCTCTGAGCTTTGGTTTTATTCATTCAGTTCCTGACTGCAGCACCACAGCTGCAGTATGCAGAGGCACAGCCAAGTCCTTGCAGCCCAAGCACGCTAAACATTCATCTGGCCAGTAAGTGTGAGGTGGGTCAGGAAGGCCTGGTACTACTTATTTATGCCTTTTTTTGATATATAGAAGATGCACAGCCACATTTAACTGGCTCACTGCTGAAGGGCAGCCGAGGCAGTGATGGAGCTGGTGTGTGTTCCTCCCCCTCCCTTTGCTGCACGGGGGTCTGCACACAGCGTGGTCACAGGGGTGCCAAGGGGAGAGCTTTCCTCCACTGAAGTGAAGCCATTCAGCATCCAGCTGCACAGCAAAAAGCACCCGAGCACACTGGTGAGGAACCAGCTGCTCATCCCTGCCCCCACAAGCACCAGGCAGCTGCTTCGCCACAGCCACCGCCGTGTGCGGACCCCTCAAAATCAGCCCAGGCTGTGCAACCCCCCCTCACACAAACACACACACACACCTCTACCCCCGGACTGCATCATGTGAACTCAAGAGGAAAACTCCCCCTGAAATGGAGGCACTCTTCTCCTCCTCCCTCCTGGATGCAAGGTCCCTTTATCCCTTTATATGGCTTCGCTCGCCGCCTTCTTGCAGCCAGTGTCAAGCATCTCCTTCCCTCATGTGAAATCACTGAATAAACATGACAAATGCCCCCTCCCCACCAGAGCCATGCCAAAGACTGTAAGCAGGTCATTAACTGCCAAGGTCATCTTGTTTGTGAAAAAGAAAGGAAAACATTACCATTAAGACTCTAATACAGCAATGACAGCAACAAGGAAACATAAGCTTGATGTTTCCTTTAACCCTGGCTTAAAAAACACCCACTTGAAGTCATCGGCTCCTACCATATGCCACTGAAAATTATCATCCACTCAGAAGGTTTTTGGGTAGGTGCAGCCCAGTTTCACACTCACACCACACGAACCCCCACATTTTGCACAGCATCTGCTCTTAAACCTCATCTGCAAGCAGAAATCAATGAATTAATCTGGCGTGCCGGTATCTGTCATCAGGAGAGCCACCCACCCCTCTCTCCCACCCACCACCTTTTCGGGCACACCACTCCATCTCGGAACGGGTAGAGCAGCAACAGCCCTGTCAGCTCCCAAGAGACTCCCCAGCCCCTTTTTTCCTGCAGGGAGCCTATAAATTTTTCCTCCATCTGAGTCTTAACTACTGTTTGTCCGCAGACTTGTAAAATACGCTAGGAGATGCCTAATGAGACACTGATCTGGCATCCAAATGTTCTCCCCCATCCATTTCCCCAGCGGCCCATTGCCTCAGCAGCAGCACACGAGCTGAGGCTGTCATTTGTTTGCCAGCTCTCCAAGGAAGGAAGGAAGGAAGGAAAGAAAGAAAGAAAGAAAGAAAGAAAGTGGGCGGGTGGGTGAGAGCTGGAGTCGGCGCAACATCAGCACATGGCTGGCTTGCACATGTTTTCAGTCACTCACTACTAAGAAAATATATATGTATACACACACAAATACTCCCAAAGCCCGAACGAAGACAGCGGGCTGCTAGGATAACATCGCTCCTTCACACCAGGAGCTAATAAAATAAGTAAAAACCACAGCTCTCGAGAGAAAGGCTGATTATATGCTGAGCTTTTGAGACCCCACAAACCCACAATCCTCAGGAATTCCAGGTAGCCCCACACCCGTGCTTGCAGGGAGCTCACCAAAGGCTTCTCTTCCAGGAGCGCTGCAAAAAGCAGGCGAGAGACGGAAGGTTGCATAATTAACCCCATTTTATTACTGGGACACGCAGGCACTCGGAGCCTAAGCAATCTGTTCAAAGTTACTTGAGAAGTCTGGAGGGGAAGAATTAGCTGAATCAGACAACCACAGCCCCAAGTTCAGTGACCCGAAGCCAAGCCTCCTGCCCTCCAACTGAACACTTAACTCTTCCCAGAGAGAGTCCCAACACGCAGACAAAAGGCTCCCGCAGGTCAGTAAGGCAGCTGTTACCTTGCCTGCTGCTGCTGGGACCACTTAACCATGTGGTTAGTTTTGCATTCTCTGAACTTGTAGTATTGCAGCACAGAGCCTTGCAGTATTTTTAAAATAAAGTATTTTTGGAAGTGCTTTAAATATCCTAAAAACTCGCAATAGGCTCCAGACTGCAAATATTTACGCCCGTTCTTAACTTCACGTGCAAGGAGTTGAACTAAGTTTAAAAAGCCATTTTTATGTCTAACCTTAACTAGGCACATAAATATTTACAGGACTGTGGACTTGGATTTTCTTCCCTTGTGCAGAGTCCATCACCTGGTCCTTGAGTGGCTGGGGTCCACCAAGCAAGCTGCTCTCTCAGTTTCATGCATTATCCCTATCCTGCATTTCCTGGCTTGCAAGCAGAGGAGGAGCAACGTGGAAATCCAAACCCTGAAACCCCAGGCTGCTTTGAAGTGGTTGGTGTTCTGCAGAAACATTGTCAGAGACTGAAACTTGAATAACTCTACACATTTTGAAATCTCGCACAGATGAATTTGAGCAGGGTACTAAAGGGATGCTCTAAGCCTGTTTTTTACTCTTTTCCTACAAAAACTTAAATAGGAGTTAGCAACAAGGCAGCTCATGTGCCTCAGTGGTGATTTCCCTGGTGAGCACACAGATAAACCTTTGACCTCTACAGGCAGGAGGCTTTAAATTAGTTTCAGGATTAAAAACAAAACCCGAAACAACTCCACCTTTTTAATAGTCTAATCTAAGTTTTTTTCATTATAATTAAAACATAGATACAGAAAAAGCTTTGGGAGCACAAGCAGTAGCATCCCTTCCAAATACGCAGACTAGGGCACAGTATTTGGCCCCCAGGAACCAGGGCTGAGCCTGCTCTTTGCCTTCTACATTGACTTGGGGAATACAGAGGGGAAAAAGAGGAAAAAAGAAAAAAGAAAAAATGAAATTGGTGGTATGCAGCTCAACTTTCCAGTTGTTAAATACAATACTTTCTAGCCTCGCCCTTTTTCAAGCATCTGTCATAAGAAACATTTAATAAGAGTAAGTTAATGATGTTAATATGAAAGTTACTTTTAGAGAGTTGTTTATCTATTTGATAGTGCTTCTGCTTAGCTACTTTAACTATTTCCTCTGGTACACCAGCTCATCTGCCTCTGTTTCCTCTGTTTGTATAGAGCCTTTGATAGTGAAACAGGACAGAAAAAAAATTTATATGCTTTAAAGCGTATGCATTCTGGCTTTAAAACCACAAAACCTAGCAGATGATTCACCAACAGTCAAAATCCCCCCAACAGTTTTCTCTTAAAAAAAAAAATAAATCAACATTTATTTTGTGCTTCAGTATAAGCAATGTTTCCTGTAACTTTTTATTCCTTTCTAGTGGACTCAAATCTCACCATTGTTTTCTGAAATCTGTACAGTTCTTGCAGCTGCCAAGATACAGCATCCCATCAAATTCTACCCCCATTTTCCCTAACATGACATTAATGGATGGAAAAACCCCTCTTGCCTTGGAAAAGGGTAGAGAAAGAAAATCAAATGTCTGTATATAAGCTGATTTCAATAATATGCTATGGGAGTTCAGTATATTAATGAAAAGTATTCTAAACAGTGCAATTTCACTAAATTCAATCAGTGCTGCTCAACAGATACAGTTGCAAAATATCACAATTAATATTAATGACAGAGGCTCATGCTATGTTGCTCTTAACATCTTGACACAAAGAAAGATTCCAGCCTGGTAATTTGTTTGGAATTTAATTAAAAGCACCAATCAGGAAAGAAAAAGCAAACCTCTGCAAAAACGTGGATCTGTGCCCTTGATTTTTAGAACCTGTCTACAGACTTGAAAACCTTCAAAGTATTTTGAGATTTCTGGATGCTTCAATTTCATATTACTTTTTACAAATTTTTGACAATTTTTCAGAAATAACATGTTGCATTTAAAAGAGGCTTGTTTTCAGGCATTTTCAAGAATAAGTTGCTTTTTAAAAAACAAGCATTTTGCAAAATTCAGGTATTATATAAAAACATTATTTTAACAGAAAATGAAGGCAAGATGATACTCAATTTCAGTTTTCAGCCATAAAGTAATTTTATTTTCAGCTGAGGACTGAAAACAATTTTGATTTTTAAAACATCCAGACAAGTAATTGGAGCTACTTTACAATAAAGTTCAGAATATCTTCATACAAAGTTGTCAGCTATATTCCAACACAAATATGCTTTTCTTCATCAAGATCTTCATGCTGTGTTGCACCTCAAACAGCAATTCACTCAAAATTTGTTCAGAACAGAGGGGAAAAAGCCCAGACCCAGATCACCTGCACGAGCACATAGTTGTTAATTTCATGTATTATGAATGTTTCAGGAGGATATTTCACTGAGATTGCTTCCAGTTACAGTTAACTGCACACAAATACTGGTTAGTTTAAGCTCCTCACTTGCTTTCACTCAGGCACATTTTCTCCAAAAGCTGCAGATTTTATGCATTTCTCTTCAACAGGTCTGTGGCACCTCATTTGTGTACAGCACACAGGGAACACCCTTTAATAATTAGCATGTGCCAACTCATCAAGGAGGACATTTAATCCCCCAGGACTGTAAGGCAGCCCACAGATGTAACTCATCTACACCCACAAGCCCACCAGAGTGATTTATTTTACAGCCCCCAAGGCAAGACAGCCACTTGTGGGCTGATCCCTCAGCTCAAGCCCCCAAGCTTGGAGCTACTGAACAACACACACACAAAACAAAAATCAAAAAAAAAACTAAACAAAAAACCTGAGTGCAAAGAAACACAGCACACCACGGTCCTTGGGGAACACTTTAAAAATCACAGCTGGCATTTAGACAGCTCACAACCCTTATTATTAAACTCAGCATCATTGTGGTGCCCAGGAGCTACCATCACACCAGGCACCACACAACATTCAAAAGGCACCATTTCAGCACAGCTCCTGTGGCACTTCAGCTCCCAAAATCAGCTCTAAAGCTGGAAAAAAACTGAGCTGGGAGCAGGAGAGGCAGAGAGCCAGGGGCTGCTGCCAGCTTTCCCTCTGGAAAAGAGCCGGACCGTGGGCACCAAGAGGAGGTCACCCACCAACCCCTGGCTGCCCACAGGAAGGGTGGGAAGAGCAGAGGCAAGTGGAAATTCTTTTCCCACCATGGAAGGCTGTGCTACAGGTGCCTGCTAGCTGCACCAGCCACAGGGCAAGATGGGCTTCAAGCCTTCAAGCCCCATCCCTTCCAGCCCCATCCCTCCCAGACCCCATCCTTCCCAGACCCCATCCTTCCCAGACCCCATCCCTCCAGCCCCATCCTTCCCAGACCCCATCCCTCCCAGACCCCATCCCTCCCAGACCCCATCCCTCCCAGACCCCATCCCTCCCAGACCCCATCCCTCCCAGACCCCATCCTTCCCAGACCCCATCCTTCCCAGACCCCATCCCTCCCAGACCCCATCCCTCCCAGACCCCATCCCTCCCAGACCCCATCCCTCCCAGACCCCATCCCTCCCAGACCCCATCCTTCCCAGGCCCCATGCTTCCCAGGCCCATCCCTCCAGCCCCATCCCTCCCAGACCCCACCCCTCCAGCCCCATCCCTCCCAGACCCCATCCTTCCCAGACCCCATCCCTCCAGTCCCATCCTTCCCAGACCCCATCCCTCCAGCCTTCACGACCTCCTGCCAGACCCTACAGCAAAAAGTTCCCATGACCCAGTTTGACAGAAAATGAAATAACCCATTCAGTTGAAACACAGCAAAACCCAAGGCAAACAAACAAAACCCAATGAAAACACACACACACAATGGAAAACCCCAACCACACCATAAGGTCCACATTAGGGCTCCAGTGGAAACCAGAATCACCTTCTACTAAGACTTCTAAGAGCTGTGCAGCACAGGGGGGTTTGTCCAAACTGGAAGTACAAAGCAGCAGAGCTGGTTTCAGTCCCAGCTCACACTGGACCCCTACACACAACTTACAAGGGAGCATTAAATGGTTTCAGTTCTCCAACAATCCCAAATTACCCATCCCAAGCCCAGGAGAGCCTTGGGTGGCACCAAAACAAGGATGGTCCCACAGAGCCTGGCTGGGCAGGAGGCAGCACAAGGGGGACAACTGCCTGTGGTGGGCAGCCCTGGCCCTGCCACACTTACTGGGCACCCTCAGTTGTGAGGAAATGGGAGAGCTGGAGCCTGAGTGCTTCCAGCATCACTTCACTTCTCCAGGATGCTTGGCTGGAGATGGCAGAGGCCTCCCCCATCCACTTCATGAAAAGCTTTAGGCAGGAACCAGCTAGAGTCAGGTCTGGGCACAGCCCTGCAGAGCTAAGCTTGCTTGGTTTGGTTCCACTTTTCAAGACTCCTGACCAGTTCCAGGGTGCCCAATGCAGTGGAAGGTTACACACAATTGATGTTTTAATTTAAGGAGGCTCTACCAGCCCCCAGCAACAGATGTTTTGGTGCTAGAAGGAAAACAAGTTTACGCAAATCAAAATATTGTGGTTTTAATCACTTCATCCCATCTATTTCTGAGCTGGGTTTATTATTTTCTGCTAATTGTGAGGTTGTGGATCCATCTGACCTTCCTAGGCAGGAATACCAGTTAAAGCACCCCTTCCCCAGCTCCATGCCTGCCACCCAGCTCTGCTTCCCACTCCTCTGCTGCTGGTGCCTGCAAGGCAATTCCCATGGCCACGCAGGGAGGGAGCCTGAGGAACCGATCCAAGGGGATGGAGGTGAGAAGGAAGAACCCATACAAAAAGACAAAAGGGTTTTTTGTTTCATCTGCATCAGTTCACCAGCCTGACTCATCATGCACCTGCACAAACATTGATGCTAATGCAGCATAAGGGGAGGAATAGAGTGCAGGAGGGAACAGAGCTGCTTAAGTAGTCCTGACAGAGCAAAACCACAGCCTGAGGATGGAAATGGGGATTGTCCATCTTTCTCACAGGCTAGGATGTTTATCCTGGGCATTGTGGTACAGCTCCAACAGCATTAGCAATATTTATTCCTGACCAGGAGAAGGGAATGAGGAAAAAAAAATTATAATTAAAAAAAAAAAAAAAAAAAAAAAAAAATATATAAAAGATGCTGTCCTATACTCAAGCCACCAACCCTGGTGTAGTGGTGGCCCCTTCCTCTACTGCTGCCTTACCTCTGCCAGTGCCCACCCACCCCGTGCTGCTGGCATGGATAGTGCCACCTCCAAGCCCCACCACTTCTCACTGTTTTCCAAAGGAAGAGACGGGTGACACAGACGGGTGACACAGATGGGACCTGGTGCACCCACACACCTTCCCTCCTGGTGGCAGAGGGGGTGGGGGAAAGGGCAGGACGGTGGCCACAGCAGGGACAAGACAGTCAGAGCCCTGTGCTAGCAGCTGCATTTACTCCAACTTGTTTTCTAGAAATCACCATGCCACCAGCCAATGAATAGTGCCCCTCAGCAGCAATTTCAGCATTAAATTAAGTGAGGCTGGGAAGAGGTATTGAGTTCAACAGGATTTAGACAAAAAAAAGCACATGAAACTGTGTTTGAACGCATGATGTAGATCACAATATCATCAAAACACAGCAAGGTAACTTCTCTCGGACATTTGTCAACTTCAGGATATTCTAGAAAAAAAAAAGTGTTCCTGGAAAATCAGGCTGGGGTACTTTTGAGGTGTGTGCAAATGCTCACTGTTGTTTGGGGGAACTGCAAGGTGGTTGGAGACCCTGAGGGAAATGTTACAGCCTGAAGCCTGTTGCTCTGAGCCTCTCCCAACCCTCCCAGCAGCCTGGCTGGACTGGTGCCTGCCACTGATAAGAGAAACTGGGCAGCCATGCAGCCAGTGGTATCAATCATACTCAGCTAAAAATTAACTGTAACAAGAAACAACAAACAGCTACACAAAAGAGTGTATACATGCAAAAAAACCCCAAACAAACAAATTCAAAAGCCTTTTCCCACTCAGCAACCTGATCTTGCTGTCCAGTGTATGTGTGTGTGCGTGCCAGTGTAAACAGGGACCCACAATTATCCCAGATCAAAATTATTCTGCTTAAAGGACCATTTCTTAGGCATGTTTTATTTGTATGATTCACATAAACTGTCTAAAGTACCAGAAGAAGACAACTGCAGCCTAACCATAAGCAGCAAAACCAAAAGCATCATCAAGTCCTTGTAGATGCAGCTTTCCCAGAGGAGATGGGACACCTCTGCTAGGCATACCTCACTGTCACCACATCTACAGCAGGAGCAGCAGTGGCAGCACTTGCTATGGCTCCTGGTGTCCAGGGGATTCCTGCTTTTCCAACTTGGGTGCTCCCCCAGGGCAGAGAGATGGGCTGGAGCTCCACACCTTGGCCAGAAACTCAGCTCCCCACCGCAGGACCTGCCCTGCCCTGCCCACACTATCACTGTCAGCTCACCTGTCTTAGAATCATAGCACCACAGAATGGTTTGGGTTAGAAGAGACCTCAAAGATCATCCAGATCCAACCCCCTGCATGGGTAGGGCCACCTCTCACTAGATCAGGTGGCTCAAGGCACCATCCAACCTTCCAGAGAGGGGAGAGCCACAATTCCCCTGCTTAGCAACTCTTCTCCTGTCCCAGACACACTGAAAGCATGTTAATTCAAACAGGTAGGCTTCCAAAAAGCACAGATTAAAGCTATGGATGCCTGCCAACTGCAGTAACTTTCTGGAGTCCAGTACTGGTCTCAAACTGACTCACCTAAGGAAAGCAGCAGTGACTTCTGGCTGTCAAACTTCTAAGTCTTCACTTTATCAGTATTAAAGTCAATTAACCAAAACCCAAGAGATTAAGGTTGAAATACATATAAAAAAGACTTCCATGTTTTAAAAAATACTCTGTCATGTTATGCTTTTGGTTATTATTACAATATAGGACACGTGCTTGACATTTTTTAACGTTCAAATTTTTTTTCAGTTGTTAGCTCTTTGCCATCTGCTTCCTCTCATTATTCATTAAAATAGTTTCCAGTTCTCTCTCAGTAGAAGAGCAATATTGTTTTATGGGTGACTAGATTATCTTTTTTACTTAAACAGCATCATTTCAGCTTTTTTTTTTGTTTTTAATTTATTTTGTAAAGAGGCATATGCATGCCTTGCCAACTTCCCCCAGAGCAGGGGCTAACAAAGCAAGCTTCTTTAAATGAAGCCAAATACATCTCCTTCTCTCCACCTGTCAAGAACACTTCCCTGAAGACTTTGAGGAAACTAAATAAGATACCTTGTCAGCTGTAAAAAGCACGGGTTTTTTTCCTCCCAGAAAGAGCAAACGTGCACTCAAACACACTCAAACCAAGGTCCGGCACAGAGTACGGAGCTGACACCCCGCAAAAAATCTTACCATTCCCAGTCAAAACACTGGAGCTCAACACCTTACACCACTTTGCCCCCACATACAAGGAAGAGGAGGTTTCTGAGCAGTTATCAGGAGCAAGTGCAATAATTCTTACCTGGAAAATGCTGTTTGCAGCTGCTCACCGATTTGTCAGCGCACATGCTGCTCTTGCTTCATGATTTATGATGCTCTCTCCAGCACTGAGACTTCTATTACTGTCCTCATTTATTGCCTGCAGCTGTCATTCTCCTCAACAATTCTGCAGTTGTTTGGAGGTGAGGTATCAAAGGTATTCAGCGGGCACCTCGAGATGCAATTTTAATCAAACCTCCTCGCAGGCAGTACTAAATGTTAGAACAGTTGCACAGAGAGCAGCGATTCACGGGGACTTGACCAACTAAAATGATGACAGCCAGAAGTATTTACTCACAAATGCCTCAAAAGGATGGACACCCAACAGGCCTGGGAAAACCTGCTGATTTGGAAATGAAGATAAAAAGAGCACCCATAGATCACAACACCTTCCAACAGGTGTTAGAGTACACAATACTAAAACAAATTCAGCTGTTACACTGTCTACGGCCAAAACATTGAGAAGATGGTAAATCCAGCTACACCTTTCTTGCCAACCATTTTTCCCAGCCAGGTATTACCCCTACAGGCTATCCAAATTTTTCAGCATCTCCTAAAACCCCACTGAATCTGCCCATTTTAGAATTATGGCAGTGGAGAGGGAAGCTGATTTTACATCCAACCACTCCACTTCTAAAAGATCTCACTGTGTCTTCTAGACATTAAAAATCAGCAAATCAAAGAGTCCTGACCCACTGTAGTCCTTAACTTTTTAGGGAGCCAGAAGATGTTTGATGATTTTTAAGATGGGCCCAACTACCAACTGCACGACCCTGCTTTGAGAGGTGGCCAGCAGTCTCCAGGGACAAACTGGACCTACCACCACCAAACATGGCATGAAAAGTAAAAAAGAAGTCCTGGAGCTAAGCCTAACACTACTTTCATGTGTACTCTAAAGCTCCAACTTTAAGTCAACTGATTATAACAGTATCTCTATTTAATGAGTTTCTGGCGCTTGTGATTCAGGACAAAACTTGAAAATATGAATCCTAAACCAGCTCCAAAAGGCAGATTTTGCAAAATAATGCAAGATTATTATTGTGGTTGTTATTGTTATTAATCACACTGCAGATCTGACTTCTGGTGGCCACTTATTTTTAAGGCTGAGAGTTTTAAATGAGTCTCATCAGTATTCTAAACCCACTTTCTGAATTGCAATTCTGCAACACCATCCACACTGCACAGCCTGGAAATGGAAAGCCTGACAAAAGCCACAATTGTGAACTCACAATCAAAAGGCACCCTGAGGGCCATCACTGTAACAGACAAGCTTTACTTCTAGCTGAACAGATAGTGCCCAAATATATACTCCATGCAGTTCAACACTGGACTCATAAAGAGGAAAAATGATGATGCATTTTAGTCTATCATGATAAAGTACCAAAGAATCCCTGGTGTTTGGAAGTTGTTAATACTTGCCGTGTATACAGATATTGATGAATTGTATTATCTCTCCACGTTCCAGTCCCACCAACGAAGGTGATGGGGCCACACTGAGAAGCATGCAGAAGTGAGAAGTCCCTAATGGTGAATCTACATTAAAACATTAGTTGGTGTGCAACAGCCTGCTTTCAGGTTAAGAAACAATGTCTGCTTTTAAATAGAACACTAATTGAGAACATTTCAGAGTTCAAGAATATGTGACCTTCCAGCTTTCCTGAGGATGCATTGCAGTCGTTTAAATCCACAATATTTGTCCTCTCATAAGACCTTGTTATGAAAATAGGTTTGAATTGCTAATACACACTTCATTAAGAAAAAAAAGCCAATCCACCATGCAAGACATGAACTCACTTATGTTTTTATAATTTAAAAAAATTATTTATTTCAGCTTCCTGTACGTAATCCCCTTCCTACACATAACTGCAAAATGAGTATATTTGGGTGAAAGTAATGTCTCTATAGAGAGCATATGCAGTATGTGCTTTACATATGTTAGTTTTGATCATAGAGAAAACATTTTCATTTTAACTAAGTCAATCTACCCCTCTGCTGTGAAATGCTCCATCCAAATGCAAAAGCTGAATCCAACTACCTGGCACTCACCTGACACACGTGCAATGCACAGATGTCCCAGAGTCAGAACCCATTCCTGTCAAAAGCATCCCTAGGATTCCTCTCCCCAGGAATTGAGGAATTAAAAACACCCACAAAAAACACAACTAAACAAAACCACCATGCAACCAAAAACTTGAGACTTCCTCCATCAGTTATTATCCCATTTTTAGTTAATATTGGACAATGCTTTACTGGAAACAGGGAGGGGGGGGAAAAAAAAAAAAAAGTGGTGTGTTTTGGGTTTTTTTCCCAAACCTAAGAGAGCTGAGAGGACATTTCAAATATAATTGTTGTTAGATTCAACACAGATCCTCATCCTTTCCTCAGATGATGTCTTTAGGATCTGATCACTCATGCATATACGTATGGTTTTCCACTGAAAAACAACCTGACTCCTCTACTTGTGCAACTTTCATTACTCATAGGAAAGCCTTGGCAGAGGCAGGCCAACATATGTTAATTACTGGGTTGCATTATAATAGGTCTAACATCTTGTTTCCCATCCAAGGTTTTAAAATAAATGGAAACAACAGTCGCTTTGGATACAAAAGTATATATTTTTGTATCTCAGGCTAAAAATATTCTATGTTGAAAACACAAATAGATCAACTGCCAGAGAATTCCTTCCTCTTCAGCTCTTCTTTTGGGTTTTTTATCCTTACTCAACAAAGCAGCCAGGCAATAGCATATGTGCATTCATCTTTCATTTCCTACAAATTATCCTTAAGGCAGGTGTAACAGTGAAAAGAGAAGCTCAGCTCCTAAATCTTTGGGTTATTCTATGAAGAGTTTATCAGGTAAAGTTGGCTACCAGTTCCTACAGCAAAACAAAGCATTAATTCATAAACACTGAAGAGCATGAATAGAGCAAAGGCATACTTAAAAATATATTTTTCATATGATGGGAGATACATACTGCGTTTCTTCATTTAATGATTTGATCTGCTGGGGTGTTGCTAGGACAAGATGCTGGCACCAAGTATTTTTGATTGACCTGTCCCTTTATTTAGAATTTCAAACAAAGGAGGAAGGGTCTACACTGACACGTAGTACCTTTCTGGGTGACCACATCTGAAGTTTTAAATGTGGATTTCAAATCATAAGACACCACAAAACTGCCAGAAACATTAGTGTTAACATTAGTGAAAACACTTCCTCAGGATTTTTTATTTTTTTAATAGTGATTAAACAAACCTAATGACATAACTGTCGAGCAATAATAACCAGAAACCTCCTCGGGATCATCCTCTCCCTGTTCCTTAGCTGAGGCAGTGTGGTCCCTGCTCCCAAAAGGCTGAGTGCCAGCCAAGAGGTACTGGCCAGGAGCAGACAGATGGTGGCCAATAAGGAAACCATCACGCTGCCTCAGTCACCATGGCAGAGCCCTGGTAACACACAATAGCAGCCCAGCTATTGAGTACTTTACTCCTCATTTCAGCTCCTTAATGTGTTTACCTGCAGATGGCTACTGCCCCCAGCTAGAGGGCAAACAGCCTGAGCTGTATGGGGTGTACCAGGATGTGGTGTAGGGCTTGGTGAGGACCCATCACAGCTGAGTGCAGTGCTGAAGGCAGATACCCCAGATACACAAAGGTTACACAACAGTGCAGTTATATTCTGGGTCAGCTAAGAGGAAAGCTGCCAAACACTTCAAAATGGATGCTCAGTGCATCAATTAGCTAACAAGCGAGAATTCAAAAATTAATCCTAAGTTTCACTTTTTTTTTTTTTTTAAGAGGTAAAATAACCCTTATATTTTGCTTTAGGACAAGATAGGCACAGTCCTGAATTTAAGATGCTCAGGCCACCAACCAGTTCCTCAAACCCAGGCTCTGAACCCTCCAACAAGCTCCTCCTCCTCCAACTCCTGCAGATCCCACAGACCCCACAGCCCCCCAGGTGCCTGTCAACACATCACTTTACAAAGAACAACCTGCCACGGGTACAGGTAGAACACAAACAAGCGCAAGTACTTTCAGAACCTATTTGATTCAGAAAGGGGCTGAATTGCTAACCAGAACTGTCCTTTGCAAAGCCCTTGTGGAAAGGATCACTGCTTCACACAAGCCTGTGCAGCACTGAGCACCCTCTGGTCCCTACACCTCTCAGGGGCCTTTTCTGCTCCAGTTGGTGCCACTGGTGCCCATCACCTCCTCACTCCCTGCTGCACACACATCAGAGGACAGGGCAACTTCATGTGTTAAAATCTTTATCTTGTGTCCTGTGGCTGATTCCTTCTGAAGTATAAACAAGGTCAGCATGGTCTTCCCCTTATTTCTGATTCATACCTGAGGATCTTGAAGGTAAGCATTGACACTGCTCAGCAAGTCCAAGTCTGGCATCTTTTATGTGTAAGCTCTATCTTTGTTAAACACCAGGATTAAGGATTTGTTATCAACAAGCATTTCAAAGGTTGCCCAGATTAATTCTGCATTCTGTCCCTTGCTGGTCGCCAGCATCTGCTGTCACAACTTGACTTTTCCTTTGATAAAAGATAACAAGGTCAACTGAAACGGCAGCTCCCAAGTTACACACATAAACAAGTGGGTGCCCACTGCAGAGGTGGGACTTGGTTTGCATCTGGATTTTGAAGCCCTTCTGGGTATCCACCTTCCCACACAACTCCTGTCCCACTGCTTCAGGAGCAGCTGGGTCACAGAACCCCCCAGTTCCACCCCACAGCAAGAGGAAGGGTGAACACCAGGTAAGGGCTGAGTGAGGACGCAGGGAGTGTCTGTAGCAGCGTGGTTTGAGGCAGCAGCATAGACTCATAGACTCATAGAATTGGCTGGGTTGGAAGGGACCTTTGAGATCATCAAGTCCAACCTTTGACCACTCCTGCTGTGGTTCCCAGCCCATGGCACTGAGTGCCACATCCAGTCTCTTCTTAAATATCTCCAGGGATGGAGAATCCACTACTTCCCTGAGCAGCCCATTCCAATGTCTGATCACCCTCTCCGTAAAGAAATTCTCTGAAGCAGTAGCTTCAGAGCCAGTGCTGCAGCCTGAGCAAAGCTGAGGGAGATGACCAGGAAAGGACATGCCAACCCCACACTTGCATTGTCAAAAAGCTGCAGGAAGAGGACATGAGCCCAAATGTTTGAATTCGCAAGGCTGCTTTAACAGAGTCTTAGAAGGATTTGCTAGTGACCCAAAATAACTTCTCCTTACATAATACTGTTATGATTTTAATATGAGAGAGATGTCAGAGGTCTGCAGTGCCAAAAGCCAACGCTATGTATTCAGTTGGAAAGCTAATAGGATCCCATGTCTAATGGTATCAAACTCCAGCTGGATTGCAACCCAATACTTTCTAAAACAGCGATGAAAATTTCAGGGAAAATCTCATACTTGTGAGGAGTGCAGGAAGAGATGGAAGTTATAGCAGATGTAGTTTCTGAAACAAATTTCTAAAAGGAGGACTGATGGCTGCTTTCAGAGTCTCACCAGGTGACTCAGAAGCAAGAAAGGAGCTATGAATGGGATGAAGCCAAACACCAGCTGGTAGAGAGACAGACTTGCCAATTTGACACAAATTCACATTTTCAGTCCCAGAATTGCTACCTAGACTTCCACACGTATACCCACTGCAACTCAGGGTCCTGATTGTCTGTGAAAGAGAGAGAGCACCCACATCCCAGTGGCAGGGTACAATTTCATGGGTTTGTACAGCACCCAAAAGAACAGCAAACTGAAGGTGGAGGCAGTCAGGCTCACAAGAGCATTTGCAATACAACAGTTCACTGGCCTGGAGTCTTTTTGGAACAAGCTTTGCAGTCTTTAAAACAAAATGGGTAAATCAAATGTAAAGTGCATCAACCTGTATGAAGTGGAGGAGGGAAGAAAAGCCTTCTTTGAAAGGGCTTGGGGGAAGCATTGGGTTGCTGTGAGGGAGGCCAACATAAGCTGTATACCAGCTGTAAACAAGTTAACTTCTGTGATCCCACTGCCGGGAAAAGAGTTATAAGAGCATTAAACAAACAGAGAATTTACAAGAAGGACACCAAGAGATTGGGTAGTCTGCCTGACAGCCACATCATTCTTCCTCCCTGCAAACCTGTGGGATAATAAACCCTTCTCTCTTTCGTATATAGATATAAACAAACTGCTCTTCTGAGAATTCAATGTCAACTAAGTCTCTAAAACTGCTTTTTAAAGCTTTACTCCTGGCTTTTTTTTTTTTTTTTTGAGGGGGGAGAAAGAGAGAAAGATAACCAAATAGGTCTTCCACTGACCTATAAACATGTTATAGTCTTAACATGAGAGACAGTGCTTGTTTTTAAACTACTCCAGCTGCAGGAATTTGTATTCTTGCTATGTATTTAAGCAGAGACATTCTCTAAGAAAATTTGCCTATTGGTAAGGCTTTTTTTTTTTTTTATTTTTCATTTACAGCAGCTAAAATCTTAAGAGATATGCACAATGCTCAGGTGTCAGGTTTATGTTAAAGCAATGATATGTAAGGTATTTATTATTTCAAACCATCTGTGGGGCTTCTTGCTGCACTGCTCAAAGCAGGCACTGAGGCAGCAGGATGCCAGGTGATGTTTTTCTTGTTTCCTTGAAAAAGAAGCAGTAGTTGGAGGAGTGGGGGTCCTGCAGCTGAAGACAGGAGCCTTTCCTCAGTCACTCAACTCCTGGTGTTTCCCCTGCCCCCATGTTACACTCTCACACCTCTAAAATAGCCAAAGGCAGATGGTAACCTTTGGGCTGGAAGATACACATCTAGCAGGTGGGTGTTGGACCACAACCCAGAAGATGCACAAGGGAACAGCAGAGGGGAAGGGGCTGAGGGTTCAGTTTTACACTAAAAAAAATCAACCAACCAACCAAAAAACACAAAAAACCCAGCCAACCAAACAAAAAAACCCCAACAAAACCAAACACACCACCAAAAGGTTTAATAAACCTTTATAAAAGGTTTCTCCCAAAGGTAGAAATCATAATTAAACTGGGGAAAACTCCCCTTCTGAGCATCGGTGTGAGACCAGGCAATTTCCAGGGAAGTCCAAATTCAAACCCCTCTTCCATGCCAGGTGCCCAGCAGCAGTGAGTTACCCTTGGCACTGCCTTGAAGTGCTGTCCCTGTCCCACAACACCTTTATTTACACAGTAAGCCTGTTCTTGATCAGCTCATCTGGTTTTGGAGCAAGTGCTCAAAAACAAGAGAGGAAGAGAAACCTGCATTTCAGATTTACTGATGGAGATACAGGAGGTGTCTATTTCTGGGCAGCCTAAAAGGCTGTGCTGTTCTCAGAGGGAACCAGGAATACAGCCAAGAAACAGGCAGATATTCATCAAGGGAACTGGTTTTGGTACTAAATAACCAACTGAAGCCCCTACTATTCTGTCATCTATCTTTGTCACTGCAGCCCCAATAAATAAACCCTTCTGATTAGTTATGAGACTATCTAGAAATCTCCAAGAGACAGACACCATTCTCTGCACCAGCTGGTCAGTCATCACAGCTCTGCAGTCTGAAAGGAATAATAATAATAGAGGAGAAGAAAAAAAAGCAAACTCCAAAGGCAACACAAACTTGTTGTCAATAATTTTTTTTTTCTTACTCCTCAAGCTTATATGGTTTTACCAAATTAGAAAAGATGGAAAAGGATGTCTTACAGGTACAAAGAACAGTAATATGAGTGGGGCAAAGCTGATCCACAGTTGTACATTAGATCAACACATTAGTATTCTCTAGTTAACACTGTCTTCACCAGACCCATCTCTCAAATTAGGCAACAGAAGAGTTTACCCGTTACCAGACACAGAATTTAAAACGACAGAAGAAGAAAGATTGGAAGACAATCAAATGAAGATGATAAACAACTCCCCATGCCAGTTTTGCATGATGCTATTAGATTCACAGTCTGTTTTCTTCTTATTCTATCTTTGGTGACATAGTGAGACCCACGTCAGTCCTGCTTTTTTCAGGCCAAAAAAACCCAACACCAAACAGGCCACTTTCCCCCCCCCCAAAAAAAAGAGAAAAAAACACACAAAAAACAAACAAAAAAAAAGGGGTTGCAGCCACAGCTTCTTAAGCACTCTGAGCCAATATTGACTACAAAGAAACTGGCATATGGCTCTACAGGGAGAGGATAAACAACACTACCTATGGATCAGGCAGCCAGAGGATCATCTGGGTAGGTTTCATCGGACTGGAGAAGGATGTTGTAGTGTCAACACATTGGCTTCATAAAGCAGCTCTCCACCATTCACTGACATACACAGATTAGGTCAGGAAAAAGGAAAAAAACAAAAACAAAAACAAAAACCAAAAACAAAAACCAAAAACAAACAACCAAAAACCAAGCAAAACCCCAAAGCAAATAACAACCAAGGAGCAGTAGGGGCAATCCAAATCCAGTTTTATGACATTTCTGCAGGTTTGTAGCACTGGGCATATTAATGGGCTTTGAGCCATTTCTTTTCCTCCCTCATTCCCTCCCCCTCCACCCTGGTGCTGAGCCACAATCCTTCCTGCTTCACTTTGGGAATCAATTCAGAGCTGCTCTGTGGAGTCAAAACAAATGCAGGATTACCAACCAAGGGATATGCTTCCCACATTTATTTTAATGGAATGCTGATATAATGGCTGGTATGTGACTACCTCAATACTAATACATGAGACAAAATACAAACCAGATCAATTTATTGAGTTACCTGTGGAAAGGACAGAAGTTGCTTGTTGAGCTGAGCTATTTCATTAGAACCTAAACCTTGTTTTAAAAAGCATTCACCATCACTCCTTCCATGTTGGAAGGAACTACATTTGGCTGTTCCAGGATTTCATACAAGAGAGTACAAATTACTTCTTGTATCCTCTGCCACGTGTCTAAAAATTATAAGCAAGTAAAGGAAACTATGGGTGGCCTGGATCAAACGACAACCTCAGTGGGCCTTCAGGTTCTTTTAAGAAGGAATAATCCCCTGTGAAATAACTGTTGACACAGGAAAAATTAGAGGGAAAGTGATTTTGTCTGCCTTAGAGCAAACTATTTCCTTCTACTAGATACATAATAACTACACAAATTTGCCCTGCTCCATGAGGGGAAGGGTAGTGGCACTCTACTGAAGCTGGCAAACCTAACCCTTGCTAGCAATATAAACTACAGTGTATCTTAACTATTTGAACCAAAAATAACACCTAACAAGACCATCTTCTATTCTAATAATACACTACTGCCTCCAACAGTCAGACTGTGGAGATCCATTACAACCCATTGCCGGACATTTCTCTTCCATTTCACCTTTAAAACATTCTCATGTCAACCAAACTGCATGCTAATGATCATGTGAAACCCACTGAAAACAAAGGAATCAAGAATAGCTACAGAAGTTTTTGCTTTTAAAAGAAGCGAGGTGGGAAAAAAAAAATCAGTATGACAAATGTCACTTTACAGACCTTTTGTTTTTAAGCCAAAGACACCGTTTTAAAGCAGAAAATATTTCTAACCCTAAATGACAGCCTCCACTTATCATCAGCAGGAAAGCTTACATACACCTAAATTCAACGAAAGAAAAACATGCACATCCAAGCAGGAAGTGTAATCAGTGCCCATGTGTATCCACGCTCTGTGCTACCCTCTAAAATTCACCTAACTGGATCAAGAGGGCTGTGCTCCTTGTCCCACAGCAGGCAGCTGACAGGAACAAGCATCAACCAACCCTCAACTCTTCAGCAACATTCTCGCCGCTCTGCTGTAACGCGGGATAGGATTTCACAAAAATTGGTCTAACTAGGAGTTAACAAATCAGCCAATTGCACAGTGGTCAAATTGGTTACCACAGGCATTAACTGCAGTCCTACTTATTTATGAGAAACAGGCTTCCCAGGTAAAGCCCTAACAATCCCAGCTCCCTCCCAGCCCGGCGTTGGATCCCCCACGTTGTCGCGGCAGCACGGCACAGACCACCCCAGCCACTGCATCCCCTCCTCATCCTCACCATATCTCCTGGCTGGCTGGAAAAAGCCTGGATTCCCGTTCTCCAGAAGCCTATCAACACCACCGGGGAAGGCAAAAGGAATTCCAACTTTGTTTCCTTTCTGGGAGCTATTTTTCTTCCTTTTCAGGAGAGAAACCAGGCTTCCCAGGCTGCTAGGACAAACAGCAAGTTGCTAAAAGCCATTCAACATAGTCTCCAACTACAGTATCAGGGATGTAATTGCCATCCTGAGGGATTGTGTTGGGGTTCTCCTCCTTTTTTTTTTTATCAACACAGAACCTTTGGAGCCTATAAAAGCGGAAGAGATTTAGGGTAAAGGGCAAGTAACTCCCAAAAAAAAGTTATGAATGGAAACTTGCTACAAAGCCTCCTCTCCTTCCCACCACTCCTAAGGGCTGCTGACCAGGACAAATCTTGCAGATGATGCAGGATCTGACCCATTATCTTCTGTGGGTTTCTTAAAATATTCTAAGCCCAGAACTGTATGCACATGAAGCTCACAGCTTTGTTTCATCTCGGCACAAAACCCTCTCTGTATATACACACAGCAACTCCTTTCCTGAAACAAAGTTTCCATTGATCCTTTGCCACAGACTCAATTATTGTTTCTAATCATGATCAACGTTTATTTAAGGTACTGTGGACTGTAAACAATGTAAACAATACAAGCATCTGTCCATGTTGACATGTGTGTCACTGGTAGGTTAGCTACCTATATCCACTGGTCTCCAGGGCATTATTTTTACATTCTGAAAGCCCAAAGTAAATTTAAATTACAATTTACAGAACAATCTTTAAAGCAGATGCCTTTTGAGGTAGTGTTATCTTGGGTAGATAAGAATCATGTCCTGTCAATTAAATCCCAGGAAAATTTTGCTTGTTTTAAAGCATAATCCTAAAGTCACTGGTTGTGGGGTTTATTATTACTCTAATTATTAGAGTGGGGTGTTTTGTTTTTTTTTAATGTGAAAGATGCTGAAAAATTCCTCATATTTGTCAAATCCATGGGGGAAAAAGTCTCCTTGTAACTTGGTAATTGTAGCATACTTTAAAAAAGCAGAAATCCAGCCATTTAAAGAAGACATTTCAAAAGAAAAGATAAGAAGAAAGGTCCTTAACTGTGGGATATTTAGAAGACTTCAACTCATGTTTTCCACAGCCTCATTTTAAAAATAAGTGGCCTTTTCTCTCTCCTTCCCACCCCCCCTCCAAACTCTGAGGCAAACAGTCACCAAACACACTCAACTAGCCTCAAACTCACACGTGCTCCATTGCAGATCTTGCTTTCAATGTCTCTTTTGTTTGATGGCTGGTGTTTCAACATCCTCAACTTGAACAGAAAAAGGTCAGATGGAGTCTTCTGGCATTCACAGACCTGCAACAGGCCCCGCCAAGAGAAGATTGATGCCATAGCACACTTCCCCCAGTCAAGAGAAGGAAGTGGAGGTTTGAATCCGAGACCAGCTACATTTGTTAGAAGGATCCTTATTCTCCCAAAGACAGGCAGTGGTGTTTAGTTCTGCTCTAATCCTCTGTGAAACTTCTCTGCTGGTAATACTTTGGAGTTAGAGTCCTGCCACAGTGCTACGTTACCACCCCAGTATCACATCCTGAACAGGTTCCCAGCAGTAAGAGGTTTTCAGCCCTGCCTCCCAGTGCAGGGCTCCTTCCTTTTTCCACACCCTCCCCTCCTGCTTTTGCTTCACCTCTGGGTTACCCCCGGTGTCCTTATGCTTACTGCCCTCCCCTTTGCTCCCCAGCCTGGGGAGGAGAGGCTGCACCATTAACCTGCCAGGCTGCAAGGCCAAGGTCCAGATTGCAGCTAGAGAGAAGCTGTTGCTGCTGAAGATTCCTTAAAAGCTTTAGCACTTCAAGGCAGTTGGAACTACTCAACCAGAGCTGGGAGCCAAAGCTTTGCCACAGCATTAATGGGCTTTTGCCCTTTTAAATTGTCTAAGCCTGTCGCCTTTCTGATGCTCAGAGTTTTATTCAGAGCCCTAAATGGCCATTTCATATTTAAAAGAAAGCTCGCATAGGTAGCACCCTAAAACTACCCCAGGTCATTCATCACCCACCCCCCTGCCCCCACTCTCCTCCTGTCTCTTAGGAAACCTTTGATAGAGCATTTGTTCAGGCTGCCAAGTTAAATCCTCTTCTCTCATGTCAGTGCATTGAAAAAAGCAGTCAGAACACAAGCTTCACTCAGGCCTGCTGAAGTAAATGGAGAAAACCAATTCCTCTGGCACTCCAGAGCCATTAAGCCGTTTGCAGATTATGAACTGAAGCACAAAAATATACAGGGCGCACAATCGCAGGGCGATGCAGACCCCTTCCTTTAAGTTCGCTTCAGTCTCAATAAACCGCCTGTATGGCTGCAATTTGTAACCATTTGTGCAGCTGCCCTGCCTGGTTAGCGGGACCCCCACAACCCCAGACAAAAGCCTTGTGGCTGCCATGCGGGGGTCAGCCTTCCAGCCCCGGGCACTTTTCACCTCTCATCAAGAGGGGAACTGGGGCTGTGCTTGGAGGAGAACACCCCAGCCACCTCCTCCTCTTAATCCCAGCCTCCGAGGTAGCACCGAAATCCAACTTTCCACGTGCGAAACAAAGTTTACAGCCGAAAAACCCGATTCTAGCAACAACTTCCTCCCTCTGCCTCAGGCTGCCCCAGCTATCCCGGGGAGGGAGGGAAGGGGAAGGGAGAGAATAAAAGCGTGGCTGGATGGCTCCTATTTTTATGTTTACATTCCTGAAGTGTCTTTTAACTGACTGCCATTCCCCCCTTCTCCCCGCCAGCCGACCCTGGAAGAGCTTCCCCCCGGTTCCCCTCGCACAAAGGCGGCCGGGCAAGCCCCCCCCCCCCCCCTTTCCCCTTCCTTGGCTCCCTGAGCCCCCTCCCCTCCGCCCGGCGGCTTCCTGGACAGATGCACCGGGGGGGGGAGGAAGGAGGGGAGAGAGGGACAGGGAGAAGGGGGGGAAGGAGGGGAGAGAGGGACAGGGAGAAGGGGGGGGAAGGAGGGGAGAGAGGGACAGGGAGAAGGGGGGGGGGACTAAGAGGGGAGAGAGGGACAGGGAAAAGGGGGGGGAAGGAGGGGAGAGAGGGACAGGGAGAAGGGGGGGGAAGGAGGGGAGAGAGGGACAGGGAGAAGGGGGGGGAAGGAGGGGAGAGAGGGACAGGGAGAAGGGGGGGGGGGACTAAGAGGGGAGAGAGGGACAGGGAAAAGGGGGGGGAAGGAGGGGAGAGAGGGACAGGGAGAAGGGGGGGGAAGGAGGGGAGAGAGGGACAGGGAGAAGGGGGGGGAAGGAGGGGAGAGAGGGACAGGGAGAAGGGGGGGGGGACTAAGAGGGGAGAGAGGGACAGGGAAAAGGGGGGGGGGGGCTGCTCCTTTCTCCTGCTGCTTAGAGAGGCCCCGGTCCCAACTGGCTCTGAAAACCCAGACACAAGGAATTTATACCCAGGCAAGCTTCCCAAAGCCCGGAAAACAGGCGCAAGCGTCTCCCAAAAAAAAAAAAAAACCCACACCAAAGGGGGGGGGGGGAGGCCCACGCACGTCCCGAACCGCAACCCCGACCCCTCCGTGGGGTTCAGCTCGCCCCGACCGGGGGCAGCCGCCGCCCCGACCCCCGCAGCCCCCTTTGTGGGTTTGTATTTTTTTTTTTTTTTTTTGCCGCCCGCCCAAGTTAGCCCCGGCCCGGCTCTCCCCCCGAACCGGACCGGGAGAAGCATTTGCCAGGCAGAACCCAACCGCCGGGCCCGGTTCCGCGGTTCCCTCGGCGGGGACAGCCTGTGCCTTTAAGAAGTCTCCGCACATTTTTTCCCCTGGCAGAATAATAAAAAAAATTTTTTTTGGGGGGGGAAATTATTGATTCTTTTTCCCCCTGTACACCTATTTCCCCAGCGTGGGCTCTCCATTGTTTCTGCTCCGCCGAGGCGCGACCCCTGCCCGGCCAGGAACGCGGGGAGGTGCGGGAAAGGAGCGCAAATCAACGCGAAACTTACCTAGGGATTGCAAAGCAGCCTTGCAGCAGCAAAATAATAAGGAAGAAGGCAGGCAAAATCCTCTCTCTGCCCAACTGATTTGCAGCTCTACTCGGGTATTTTTAAATATATAATTTTGTTTATTCCCCCGCTTTCTTCCTTCTCCCCCCCACCCCCCCCCCCCCCCGGCGCTCTCTTTTTTTTTTTTTTTTTTTCCTCTTTCTCCCCCCCCTCCCTTTTTTTTTTTTTTTTCCTTGCCCACAGACAGTGAAAAGGAGCTCAATGTTAGTGGGTGAGTAAGTGAATCAACTAGCAGAGAGCACAGCAAGTTGAAGTGTCAAATTACATTGGCTATTCTATTACCAAAGGGCCATGCTTTGTGGCTGCTGGCAAAATCTGTCCCAGATTCCTATCTGAAAGGGAGCTGCCTCCTACAGGGATGTTCTTTCCTTCGCACTCTCCCCCCCCCCCCCCACAATACCCCCTCCCCACTCCTCCCCAAATCACGCAAAGTTAAAAAAAAAAATAAAAAAATCTTAGACACGAGTTAAAATACAAATATTGTCTTACAGGATATTTTAAGGCGGGGATTCTCGGTTTTAATCTTCCCTCAGCAAACCTTCCACTCTGGAAACTGAAAGCAGGAGAAGATCTCTCCTCCCAGCTGTATTTTTGTATCATTAAACAGGGGAAAACCACCCTGGACCCAACATACTCGGTGCCTCCTTCTGTAGCATCTGCACGGGAAAATTTTTGACGGGGAGGGGAAGAACTACAGGGCGGGCAAGGGGGAATTACACGGGGGGGAACGCCGAGAGATCCCTCTGCTCCCTGGGTTTCACTTTAGGCAGCCCCCCCCTTCCTCTTTATTGCCACCCTGGGGGCCGAGGTTTATTTTCAGAGCCCGGAGCTTCCGCCACCCAGGTAGGAACGGGGTCCCCCGGGGGTCCCTCCCGGGGAAACCGAGGGGGCGGACCGGGGGGGTGGCCCCGGAGGTTGGGGGGAGGTGTGTGGGATGGTGGTGGTGGGGGGGAAAAAGGGCCGGGAGCCCCCCTTGTGCCCCGCATTGCTAACAATAGGGATGGTTTGGTTGGGGGTTTTCCCCCCCCCCCTCCCCTGAGGAAATCCAGGGAGAAAATAACAAGAAATTGTCCTTGTCTGACGAGCAGCGATCTGGTAAAAAACATCTCCCTCGACTTCTCTACCCCTTGATAAAACACTTCCAGGACAATCAATATTTTATGATGAGTTGTTAATAAGCCTAATATATTCATCCCTGCTCCAACGGGGCTTGTTAGATTATGCAATTAAGATAAGCAATTTAAACAGCACTGTGCAGCTCTTCGCTGGTCGCATTCGTCTTGCTGGAGGAGGAGAAAGATCTGGACTTTAAAGGGATGTCGGATCACTCGGCGAAGGGAGGGAAGATCGATTTTTTTTTATTTTTTTTTCCCCTCCTGTTGTTAATTTAAATGCGTGCAGCCCGACTGGCTCTCCATCCATGCCGGTAACTCCCCCGGCAACGTTCCGCTTCCCCCCCACCTCTCTCACTGGGCCGATTTGGACCCCCCCAAAGACAGAACCCTCCGCCCCGCTCCCTAGGAAAAAAAAAAATTAAAAACCCTCAATCAAATCGCCCCAAACGTCTCCCCTTAGGGGACGCGCAGCCCAACCGAGAGGCTGAGGGGCGGCCCGGCCCTGAGGGGGGGGTGGGGGGGAGCTCCGTGCGGGCAGCACCGCCCCCCCCCCATCCATCTTTTTCCCCCTCTCCTCCTCCTCCTTCAGCCGGTGCCGTTCGGCGTCTCCCGCCGTTCCGCCGCTGCGGTTCCGGCTCTCCGCGTTTTGCGTGCGGCCTCGGTGTCAGCCGGGGAGCGCCGAATAACAAAGAGAAGTTTGAGCTCAGCCGCCGCCGCCGCGCAGCCTTGCCGGTGACGTCAGAGAACAATGCCGCTGCCAGACGGCCCGCCCCGGTACCCACGACCCTTAAAGGCCCACGCCGAGCCCACCCGAACCGGGACACGGCAGGCGGTACCGGCTACGCTGCCCTTTTTTCCTCACCCCCCCCCCCCCCCCCCCCTCCCCTTCCTCCCCGCTGGGTCCCCCCCTCCCGGGCGGGGACAAGCGCTGAGCTTCCCGTCATGGCTCCCTCCGCCGACCCGGCACCGCTCCCCTCCAAAGAACCGGGACCGAACCTTCGGCCGTTCCCCTGAGCCTCTCGCTCGGCCCGCCGCGGCCTAAGGGACTGGAGCGGGTGCGGGACCCGCAGGCCCCGCGTCCGGCAGCCGCACAGAGGATGCGTGGCTACCTGGCAAGGGAGGCTTTCGCCTCGCCTCCAAGGGCTGGGCTGCCAGAGGAAACTAAAGTCGGGAAGACCAAAAGGAGAATCCCCGCCTTAAAATAGCCTCTAAGACTCGGCCCCGGGGGCCACAGCCTCCCTAGGATCCCTCTCCAAGGGGGTTGGCCAAGATGCCACCTTCAGCGGCTCCAACATTGACCCTTCATCTCAAGAGCCCCCCTGATTTTAGCCCTGACCCCTCATCTCAAGAGCCCCCCTGATTTTAGCCCTGACCCCTCATCTTTAGAGCCCCCCTGATTTTAGCCCTGACCCTTCATCTCAAGAGCCCCCCTGATTTTAGCCCTGACCCTTCATCTCAAGAGCCCCCCTGATTTTAGCCCTGACCCCTCATCTCAAGAGCCCCCCTGATTTTAGCCCCCAGATCCTGTTTAGTGCAGCCCTTAGGTCATCCCACTCCTGCAGAGCCTTTGGGGTTTGTCACTGAAAGGAGCAGTGAATAAACCCAACCTTCCAAGTCACCAGCAATGGCACCGTAGCAACACGCTCATTTCCTGATGTTCACGCATCGTCGCGTCCCACCTGAATAGTAAATTTATTTTCGATTCATTCTTAAGGCACAGCAAGGTCTCAAAACTTCTGTCTCAGTCACAGGCAAAGTCAAGGAGCGGGGTTCACGTTTCGCTGCTTTAAATCACCTTGCAGAAATACAGCATCAGAAAATTAAACGTATGGCTGCTCAGAAGAGCAATTACAAGGGCATAGCCTGTCCGCTGTATTTAAGCATAATTCCCACTGATGTCACCCAGGCAGAAAACAGATTGGTAATAACAGATTTACTTTTTCAAGCTTTCTGTAGTGAAAGAAGACTTCCCGCATCACGTGGGATCTACCAGATACATCATGCAGGATGGCAGCATCCTGCCATCTTCCAGAAATGAAACTGCTCGGTCAGTACGCGGCTAGGAAAATAAAAAGTGTTGTAGGGAACAACCATGGTGAGACACAGCAGTTACCACTCTGCCCTCCGAGGCAATTCCTCCTAAATCCCTGTTTGCTGCTCGATGTTGAGAGCAGCTGGAGGTGAAAACCTGTCCAGAGGAAGTGCTCAAATGCAACAGCCTTGGCCTCCTGGAGTCATTAGAGATCAGACAGCACTTGCAGTGACACTGAGCATGAACTGGTGTTCCAGCCACTTCCCAGCTGCTGCTCCTGCCCATATAGAGCTCATTATGTTCTCAGAGTAATTCCTTAATTTCCTCCACTGGCTGTTAGTCACCCACCAGGTTTCGGCCCAAAAGTGGTTGCAGCAGTCAGCTTCCCCACTGTATTGATCAGTTTGTTTGTGAATTAAATTTAACTCTCTGAATATTAAGAGGGCTTGTGCTGTTACAATTCCCCAAAATCTAACCCTTGTTGATGTGCTTTCTTCCTGGCTTATTCACAATAAAGAATAAAGCTTTTTTATAGCTGCCTGCTGGGGCAATAAAGGGTGGACTGGCCACTTGGACTGAAAAAAAAGGTGTTAGGAGTTTTGATGTACAACAAGGCTGGCTTAGGTCATCTGGTGTTGTCCCAAAAACACTTCTGTAAAGAAAATGACCAGCTAGCCCGAGCAGCTGAATTTCCCCATCCTATTGCAATGCCAGAGCAAAGCAAAAGCACTATTTGCAACACAGTCAAGGATGAGGCCCTTCCTGTTTGTTTTCAGCAAGTGGGATGATGCTCTTTGCAAATGAATGATCTTGGCAGTTTTGAGATGAAGAATTGTAACTAGCCTCAAAAACAGAAGCCATGCAAGCTTCAGCACGTGATCTTGGATCCTGGGTTCACAGCTCTGCTGTCAGGGAGCAGAAGGACACAGCATTCTCCACACTATTCCATGCTCTGTGGTGGGCCTGTCCGCAAGGGATTAGACCAAATCTGCTAACCTCATTTCCTTCATGTAACCTCAGACAGATCTGAACTCTTGTCTCCAGAGGACTGGATGTTAAACCAGAATACTGCCTCCCCCTAACCTTCTTCAGCTGCAGTTCAAATTAGTTTGTGCTGCTCTCATAATTCATCCTGTGCAGTACTGAGTAATGGAATTGATTGAGAAGACGTTGTGTCTTGACATATCCAGGTTACCTGTTTACAGCTTTTATCAGGTAACTGCAATCAGTGCAGCTTCTTGCAGCGTAGGGTTCAGTACAGACCGTGGAGACCAAAGAGATTAAGTTCTTAGACTGCAAGTCCACATGAACTATTGGGTGCTACAGCCTTTAAACAAAATGACAGAATCATTGGGGTTGGAAAAGACCTGAGACCATCGAGTCCAACCCTTGATCCACTACCCCTGTGGTTCCCAGCCCATGGCACTGAGTGCTACATCCAGTCTCTTCTTAAAAACCTCCAAGGATGAAGAATCCACCCCCTCCCTGGGCAGCCCATTCCAATGTCTGATCACCCTCTCTGGAAAGAATTTTTTCCTAATATCCAACCTAAACCTCCCCTGGCAGAGCTTAAATCCATGCCCTCTTGTCTTACTGGTAGTTACTTGGGAGAAGAGCCCGACCCCCCCCTGGCTCCAGCCTCCTTTCAGGGAGTTGTAGAGAGCGATGAGGTCTCCCCTGAGCCTCCTCTTCTCCAGGCTGAACACCCCCAGCTCCCTCAGCCTCTCCTCACAGGACTTGTGCTGGATCCCTTCACCAGCCTGGTTGCCCTCCTTTGGACCTGCTCCAGGACCTCAATCTCCTTCCTGACCTGAGGGGCCCAGAACTGGACACAGGACTCGAGCTGTGGCCTCACCAGGGCTGAGTACAGGGGCAGAATCCCTTCCCTGGACCTGCTGGCCACGCTGTTCCTGATCCAGGCCAGGATGCCATTGGCCTTCTTGGCCACCTGGGCACACTGCTGGCTCCTGTTCAGCTTCCTGTCAATCCAGACTCCCAGGTCCCTCTCTGCCTGGCTGCTCTCAGCCACTCTGTGCCCAGCCTGGAGCTCCCCATGGGGTTGTTGTGGCCAAAGTGCAGGACCCGGCACTTGGCCGTGTTGAACCTCATCCCATTGGAATCAGCCCAACTCTCCAGTCTGTCCAGGTCCCTCTGCAGAGCCCTCCTGCCTTCCAGTAACTAACTTACCTAGCTCAAGAGCCAACTCAAGTTAGCTGAGTATGGATTGCACATGCACAATATGCACTACAGTGGTGATTTCACGATAGGGCCCTACATCAGCATTGCTTTTCCTGTATAGGAAATAATATCCTATAGCTCTGAGATAGCCCTGTGACAGTCACACACATGGCACCACCACACCTGGTGCTCCCCAGCTACACACATCTTGAAGCCCTGAGTTCTCACAGGACTGGTCATCCCCCAACAAAGATCTCTGATCTACTCTTCTGTCATAACCCATGGGCTTTACCTCATGCAGATGCTTACTCAGATCAAGTTATGCCCAAGTTTAGCCAACGTGACCTCAAAATGAGGGAGACCAAATCTTTTTGCAACTTGGCAACAGCACAGGATGTAATTACAGGAGTAATAGGATGCAGCTAAATGATGCCAGTCTGAAAATGAGATGAAGCTGAAGTGAGGCTGCAGTCAGGCTGTCCAAATTTCACTATGCACAGTGAGAAACTGGTACAGTTTATTGAGGACTATGTCCATTTTTATAACTTTTCCTTAATGGTATTATTTGGAGTCTTAAATTAGAGATGAAATTACTGTGCAAAGACATTAAGGAAATTTGCAGTTACGCAACTGGAGTCCTAGAGGAAAAGTAAACAATTTTACTGAGAAAAACAAATTGAAACCAATTACGAGACATTAAGAGGGAAATGACTGGAGGTTTTTTTTTCTTTTTTCCCCTTCCCTTTTCCTTTTGAAGCAGGAGTACATTTGCATATGGTCTTAAATTTGATCCCTCCCTAGCCTTCCTGAGCCTATGCTGCTTAAGTCACATAGTCATTTGTGACTAAAATGAGGGACTGCATTCCTCCAAAGGAACTTTGGTGTGACAGGGAAGGAAAGGAACATCATCAAGGCATTTTCTGATCACTAAGGAAACATATCTTGTCTTTTCCAAGAACTTACACTCACATCTTCTTTTACAGTCATTCTTTCCGGGCCAGCCCACTACTGACTGCCAGTTTTCTGCAAATTTTATTGTGTATTCAGAAGTCTGGAACTCTTCTAGGGGCTCTTTTGGGTGCCACTGTAAGGCAATATAGACACTCAACAAGTCTCTAGTCTTGCAAACGTAAGACCCAAGTTGCATGGGTATAGTCTGAGGAGGACCAGAGTTGTAGTTTACAGCATTGTGCTCAGCCTTCCAGGCACACCATGCTGGAGTAAGCAAGGTGATTTGATTAGTTTGGCAAAGAGAATAAAGCCTTTAAAAATATGAGGTAGGAAGATAGCACTGAAATCCAGGATGTATGCCTTCAAGAGTCAAGGATATAGCTTAAAAGCAAAAACAAAAAGGATAGGAAGAGAAACCATGCCATGTGCTTATATCACACTGAAAAGTAACTTAACATATGTGAGCTGAGGAAATACAGCATTGTAAACATGCTATTTATATAGTGCCAAAAGTACTTTATGAGGACATAAACATTAGTCACCCTGGTGCACACAGTCTTTCCTTCTAAAGGAGATCAAGACACTGTCAGAGCAAAATCAAAGCCCAGATTCAAGAACCAAGCAAGTCTCAGCTTTGAGAAATCTCAAATCAAAATTTGGTCTGGGGTGAAGTCACTTGACTCCTGCAAACCTTGCCCATAAAGCAAATAAGTTCCAAACATTGGAACCGAGATTTGTAAACAGGGACTTTAGTCACTTCTGTTGTTGTTAAACTCCTTTCTAGCTACACCATAGAGTTTCAGGAGGAAAAAGTGAAAAAGAAAACAAAACCTTATCCAAGTTTAAACTCAGGGGAACATATTCAAGCAGAATATAATTAGCAAAGCTGGAAGATGGCCAGAGTGCTATGTGCAACATCACGCTCTTAAAAAAACAAAAAAAAAACCCCATGGATTTTCAATGACTGCAAATGCTGGGACCTTTTTTTTAAATCTTTTCCAAATAATGCAACTGAATAACCTCACATAAAACTAGGAATACACGGAGCTACCTTTGGAGTATTCCACCTGGTATGTTAGTAGGGATGCCTGTGGTGTGAATTCCTGTTTTCATAGATGGCAGAGGAAATAGTACTCTGCCTTTCTGTCACTTGACTACCTACTGCCAGATTTGACAGTAAGCAGTGCTGCTTTTAGCCTCGCTGAATTTTAATGGGAATGGCAATGAGATTTTTAAAAAAACAGCAAATGCAGCCTTGTGTAGAGCATGAACACTGAAGTCCAAGTCCTACTTCTGTTTCTCTCCTGGTCTTTGGCTCTTATCTGATCCAGTCAGGAGGCAAGAGATGACAAATGGCACCAGCACCAAGTGGAGAACTCTTCAGTTGAACTCTGGTCTGAGTTTCTACTAGAGATTCTGAACTAGCCAGCCTGACAATGTGAAAGGAGAGCAAGCAACAGTACAAAAAGATGTTATAGTAAGGACAGGAAGACCTGCTTCATATCAGACAGAGCTTGCCAGAATATTAAAATGCTTCATAACACAGCTAATCACACTAAATAAAACGTAGCCTTAAACACACTTAGGATTAGATTCTCAACAGGTTCTCCCATTTAGCATGCAGCATAATTTATTTTTTTTTCCTAACCAACCATATTTTGCACCACAAGGGATGGTTAATGCAATTTTCAAAATGAAAAAAAATTAATAAAATATGTATAAATAACCATAAGTTGTTTACACAAATAAACATCACAGGGCACGGGTTTTTATTCAGTAATTGCCACATCGGTCATAAAACATGTCTGAGAGCCCAAAATATTATTTCATTGCATTTAGCAGCAAAAATTAGCCTCTCAGTTTTTCACTGCTTCAACAAACACTATGGATTTCTGCTCTCCAAGAAGAGGGAAAGCAAAAAACAAAACCCAGGCTCTCTTGCATGGCTGTGCACCTCACAGGCATACATGCAAGTACCACAAAAGGCCATCAAGGCTTCAACTGTGATCTGTGAGGTGTAGGAAATAAACCAAAAAAGCAGCAATTTTCCCTCCTATTCTAGGGGACTACATATGGCAGAAGGAGCAGCAAAGAATTTCATAACAAGGCTCTCTTGTTAAAAATTCCTCAGAGCTGAATAGGAAAATAAGAGCCAAACTGGAGACAACAGGAAGAGGTGTGGTTCTTAATGCACCATTTGCTGTATTTTATTGTCTCTTAGCCAAGAGAAGGACACTGAAATTACTAAAGAACAGAAGAGCCCAGAGAACTTCTGAATTAGCAGACTTCCTAATGCTTGGAGTTTTTACAGATACTTTCTTTATAGAAAGGAAGCACATGTTTTCAAGAGAGAGCATGCAGAGGTGAAGCTTCCCCCCCACCCCCTTACTTCCAAGATTAATTAAGATAAGTTATATAATTAAGAAATTTGGAAACACTTGGTTTTGGCCCAGTAATAGACATTCAGCTAAACCTGGCAGCCAAGGGGCATGGCATAAGGGACTCCAGTCATGCAGACTGTTGTAACTGCAAGGGTGCAGATGGGATAAGAAATTTGGGAATTCAGTTCAGGTGAACTACAGATGTGATAGGGAATGTCGATCCTGATGCAGCACAGTTAACTGGGATAACTAACCCATGGGTAATCAAGAATTGACAGTACTGTGCTAGCTACAGTAGCAACTGCAGCCTGGAAACATGACTGGGAATATCCATCTTGTATTTTCATCTCCCTAGAACTCTAATTTGGACAGCTTATTGACCTACTTTCACTATGTCACTGCTTTCAGCATGTTAACCCCCCCACCATCCCCAACCACTCACAACTATTTCAAACAAGCACAAGGAAAAAGAAAGATGAAACTACAGATATTGCTTGTGCCTACAATCCCTGCATCCCTCCCCCACCAAAGTTTAATAAGGATTGTTAGTACATCATTGTAGCTGGTAATTGTGTAGGTACACATGGTAATTGCATGTATTTGCACTAATTATGCAAATGCACAATAATTAAAGCTCCAGGGTTTTCATGGTAAATTTTTAAGACACTCATGGATTTGTCATGGCAAAAGTGTCAGTCATGTAACCTAGTGGGAAAGGGGAGGAGGAAGCTCAGGAGAATATGCTTCTTAAATAAAAGAGGGAGAGTTTTACATAAGTAGGTGGATAGTGGACTCTACATCAAACACAGCTGCCACACCTGGGCCCTTGCTTTCAGTCTCTTACCAGACTTAAAAAAAATCTAGAGAAAACCCAAAACACATGGGAGCTTTCATGGTAGGTTAGAACTAAAGAGCAAACATTCCCCCACTTTCTCCACTTAACATCCAAGCTTTCCCCATTTAGCCAGTAGAAGGCAGGAGGAGAAATGAATTTGTGCTCTCTCTTTTTGCTCTTATGGTTGATCACTTGCTGATATTACCAATTTGCTTCCTCTTCCAGAGGCCTTATCACACTCCACGGAATATATCAGTGGGAATACTCCAACATTATTTGAGTTTGGATCCATCTCCCTCCCAGCACTGTGTGCTGCATACACTGGAAGTTCAAGTTGCTTTTCTCTTGGGCTTTGGTTCTCCCCCTTTTCCTGCCCCTCTCTAAAGCCACAACCATTAATTTCCACCCTCAAATCTTGAGGCAAACCTGCAGATTTCTTCTGGGGAGCACCTGGACCTCCCTGAAAACCCCTTCCCAGCCACCTGGCTCTTACCAGTGCTGCAGCCCAAGGCTGAGCCTGCCATGGCACAGCTGCTCCCCAGAGCTTTTGCTGCTCTGCTCCATGGACCTTTAGGGACTTGGGAAATTAATTACTCCTTAACTACCCCAGGCATACAAATGCAACACAGCTAGAGAAGCATCTTGCACCAAGAGAACAGGGAGAGGCATTGCCCAGCTCTTGTTCATCACCTCTACCAGCAAAGCTGAGCAGCTTCTTGGAACAACCCTGGTGCCAGGAGCACAAGGGGCTGCTCAAGAAGCAGAGCAAGGTAACACAAGGTACTGTGAATTCAGAGCATTACTAAGCCTTTCACACTGAAAATGCTTTTTATTTCAAGCCACCACTGTTTGAGATCTCAATCACTTCAGTAAAGCCCTCTTCTTGCAGCCAGTGAAAGGTATCTGCATTCATCAGACTTAAGCCACTCTGAAAGCATCAGCCTGACTAAATATTAATGAGAATTATTTTTCACACCAGTACAATCTGCTTGATTTTGGGACTGCCTGTTGGCCCAATATCACAGCTGCCATCTCCCTGGTTCCTACACAGCCACCTATAGCAACTGAGAGTCAACACAGGAGGTTTAAGCTCCTCCAAGTTAATAGCTTCAACCAAGACACACAAAAAAGACCTTCCTCAGGATTCACAACAAAGATACGAGAAAATTTGCAAGGCTTATAACCACATAACTGTTAATTATTTAAATTTAACCCTCTATAGGTGGGTCAGGTCATGGCACCCAACTCACCAACACCTCAGCACCCCCCCAACCCCATTTCTTACCTACAGGACTGAAGAGAAACCACTGAGGAGTAACAGAAGAACCAAACCACATCCTACACCCTCGAAGCCTCCATAAAAACTGCACTCCAAGCCTCCAAACCCTCCCCTAAGCTGCTAATTTCAGGTGGGGTTTTCATTCAGGTGTTTCAAATAGTCTACTCAGTCACAGCTGGAGCAAAAATTAGTTCTCTCTTTAATACTTTCTGGGGGGGAGGAGTTGTTAGGAACTCCTTTTTTGTTGGTTTTTTTAAACTTATTTTCGAATATGCAATCTGCAAGTTGTTTTCAGTCTTAAAAAAACTCCAAAAACCAAAACCCAACTTAAACCAAACAACCTCTTCTCCCCTCAGGTCCCTCCTTCTGAGGATAGGACTAACAAATGTTTCTGCACTTACTTAAAACATAAAGGAAAGAAATTACTGGAACGACAGTTGAACTGAAGTAGTCTATTTTTTCTGATGTTCTAAACAAGTTCCATATGATTAAGGTGCTTTTTTTAAAAAAAAAAATAAAAAAAAATTTATTTTGAAGAGGCTCGTTCAATTCTAAAGCTACAATAAAAGAAAAAAAATGCAACTATGTGATAGAAATTGATTGAATCTTGTGCAAAGTTATTTTAAAAGCAACTTTTAATTGGTGGGTGTTCAAGCAAACGAGAAGCTGTCTGGGACAGAGACTATTTGTTACTATTTTTCTAACAATAAACATATTTTCCATGCTTTATTTTCTGTGTTAATAAGAATGCCTGTATTCATGCTTGGTAGATATTCATGATGATATAATTTAGAAATTTTCATTTTGCAATAACCTGTTTTTTATTAATTGAGAATCTCATAGGAGAATAGAGGGTTTCACACAAATGCAGTCTTTCCAAGAAAACTGAGAACTATTGCTCCAAGAGTGATCTGTTGTATTAATTTCCCTTAATTTTTCAGGAAATTAATCTGTTCTGCAGATAATGGCTGCTGGATGCCTAAAACCATAGAATATGGGGTTTGTGGGCAGGAATGGAAAGCAGTCAAATTGGGTTACAGCTGGAGCACATTTTCCCTGTGTCTGTAGGGAATTTATTCCAGCTTGTCTTTGTTGCACAGCAGCATTGTGAGGCTAAGTTAGAGCTTTGACTTGTGTTCTTGTAGGACCAAAGGTCTTTCAGATGTTTATTTCTGGTGGCATCTTGTATGATAAACACTTGCTTCCAGCATCAGGACTACCCAAGCTGAGTAAGCCTGCAATCCAGGAAGGTCCCTTGGACCTGGTGCTTCTCCACATGCTGCTCAAATACATTTGTGTAGGCAGGAAAAAACCTAATACTTCAGTTTGGGAGAGATTTACAGGTCACAAGGAGAGAAATTATTTTTTTTCCTGGGCCTTAGGGGGTTTTTAAAGGATTAGTGAACTGAAGGCCTTGATGATATCTACTGATATTATTCATATATGTCCTTTTGGTATCTCCTACTCCAGGTGTGAGCTGCAATGCTGGCCATGGCAGGCCTGGTGCCAGTGCAGAGCTGTTCCCTTCATACTACCTAAATGGCACTGCTGCTTTTCCAGTAGGTTTCAAAGATCTTTTTAGCCAGCAAGGTCAGTACCAGCCTCTCCATTTCACAGGTGAGAAAACTGTATCATCAAAAGGTGAAATGACCACACTCATCCAAAAAACCTATAGAAGGCAGTGTAGATATTTCAGTGTAGCCCTACCCTCTCTCTGCTGCTCCAATGCATCCATCTTTTATTTTGTGAAGCATCTCTCTGGTCAGTGTTTCATTTATGCAAATGGTTTTGGTTAATTAGATTAGCAAAAGCAGGTTGCTGGTGCAGCTGACATCCACATTCCTTAGCGAGATAGAGCTGCACTGTTAACTTGTCTGAAAATCATGTCCATGGTGTCTCAAATTGATAGCTTGGACATGAAAATATCTGCATCTAGCCAACAGCTGATTTAGAAAATTAAACATCTGTGTGGTTCTTTTTGGACTGCATGAGAAATATGAATAACTGTTGTTGACTACAAGTAGAGCTAAGTTAAACACACAAATATATGCAGATCAATGTACATCACAGGGGGTGGTTGTGAAATTAATGGGTTGCTCTGAGATCCCTGCAGGAGAAATGCTGACACAGCAGGTTATTTGGGAGGGACTCTTGGAATATCCAAACCACAGCTGCTCCAAGCCTGTCCGTGGTGAAGGAATCCTTTGCAGGATAGTTGCAACCCCAACACCCAGCAACAGAAGAGATTCTTGCAAATCTAAGCATTGGGATTTACTCAAAAAAAGCAGTGGCAGATGCACGGCCAAAACCTGTACCTGAACCTGTTTCTGCCAGGGAAACTGCATTGTCAGGTGCCTTGTTCCAACAAGTTGGCAACAGTGTCTGCACATTTCAAATCTGGGTGTTGAGTCATCATCACCTGAATGTAACTCAAACCACCTGAGTGGGGCATCCTCACTAACCTGCTACAAACTCTCTCAGGAGTTCTCCCTCTGGGGAGCAGGCAGGGCCTCATAAAGTCACCCCAAGGCTGGGTACTTATTTCCCAGTTGCTGGATCCCAGTCTGTGGTTACAAAGGGAGGGGTACCAACAGCTGGTTGTTTGCTGGTCTTGTTCTTTTAAAGAAGAAGAATAATGCTCTCATTCCAAGCAGCATTACACTTGTTCCACTTTCCCTTGCCCTCAAAAATCTAAAAGCAGAAAAGTAATCATTTAAAGCCATTTCTTTAGCTGTGGGGTTTTATTTTATTTAATCTCCCTATATAAATATCTTTCCAGGATAGGAAACAGCAGCTGTTTGTTTTCCTGTTACTGTTAATTTTTCTACATTTTCTGTGGGTGTTTTGTTTTAACCAGAGAGGCTCAGGCAGCAAGTTTGACTTGAATGAACAGCTTCCTGCCTTGTGATGAAATTATTTTTACAAATGCTATTTTTCCATATTTTCTTTCTGGAATTTTGTCTTTTGTTTTGGCATCTGGCATGGAGCAGTTAGACCCTACCTGATGGGCAGGGGCCAAAATAGCCCAAATACGTAGTTGCTTTAAGACCAGCTATTACTTCATATACTTCATCTTTAAAAACCTGGAAAATCCCCAAATCCACCTGGAACCACATACAGCATATGTTGTAAGGCTACTACTATTGTTGTTTGTTGGGTTTTTTTTTGTTAAATACTGAATAAAACTTGTAAATGGAAGCTAGCAATTAAAATTATCTCTGTTCAAACTCCATAATCTGATGTGATGGGGAGTGCAGAGGTTACCTGTGATACCTCCAACATGACATCCTACACTGGCTTGGTAGGACTTGAAGCACAAGGTACCCACCACAAAGTCCTGAAACCACAAGGCACCTTTCCTAAAAGAAGTCTTAGTGAGGAGACAGTACAAATTCTCATGCTGCCTGTACTGCTCTATCATTTTCATAGGTGGAAGAAATCCCAGTGATGGGCAATCTGCACTAATGCAGTCCATCCTCTCCTCCTTGTGTGATATTTTAGATTCTGTCCTCAGGGACTGAAAGGAGACTTTGCCTGGCTCTGCAGAGTGGGAAAGAGACAAGCAGAACAAACAGTCTCTCAAATGGTGGAGATGGGAAAAAGCAAAGGGATAAAAAGAATTCCCCTGGCCTGATATTAAACGTCCCTCCTATCTTGGTTTAAATTGATCTGCAGGAGAGTAGAGAGGAGTGACTCTCATCTTTTCAAATATCTATATTTTTGCTGTTTTACAAATCTGGGGAAGACATATCTTGCCAGTGCTGAGTGCATGTAATTCATGTAATATTTAGACACCTATAGTGAGATTATGTATCCTGTTTTAATTTGAAGAGCCTGCATTTCTCAGTCTGTTTTTGCTGTTGAGACTACTGAAAAAGGTATCTATTTCTCTAGGGAAAATGTACGTCAAGAAACATGGATAGTTTGGCCTATCAGTGCTTCCACTCCAAGTATTATAAAACATATGTAACAAAAAGGCTGTTGCTTTTTTTGCAGGGAAGCTGAACAATGAGTCCCACAGGGCATCAGTGGGAACAGTCAAACCTCCCTCCATTTCCATGTTTCTTCTCTGCTTTTGCAGCTTGAAGTTAAGGCCCAAATTCTGCAAAATGCTCAACAAGGAAACTCATGCAGCCCAATGGCTTCCCTGAGGCACTATTAACATACAATTTGTTGCAAGATTAGGATCAGAGGCTGTTTTCTCCCTGCCTGTCTACCCTCCTTGGGTCTTATTTTTCTATTCTGTTTTTGGTGGCTTTTTTTTTTGGTTTTTAAATCGTTATGACTGAAGTCGAGTAAAAATTGTTGGTATGTTTTAAATCAGTGTCTGCTCTGCTAATTGTTGGGCTGCCAAAGATCAGCCATGGAGAGCTTGACTTCAGAGCAAGACTGAGGTTCAAAGAAGAAGTAAATATGTTGTATGAGATGTCTTAAGGACCAGTTCTGCAAGACTTAATCAAGCCCTAAATGATTTGAGCAAGAGTACAACAAAGCCATGAGACATTCACAGTGAAAATGTGGCATCCAGCTTCAGCTGCAGCAGAGCTCAGAGCTTTTATGAATAAGAGTCCAGGAGAATGAGATCTGCCCCTTCCAAATGGTCTGTTACCATCCACAAGTGCTTGGTAACAGAGAGGACAAACTTTTGTTCTCCTGGAATAATTCTGCAAGTTAAAGCTACCCTGAAGTCAGTGGAGTTGCTCTGAGCCCGACTGCCAAGCAGTGCATGTCTGATCCAGCACACATTTTAGTTTGCTGGTAAGAGTTCTACTTCAGAATTTGTTTTCGTTCAGAATCTGAACAAAAAAAGTTGGCTTTTTGAAGATTTCTTGGGAGAACTTGAAAAACCACACTTGTCATCAAAATATTAAAGAGTAATATCAATATTGCAGTCCTTAGTATATACCATAGAACTGGAAAGAAAAGCAGTTGAAACGAGTCAGCGTGAAATATTTTCCTCTAATCAAAATAATTAAGAGTGTTGAAATAAAGCATTTCTGCTCTCTGCCTTTGAAAATGTCCTCGAAGTCAACACATTCTCACAAACAATTTGGCTGGCACTCCAAGTGCATTTCCCAGCTGAAAAGGGTATGCTCTCCATCAACCTGCACAGCTGCAGGAGGGAGAAGGCAAGGGCAAACCTGGCCCTCTGGATTTACACAGGGGTGAAGGAGATCAGAAAGTGCTATGCAGGATGTGTTAATGAGTGTTAATTCACAGGTACCTGCTTTAGAGAGCTCTGTGGGCAGCTCTGGATATTGCAATCTGGCCATTTTCTTTCTCTATGAGCAAAGAAGAATATGAATACTTGAAAAGCCAAAGCCTGCTCTGGAGTAGAAAAGCCAGCCCTACTACAAAGAAATTCTTGTGCCTCTTTAATTACCCTTCTTCACCTATAGGTGGAATTTCCACTCCAACAGCTTTAGAAAGGAGCCTGTTAGCCTGGGAGGAGATTTCTGTTTGTCTTTGTACAGCAAACACTGGCTCTGTTGTGCAGCTCCAGTTTCTGATTCTAATGATTTCCTGAATTCATTCTCTTCTGTACCTCAGGGAAGGAAGAGGTGATCCTCTTGAAAATTCAGATAATTGCTTTTATTTGATTTTTATTAAACCTCATTCAAGAATAATATGATGGCTTTTTTTATTACATTGTTCATCACTGTGGCATTTCAAAATTTGCTTTGCTAAAAGAAACAGTTTACTAAGCCAGAGATTTAATCCTAGGATTTTTGTGGAGAGAAAACTGGGAGGTTTTTTTTTTTCTTTGAGATTGTTTCGATTTCAAAGACTTTTGTGATATTGATAGCTATCTATTATTATCTCCTCTTTCTCCCTTTAATAGCCCAGGCTTCTTCCCCAGCCCCGTCAACCCTGCTGGGGTTTCTTGCATTTGCATCTGGAGCTGGCAGGGCTGGCTTTGTCCTGCCTGTTCCTGGCTCCTCTGGGAGAGGAATACAGGGACCAGGAATATGTGGCAAGATCCTGATTAATCCCTCCCTCCTTCCCTCTATCCCCCCAGAGCTGTCCTGTTTACAGGTATCATTCCCACTGTACACACAGGGGGACTGATGGGGAGAAGTAAAATGATGTGCACTTTGCAGAAAAAAAGGTAGCCAAGCAATTAGAAGTCAGGAGCCACAACTTCACGTTGCTCAACACGAAAGAAAAGGAGCTTGAGAAACTTCATCTATTTATGTCATTGCTGTCAGTGTGACATCATCTGCTGTCCATTAATAAGCCACACTCAGAGCTACTTGATGTGCAGTTTTACAAGAGCTATTATTTTAAGAGTTGGTCACCTAAAGAGAAGTGTTTCAGAACACGGGCTTTTCATATCCTTTTAAAGCAAGTTTTCTCTTTTTTTCTGTTTTATCACAGGCAGTAATGTCTCAAAACGCTGTGAAGACTTTGTGAAAGGCTCTTTTTTATCTCAAAAAGTTCTTAACAAGAATACAGTCATCTTAGTTAATCCCTTTATACCGAGTCAATATTTACTTTTGAGTGGGGTTTCAAATACTTTCTCAGCTGCACTTTTATTTTCATCGGGACAATTCCCATTGAGTGGGAATTATGGCTGAGTACTGCAGGGGTTTGCCTCCAGTCCTTGTAGTTACAACTTGGGTTGGCAGTCAGGAAGATGGGATGTCTGTTGTTAGCTTCTGCATCTGTCCATGAATAAGTGGGTCCCCTGGGATTGTTTGCAGTCAGCTGCTGTGCTCCTGTCACATCTGCCATGCTTTGTACCCCCCACGAGGTTTGCAGAAGGGCCCGCAGTCATTAAAATAATCAGTGTGGGATTTATAAAAACCATTGTTCCTCCCCATCTTTTGGAAGAAAGGGGGCAATTTGGCAACAGCTTGACCCCCTGCTCAGAGGGGTGATGGAGAGGGCTGGTCACAACCCCCACCACCCTGCAGAGGGGCAGATGCTGTGAGTGTGCAGCTGATCCCTGAGCACAGGGCTCAGCCTCCTTGCTCAACACCTGTAAATGCCAACAGGACTTGAGCAGCTCTTGCAGGATAATGGGCAGCTGCAGTTGGTTGAGCAGAGGTGTCTTCAATAGAGCTAGAGGCCCTTAATAAGCACCACAGCCACTTCACATGGTTATAATTTGTGTCAGAAGCCTGTTTTTAATGCAACTGGCACCTAGACCTTTGTTTTCTAATTTTTGTCAGAGCAACGGTAACAGACCTTGCATGGCAAGACAAAAAAAAAGGCAGATGGAGCACCATTTTGGTATACAATTACCCTATTTCACCCTCTCTTGAAGCAAGGCACAGATTATTTGATACCACATGAGAGAGCTTGCCCTTGCCCTTCTCTCAGAACAAATGTGTTTGGATCAGAGGAGAAGTCAGTTGGTCCAGGAAGTGGCTGGCTTTACATTCTTTGAGGTATCTGGTCAGTATGTCCTGCTTGCATCCTCAGAATGAAGCTGAAAACCATTTTTCGGGGCAATACATTTTTTTTCTTCCATTTAAAACTTTCTTTTTCTTTAGGCTTTCTTTGTTTTTTGGTTTTGTTTTTTGTTTGTGTTTTTTTGTTTGTTTTCTAGAAGATAGAACACAGTTGCTGTGTGTAATGGTTGTAAGTCCTCTGCCACTGTAGTGACACAGGCTACTCGTGGTAACTGATTCCCTAGGCTGTGTGTTTTGGGGGTTTTTTTGTTTTAACTAGAGGCTGTAATTTTTCTGAGGAACTTTCTGAAGTATTTCCTTGGCTGAGGATGTGCAGTGATCATTCTGAAGCACCTCCCATCAGTGAGTATCTCCTGCACCATTGCAGGGATCACTTTGGATGGTCTGGGTGTCACCTTCCAGTCCCAGGTCCCCAGGTAGGGGAGATGTTTTTTCTAATTTCTAAAATTTCTAACATTTCTAATGTTTTTTCTAATTTTCTCACAGTAAAAAGGAAAGGCCTCAGCTCACTCTCATGGTCCTCAGTGTGGGGCACCAAAGGGATACAGAGAAGACAATGACTGAAAGAATTCTAATGTCCCCTGGCTCCTCAGGGTAAGTCCTGGCCTGGGACACCATGTCCTGACCACGTCTGATTCAATCACTCTCTGTTTGCATTTAGTGAAGCAAGCTGAAAATTATAAAGCTATGGCAAAGATCAGAAGGCAGGAGAAGGTGAGCAAATATAAACAGTGAAGTGAAAGAATGTGACTGGAGAGCAGAGTGCTAAATGGCACATTTCACAAGAACTTGAGTGTGTGCTTCCCTAGGAACCACACACATCTCTGCAGCACAGCTCTCAAGTCTCTAACTGGATACCTTTTACCTCCCAGATTAATGCTCATTTTAGGACACCTTGGTTTTGGCTGCTGCTGGCTCCAAGCTATTTATTTTCTGAGGGACTGACTTTCACATCATGTAATAAATTGTTGGGATATGTGGTGCATGCAGAGAGCTGCTGGGTACATTTAAAATTTAAAAAAAAAAAAAAAAAAAAAGACTTGATCAATCTCTACATTGACTTTTTTTTTTTTTTTTTTTTCCTGGATAAAACAAACAAAACCTATAGATGATTTTGTTGTTTAGTTGTTGTTTTTCCCCACAACAATAGCTTCACAGAGAGAAAAAACCAAAGTGGTAACACCATGCATTTGCTTTTCTTTTCCTTTCTGGCAGAAGTTTGCTGAAGTGAAATATTTTCAGAATTATTTTAAGCTTAAATAACTTAAAAGTAGATCTGGGATTTGATGAAATCAGAAATGAAAGAATTTTTTTTTTCATTGTTTCCTCCTGATGCTAAAGATTATTCATATTACTATGATGCAATATTTTGGGGTTGTGAAGTACCCCATAGAGTGATTCTGGATCCCCCCACCCACTGTCACAGCCCTCTCAGTTCCTGCCATACAGAGAATTCTTCCATGATCTAACTGTACAAATGGGCCACAGCATTACACTCCTTTGCTTGGGCATTCTGGAATAACTCAAAAATAAACCAGCACATATCAAATAAACCCTGTGTGTTTTGCCTGTCTCAGGTTCTTTGCCATCTGGAGAAGTTTCCTTAGGGCTCAAGAGTCTTTTTCCTGAAGACCACAC
This sequence comes from Phaethornis superciliosus, assembly GCA_023637945.1. Lineage (NCBI taxonomy): Eukaryota > Metazoa > Chordata > Aves > Apodiformes > Trochilidae > Phaethornis > Phaethornis superciliosus. Next base: position 30,819,544 of record JAJQWJ010000008.1, read on the forward strand.
CCCCACCAGGCTCCTGAAGCACGCTTTTCCTCTCTCCTCCCCAAAAACTTCCTTTGGAACACTATGAGTCAGTTATATGTTTCCTTATTATTGTCTGGTCTCCTTGTCAGTCAGAAAACTATCCCTTAGCAGTCCTTGAAAAGATGACCACCCATTTCCATTGCAGTGTACAGCCACGTTAGCATTCAGACCAGCAGAGCAGCTTTGCAGCAAACCTCCCCACCACCCTCCCCATCTACCCTGCACTGGTTTGGATTTGCCAGTTTGGTGCACAGGAGTCACATTCCTTTTGGAGGAAACTAAACCAGAAGTTACACTCCAGGTGCACACCAGTGGTGCTTCAAACCCTAGCAGGGACAAAAGAGATCCACAGGATACATTTAAACCACGTGGATTTAGGATGTCCAGTCCAATAAATCAAACCAAATGCAGTCTGAAGTGCCAAATCACAGATGCTGTGGGTGTAGAGCCCTCACAGCCAGTTGCAGTCCTACTGATCTGCTCTGACTGTGCCTAATGGCCTGCTAATGTAGACAAAGTCAGGGGTGCATAGAAGGTACAGCAGTTACATATCATCAGCTTCCTAAAAATCAAGCAGTTTGCAAGTTCTTGAGATCATTTAAGCTCCTGACTTATGACTTTGGGCCACTCGCAGTATATGGGTGGTCTACAGTACCTGCAAAGCTGAATTTGGTAGGTGCCTTAATTTGTTGTTACAATAATTAATAGATTTGTCTGTGATAAAATGATGGGGTGAGCAGAGAGATCATCTATCAATATTTCACCTACTGGGAGCTGTGATTAAGTCCTTGAAGCTGTGAGATGTGGTCAGGCTGTAGAGGAGCTTAGGATAACAAGTGAAGACTGTTATCAGGTCCAATTACTTTCAAAAGGAAATTAAGAGAGGCAGAATATAATTAGTAGCACTGGAATGTAGCCAGGGTGTTGGGGTGATCATTTGCTGTGTGATCATTAATGACTGCTGTAGAAAACTGTGGATTTAGTGCCACAAGGTAAATATTCCCTCTCACCAAGGAGTATGCTCGTTAAGAAGAATATGGATGCAGTCATAAAAGAACATTAATTGAATCCTGCATATGGGTGAACATTCATCTTCTGAAACCAAGTATCAGCACCTACATCACTCGAGATACATAGAAATGCTGCTTCACATTTAATGGCAGTAGGGAATTGAAAGTTTTCTCTATCATTTCTTTTGGTTCTGATAATAAGGCATAAGATAGCACAGACTGGCCTCTTTTGGATAATACAGAAGAAAACATTTTTGGGACGCAAGCAATACTGCTAAACACTATGGATCTAGGGAATGGCTTACCAGATATCCTGGCTATGGGAAGAAGCTTTTGAGGTTTCATGGAAGCCAGAGTGTTTCACGAATGATGTGCTGCTATCTTGTATTTTGTCCTTCTTCAGTCCTGAAAGTAAGATTTTTTGTGTCAGTAGTGTCTGTCATGCATTTAGATTACCCTTCAATTGAGATTCACAGTCCTCCAAAACAGAAGGATAAACAATATGTGGTAATTGCTTTACCTTTTACTGCAGTGCAGTAGGTACCTAACCACATTATCAATAGAGTGAAAAAAAAAAAAAAATCACTGCTTGACAACATTTCAGAAATTTGAGAAGGTGAGAACCCAGTTTATACTTTCAACACTTAAGAATAAAAGCTTTAGTCTTGTGTCTCTTTCTGTGCAATCCTTAGGTTATCAGCCACCAAGGTGGTTACACACATATATCCAACATCCCAGTTCACCCTCCACTCCTGTTAGGATGCAGCTACACTGTGTCTCTTCCCAGTCAGAGAGGTCCCTCTGGTGAAACCCAAGAGCTGCATCCACAGGTGCTTCCAGGAGAGACAGGTTAGAAGGGGCATCTCTGAGTCTTTACCAGCTAGGGAGTACTTTTGAATGAAATAGCTACCCAGGAAGATCCTGAAATGTGGTCATTCTGATCAAAATTCCTCACTGTGAGGCTGGTGAGACACTGGCACAGGTTGCCCAGGGAAGTTGTGGATGCCCTGACAGTGTTTAAAGCCAAGCTGAGGCTTTGAGGCTTTTTTGTTGGGAGGTGTCCCTGCCCATGCAGGAGGGTTGGAACTGGATCATCTTTAAGGTCCCTTCCAACCCAAACCATTCTCTGATATAGTTCTATGAAAACTAAAACCTAACATCACTCATGTAGTTGATCACAAGTCTCTTTCCTTTAGTAGAAGTGAATTTCCTCAAGAGGCTCCTGTGCCTGCCAGTGTTTTGCAAGGAAGCCTTGACAGACTGGATAAAAAAAATCAAATACTTGTAAAGCTCATTGGTGAAGAACTAACCACTTAAAATGCATGAGGCTTAATCCAGACCCTGCTCAGATCCATAGGATAGTCTCTTTCACATATGGAGGCAGATGAGGCTTTCATTCAAACTGATGAGCTTGCAGGAGGGTTCTTCCAAACCCACAGAAAATGGTGAAGACATTGGTGAAGGAGATCAGGGGAGAGAGAGAAATAGCAGTCTCTCCTCCTACAGCTTTCCTGGAAGTCCCACAAACCTCTTTGTGCTTCTGGAAGAGCGAGAGGTAAGAGACCTGCTTGATTGAATCAAAAGAATCTTGTTAAAATATTCAAGCCTCTGAGAGAGCTGCTTTCATTAGCATGATTATTTAGTCTGGAAAAAAGGACTTCATTGCAGTCCTCTTTGGGAGGCCCAGCTGCAGCTACTGAGAAAGGAAATTCCAGTCAGCACAGAAAGCACTCCTGTTCCCATCATCCAGAAGTTGCCTATACATGGCCAAGGCTTCTGGAGACTTTGAGACCCTCTCATTGCTTTTTTTTTTATTAGAGAGTAGAAGGCAGCTGTCATGAACAAGTGACCTTGCCTTCTGAGGCACCACTGACAACTTTAATAACCTATCTGGCAAAAGACAACCAAAAGAGACCAGATCAGGAACTGGCAAAGAGACCTTAAAGTCAGCCCTATTTCAGCACATCACATTTAATAAGGGAAGAGGAACAATAAATCCCATCATGTCTTTAATAGCTTAATAGCTTGCATGCTGGGAGAGGAGAAAGTCTGTGGTGCAGTTTTCTGTTATTCTCTTACTTCTGAGCCTCTGAAGGCAGCTAACAGCACTTAGCCAACACTGCTGCTATTGATAAACAGGAAAACATTCATTAAACAGAATAACTCTGAGGAGAAAACTCTTAATTCAGCAAACCAAATTCGTCGAAGGGAGGATCCTTTTTAGGATCATGACATGGAGGGTGCATTTTTTTTTCCCTTTTTATGTGAAACTATGATAGGTCAGCCCCTCAGGCACCTTGTAATAGTGGTGGCCATCCCCCAGGCTGTGAAGGATTTTATTGGCCACTAGACATTTCATGCTAGTGCCTCAAATGAAGAGGAACTTTATTCTAGCATAAATACACAGGATATGGTGAGCAAACGTGGCAGCTGGATCATTCTGCTTTGTGCAGGAAAAAACCCTCCACTGCAGTAAGTGAATTGCTCCATGGACCATCTCTGATGTTTTGTGGCCCTGGATGCTGTGTGTGGGCAGCTAACATGCAGATGTGTGCCCCAGTGTTTGTTAAAACAGGAGCTTGTGAGAAGCAGGAGATGAAGTAAGAGCTGGGCAGGGCCTAGAGGGAAGAGCCCCTATTTAGCCTTTATTTCTGGCCTCAGAGTATAGATTCATAAATAAAGTAACCCCCCCTTATGGCAGAGCAATCTTTAAGAATGCCTCAGCTCAAATAAACTCTGATAGCAAAACGATAGCCCTTTCCTTTCAAGTTGAAAGAACCTAGTCTGATTGATACCATTTGTTGTTATCATTACGGACCACACTGAGAGTGACCAGGTTCACCCATTTCCTGGCAGATAAAATACAACATTTGCAAGAGAGAGTGAGAGGCAGTGAAGTGGAAGGGGCAGCATGCTGGCCAAAGCCACCACAGCATGGACAAACTCTTTGCCTGGTCAAGGCACAGGCATGGCCACTCAGGGTCTCTCTGCCACCTGGTGAGGTCCCTGGCAAACCAAAAGGCAACTCAAATAGGAGCTAACATTTAATTTTGGTTTTAAAATTAAGATGCAAATCTGGTACACAAATATCCTACAGCGAGCAAGTCCAAAGGGAGCGTGTTTCATTTGGGATCAGCTGAAATTTCTTCAACTAACTTCACTGACATTTGTCTTGTGCCAGTTAATTTATTTAGGTCTGCTTCACCGTGATGGCACTGAGCAGAGATAAAGTTCTCCACGCAGAGGTTCACACTAGCATGACAAATCTTATGCTGTTAGAAAAATGTTTCTGTATCCAACTTGCCCTGTGCACCAGCAGCAGCCACCACTGTGCACAGTTATTTGCTCTTGGTGGAACATTTGCTGTGTCATGGGCAGAGTGTGAGGAAAATCAGAACAAGTTTTTTGCTGAGGAAGGTGCAGAGGGGACTTGAAGAGCTGAAGGGAGATATGGAGGCAGCCCACTTGGCTGGTAATTTTTAGTTGACCCTGAATATTAGCTTTTTACCATAAAACATTAGTTTATAATATTTTTATGAATATGAGTATCAAATATATAGAAGAACTTTAATGTGCTTTGACATTTTTAATGATTTTAGGAGTAGAAGGATAAAATTACTATAGAAGATTACTCTGAAAAGGTGTTTGGTTGGTTTTTTTTCCCCCGAGATCATAATTTTGCTATATTCAATTCTAATCCTCTCTTTCTTTATCAAGGTGGAGAAAAAGATGAATTTTGTAGAATACTTTGAGAAAGATACCTGTTCTCAGTGTTCATTGACCAATCCTTCCACACCCCAGACAATGCCTTTTCTCAGAGTTAGAGCTGGCATAGTAAAAAGTTGTAGTCTCCATTTATGATACATTCTTTCATCCATAGTATCACAGTTCCTATAATTTCTTACGGCTGCTTCTTCTTCCTTTCACCACAGATACATAGATAAAAATCATCATTTTCTAATTTCCCTTTCTAAGCCACTAAAAATGCACATAAACAGAGCAATAACATGAAATAGCTCAGAGACTTTTCCCCCTTCCACTGTAATGATCCAGCAGCAACCACCAGCTCCCTCTGTCAGCAGCTGAGCAGGGTCTGGATGGGAGGACAAGGGGCAGTTTCCCACCTTTGGGGACAGAGAAATGGAGCTGAAGATAAAAGCTTCTGCTCCCTTGCTGGCAGGATAGAGGGCAATTATTTTTTTTTTTTTCTGTCCCAAAGTTAATTGCAACTTCCAGTTCTCTCTGAATGCTTTCCAAGTACATCTGCTACAAAGCCTTTGGAGCCACTGCCTTTTGCAAAGCAGGAAAGTGCAACCAAGGCAGATTGTAAGAGCTCTCTTCTAAGAAGAAAGCAAGAGGTCTGCATTCTTCCAGCATCTTACCAGGGTTAAAATTATGGTGGCTGCACTTCCAGGCAGGCAAATAGTCATTTAGCATGCTATTTTACCTGCACAGCCACAGAGCTTGCAATGATTAATGGGTAGGTTCATTTTCTATATTTCATTTTAAAGCGTGGGGGATATTGGGCTCTTTTGATTGCCTGGAATTTTAACCTTTTTCAGCTACCCAGAGGGTACCAGAGCCTCTTTCAAATAAATAAATAGCCTTTCTGGTTAGTTCTCTGCATATTACACTATATGCAAAACCATCCTGGTATATACTGTCCCCAGGCATTATACCACGTTCATTTTCCAACTTTCCTCCAATCTTGACCAAATGGAAAAAAGGAAATACACATCAGAAAAAAACTACCAACCAAATAATCTGCATTTTCTTGGGCTTCTGGATAATTATCTCCTTTCTAGTTATTGTCCCGGATGTTTACATTGCCACTACTCTGCTTTTCAGCTGCTGAGTGATTCAGGTTGCTGGTACTGTGCAGAATGATTTCTTCCTCTCTCAGTGCACAGCTACAGTGTTAAGTTTTCTGAAAATGTTTACTATCTGAATCTTTCATACTTAGTATTTAAAAATAACCAGGCTAAATTCAGAAAGGAAAAAAAATTGCTATAGATCTGACCTATTGACTACAATTTAACCTTAGATAATAAATTAATAAGCTGCATATATATGAACTATGAAATCAGAGAATTAATATGCCATGTTCTATCTAAATCCACTAGATCCATGGTTGATTTTAAATATCTTGGGATCGGGACACCTTCTTTAAACATGCCAGTATCCATGACTGTTTGTGACTTGTAGAAGTCAATCATATCTGAAAGAGCTATGGTGCTGGCATGAAGCTTATAAACAGTTTTTAAGGTGCACCTCTGGGCTGTCCTCACACCAAGACTGGCACCTCCATCACTGTGATCTGGTACTTTCCCAATACAACAAAGAAAACAGGACTTCCCTCTCCCTGTTGCCCAGGGTGATCTACCATGCAAGATCCTTTATTTCACCTGTGATGTTCTTGTGATGGTTTTTACTCAACCCAGTTCTGCCATCACAGAAGGAGGAGAGGACTGCACCTCTCTCAGCAGCTGCAGACTACTTTAAATAGCTAATCAGCTCACTGGGGAATTAAGACATCAAAGCCATTTGTTTCTTTAAATGCTACCAGGCATCACGGTTCATCTCCAGCTACCTTTGTAATTTTGGCCTAACTCTGGACTTGTCACTCAGAATATCTACAGTGGTGGAAACTGTCAGCATCACAGTGGTATAAAATTCAAACAGGCTCTGTGTGGTGGTGTCTGATAAGATAAGAAAAGTTATTTTGTGATCTCAAGATAGTTTGTCTCTTCTGACAGCTTTTATGTCAGTGTTGAGTTCTTGCAAAGCATTTGGCTGCATTTCTAGGAAACAAATATAGTTTGGGAAACAGCTTACTTGATTTCTTTCAACCTAATGAAAGCTAAAATACTGATTTTTAAATTACATTAAAAATACTCAAAAAATACCTAACATCTAAATAAAAAAAAGGAAAATCCCCCAAATATGGCTTTCATTCTGCAGTGTCATTGTGGCTAAGATTCATATAAGGACATCATTTCCTGCTCAGGAAAAGGCTCTACCTTCTCTCTAACAGAGGTCCCGTTCTCATTTTCTTTATTTTCTGTTTATTTTGCACCAGCACATCTGACTCCCATAGAGTGTTACACTCACAAGGCTACAATACATAAGTTCCCTGCTGCAAGCTGTGCCCTTCATTTTATCTGTAACTATTCCAGGATCAAAAGTTTTCACCTCAGCAAGGTGAATGCAGTATGACATGAAGAAATCTTGGTTCATACTGTAATAGTTTGCATTCTTAAACATATTCTTCAGCATCCAGCCATGCATAAGGTCTCCTGCAGGTCTGTGCCAAGAAGTGGAGCCTCCCTGAACTTTACTAAGGGTGTTTCTGGAGTGCTCACTGTGTGTGCCATGCCCTCTGTGCAGGCAGCAGTGGTGATTTCTCTTCTGCAGAGCTGTGTTTTTAAAAAATAAATCTCCCAAGGAACAGGAATGCAATGAGTGTGTAAGGCTGTGAGGTGATGCTTGGGCACTTTTGGATAAAATATTAATGAAATCAATTGGAAATCAATGTCAGTTTTACTCCTCACATTACTGCTAGAATTAAGCTAGCACAGAAAACACTTCTGAAATATCTGAGTACAAAAAGCTTTACCTGATTGCAAGGGAGAGCCACACAGAAATGAATTGTCCCGCACAAATCTGTTGCAGACTGCTACACTCTCTGACAAGAACATCCACTTCCTAATTCTCATCCTGATGTATGATGACTTCCAGCAATTCTTTTCCTCCTAACTTCATGCTTGAGCAGGTGAGTTTTGGAAATTCTAGACAAAAGTACTGAGGGCTGCTGGAATCCATTTTAACAACTAGTATGTTGAACTTCTAAGTAAGTGAGACCGTGTCAGTAAATCTTTTCAAAAGACTGAACTATTTTTTATTACATTGAAGATTTTTTTCTTTATCAGAATGAAGAACTGAAGAGGTTTAATAAATGCTCTTCTCCCCAGAATCCTTTCCCTTTGAAAGTTTTACCTCTACTAACATCTAAAGGTCCAATTCACAGACCACGGACTTGGTGAAAATGTTCTTGTTGAATACAAGGAGAGGTTTGACCCTGGCCCAGGGGAGGAGACCCAAAGCCATCATTACATGCAATGCTCCTCAGCCTAAGGTACCACCCAGCAGACCATTTTAACAGGTTTCATGCACAGGGTCTTTGTCTTTGGTGTTTCTGTGGTGTGTGTGACTGAACTGAACTTTATAAATATCAAACAGACCTGTGGGTCAGACTGCCACGGCTGCATCATGTACAAAGGAAAAAGAGAAAGGGGCTGCTTGAAACTTATAATTTTCCTCACTTTGTTTTCTGTATATTGAACTTTTGACATTTTAATATCCACGTCTATATTTAGAGGCAGCTGCTGGTCTCTTTGGCTGCAGCATTTCACAGAGCACAGCCATCCTCTGCTTTTTTTTCCCCCCCTGGGTAACTTAAGCAAGTAAACATATTTTGCTCCCTGTGCTGTAAAACTGAAGAATCACAGACGAGCTAGAATGGGGGAAATAACCTGCCAATAATAAGTGGATTTTTCAGAGACATGATTTAAGAAGTCCTGACTGGAAATCAATTAAAGTCCATCATGGAGTACCTGAACTTCAAGACATTTTAGTATGAAGCTGAGGCAGGACAAAACAACATCAGGGTCCTTTACAATGGAAAGATCCAGTGTTTTAACAAAGAGATAAAGGCAGACTTTCCAAGGACAGAATGGCACTCCCTCAGAATTTTGCACAGGACTCAGACTAAACAACCTGAAGTTAGCTGAGATTGTTCTTTCTCTTTTCATTCTCCTTTTCACTAAAACCAGCAGCCATGCCATTTCAGATCTCTGCTGTTTGTGTAAACTGCACAATCAAGGTATTTTCACACACTTCTAATAATAGCTTTACCCTCTATTCAGCATGTGTCCCAAGACTGGGGACATCAATCATACTGTAATTTGCTTGTCCCTTTTATGTTATTTTTCCAATTGCAACCGTGCTTGTGATGTTTGACAAAAATTCAGTTTGTTAATTACCTACAAAGGCTAATACCAAGGAACTAGTAATATCTATCACATCTTCAGCCTCCTGGCTCATCCTTATCCCACCATTCACAGTTAAAGGATGCTCTGGCAGCATGGCACATTTTACTACAGACATCCAGTGGCGTATGTGATCATATTTAAGAGACAAAGAAACAGGAATTGTACTGCAAGTCACCACATGACTGTACAATGGTAATTTAAAATCGTTGTGTAATTGCTTGAAACTCTCTTAGAGGTTTCTGAAGCATTTCAGTGGTGTTTTAAGTGGATTGCTTTATAGATAGGAGACAGTGTATCACATCCACTGATGAAGAGTACAAAGCATACACAAGAATGGTAGGGTTTGCAAGAAAATTATACCAGGTTGCAATACAAAGCAAGAAGCAACACATGGCACAGTTTCACAGTGGAATTTGAAATGATCAAAGTTTATAGTATAGATGAGAAAAAAAAAAAAAAAGATAAAAGAAAAAAGGACAGAAACAAACTTCTGGTGGAGGAAGAATGTGAGAATGGGGAAGATAGTTCTTCAGGAGCTATGAGATTGCATTTGGAGAACAGAGAAGTTAAATTTAACTGGCAAAGAGAAGTTTGCAATAGTAGAGCTATTAACAGTGGTTAAGCAACATAAAAACAGTGAAATCACACAGAGATTCAGATATTTAACTCCTCGTGTACCAGGACCTGACTCAACAACAGCACAGTAATATTTCAATGTACATGCTTAAGACAATGCATAATTAGAGATAATAATTAGGACCATGGATACCTATTACTTGAGTTGAGTTAGTGTCCTTCAGTGAAGAGACACATTTCTTGCTTGTTGAATTTTGCCTAAGGAAACTGGATTGACCTTTCTCAGAGGTTACCAAACCACCTACTTTGATTACTGCTTTTTCAGTTCTTCTGAATTGGAATGATTGCTGTTGTCTGGACTATTCCCCACTGTACCCAACTTTCAGTCCACCTCCATTTCCACAGGAGCTAACCTGTAGATAAACTAGACATACTGTTAAAGTTGAAAGCTGCTGTTGAGATCTAGGTTTGAGTAGTCCCATTACACTTTTTTTTTTTTTTTTAAGTTACAGCCCTAAGAAGGTGAGGTTGGATCTTAGTGCCAGGGGTAGAATGTAGGAACCAGCAGAAATTGCTCTCTTCACATGTTTAGTTGAGGCTCCATCACCTCCAAATTTATTTTCTGATGGCTACACTATGGTCATTAACAGAGTACCTGCACATGGAGGAACAATGTAATGTCCCCCTGCCTCTTTTCTCTGTGTTTATCACAAGGTGGCCAGTATGATTAGCTGGTTTACTCTGGCTACTGTGGCTAGGTCTTTCAGGTTTTCCAGACTGCCACAGAAAAAGATGTGAAGAATTAGCAGGGAAAAACAAAACAAAACCAAAAGCCTTGGAAGAGCAGTAGTGTTCAAGGGACAAAGTCTAATCCTCATTAGATGGTGTAATGTTGAACTTGATGTACTGTACTGTGATGATCTACTGTACTGTAGCTTTGTCAGTCAGCTAACAGCTTGATTTTACAATTTTGTTCACATAAAGATGACATTCCTATTTAAGAAATGCTGCTAAAGGTAGTATGCCTTGAGCTGTAGCTACGGCTTGAAAAATGAGTGAGTTAAAGCCTACTTTCTTTATATGGCACTTTAAGAGTGGTACGTTGGTTTTGTTTTGTTTTTACTGATCTTTTGAACACTTCATTTGGTGCTGATCTGAACAACTCATTACATGTTCTTAAGGCAGGACTGGAGAGTTTAAAGTCTACACTGAAATCTCAACATTGAAAGATTACCTTTCCTCTACAATGAGCTAAACCAAAACCTCCATTTCTTCCCCATCATCCTGGACTTTGGAGCAGTCTGATTCTGTTCAGCCTGCATAGAAGCTGGCAAAGAGAACATCTGAGCTGCCGTGCCAAACCTTGGCCACAAATTGCCTCCTCTTCTAGGCAAGAGCACTTTCTTCTACACATCACAGACCCTCTGCTTTTACTGTTAAATAATTAGAATGATGCAGAATTCAAATAGCACAGCTATTGCCTTACAGCCTGCACCAAGTGTGGTTCTGGTGGCAGTGGCACTGTCCTGTCAGGGGAACAAAAATGGCTTTGCTGTAAATGCAGCTGTCCAGCCACGACAGGCATCTGATGTGTCACCCTCGCTAAGCTGTGCAATGTGATTAAATTAGATTTCTTACATTGTTCACTGACTTCTGGTAAATTACACCTTTGATTTCTGGTCCAATGAAAAGGTGCTAATTACCTTTTTTTAAGTGCTCATTTAATGTTCTGCAGTGACATAAAACAGGAGTGCAGCCGCCTGCATCCCAGAACCTTCCAGAGGTTTCTCCCTGGCTCTCATCAGCCTTTTTCATTTTTTCCTCTGCTCCTTCTCTCTGTCCCTCCGAGGCACCTGCTGTGTGCCAGTTCTTCTGCAGCTGAATAAATCTACAGCATTGTTTGCTGCAACTGGCTCCATTTTAACCTATAAAAAAAGTAATAAAAAATAACAAAAAAGTCAGCATCTTGTCTGGGTCTCACTGCCCAACTTGCACGGTGATTTTTCTCTCAACTGGAGCTTAGCAGACCTCAGTTTGCAAATGGCTTCCCCTGCTCTTCCCTGGAAGGAAGGGGTTTATCTGGGGAAGCATTTAAGCAGCCTGCAACCTTCCTGCTTTATAAATTCTTAAGAAATGCTCTTGTCACCTGTGCTGATGTGGCCAGCGTGTCCCAGCCAACACACCCCTGACATGGTGGCCGTCCTCTCCTCCCTCACAAGTGGGACCTCCACACCCTGGGATGGCTGTGACACAGCCCTGCCCTCAGACTTCTCATTTTGTCCCAGACCTCAAGAGCGATGGCTCAGACCTCGGTGTCTCGGCCAAAGCTGTGGCTGCTCCCCAGCTCCGAGGGGGACAATCCTCATGGTCCCCACAGAGCGGTTCCACAGCTGCTCTGTGGCAGCCGCCATCGCCCCTCTCGGGGGGCAGCTCCTCCTCACGGGGCCAACCTCGGACCCGGCTCTTTCTCTGCTGGTTCTGAACTCAAGTTTGTGGACAAAAGCTGTATTTTTCCTAAAAAACCCACCGGATTCCAAAAGTTTATATTCAATTCGGGGGGAAAAAACCCTAAAAAGCTGCTTTTCCTGTTGCTAACTGCCAGCTCCCCTGGACCTCCTGTGCTGAGGTGCAGCAGCCAGGCCCCAATCATGGCTCCCCGGAGCTGGGCGGGAAGAACCCCTGTCCCTGGCAGGCCCTAGGCTCGTTTTCTTTTGGTTTTTTCACAGAAGATTTTTCTCTTCCAGGTTTAAACACTGTTAAGCCTCTCATCTCAGGAGCTTTGCTCAAAAGGACCATGCTCCAGGACAAAACGTGGCTGGGCTGGCCAGCTCTTCTACTTCTCTCAGATTCTCTTGGAAAGCGCACTGGATTATTTTTTTTGGTCATTACTTCCAAAGAAGATTAAATATGCCCTAATTTGAGCTCGAAGAACTATTTTGCTTCAACTCAAACTTCCATCTATGCTGTATGAAACCCAGACTTGCCTGGCTGTTGAATGAGAACTGGATTGTCCCCACCTCTTTCATGCGGAACCTTCTGCCAAAGATTTCATTTCCTAATCGTTCCCAGATCCTGGGTGCTATGGTGAGGCTTGGTCATTAAAAAAAGAAAGAAAATAAAAAAAAAAGAAGCCACAAACCAGATTTCAAGCAACAGTTAACACTCTTACCCCTCACTTGCTTGCCAAGTGCCAGGGGTCAGGGAGATATTTCTGGGAAGCGATCCACCACAGGGAACAAAGGTGCATCCATGCCACCCACTTGCTTTAGCTCTCTCTTTTGTTCCTAGACCCTTTCTCCTGGTGCCCTCACGGTGGAGATGAAGCCCATGAGGCTTCACTCCCAGGCCACACAGCAGAGACAAAAGAACTTAGATTATCTCAATAGTCGATTCCTAACCCAAGCACTGTGGGTTAAGGTTACAGCACCTAAGAGCACCTTGGTGGGTATTTTTCTGCTCAGTGTTTTCTAACATAAACCTTCATAAACCCTTCCCTGCACTCAGCCCCTGCACATTAAAATAGTGTTTCCAGACTTATTCTAATGAGGCCAAGATGATGTAAAGACACCCAGGGACCAAAGAAAAAGGTTTTCTTCTGGAGCAGCACTGCCTCTTCCAACAACATGCCAACAGGAAGACTTAATCATAGTAATCTTCAGAACTTAGTTTTTACCAAAAGTTTATACAGTCTATTATAGCTTGAATATCTCTTCACATCAGAGCTTAAGTCAGTCCAGCAGTTCAGCTATCTGGGATTCATTTTTCCCTTGGACACCAAGATCAACAAAGAGAGACAACAGATTAGCAAAGGCATACAGAGCATTCGAAAAACTTCATAAAAGAGTCTGGAGCAATAAACACCTGAAGAAAAGCACAAAGATTGGTGTCCACAGAACCATTTTGCTGTCTACTCTTTTATATGGGTCTGGATCATGGGTTGTCTACCGCCACCACTTGTGACTCCTTAAGTGCTTCCATCAGTGCTGCCTCCTTACAATCCTAAACATCCTCAGGACTGACTCCAGGACCAACGTTCCTGTCCTTGAACAGGCAGGGGTCACCAGTATTGAGGCCATGCTACTGAGGATGGAGCTGTGCTGGGCAGGGCACATCTCCAGGATGGAGGATCACTGCCTCCCTAAGATTGTGCTCTCTGGTGAACTTGCCACCAACAGAGGAGCCCCAAAGAGGAGATACAAGGACTCCCTGAAACAACCCCTCAGCTCTGGCCATATTGACTCCACTCCTCCAACTGGGAGACATGGAGACACACCATCCCTAACACAGAATCACAGAATCATTGGGGTTGGAAAGGAGCTCTGAGATCAAGTCCAACCCTTGATCCACTCCCCCTGTGGTTCCCATCCCATGGCACCGAGTGCCACATCCAGTCTCTTCTTAAAAACCTCCAGGGATGGAGAATCCACCCCCTCCCTGGGCAGCCCATTCCAATGCCTGATCACCCTCTCTGTAAAGAATTTTTTCCTACTATCCAACCTAAACCTCCCCTGACAGAGCTTAAGCCCATGCCCTCTTGTCTTACTGGGAGAAGAGCCCAACCCCCCCCTGGCTCCAGCCTCCTTTCAGGGAGTTGTAGAGAGCGATGAGGTCTCCCCTGAGCCTTCTCCTCTCCAAACTCTTAACACTGCTGCCTCCTTTGAGAACACACAGAGAATCAGTCTGGAGGAGAAAAGAGAGCAGAGAAGGAGCTGTGCCTTGGCTGTCCCCTCACAGGAGATTTCTGCTCTGCCCCACTGCAGCCCCTGTCCCCCCTTGGTCTTTTCAGCCACCACCACGCTCATGGCAAGCCTGGGGAGCGAGAGCCCTTCTGAAATCTGGGCTCACAAAGCCAAGCCACGTGTATCTCCTCACACCCCTGAAACGCTCAGGATCGAGACTGCAACAGACAATTTCAAGAGTGAAGACATATACTCAGGTATTAATAAAGATTATTTTATATATATATCTACAGAAAATTATTCAGACTTATCTATTTTTTAATTTAGATGTGAGCTGGGGAGCTGGTAGGTAGCCTTGATGTGTATGAGCTATTTATGGCCAACATATGGGGTGGTTTGGGTTTTTATTTTGGTTTGTTTTTTAAGAAGGAAAATTGCAATGCATTAAAATATAGGGGTGTAGTTTAAATAGTCTTGGGCATTACTTTTCTCATTAAAATGTATTCATACATTTCAATTAATGTAATTTGTTTTAAAGGAATAGTGAGAAGGTAAGTCATTCTTTCAGAGTAGTAATATTTTTGTCCTGAGAAGTTGTGAGAGTTAAACTTCTAACACAAGTTTTTTGCAATACATGTATATTAATGATATATGTGTATCCCACCCCACTCCCTCAGGAGCCATTCGGTTTTGAGATTTTTTGCTATTAAAAAAAAAAAAATTATTTATATTGAGGAAACAAACTCTCATCTGGGAGTTTTTCCATTGACATCAGTATGATTGCTTTGGGCTTTTATAAAAGAGAATTAATTAAGGGCACTGATTCATGATTGAATTGGATTCAACTTTGGTGGCTAAAGAGGTTACTGCTGGGGTGATAACCTCAGCTTTTCTGAACCTGACAGGAGTCATGAATCAGAGACCCCTCACAGCCCAGCATGTTAGCATAAATTGAAATCAATTGCTGCTGGAGCAATACACTGTCCTCTGAACTGTCATGGCCCAAGAGCAGAGAAACTATCTCCTCTGCCACCCCTGCTTCAGGAACTTCTACCAGAAGGCTACTATAAGTCCATCAGCAAGCAAAGATTTTTCACTGGTCCAGAGACTCCAAATCCCCTTCTGTGTGGTACCAACTAGCTACAGTGTGAAAAGCTGGGTATTAAAAATCAAGCCAAGTTGGATTTTTGTTAGGCTTCTGCATCCACGAGACTTGGCAAGTGCAACTAGTCTGGTTGATTTCAGAAGGAGTTTTCTGAAGGTTTATGGCTCTGTTAAAAAAGAAGCTATATTCTGTATAATTTTCATCAAAATAAGCCAGACAAGAGATGCTCTTCCCAGCTCACATCACCATTCCCTCCAGAATAAGTATTTTATGCATGATTTAACTCAGAGGTGGAAAAAGAGCCAATGAGTTCCCAAGGTATATAAAACTTTACTAAACTGGAGCATAATACTAGGAAAAAAAAGTGCACATGCAGATGTGAATTCAAGTCATCTTCAAGGGGACATTTGCTTTTGCAATTTTATTCTAATTTCTACAGCTGCTGATGATTAAACCTTAGACCATGGCAGCTACTGCCTGGAAAAGGAAAACCTAAATTGGAGTCTCCAACAGAGGAAAAACTGAAAACAAGGTGCTAGTGTCTGGTTAATACCTTAGACAAAGACCAGAAATACAGCTGGATCATTTTTCCAAGTGAAGAAGAGACTTTTTTCACAGAGGAACACTGAAAAAAAATGTAGTTCAATGTCAAAGTTAATTGTGAATTTGTGCAAAATTCAATGAAGTAGGTTCTGCAGATTTGCTCAGAAGAAAACATGTGATTACATTCTTCAAATGTTTCGAATTTTGTTTAAAACTCAAGCTAAATATCTTCATAATGAAACAGGAAAGAGATATCCAAAATAAACTAGATGCTCTAGGTCCTTTTAAAAGAGAACAGACAGAGATAGGGACACTTTTTCAACTGCTTTTGTTTTTAGACCCTAACTTGTAATGGTATAAAATACCAAATCGCTGCAAGTTGTGCTCCTTTGCCATCTGCCACAATTTCTGACAGTTTTATGATATATATATATATAGTAGCCTATCTATTATCTTAGCTGAATTTGGCACAGAAAATTCTAGAGAAGAGTTCACCTAATATCTGCAGACTGCATTTGATCTTATACTGTCCACGTAGCCACTTCAATAAAAACGTGTGATAGCAAAAATTCTTATAATTAGGCATCATAAGATCTGGTATCATTTATAATCATTACCAAGCTGTAACTCAGAAACTGCATGGCAAAGATGCAAAAGACTCACCCAGGAGAGCATCTTCTGTTGTTCTTCCTAGCTTGTGTTGATTTCCAGCAGGGATTTGGATGGGGTCTGGGACTGAGTTGTCTTATCTTATTGATAAGTGCAGCCCTCCCTCTGCTCACGTTCACTGGGAAGAGTGAAGTGGAGGAGACAGCCTGGTTCTAAGTCACAAACAACCAAACCACCACAGTTCTGTTGGGTTTTGTCAGCCTTCTCAAGACTGCAGTTAAAGAGTTGTTCCCTGGGTAGTCTTCTGTGACTCACCAAGCAGAGTACCACTCAGGCCATGGGATTCACTGTAATTTAAGAAATCTTTAAGGTTTTAATGTTTACAAAGGACTGCACCCACAGCAATTGTGTTTCTCTCTTCAGTGAGTGATGATGCAATTCTCACTGCTTCCCTAGCAAAGGGGGAGAGGTACAAGGAGTGCCACTTCATTTCTTTTTTTGCTTATGAGTCATCAGCTTTTACCTTAAATACTAAGGCGAGATCTCCTCATTGAAGAAAAAAATACTCTAATTGGGAAAGAAAGCTAGTCAAGCCTGGACAGAAGGCTTATATTGATAATTATGAGGGGTTTAAGTAATCCCCGTGTTAATGAAGCCAAAACCCCTAGAGCAGATGATATTTTCCTTCTCTTCAGCAAGACTGCAGTTGCTGAAAAAAAAGCAGGGACTCTCCTTGCTTAGAAAGGCCATCTGGACCATGCACACACCTATGACTTGCACCTCACAGAATCAGAAAACTTGTTCTAAGCTGTATTCTTCCTGAAAAATTAAGACTTTTTTCCCTCTCCTCCATAACCTAAATTGCAGACAGTTGCTTCTAGCTGCAGATTTCCAAGGCTTCTGGCAATGAGCTACCATTATTCTGAAGTAGAGACTACACTGGGGCTCAAAAAACTCTGCAGGATCTGGTGGTGGTGCAGAGGTATGGACTAAAGCCCCTGAGCCAGGTCCTCCCCAGTGCAAACCCACACTGAGCTGGGAAAAAAGCTGGAATTCTGATTTATACCATCGGAAGAGCTGAACCAGAAGCAGGAGTAAATGGGATTCCTCTTGGAACTCCCAACACCCTTCCACTCCAGCAGTATTAAGGATCAATTAGGAAGCACTTTGTTTCCCTCCCCCAGCAGCAATAGCTTTAGCCCTCCCCTGAAAGGGCACAAAAGGGCAGAGGGCAACAGCAGAGCCAGAGAGATGAGAAAATAAAGTGGGGAGGACCCAGGGACTTTTTTGGAACTCAATTGCAAATCTTGTAACAAAATGCAATTGGACAGAAGGGACTTGGTTTCAGACGTAAAGTTAGCTAAATAGGTGAAAGAGTTATCTTTAAACTGTCACTGTTAATTTAAGCCAAACTTAATTAAAAAAATAAACTGAAACAGCTGGGTGTAGGAAGTGGCTGGCTGACCTCAGTGCTGGGGCCCTTTGCCTTTTCTACTTTCAAACCATTGTTCATCAGCTTCCACTTAAAGCAAACCAGAACCGTCAGGCTAACCACAATCAAAACCAGAGGGCCTGCTTGAATCTAATAACTCTCTCTCTGTTATGACATCCTTTAAAAGAAAGAATGGAACATCATAGGAAAATCCCTGGTACAGATTCTTCTTCTGCTTTACCTGAAGGAGAGGACCAGTGAAATCTTTAAAGCTCTAAAGCATCTTTCCAAGGGATCTGTGGATGTGCGTGTGTGTTCCTGACATCTTCACTCTACATAAACTTAATAATAGCAAAAATATTGCTTACCCATCCTTTGTCAGGTTGAGAAAAATAGTAAGCTTTTGGGGGCAGGTACCATCTTGTGCTGTGTGTTTTCAGAGCTTCTCCCCCTGCATTTTCACCTGATATATCCATGCAAAAATGCCCTACAAATTAGCAACTGAACAGCAGCCTACTCCATCTCCAGGTGGAAAACAGGAGGATGCAGTTCCTTTGGAGGGTGATTAAAGATCATCACACAAAGCATCTGATTTACCTGATATAAGCCAAATAGTGGAACTTTGATAAACCTGCCAACGAAAACTTTCTGCTTCTACATGTCCAGCCCAATGGTGAGTTCATTCCTGCAAGAGCTATCACAATGAAGCCCTCTCAGAGAGAAAGTCTACTTATGGCTCACCTAGTAGTGATTTTCTGTCGTAAGATGTCCAACAGAACATCTGTTTCCATTTGAAAATACTACAGTGTTATTGAAACTCATCAGTTCTGCAGTAGGAGGAGGTTACTTACATAAAGCTCACTCCTATACACTTCAAACACAGATCAAGTGATAGTTTCTGAGAGAAGTTATTCCACAAGCAATCAATTACCCTTCTGAAGGAAACAAGTTTATCAGTTTTTTGCT
The DNA here is from genome assembly GCA_023637945.1 of Phaethornis superciliosus. Taxonomy (NCBI): domain Eukaryota; kingdom Metazoa; phylum Chordata; class Aves; order Apodiformes; family Trochilidae; genus Phaethornis; species Phaethornis superciliosus. Next base: position 30,838,536 of record JAJQWJ010000008.1, read on the forward strand.
TAGCTGATAGTAATCTGTGCCCTAAAGAACATCCTTTTTACTTGAGTGGGACTCAGTAATATGCCTGAAGTTAATAAAATGCTTAAGATATTTCAAGAGTCTGAAAAGCTTATATGATGTAAATTCACAGGGCTTGTCATAACTTGGTTGGCTCAGGCATCAGAAAGCCAGTCAGGAGCAGTTGTGTTTTACCACACGGAGAATAGAACTGAAAATACACCACCACACACAAAAAGCAGGATGAACAAATTTGAATTTTTGTGGTGGAGAGAAACCTCAGACTCATCCATCATGACAACAAAACCTTGGTTACAGCCCAGCTCCCTTTGCAGCAGGGAACACTGGTGCTCACACGGGTGCCACATACACAACTCTGCAGCAGCTCAGTTACTTATTGCCAAGCTTTGGAATTCCTAAAGGTGATTCAAACCAAATATCCCACTGTTCAAAACTTTGATTTTATTTCAAAGCTTCTCTCTCTCTCTTTTTTTTTCAGCCTCCCCCCCTGCACTTATCATGTCTGGATTTCCAGTACCAAAGCAGCAAAGCAGGAGGAGTTTCTGGCAGTTTTGTATGAGTCCCTTTTAAATTAGTCTAGTTAATGCATTTTTATCTCAGTGACACTTGTCCTCCCAGCCCACTGCCATGAGCTACCAGACTTGTCTAATGGCTTTGAAAAACCTACTGTCATATCTGGATCATTTCACACATTTGAAAGGACCATCTATCAATTCACTGTCAAAAAAAAAAAAAAAAAAAAAAAAAAAAAAGCAAGCAGCACATCAAATTCAAACCCACAAACCCATGAGGTTTCTGTCTGTAGAAAGGAAATAGTGATCTGCCCATCCACAGGATTAAAGTTACCCTGCTACATTTTGTTCTGGCTAAAAATCTGCTATAATAACTGTATGCACACAGAAGAATCTTTGCTATCCATGTTCCACTAAATCATCAGATTCTGAAAAATAAACAGGTTGTCCCAGGAAGAAGCAATTAATTTGTTTTACTCTCTGACCTGTTAAAATGCAAAAATTGCTGTGGAATTTACTCTGTGCTGACATGTTCTAGGGGTGCAGCAGTCTCCATTAGTGCCAGTGTTTTTCTAATTACAGCTATAAATAAAAGTTAACCTCCATCCTGATTCAAAATGGATTCCATGGACTGTCAGGTGCATAGGTGATGCAATGCAGAGAGATGAATGCAGCAGCATTTGCATCATCATATTGACTTACAACTTGGGGGTTAATTATTGCATTCTTCTGCTGTGTATTGGGGCAGCCATTTTCAGTCCTTTCCAAAATGCTAAAAAGAAACTCGACAGCTTCTCATTAGATTAGGATAGACAAGATGCTAGAATCAACAATGAAATTTTATTAGGGATGCTCAAGTATAAAAACAAGAGCTTTTCATTTTGATATTGTATATTTTACACTGCATCGATTTGTTTTTATTGATTTTTAATAATAATTAAAAAAAAAAAAGGTGTAAGTGCTTTTCCAAACGGTGTAAATTAATTGTTACTGCGCCACGGAAAACAGAAGACTGCAACACAGTAATTAACATTCCCTGGCAAGGAATTTAAGTAAGCTTGCTGCTGAAATGGGCTTTCAAGCATATTTTGACAGTACCACAAATGTTAGCATATGTCTGTGAGGCAGCGATGTGGCAGGCATGGCAATCACTCCAGCAGCTCAGAGAGGAGCAGATGCCCTCCTGGGTACACAAAACCTGATGTCCCCCAGCTCAGCTGGGGACAAGCCCCTCCTCAGACACTGTTTCCTGAGGGCAGCTGTGTGGGTGAAAGCTGGAGTGTACCATTGATGGACCGGCTACTTTGAGGACTAGTTTAATCCCATTGCAGAGGCAGAGCTACTAAATCTTTTTGTTGCCTTCAGTTCTTGGCATCCACTCCCTGTCCTAGTTGCCCTCTTCAGATAAAGGGGCTTCCTGGCTGCTTGGCACACACAGAAGTCCTCATCCCTGGCTGGAGCTGCTGGGAGCTGTAATGGCTTAGGGAGCTACCAAGCAAGAGGAGATGAAAAATTCCAGGAGAATTCATTCCAGGAGGAGATGAAAAATTACAAGCAGGCATCTCCAGTGTCAGTGGGAACATGGAAACTGAGGAGAAGCCCCGTTTCCTCCCCATGAGACACTTTCAGAGGGCTTGGGCAAAAGGGGAGATTTAAATCAGTAGAGCCAACCCCTAAAAGATAAAATTTTAAGTACGAAGTAAAAACCAAGCACCCTCTTTCTATGTAATCAGTAGGAAAAAGGAGGCACATCTAAGTGAGAAGATTAATTGGCAACTGGGAGATGAATACTGTCATGTTAGCTGCTGCAACTTAAACACACCACAATCCCTTGAGACCATCCAACTTACATAGTAATTAAAAGCTATATGTTAGAAGCAAGCTCTCCTTATATAATTTTAAACACATCAAGTTACAGTGATAATGCAATTAACAAAAAGAAAAGCTCTGTATACTTTTTTTCCCACAACCAAGCTTTCTTCTTTTGTAGTAAGTCAAAAGAAATTTTTTAATAAATAAATAGCACTTGATCATAACTCTAAATTAGCCCGTCAGTGAAAAACAGCAGCTGGACTGCAAACACCCTCAGAATGTAAAACCCACCACTGAGGACTAACCCTACAGCTGTAAATATCAGGGTGCATCTTCATTTTAAGGAAATTCTGTATGAACAGATCATCCTTGTGGGAAGGAAAGCCCAAATCAAACCTGACTACTGTACCCATCCAGGTATTCAGACTCACAGCTAAGAGAGCAGCTAAAGCCCACTCCCTAGCCCAGGAATCAGCATCCTCTTGCATCTCAGGCACCTCATATCTATTTCTTGTTCTAATCTCCTGTGCCAGAGAAGCTTAAACTATTATTAACTCCTTGTGTGCTAGTTATCAGGTAAAGATTCTACAATTAGGCAGAAGCTGGAAGACATTTTGTAGCCAGGAAGAAGATTGCCAGGATTGTGGTTTTTTTCATTGGAAGTGATATAAAAGTGCAAATTGGGTGTGTTTTATATTTGGTTCATAGAGGCAGGGATAATATAAATAGGTAAATGTCATCTCTCAGCTACTTTTTCCCAAAAGTATAAATGAAACTCAGATTATTTCTGTGTATGCCACCCTGCTTTTATCTTTCCCTCTGACACAGCTCCCTATTGTCAAATGTTAATTTTTCATATAATGGGCAGCTCCTTGTGTACACATATTCCCAAGAGGTTCAGACATGCTGATTGTTGATTGTTTAGAGATGATTCTGAAGCCTCAAAATTTCAGATAGAATTAGAAATAAAGGAAAAGAAAACTTTATGCCATCAAACTAGTCTTTCATACTAATGAGATTAATTATTACAAAATTTTTATTCTTTCTATTAATTTCTGCTCTTAATTTTCCACAAGCCCTGCTCCTGGCTGAATAGCTCAGAAAGCTTTAGACCTGAAAATCATGGGGAATATGAGCAGCTGGCACAAATTAAAAGAGTTGTCTATATTATGTCAGCTGAGAATCTGACACTCAGGTTTTTTGTCTCTGCTCTCATAGAGCTTTATTCCATATCAGGAACTTAAATCTAAGAAATTAGCAGCCAAACTCTTACTGCTAGCAGTAGAAGGCTGAGATGGGCTGGGCTGCCTTCAAACAAGCTTGATAGAAGCCATCTGTCACAGAAGTGCCAAAATTATTAACATTTAAGTGAGCAAAATGAGAAATATATGGCAAGAGCAAAGCAATGGGTGATTCTAATGCCACTTGGTAGAACACTTTGTGATCACAACTTGCTTGAAAGTTTAGGAAATTGTATCCCAGTGGGCTGGCATGAAATACATCTCCACTGTTAAGTGGCTGAAGACATTATGGCAGCAGTTATGCAGATAAAGTTTTGTTACCTTAAAGGTGATCTGTGGGAGAAAGAATGTTTGCCTGCAGAAGAGACAGGACACTGAAACTGCTCTGCTCTTGTACTGCTGGGATTCAGTGGTCAGGAGCTGTGGCCACTCCTGAAAAGTTGAGCTCCAAGATAAATCCTCTGGCAGTCGTAGCTGGTGACTTCATGATGGCTTCAGACAAAGCCTTTTGCTTGAGATAGGATATGAATTGAAACAACCTGGTCAAGAAAAACATTGAGTCAGAATTCAATAGAAGAGCAAAATCCCCCTCTCCTGACATATTTTAATGAACGCATAGTTACAGGGTGACTCTGTTATCTCACTTTTCTTGTGTCATTAACTGAGAAGAGAGTTTAAAAAAAGTGTCCCCACAGAAATCTTATTCATATGTTTTATTATATGCTCCAGCACGGGCACCACTTTAGTTTAATGGTGTGTTGGATGATGGTACAAATTTATAGCCAAAGGTTTACATCACAGACAGCTGGAATGAATAACAATAAATTAATTTAAAGTGCTACAGAAGTGCTCCCCATAGTATGCAGTGCTTATGTGCTCAAGGCTAATAATTTATAAATGCATGTCTTTTATAATCCTGATCTAAAGTCCTGAAAGCAGCTAGTTAAAAAGCAGTCACATGACATAAATTATTTTTATTAATATTTCAAATGCATGATTAGGGTGGGCACCGTGGTCATTAGCATTAGATAGCTTTCATTTATGACCCAGTGCAATGAAGCAATAGCCAGAGAAAGGGAAAATAGCTAAGGGATGGCACAACAATCACTGGGAGACTGCAGGGAAGGGGGGTTCATGCTGCTGTTTCTCCACATGACTTTTGTATGTGAGTTATCATCACACCTTTGGCTGTTTCCTTCCCTTCTGCTGCTCTGTTCTGTCTATCACATTATCACTTTTGGCTCTGAATTGGGGGTTAAATTAAAGACATACCTCAAAGGAAACCAGTGTTTGCAGAAAAGTATCATGGAGAATAAGGTCATGCCATAAGATTCCTTTTTGGGGTGAGGGACTGGAGTTTTTGCTAGTGTAACCCAGCATCTAGCTGCAGTCTTCTCTAGTGAAAGAGTACAGTCACTGTTCCTGGTGACAGCAAAAGAAAAAACAGCTCAAATAACTTGGATAACATTGCACATTTTTTTTTTTTTCTAATACACCTTTCAGGCATACCTTGTTGCAGGGATGTCGCTTGTCTTGATACCATCCTTATTTTCTCTGGGCAAATCTGGCTGCTTCTCACTTTTTTTTTTTTTTACTTCTTAAATGCAAGGTCATTAAGCTGAGGTTATAGAGGGAGTCTTTCACACTGAAAGAAGGATCATGAATAATTTCTGTGTTTCTCATGCTGGGCCACTGCCATATATTAGGCTACATATTTGATTCTTGGCAGATTGAAAAAAAAATACACACCACAAACAACCCCATTCACTTCACTGGTTCTCCTAGGAAAGTAAGCAGACTGAGGCACAAAGTGGGCTGGAGCATCATCATCTGGTCCTTCCACTCTCTCTTTAAAGGAAAAAAAACCAAACCCACAACTTTCTGCATTATGCAGAATGCAACCTTCTAAGCAACCATTTGCAATTAATTTTTTTAATATCACAAACTTCTGCAAACTCATACTCTTTCTCCTCTTCCTTTCTGTCTGTCTTTGAAAGTATTTGGTAATGTTAACACATTTATCCAGAGGTCAATGGGGGCATATTTGCATTTTGATACAATTTAAATTTTTGCCTCCAGCACGCCACTCAAATGCAGTCTGCTAATCAGAAGCAAGTAATGATCTCCTGGATACTTGAAGTGGGTGACGAGGCATATAAAAGCACCTCAAAATGAAAAATGAGTGAGAGAGGAATACATGCTAAAAATAAATAAATAAATTTAAAAAAAAAAAGGCAGTGATGCTGGCAAAAGCAGTTTGAAGTTGGAAGCTGAGGTTTCAGCTGCTGGAATCAGCGGTTAATATGTTTATGTGCACCACTGAAGTGATAAAGGGATCCAGGGGACTGTGGGCTTCTCTGAGCATCTCACTTTCACATCAACATATTCAGATGATGCAGGAGCATTTCTTAGGGCTTTTTATGCCATCAGTGATGCCATGTGGTCTCAACAACCCAAATCCCAGCCCAGGCAAGATCCAGGAAAATGGGGCAGTCCCCAAAGCATGGGGTTATCTCTTTTATTTTTAGCACTAGTGATAGGCTTACACTCAAACACAGACACCCCAGGGGGGAAGGATGTATGGGATAGGAGAGGGAAAAAAAACCAATATAGGACTTGAGAGATGATTTAATTTTTTTAAACATTAATATCTTTGACAAAGTTGCAAGTAAAAGATGTAGCCAGGGTCTGCACCAAGACACCATTGGTGCCTGCTTGACAACAAACCTGGGCTGCTCCAAAGAGCCTTTTGTACCTGTTTTTAAGAGAAGACAACAAGAAGCAGCCAGGGAGAGATTGAGACTGAAAAGGGAAGGTAGAAACAACCAGGCAATAGCATGGCAGCAGAAGGTAAGAAACCCAGGCAGGAGGGAAATCAATTAAAGCCATATTGATTTGCTTTGGGGGTGAGAAAAAACAGATGCACTGGGCTACTGTGGAATGGCTCTGTCAGCAGCCACAACAGCTTGATTTTTTGTTTGTTTGTTTGTTTTGGTTTCTTTGTTTGTTTGGTTGTTTGGTTCTGGGGTTTTTTTTGTGTTTTTTCGTTACTTCTTTTCCTTGTGATGACTTTCACTCAGGGAAAGCCCTCCCTGCAAAGCCAGAGCATCCCTCACCCCCTAAACTGCACCCATCCCAACCCCAGGAGCTGTTCCTGTGGTCAGGCAAGGGCAGGGAGGAGGGAAGGAGGGGGCTGTGGCCAGGATTCAGGGGTTCTGGCCATTCCCTAGGACCATTCTGAGGTGGGAGCAGGCAGAGGGGGCTGGGCAGGGCCACCCCAGGGCATGGCCTCTTCAGGTTTGTCCCTTCATGGATTTGTACCTGTATGTCCAGGGGGACCTTAGAGCAGCCTTCGAGATCCTGAAGGGGCTGCAGAAAAGCTGGGGTGGGACTTCCTACAAGGGTGTGCGGTGATAAGACAACCAGTAATAGGTTTAAACTGAAGGAGGGTAAATTTAGGTTAGACGTTAGGGTGCAATTCTTTACTGTGAAGGTGGTGAGACACTGGAACAGGGATGCCCCATCTCTGGAAGTGCTGAAGGCCAGGTTGGATGGGGCTTTGAGAAACCTGGTGAGGTGGGGAGGTGTTCCTGGCCAGAGCAGAGGGTTGGAACTGGATGATCTTTAAGGTCCCTTGCAACCCAAATCCTTCTCTGGCTCATCCAATTGTATAATTATGGAATTAATAGAGAGGCACTAGGGCTGATATCTTCAAAATACAACTCTTCTACTCTTCTGGGGGGCAGACACCTGTGAAAGTCTGGCCTGGGTGACTTACCCTCAGCCCCAGGGTGAGCCTGATCCTCAGCTGAGGTTTCTGAGTCTTCCTCAGATTTAGATTTTTCTCACACATCCACCTTATTCACTGTGAAAGGCAGTTTCACACCCACAAAATTCCCTTCAAACTTCATCAATAGTTATAGCTATGCAGTTCAACATTTCCCAACATTAAATATTTTCATGTTCTATTTAAAAAGGAGCTAGACTTTGCAACAGCAAAGGGAAGGGATGCTCAGGAAGGTTTCCTTAAGAATAAAAATAATACTGCTTTATTTAATCTGAAATGAAATTTGCTATGGTTTTATTTTTCTAGAAACAAAGCCTAGGTGCACTACTGAATTAAAACCCAATTACTCCCATAGCTCTCATACCACCAGAGTTACTGTCCCATCCTTCCTGTTTTCTACACCAAGAACCTCAAATGTAACCACATGGGGATGCCTGTGTGCTTGCTCTTTCCTGAACATCTGCTGAGCAGTGTCTTATTTGTATGAATTATGAGTTTGGCTCAAAGCAAACCAGAAAATTTCCATCAGAACAGTTTCCCTTAAAAACAAAACAAAGTCTTCAGGTAGAAGGAATTCTTTGTAAAAAGATAAAATTCCAGTTTTCCATAGAAAATGTAACACACGACTTCACCGAAGATGCATGAAAAAGTAGAAATTTTTCATTGCAAATGAGAAAACTTGCATTATGTTTTCAGTGAAAAAAATAACCAGTCCATGTTTTATATTTGCTACACTAATGAGTGTAAATCCAGAGTAACTCCCTCAGCCTCAGTGAAGCTACTTTGATTTATAGTGTTGTAAATAAGCCTGAAATCTCAGTCTATGAGGCTGGTTCTTGTGACGTGTATCTTTGCCTTCTAGGTACATATATACCAGGAAAAAAAAAAAAAAAAGCCAAAAAAAAAAGCCAAAAAAAAAAAAAGCCAAAGAACCACAAGGCTTAGAGGATTCTGGGTCAGGACTGTTATGAAGAGTTCCAACTCCCTGTGGATTCAGCTTCAATATCACTGGTCAGAACATGTCAAAATGTGGGAATTTAAAATTAAAAGCAAGAACATACAGGCAAGTGTTTAAAAATAATTTACAACTCTATGCTTATCAGCTATATTTTGAAAATGATCAGTGTTACACAGAACAGGAGCTCACTTCTAAAGGGTAGATCCATTTCTTCCAGTAAATTAAACATCCTGAAATACCTTTAGGTCTGATGACAGATGAGTTTAACAGCCTCTTAGCAATTGCAAAAAGAGTCTTTATTAGTCCTGAGATTTATTTGTAAACCAATGTATTTCCTCTTTCAAATGTTAAAAAAACCCCCACACCCTTTGTTTTAGGTAAAGAAATAAAAATTGCTATAAGATAGTGTAAATATCTTACCTTCAGAAAGCCACCAGCCATTCCAACAGAAAGCAAACATGGAGCAGAGTCTTTGTACTACCAGGAGGACTTCAGGATCTGTGGTGGTACTTCCACTGCATGCATTCAAGTGGAGAAATTAGACATTAATATGCAAATGCTACTTCTTATTTTTAATTCAGCTAGTTTGCAGGCCAGATCATTTAATCTAGCAGTATCAATTCAAATTAAACATGACTGTTGCACTGTTTTGGGTTGACAGGTATCAACTTGAGCAGGAACTCCTGCAATCAGCTTTTAATGCTTTTTCAAAGTGGTGCCAAATTTTTAGACCTGATAAATAAGTAATTGTGGGTAATTCTGGTTTCCATGGCAAATAAATACAGGCAAGAAAACAGGATGAGGGCAAATTCATCCTTGGTGTAAACTCACTGACTTTAGTGGTATTATACTAGAAATAGCTGCTGACTAGGATTTCTTATGCAAACACTAACCAGAATTGTGTTAAATAAAAAAGTACCTTAAATCAGGCCTTGGGCAAAAGAGCTCAGTTAATCCCAAAATGTTGTTGCAAGAAAATTCCTCCCTTACCACAGTCTTCTAGAGAGGCTATAAGGCATGTTACATAGTGAAGCTTTTCCAAAGAACTTAATTTCTCTTCTCGTTTCACGTCAAAACACTATTTTTGTGAAGCATTTCACTTGTTAATTTTCATATCTCTACCCAAACCCCACAACCACAAACCAAACATATTGATAAGGTTACTTAATTCAAAACTTCATGGTTTTGTCAGGTAGCTCTTGCATGTGTTACAGAAAATGTCAACTCTACTTCCCTGCCTGTAAGCACCTAAAATAACCTGGACCCCATTTTAAGTCTGCTTAAAAGCCAGGGGGCATTTTCCTAGAGTTATCTGAGCACACTGAGGTGTCCAGGAATATTTTTTTTTCTTTTCTTCACTTAATTATATAATAAAACCAAGAGAAAACAAAGTGAAAAAAAAACAAGTGTAATGAAACACTGGCAGTATTTGCTTTGACTGATTCAGAAATCAGTCATGATTTCTGACTGATGATGGTATAAACCATGCTGATTTTTACTTTCACTTTTCTGCTCTACACAGCCTAAAATCGTTGGAGAGAAAACAAACACAGAGTTGCCAATACTGAAAACAACCCTCAAAACATTTAAGGAAAATCTCTACTTTGATGTTTTTTCCCCTGTAATTGACATCAAAGTAGTGGTAAGTTTTTCTGACAAAATATTTACAGGCAGAAAGGATTCCGTCATAATTTTCAACCCGTTTCCAAAAGCAACACTGCTGTGAAAAGAAAAAAAAAATATATAAATTTATCTTGCTTTATTTAAGAGCCCAGCATGGAAACAAATTGTGACAGTGGCAAATCTTGGAGCCTGATAGTTTTGGGTTTGCTGAGTGCTCTTCTTGGTTAGCAGTTGTTTCTGAAGATGTCAGCTTTCCTGGGAGCAGAGCAGCCTGACCACTGGTCCCCTCCCTGCTCTTCCTTGTGAAAAACAGCACAAAAAGTCACTTTTGTTAGGTTGTGACATACCAAGCACCAGACCACTCACAATTTCACGCTGAAATCTTGCTGAGTAGGGGCAGCAGGAGCTGGAGCTTAACGATTTGCCTCCTCCCCATCATTTGGCTTCATTGATTTCTTTAATGAAATATGCATTCTGCTTCACTATTATTCTCAATGATCCCATTTAATCGCAATGACAGGGCCAGAGATATGAGGGCCTTTGCTTGCTGACTGCTTTTGGCAAGCTCTTTTATTCTGTGGGGGCTTTTGAATACCTCCAAGTATTAGTCCAGTGCTATTTGGCTCCATTCTCCTTCCCTCATTGCCCTGTGTTTCCACCTACCTATTCAGGTCTCTCTTCCTTCTTCCTTTCAACTGAGCCTTCCAGCTTAGCTTCAGAGGTCTGGAGCTGCAGTTTTGATTGACAGTCGTGTATGTAGAGCTGATTTATTTGGCTGGTGTGGCACAGAGCCAGGGAAGAGGCTGTTAAGAAACTAATTGCCTGATGAACTGCAGTTACAGAAGAGTCTTTGCTGTTTGCTTCATCTAATCACGTTTGCTACCAAGGATTTGTCTTGTTTGCCCTTTTTCCATTGTTTGAGTTGGTAGAATCCCAGGTTTACACCACTGATGGTCTTGGCAGATTGGCTCCCAAGCCTTTATCATTGGCTTGTAGGTCCCTTCATTTATTAAAAGGCTAAAATACTGTCAGTGCTGTGAGTGTTTCCCTGCTTTCTCATCTCAGACTGGGAGGCTTTGAACTTGCCAAGATCCAAGTTCAGTGCTCTCTGCTTGTTCTGCTTGTGCTGATGAAGTCACTAATCCCTAAATGAAGGGCAGGGAGCTGTTGGGGTTAGCAGTTTCATCATCTTTAACAGAGAAAACAGAATCCCTCACAACACAGGTGAGTTAACAAGTAAATTATTCCCCTCTGCCTTGCTTCCAAATGACTTTCTGAGCAGTGGATCTGAACTGAAACCTTGGGTTGCAAAATACCAGACTGTGGGAAGAGCAAAATCAGGGAAGGACACTGTGCCACCAGATCACTTTTAATTAGGTCATGCTTGGTTCCTTTGCAAGCAAACCTCAGTAGGCATTTAGCTAACAGAAAAGCAGCCACACTGCTGCTTGGCTTTGCTGTTTCTAGCCAGGGAAGAAGTTTTGGTAAAATATGGACCTTATGATAAGCTAAATTATTCCCAACCTCAAACCACAGTTTCATGGGGCCAGTGCCAACCCCTTTCCCCCAGTCACAAGTGCCCTGCAGTAGCACCAGACACATCTCCTCAGATATTTTGTCCCTCTGCTTGTAACACAGCACTGATGCTGTTTGCACGTGGTTGGTGATCACATTTTTCACTGAGAGTACTATGTTGATTTCAGTTATAGATACCAGGTTCAGGTCAACATGAATTCATTCTAAACTTGACAAGCTTGTGATGAAAACTTTGAGTTTCTCCTGATTTCAATGCAAAACTTTATCCACAGTCCTCACCTGCCTCCTGGGAAATGTGTACTGCAGCTGCCCCCAGGCCTCACCCTGGCAGATGGAATCATGGATATTTTGCAGAGCCTTTGTAAGGAAGTTTTTTTAAAAGCCAACCTTACTTAAGTCACTTTCAGGTAACCTCTACCTGTTATAAGCAGGTTTCAAATTTGACATGTGTCATTCAAAATCCAATTCTGAAGAGTAGTCAAAGAAAATCTACAGATGGAGCTCAGTCCAGTCACTCTGACAGCTTTGCCACATCCTCCCAAAGAATTTCCAGCAAAACTTTTGTCAGCTGACATCTTATTTACAGCCTCTTTTTTTCCTGTAGGGACAGAATAAATTCTGAAAACAAGGTAGACTGTGGCTTTGCTCATCTCCTAGGGTGGTCAATAGTAAGAGCTCTGCAAACCAAGGGGTGTGAGTTGCACTCTTGTTTAAGTTTACAAATTTCATCCCAAGATTGAGAAAGTTCAAAGACATCCTCCTAGATATTCCTTCATGTAAGAAGCTGGCAAACCTTCCCAAAGCTCAGGGAATCCCCATCCCTCTGCAAGGCTGCACTTTTCTCAGCAAGAAGGTGCAGGATGAGTCCATCAAAAGAAATATTTACAAACCAAGATCCTGTTCTGGGCTTTTTCCTGAACTTGGGCCTCTTAGTAGGAAAGGTTTGGGGGGAGAGGATTTCTGAGGACAGCAGTAAAAAGGAAATAATTACAACAGGATGATGAATTAAAGCTCACTTTGACGTATCAAAGTATAACTTACAGTGGAGGGGCAGAGTTTGGTTCTCCCTGTGATGCTGCACTTGAATGAGCCAGGACTGCTCCGTGATATTCTGGATAAAGGAGACCTTGTGGGGTGCTCCTTGCCCTAACTGTGAAATTTTCAACTCAGAGAGAGATTGCAAATTTGATAAACAGGAAAATTATAAGAAAGTCATAGCAGGAAGGAAACATTGAAACTGCCTGGTGGGATGACAGTAATGCCAAATGTAGGCTTTGCAGAGCCTGAGGATGGTCAGAGCATTGCAGAAACAGCACAGAAATGTGGTGGAGGCCCTGCTACTGCAGAGGTGACATCTTTGAAGAAATCAACTAAATATCCCAAGGTTTTTTTTTTGCTACACACTCAGTACCAACAGTACAAACTGGATGGCCATGCAGAAAGCCATCTCCTATCACTGACTGCTCATGCATCCCCCTCCAAGCTCTCTCAGAGCTTGACCTGCACAGCCTCAATGCATCCCACACTCCCCAGAGAGATTAGCAGCACTTATCTTGGTGTGTGCACATGCAGGCTTGGTCAAGGGAGTTCCTATCCAGCCCCCAGTCATTTTTCTGGATCCTCCTTAAAAGCAATTAGCAGCTCCCCCCTTCAACATCAGAGAGCCAATTCAGTGGTGGAGTAACTCCCTGGCAATCGGTACAATTAGCAGGAATGTGTCTGACCTCAGCTTCACCTCCTCTGAAATGCAGTTCCTGGTACCAAGGGTTGCCCTGCCTTGGAGTGTGACATGGTATGAGTAACTGGATGGCAGGCTCATCGTGTGAAAACAAACAAATCCCCACATAACTCGGAAGTCTTGAACCAGAAATTGGCATCATAAAAGTCGGGAGAAATTCCTGTTTTCATGTTACTTTCTCATAATACAAAACCAACATGGTGCAGCACAGCCCTAACCCTAGAGGGGTCCCATTACCTCTAACACCTGGCAGGAACACAGCCAAAGCAGGGGTTCAGTGGCCACTGCAATGTGGAGACATAAATCTCTGCTTACAGAGGGAATATCTGAAACACTTTTCCCTGTTGTCATAAACAAAGTAAAAACCTTTTGTTTCATATGCATTTTCTTACAGAGCAGGATATAGATATATAAATATAGATATATAAATCTCACATAGGCTTGCACTGCTTCTCTGCTCATGTGTAGATATGAGCCACCTATCTTAGAAGGGGAAGGATGGGATCCCTAAACTGGAAAGAAAAGCAAAGCACTGGGTGGGCTCTCAGCACGCCTGCACTGCTTGCATGTTGCACCCAGTCTCACCTCTGGTTTACTCTGTGTCTCTGGGAACAATATTCTTATTTCTTGAAAAGGATACGGTGATTTGTGAAGCACTTACTTTCCGTTAGAGGAATAAGGAAAAAAAAAATATATCTAAGAGCCAACTCATTGTTTGTAGGGGAGCTGAGGTCAAGATGACAAAATGTATGACAGCCAGCTCAAAATATTTGTGAAAACGGTGTATTTCTTTACAACAGTAAGTGGCACAGTGCTCTGTTTTGTTTGAAAAATTCAGGTTTCTGGTTGTAGAATGAGCTGTACTGCTTAAAAATACAGCCATTTCTTCCTTTGTTTATTCTTGTCCATCACAAACCTTGCACAACTGCAGTCCCTTCTTCTTCATTTGCTTTCTGACTTCCAAAGAATCCTTCCCTCCCTGTGTCACACTACCCTGCTCCTTCTCTGACGTATGTACAATGACCTCTTTTCCATGTCATAGGCACTCTAATCCTTTTCCCTGAGCATCATTTGCACAGTAATCCTTTTCCTTCTGTGACAAAAGCACAAAACTCCCTTTCCTCTACATCACTTACAGAACAACCCCTTGCTTCCAGCAGCACACAGGCAGTAACCCTTTCTCCTCTGTGCCAAACAAAAAATGACCACACTCCAACTTTCCTTCTGACATTGCAGCCTTACTGTTAACCTATGAAGAACACACCACAATTTTCACTCCCAAATTATCCAAATATTAACCTTCATCTCACCAGCGAGCATTATGAAGCACCATGGTGAAAAAAAACCAAGGTAGACAGCCCAATTTTTTTCTTTGTTATGAAAAATTTGAAGCAATAACACCAGCTTTTTCAAAAAACAACACATGGTTATGATAGCATTTCTTCCTTTCTTTTTCAATGATATAAGGTGGGAGCAGGCAAAAAGGAACAGAATGCTGGAAGGGAAACAGAACTTGAACCAAAAGTTAGTCTTTCAAATGGCTCTCTGGCTTGTGTACTTCACAGACAAATGATTATTTTTGGGAGGGGAGAACTAAAAAAAATGAGATAAAATTTTGTTTATTTTGACACCCCCCCTTCTTCTGAGGCAGAGGAGTTACCATAGAAAAAGAGAGAGAAAAGGCAAGGGAACAGTGACTAGGACTGCTAGTTTTCATCAGCTGAACAAGTGATTTAGTTTGCTTTGCTTCAAACCTTATCTAAACCCAAACACAGACCTATCTAAGCAGGGCTTCACAGCCTCCCTGTCTGAAGCTCATCCCCTGTGCAGCTGCAGCCAGACTGGAAGCTGATGGGGTTTGGGAATGATTACCCTAATTTTATATCCTCTTTACACAGCAGCGTTGCCTTTGGTGATGAGTTGGGCTTCAAATGATCCTGTTTATTTCTTTAGCCTGCCTATTTCCACCCTACTGTGACAGTATGCTTTCAAAACAGGGCTCAATTAATTAAATCCTAAGCCTGACCCTTTGCAGAAACCCTACATTTAGTCTCATTGATTCTAAATTGGTTTTGTCTGCTCTCTGAGCAGCATACGTTTGCCAAGATTGGTTTGACACTGGATCTTTGGTTAGCTACACACAAATTCCTTGTAACAGGAGCACTGGGTAATACCTCTGGGTGCTCCTGTGTTTGTAATATGCTCTGACATCCTGTGTGTTGGAGCTGGAGATTTACTGCCTTTGCTCCTAAAGCAGCTGCAGTACCTGCCCACAGCTCCTGCTTGCCACTGGCCACAATGGCTGCTGGAACAAAATTCGGGGTGGAAAACCACCACAGACACCTTTATTTTATTTTTTTCCTTTAAACAGCCTGTTAATTATGGTAATCGGATCACTTCAGCATTGTTCTTGCCTGTGTTTATGAACAAGTGATGTGAGACAAGAAGAGCAGCAGCTTCTTCCCTTCAAATTAATTCCTGCTTTGGAGCAGCAGCATAGATATGACAAGACTTTCTGTTTGGTATGCTTTCCCCTGCATCTTTTCTGTGGTGCATTACACATTCACCACAATTCTTCACCTCTACTGTCACTTTTATGGCAGTGTTTTCCTTTTCCTCCTCTTCAGTCATGGGCATGCTAATCTTTTGTGTCAGAAGCAGCCAACCCCTCCTTTAGATGGGCCCCCTCCTCCCTGTGCACAGTCCTGGATTATGCAGTTATAAGAAAAAAAATCATTTCACCTATGGAATGTAAAACAATGTAAGTGTTGCTGCTGCTATTTTTATTTCCATTAACCACTAAAACCAGTCTGGACTGAATAATTTGGCAGCTATTTTCTGTCATGGGTTTCAATGTTGAATGTAACCCATTAACCCCACATGAGCAAGGTCCTTGAATTCTGAATTATTCTGGGAGTAAACTGTGATGAATCAGGGCTGAGATAAGAGCCAAACATCTTGAAAAAAATCTGGAGCATGTTCTTGGCACTCAAGGTTTGTTCTGTGTTGCAAGCGGTTTTTGCTCTTCCTTTTTTCTTTCTTTATTTTATTTTTTTTTAATCTCCCCCATTCAACTCAATCCCATGAGAAATGCAGAAAGACTCTACATAGAAAAACTTACAGTTCACTCTATTCCTGTTTTTTTTTCTCCCTCTTTTTCTTTTCCACTGAAAATATTTATATATAAAGAACAACTTACCATCCTTAGGGGCTCATCTGTTCATACCACTTATTCTGTACTTGAAATACTCATAAATCTCACTCTGGTGGCCTTTTTTTCCTTTGAACAGAGCCTTGTTAGCTGTAACTAGTCTTGGACATGCTCCTCTGACATGGAGCTGATATAACATGGTTCAGTGAGCACAATCAGTAGCAATATTCCTGGCACCAGTCCCTGTGCTGGCCCATCCTTGCTGACCTAGCAAGCTGTGTGGCCAAACTGGTCTGTAAACTAAGGGTGGGCAGCAGGCTCTTACCTCCATCAGCTGCTGCTGGAATCAAAGGACTGAGTGTTTTTTACATCAGACAGCATTTTAAGATCTCTTCCTGAACAGGTACTTGGGAGGCAGAATGGCAGCTTTACCCATAGATGCACAGCTCTGCAAAATAAGAAAAAGAATTAGCACCCAGTTACTGCCTGCCATGTATACCTATGGGCATTGATACCATCCTCATCAGGCAAAAAACCTGTGAGGTTAAGAGATTTAATTGAACTTCATTTAATTTAATCTGGTTTACTGAATAAAAGCAGCCATACATTTTCTTTGCCCCATAATTGTCTGTATGAGCCCCAACCACTTCTATGTGACCTGGACTGTTCATTTCTGAGAGATGACCAGCTCTGATTTAAGGACTCTGACTGATGGAGAACTTCCCCACATCCCTTGGTGATCAATTACAAAGTTTAGTGAATTGACTGCTCACTGGCTACAAAACACATTTTTCCCTCCTCCTGTATTGACATAAACCACATGTGTAGTCAGTGATGTGAACAAGGCTTCTTACATGAGTAATGGTGGTGAGAACAAGCCCTGTGCTGGGGTTGCTAATTCAGGAAATGCAGATTTTAGAGGAGAAACTTAGCCTGGGATTGCTGCTGTTCAGAGGGACTGACACCACTGCTTCATCCACTGATTTTCAGTGTTGGGAACTTTTGTCCTTACTTGACCACAAACTGTTGCTCAAGTTGAAAACTGCTCACCTGCTCTGGCTGGGGAGCAGATGAAAATAAATAAAACCAACAAGTCTATTAGGTGTAACATCCCCTTCTTTCAATGTCAGCTGTGTTGAAAGACAGACTTTCAGATAAGAGGCCAAATTCTGCACTGTGGGGAGGCAGGACTTGAGGAATGTAAATATTCTTTCCATAGTTTAAGAAAACACGTACAAACTGAGAAAAATTAGAGCAGCATTAAAAAGAAGTGTTATGAGAAAAATCATGAGCATATTCAGACGTGTGAAAATATATCCTCAGTATGAGGAGCAGCAGACTGAAGAATACAACAAGGTATAATCAGTCAAAATTAGCAAAGCTGTGTAAGCTGGGAGTAAGTGCCAACATTTAATGATCGGTTGTGAGACATATTCCAGAATACAGTACATCAATATTGAGCATTGGTTTTATCACAGGAACATAACTGCTAGGGAAAAAATATTGAAGAGAAATAAAAGAAGAAAATGAAATCACTGTTTTTCAGCTCATAAGGAGTCTTACAACCTCTTACAGTATCTCAAACTGAAGTCAGTTTTAAACAATTCACGTGTGCTGCAGGACAGCACAAAACCACAGCCTGATGATGAGTGCAGGAATGAGGGCTGACTGAGGAAACATGGAGAAAGACCTTTGTTTCTTTAAGAAAATTTTGCAGTATAGCAGTGCAAAGATAAACTGCTTACAATACCTAACATGAAGTCAGTGACCACGCTGGTAAAATCTTGTTGGGAAATTCTGCAATATTCAGAAGAAGATTTTTCCCTTTCTCTCTCTCTCTTTCTTCAATATCTCATTTTCTCTCCCTGAGGAAAAAACCATAATTTAATTCAAAAAACTATACAGAAGATCTCCTATGACAGGGATGGTTAACTTACAATGTTTTATGAGCCACAGCCTCCCCTTGACTAAACATCTTCTGTGCAGATTTAGCTTTGCTTTACAGACCTGTGAGGAGATACTGAGGACCTTACCATTTAAGCAGGAGCTGCAGCTGGTACTGGAGACTCAGGGGGTTTCCTGAAGCACTTTCCCTGCCTGGGCAAAACTGCACTGGTGTGGAACCTAGAAGAAAACACAACCACAACAGAAACGTGGATGCACACCTGTGAGCTGTCTCCTGTTCCTCATAAACAAGAGCCATAAATTCATTGCCAAAGACTGAAAAAGCCCTCAAATAATCCTCTAGAAAAAGACCACAGCAAACAGCTGAGAGTGCTGTTGTTTGACTGGTACAGTCAAATAGGAAACCCCATTTCCACTTTCTCCCCAGAAACAGCAGGAATGAAGAAGGTCTGATGCTAACAGGCACTGTCCCCACCAGTTCCAGTCACAACCCTCCTTGGTTGTGAGGCTTTTGGATGCCTTCAGCTGCCCTTGATGTGGAAACACAGCCTGACTGAATCCAAAAGCTACTGCTGAGGTACCCAACCCAAGCTGCTGCTGGCCAGTGGCCAAACTGCAGGGACATCCATCCATCCATCCATCCATCCATCCATCCATCCATCCATCCATCCACCCATCCAGTGGAGCTTCATGGAGCTGAGCCTGGCAGGATGGGTGCTGCTGTGAGCCAAAAGCAGTGCTTGCAGGTCTGGTGTGCCCAGGGCAAGAGCCACCACTGGAAGAGCCAGCTTGTCCTTGACAGTGCCACAGACACGTGCTGCTGGCCCAGAAAGACCCTGGCTCAGCCCTGGGCCATGGTGACATCTGTCATGCTTTCACCTCTGACTCCCAAAGACCTGGTGCCAGTGGGTGTTGCAGGATGGAGGGATGCTTCTCAGGAGGTAGGGTTTATCAGCTGTGCCTGGAGAGATGGAAATGCCAGAGCTTGCTGCTGAGAGCCCCTGGGTTGTACAGCTGTGCAGTGACAGGGTCACATCCAGGGAGGTGTCTGCTTCCCAAGTCACAGGCTGGCGAAGCAGGCTGGGTGTTACACAAAACCAAAGAGAAGAATGCTGTGGTGGTGGAGAGGAATCAGTCTGGTGTCGAAGGAGTAGAGAATAAGCTGCACTACCCCCTGGCCTTCAGGGCTGCAGATAACGCACAGCAATGAAGTTTTATCTCTGCTGAAGGACATATTTTTTATGCAGCTAAAGCTACGTCCCAGATGTTCTCCACTAGAATAGATTTTGCCTTTGCTAATCCTGTATTAATCTCCTGGTAGAGCTGGATCTGCATTATTGCCACTGGGCTCCTGACTCAGAGGGTTCCCCTGCATCTCCCTTTGCCATCCCAGCTCAGATCTCAGCCTGTGCCAGCGGGAGCACCCCGGAGAACCCCGGTTCTGTCACCACTACAGTGCTCTGCCAGGAGAGGGAGCTAGGACCCTGAGATTCAGTGGCCTTTGAAGTTTTCTGTTCACAAATGAAGGTGTTCGAGCTGGCCAGCAAGCCCATAGCTTGGGTGTGGGGCTGGTTGGGTGCTCAGGGGGCTGATGATTTTCCATGCTGCAGAATCTGCTGGATCCCAGAGGACCCTGATGCTCTGAACCTTGTTTTGAGGCACTTTTCCTGACTGCTTCCCCAAGGGAACTCCAACGAGAGTTTGGATTCAGTGCAAATGAAGGGAAACCTACAGATTCTGGCAGCAGGCTAGAGGTGCAAACCCACTACAAACCAACCACTGCTGGAGTGGAGGTGGAAATCAATGGATCCATAGCAAGGCAAGCAGAAGCTGGGAGGAGGGAAAAATTCTGGTTAAGGCTACCAGGTGGCACGCAGATGTTTGAAAACATTTCTTTCAACTTAGAAACACACCAGTCTTCTTTTCCCTGCAGTATATGTGTTTCATTTTGAACAAGTAACTGACAGCTGGAGAAAGTTATTAGAAAATGCTAACTCTATGTACTTGCAACAGCAGCAGAATTACCTGTTTCCTATTCTGCTCAAGCTTTCTGTCTCCTTTTTTAGGTATTGTTGGCCTCAAGTCAAGCTTTGCTTAAGTTAGGTATCAGGAAGGGAATAAGTGGAGCTCCAAGCTCATTCAAAAGGAGTTTAAACAAAGGTGGCTGAGATATCAATGTAAATATTATCTGTGTTCTGGATGTGGTTGGGAAGGCTGGGAAGAAAACAGGAAATGAGGGAAAACAATTCTTAAAAATGTCCAAACCAGCCAGTTCTACAGGGCTCTACTCTGTGCTCAAACGTCTGTTAGTGCTGATAAAAGAGAACATGTGATGAGAAGGTTCTGTGTCATTATCAAAAGACCTTTCAGCCTTATTTTCATTGCAGTTTTAAGTTCCAGACTCCAGCAAAGGAAGGAGAATAACCTCATTTCTTCTTTGACTAATGAAATGTGGCCACTGCCCTCATTTCCTTCAAGGTGGCGGACAGAGAGTTGTGCTTCCCTCCTATTTTCTACCTGATTTGAAAGTGAGAACAGAGGCATCTGGTGACAGCTTTGGAGACTGGAAGAAAAGCTCCTCAAGTGGTGCTGGGCTCTCTTAGCCAGGAGATGCCTAGGAGCCAAGCTAGAGAAAGCACTGTTGAATGATAAGATGATGTGATCAGCCACTGGAAATGGTGAACAGTGAGGGAGGCTCCTCAGAATAAGCACGTTTTATTGGTTCTGTCGTGAGTCAGAAAAATCCAGTGATCCTCTGATGCCCTCAGCCTGTGTTCCTCCATGGTCCAAAGGGTTGGCTTTGCCTGCTGGGAGGCACTGCAGAGCTCTGGGGCAGAAGCTGCTCCCAGAAACAGGGCAAGTGGCCATCAGGTTGCCAGGCCCCCAGATTTATGGCTCTCAGCATTGCTGTCCTTGCAAATACCTGTCTGATAAGGATAAATGGAGTGGGGCTTTGCACGCAGGAGCTGTGGTTGTGACTTCCCATCTCTCCCCCAGCCAACAAGTTATTATAAAAATAAATACTTCAGCAGCAGCAGCACCCCCAAGGGCCTATTTACTTCCACTGGCACAAACTAATTCCTGCAGAGGAGCTCAAGCCAAATCCTGCAGAGACCAGCAGGAATCTCTCCAGGCTCTCTCAGAGGCAGTTTGCACACCAGAGAAAATGTTGGTGCTTGGTCATATTTATTGCCATGTCACTTAAAACACGTTGTCAGGTAACACCTTTTCTAACACAACATATATTTTCTAAAGCTGAGGGGAAGTGAGCTTTGTTAGCTCCTTTTATTTTTCAGCTTGTAATTCTGATTTTCGTCTGGAATTTCACAACATACTAAGTGGTGTTTCATGGAAGGACTGGGGATCAATTATTGCTTTTCCATATGCAACCTGACCTTGGAGTGTCTATCAATCTCTTAGAGACCTATCTCCAGAAGACATGCCTAATTTCAGCAAACTGAAAACATTTAAAGGAGGCTAAGGCAGGGTGACATTTGCTTGCCTTGGCTTGCTCTTCAGAAGGTGTTTGATGGGTGAGTTTATTATCCGTAGGAAGAATGAAAAAGCCAATACCCCCTTTTCAAGGTTTGCAGGTGCCTTAATGTAACTCACTCATTTAATTTGGATCTATATACCTCATGAGAAGGGCAGAAGATTTTCATTTTCAAGGCCTTATTTAGCCATAAAAAGTGTATCACATTAGCTAGTAGCAGGTCTATGAATTTCATTTTGTTTGGTGACAGAAGAAAAAGGGATGTATATATCACCCTTTCAATAACTGCTATTAAAAGGTGCATTTTTCATGGAGAAACAGTGTATTCCATGTCATAACATCCTTTGTGAAATAAAATTCAGGGCATTTGTAGTATATGTCTAGGAAAACTATCAGTTCACTCATATGTATGAGTAAAATATAAAACCTGCTTTTTAACTGGAGCTGGTCACACCTGGAAAATTAGGATGGATTTTGCTGGCTCCAACAAAGTCAGCAGGAGATTTTCTATGGCCTCACTGGGGCCAAAAATTCTCCTGGATTTTATACTATTACAGATATTGCACAATTTAGCCACCAAGGTCATTAAAATGCTATAATCCCTAGTGTGATACACGATGGGGTAAAAGCACTTATAAAGGTATTGCTTTCTAAACTGTTATAATTATGGTAGCAATTCCCAGAGAAGGAGTATTGCAAATGCATTTCCAGTTCCAGTTGCTCAGATTTTTGTCAGTGTTCATTACAGTAGTGATATGCTTGTGTCTAAATCTTGTTGATGTCCTTCCAGAGGGCACTAAAAATCCTGAAAGTAAGTAAAGAAAAATTTAGTTGGTGATTCTGACTGGCTGCTGAATTGCTGCCTTTTGAGCCCTGTCCCCCAGCTCATAATCTATAATGTTCCCTTTTACACTACACAGACTGCCAGCTCTTTGTTTATATTCACCCTCTTGCAGTTTGTCTAACTTAAAAAAATTTTGGAAAAAAATTCAGGCACCAAATCTCAGGGCAGAGGGTCCAGCCTCATGCCAGTGCACAGGACAGGGTCCTGAAAGCCTCAAAGGCTCCAAAGAAACATATTGAGACATGATCAGTTTTTAAGAAAGGGATGCAAATAGGTTGTCTCTGAATTGTGGCAACAAAAGATTCAAGCTGGAATAACCACCAAAATCTCACAGGGGTGGGAAGAGTACTTGGTTGTTTCCTGAAAGTGATCCTTTCAACAAAGATGATGATCAGCTAGAGGCCAGCAAATAACATGTTCTCTTTGTGATAAATGGAAAGTCTGAACTTAAGACCCACTTTCTTTAACCACACAGTCCATCTGCATTCCTGAGCTACTGGGGGGAGACAGAGGTGCCAGAGGCCCTGCTATTTTGTTTTTCCCAGGACTTGAAATTGTCCTTGGGTGTTGTGTAGATGGGTGACAAATATATTTCCATCTTCTTTGAAGATGTCTAGCATCTGCATTTCTCTTTGCTCTGCAAAGCTACCTGCTTTCCACTGCTTGACTAAACTCTCAGATCTTATTTGAACAAAGGAGTGCTGTTCTTTAGACAGGAAAACCAGAAAAAAGCCCCATGTATTTATTCTCTCCCTTTGAGTGTGTCACTCCTGTGACTAACGATGACAAGATCTCTGTTCCTGATGAGCTGTTGGCTTCTTCAGAAAGTGCTACAGACCACATACATCAGTTTGGAAGATGATTTCTTACAACTGTCTGGCAAATTGCAGTGACACAGTCAACCAATTTCTCATGTGCCTTTATCAAATAGCTACAGGATTAAAGATTAAATGACCAACACCTACATTGATAAGATACCAGATTCAAGAGCAAATGAACAATACCTGCTTGGATTAGATATTAAATGGCCACTGGATCCACTGGGATTGACTGATGTGCTTCGTTAGCCCCTGGAAATACCCAGTCAGCAATATAAAATGTTTCAAAAAGGAGCTTGATGTCTTCAGAGCTAGAAGGAATTCTACAAATACATTTCATTTAAAACATTTCATTTAAATTCCTTCCCTGAAGCCCTAGTGGTGCCTCGGGGGGATTACCAATACAGATTCAGAAACCATGCAGATCAGTGTTTCTTACTGATGCTCCCAAAGAATTAAAAGCATACAACATTTACATCTCATGATTTGACAGATTCTTTTGTCATAAATAAACCCAGAAATTTCTGTTTTCCTAACAGAGAATTTTGTTGCTGTGTAGTACACTAAGCATACACAAACAATAATCCAGGTTTACAGCTTTTTGAAAGTCTAAAGAGACATGAAGGCAAGTGGATGTAATACTGAGCTGGGATTCCAAGTGATACCACCATGCTCTAAAACAGATAATAATCTGTCTGTGACTGACACTTTCCTTCCAATGTTTTTAGCTTATTTTTGTTTGTTTGTTTTTCTTTTTCTCCTTTTGACTTGTGGTCTTTGGGCTGGTGCTGCCAAGAAGCCACTTCACTGGGCACCAGGAATATTTACACAGATGTTGCATCCCTTTGGTGAATATGGGAGGCAGTACCAAACCATCTGGAGGAGGTGACAAGATTTAGCATCTATAGCTTTGTGGATAGATGATGATGATAATAACAGTAACAACACTAATGATGATGATGTAGTAGTACTACTAGTAGTAGCACTCTAAGTTATCAACACTATTCTCCATCCAACTTCCTTCTACATTGAAAGAAGTTATGGTGAAGTTTCATGTGGCCTAAGGCTGGATACAATGGCTGAAAAAACAGTGTGCAGTCATCATTAACATCCCACAGCACTTGATTAATGCAGATGTTTGGTTAGAGATTAATTACCCAAACCTTTCCATAATGAAAATGAGAAAGCAAACATACCTCAGTGTCTTCTCACTTCAAAAGAGAAGCTCAGACCGTAAGAATCTTGCAGTGAAGCCTTCATCCTAAGACTTACAGAAGAGCTGAACTTGTGGCCTCATTGAAGTAGAGGAGACAACTTGGAGAGCCTGACTATGCAAAATCAGTGCCTGATGTGTTAAGTAACTTCTCCATGATAAATGAGCTGATCAGTTCTAGGAAAAGGACAGAAAACTTGATAGGACATTACTGGGACAGAAGAAACTCTGTCATTACTCATGTATCTACATGGGAAACAAGAAAGCAAGAAAACAGTGCTTCAAGAATGTTCTAAAAGGTTTCAAAAGGTTTATAACAGAGAGAGGCAATGACTGTTCTGCACTGACAGCTTCGTGTTTATTTATTCTAGAAAAAATAAGAAACAGATACTGAAGTAAAGACAAGATAATTTTATTCCCAGATCAAATAAAGGAACACAGAGTGGGTTCTCATCAAAGTGATTACTTTAGGGGGAACTAATACAAGAAATGTTATTAAATGAAACAACTTCTTTATAAGGCATCTCACATTAAGGATTTTAGTCTAAGTAATATTTCTGCTAGGCAAAGCAATGCAAGACAAAGCAGCTTGCAGAAGATACAAAAAAAGACCTTTAAGAAGGCACTAAGTAATGAAACATGAATATGAACTGTTGTCAGGACTCACATAAGATGGCATTTTCTCAGACAGGGAGCACATTTATACCTCCTTATAGAGGTGTTCTTTCATAAACACGTTCCTGTAAAAAGGCATTCTATTTACTATACTTTTTCTGCAGCAAATTATCCCTTTAGCTTAACACCTCCAAGGAGCAAGGATGGCAGGAGCAAAAATGACTATTGTCCTTTCACTAGTTGTTTGAAATGTTTTATTTTAAATTAGCTTTCAGGTGCTGGTAGACCTTAAGTAAATGGCTGCTCAGCAGAGTCAACCAGCAGAAATGCTCAGCTCCATGGGGGCTGTCTTCCTTGCAAACCTAAAAGACTTTCAAGTCCCTCCTTCTAGCATGCTGGAAGCCTTAGAAGTAAAGCTTTGCAGCGCTGGGCATGAGTGCAGCCAAGGAAGTAACTGCACAGATCCTGGGCTGCCTTTCCCAGCACACTTACACTTCAGCACTGGCAATCAGAGCTAAGAAATGTGGACCTGTTGTATCTTTCTCTGTTCTGAAATGGACATCCATAGATCAGCACACTTGAAGATTTACAGTTCCATTTTATTAGCCCAGAATCTGAGAGGTCTCAAGGGGTAATTATTTATAAAATGACTAATATATCTTGGCTTGGGTGCAGAGTTCTGGAAAGCCATATCTCCTCTCAGGGTCAGGAGAGTTAGAGAGGAAAAAGCCTGACTGCATCATCTTGTATTGTTCCCTCCAGTGCCCTTTGCTGGTATTTTATCAAATCTGTATTTATCTTCGTATTTATGTATGGCTCCCATTGCACCACTTTGCAATATTCAATTCCTTTAGTCTCACCAGGGCCCTATCTGATATATTCTGCATCAGGGCTGATGCAGTCCTGAGGACAAGGATCAGAGCAACAGCAAAGGACAGGATCACAGTCCCTTTCTTTTGATTGCTACCTCACTGCTCTGTGGTTCAGTTCTTACCTGATGAGGCTTCACATGGGAGAGATGAAATGAGCAGAAGAATAGAAGGGAACTGACATTCCAAGTTTCTTCCAAGATGTAAAAGTGTCCTCCACTTTCTGCTATTTTCTTCCACAATATTGAGGACTTTGACTATATATAACTACGCCCCCCAAATCTTCTGTCCTCTTTGTATTGAGCAAATTTTCTCTTTCATCTTTTAATCCTCACAGTCACCAAATAAAACTGACCAAAAATGCTAAAATACCATTCTTCAGTGGCCAGGTGTACAGTTATTGGAGATGCCTTCTCCAGCCCAGCTCTTCTCTGGGAAAATGAGATTTTTAATCTTGGTGGTTTTTGAAATACTGAATAACCCTAGAGAAAGTGTTGGGTACAGAATCAAGAGCAAATTGTTTGACAAGTCATTGTCTGCCTTTGTTCTTTATAGTTCTCCCAATGAAGGAAGCAGAGCACAAGCAAACAGCTATTTATGCTCATTCTGACTTCTAAATATCATGGATGGCCACAGCCAGGTGACACACAGGAAAGCAGGACTCCAGAACTCTGCTGCCCCTTGAAATTTTAAATGATAAAAACACCCTCCAAGAGTATCAGAGGGTGTATTCTGTATGGAAAATATATTTCATGTAGACCTAGACCTACTTCACTATTAAACTGACAGTTCCCCAGGTTTTTATTATCAAAGTCTTCAGTCACAGCACTTAGAGGTAATGTCAGAACCTGCTGGCACAAACCACAACAACTGGCTTGGATATTTTGTTGGGTACCAGATACCACCAGGGAAAGTATGGTGGAATAATAGAAGACAGTCTGTGAAGGACTCTTTCAAAAATTAAGGAATTTGTCTACAGATATAAGCAGGAAGATGTGACACTTTCACATCTAACCCTTCAACAGCCATTCTTTCCTTCTCATTTTGATAGGAATGCAAATTTTAAAGAATACATCTTTAAAAGACTGTGATCCTAAGGACTTGTTAAAGACATTTCCACAAAGGTCCTAATCCAGGCTGGAGGCTTTGCCTACAGGCTAATGCTTGATTCTTGTTTATCCTCTGGGCACTTTTCACAGTTGTGGAAATAGGAAACAGCCTTGGAGTGTTTGTAAAATATGGTATACATTTGCATTGTAGCAAATGAGAAATGAGTCCCAAAGTGTTTAGTGCTGGTTGGTATGAATGTAAATTTAATAGACCTGAAGCATTTTCATAACAACCCTCATACTTTCTCCTTGTGAGTCACAAGAGAAACCAATAATTCAATAAAAAACCCCAAACATTTTTACCTTAGAACCTATAAAGAAATATTATCATTCTTTGAGAAGACAAAGCATAAATTCTGTGTTATTTCCCAGAAATTTTTAGATTACTTCGTACACATAAAAAATATAAGCCTTCCTATTATTCCTAATATTAACATATGGAAATGTCCAACAAAGAAGTTGGCTCCTGAGGTGAATCTCTGTGACTTGTTCTAAACCATGAATATTAATTCCAACTCTGGTCCATTGGCTGTATCATTCTGTAAGTCATAAATGTGTGGTGAGAATTTCTGGGGGTATTGAACCTCCTCTGACCACATGTTTTGAGATCAGATGAAGAGGACATATGCTGATCTGACTTAAATGTTGACCTTTGCAGACTTTGTATTAAGGGTTTTACAGTGCTCATAAATGGTATTATTATAAACAAATGCACCATAAGTTTATTAAAAATCTCTAGTATCACAAATCCGTTTCACATCTTGCATCTTATTTGAGCTCAAATTTAACCACAGCAAATTAAGGTGGATAAAAAGCTTCTTACTACTTTTGTAGTTTTCCATTGATTATTTAATTTACTTTGATGGAATTTTCTCATGGACAAACCTGGTGGGGCAGGCTAAAAATCAGAGGCTAACAAACAGTGAAATTTTCTTCATTCAATGTAAAGAAGTGACTAAAAGACTATTATTGTGTAAGGGAAGCTCTTTTCCAGTTTCCTTTTTAAAGTTCATCCCTCAGCCTGGGAAAAGTAATAATGAAAATAAATGCAACCTTACATTTAAAGTTTGTTAAGTTTCTATATTTAAAGTATGCAAGTGGTTTGGCTTTATCAGTATTTAAGATACTTGAAGTCTGAGTTACAAAGGAACCCAGACACACAATCTGCAAAGAAAATATATAAGATCATGAATTGGATTTAATGGGATCCAGTAAGTCCTAACAATAATGCTATTGTGTGATACTTCACTTTAGCACCAGATTAAGGAACCTCATCTCAAGTTGAAAAACATATGCTTTAAACCTTCCAAGTTTGAGAATACAGCTATGCAAGCCATTTACTATGAAATCTGTAAGCTTATTAAGCACATCTGACCTTTGGTTTCAGTACTGACATAAAACTTGGATGAAATATTCTCAGAAATTTGACTCTTTAGAATTTAATATAGAAATCTTCAGGACTAGTGAACCTTTCTAGCTTTTTTTTTTTTTTTTTTTTTGTGGGGTGGGGAGGGTAGCAGTTTTAAAAAGAATTGCAAAGAACATTTGGTTTTTAGATGAAGAAACATAGCCACAAATGTTTCTTTCACAAATCCCTTTTACCAAAACATCAATCCATCAGAAAACACAAATATCACACAGAGAAATAACAACCCCCCCTCCCCCAAATTTATGAGTTGTGAATTTTGGATTATTAACAGCTTTAAAAAATTGCACAAAGCCAGTAACTATATTAGGTACATCTATTTCACCTGGAATTTCTCCCTGGAACTTCTATTCCTTCTTTGAAGTCAACTGTTACCAAAACAGAACAGATTTATAAAACAGGTTCTAATTTGCTTAAAACCCAGTTAACTATCTCAAACTGTGGCTGCAGTAGAAAGCTTCTGTCATAAGGAAGGGTAAAGAAAACATATTTTGGCCCTGACTGAGTAATTTCAACCCAGATCATCTCTGTTACTTAGCCTTTGGTCAGAGTATTATTCCTACAATTCACTGACATGAAAATAAAACCACCTCTGAGGGAACTTCCAAGTGTCAGCAAAGAAGTTTCATACAATTTTCCTATTGCATTTTGAAGGGGAAGGAAGCTGCAGAATTTCCTTATTTCTGCCACTGAGTTTCACTTCAAAATTAATTTTTCAATCAAGTGTTGCACTTATCATTTACACATAGCTCTGAAGATGACAACTAATTTGCCAACCTGGGAATCCAGCAAAGACAGACAGATTAAAAAATAAAAAAACCAACATATAAATGTGCCAAGCTATAGAGGGGTCACAGAACTGAGGGCACAATTACATAATGTGCACAGCTAAGAGAAAGATAATCCAGAAATTCTTAGTTGTACTAAATATAGTGACACAAATGAGAGAATGAAGCAGAGAGCAAAGCTTCCAGCACCAGATTGGAATGAGACAGAAAAATTTCATCAATGCTAAGTGTGCATCCAGAAGGGCCAGGAATGAGCCCTGGAGCCTGTGGGCTCCTTTGGAGGATGCTCAATAAGCAGTTCTGTCTGGGCACAGGGTCCTGCCTCTGCTCACACAAGCTCTGACTGGGTTTCTGCTTCATGGAGCCACAGATCCATTCCTTCCCTTGCTGGAAAACTTTGTCACCTCTGAAGGCTCAGGCAAAGATCCACTCTTTCCCCCTGACACTACCACTTTGCCAAATTTGGCAGGGGTAGGATGTAAGCAAGACAACATCACTGCTTAGTAAATTTTCAAGGGTGTTGTTAAATGACCATAAAAGAGACTTAAGGAATTCACTGTTTCTTAGTGCTATTAGAAATGGAGGAGTTGCTTCCAAGTGCTTCAGAAAAGAGCAATTTTCTCTGGCAGAGAGGGAGTGGGGAAATGGGCAGCAAGGACAGACTGACAGCAGCTGTGTCTGTCTGGGCATGATTTTTCAGAGAGAAATTTCTCATCTGGGCAGAGTGAGGAAACTGCCAGCAGTAGAAACAGGCAGGGCTTTTTTATACTTGTGGGTGCTGCTGACATTTTTAACAACAGGAGGGCTGGGGTCACCTCAGCCACCCCAACAAGCAGCTGGGAACTTGTGGGGGATTTTTTGTGGGTTTTTTTTTTTTTTGTGTGGTTTTGTTTTGTTTTTTTGTAAAACTAAAAATTTCCATCCTTGCTTCACCCTGTGTAAATGCCAGCCTAGTTTTCAGCTGTCAATACAGAGGAGTGGTGAATTTGCACTCTGACTCAGGTGTAAGAGACACACCAGAAAGCAGATGAGCTTTCTCTCTGACAGTAATGTAGGGCTTTTCACATGTGGTTCACTTCCCAGCCTGACACCAGCCTTTAAGAGCTGTGGGGGTTATTTTTTATCCTCAAAATGGGATGTCTTTTCCTAGTGTCATGCTGGCTATGACTACAAAAGGACATTACTCAGGTTTTGCCTTCACCACCTGGATAGTTCAAGAGAGTAAATAAGAAATCACTACAGGAAACAAAGGGAAAATCTCAAGCAAATTCTGTAATTATCTTGTCTCACTCAAATATACCTGCTGGCACTTGGAATTTTCTCCTACCATTCTGATTGCACCTGGATTCCCCTTCTTGTTGTGCAGTTGAGGCTTTCTAGAGTTTTTGTGCACCCAGAGCAGAAATCTCTGCCTCTATTGCCTCGCAAATACTCTACAGAAATTAGAAAGGAACTGACAATACAGTAGGATGTTGGCAATTTTCTAGTGGAATCAAAGATGGGATTTGCTGGGAAGGTTTGCAGTAGGGACCCAGCTGGGCCACTGGAATGAGAGCCCTGGCAGAGCAGGGACTGTGGGGTGAGGTGGAGCAAGGAAATACCTAAATTTAGACAAATGCAAACATAAACACAGACAATAAGTAGCATTTTTTTCGAGCCCACTCATTTATATATGTCATACTTTCGTAGCACTCAGCATTCTGCTCCCATCCCAAAATGTCAATTTGGGTGCTGCTGGGTTTTTTTCTGTTCTCCAGTGGAAGCACTTAATTTTCAGGAGGTGCTGAAAGTGATTTATTCAAATTTAGCTTCTGCTAGGCAGCCACACAATGGGAGACTTCAACTATGGAAATGGTGACCCTGTTCTTGTAACTTCATTACCCAGACCAGTTCAAATACAAACCCTTAGTGAGGAGTTCTGCAGTCAGGAGGTACACGTGCATGTCAGCATCATGCAATCAGAAATCCACATTTAGCCTTCCAGAAGACAATCCTGGCTTAGAATGTGCTTTAAGAAACAGATGTTTGATTTGACTTTCACTACTCATACAGAAAGAGATCTCTTACTAAGAGAGAGGAGGTTTCATAAGTTTAAAGAAAAAAAAAAGTCAAGGACCAGTTGAAACTATCTTGACATCTGAAAAATGAAAGAAAGAACTGGGAAAAATACTACTACCGGTACTGTAAATATTCTGGATTCTTTCCTGTAATTAAAAAAAAAAAAAAAAAAGGAGAGTAAAAAGCTCTTCAGTAGATATATGTAAGAATTTGAAGGTTTTGATTTGATCAGTTACTGGCATGATGCCATAAATGACAAGATTCTACAATAAATTAGATTATCCAACAATAAAATCCTGATATATAGGGTTATTTAGATCCAAAGTCTTGCTGAAACCAAAGGAATTAAGGATCTAGTCCTCCCTTCAGTTTAGATTTACAAGGTAGGACTCTCTGTAGAGCTGAGAATTAATCCTGCATACAGGTAGTTCTGGGACTGTTCCAGCTCCTGTAAAAGCTGTCATGTCTTTCCTGAGAGGCCCAGAAACCCACCCAGTTTCTGAAAGTTTATCCTTTTGAAGATACCTCCTGCACTCACACATGCACCTGCTCCTTAGACCCCACTGAAAGAACAGAACTTCTTAAAAATAATAAAGCCTCTGCCATAAATCAGGATTCAGCCATAAAGTACAGAAACGGTTCCAGCTTTCACAGCTTTTATTATCTCCTTCCACATGCCCTGTGCACACTGATATCCCTCTTTTTATATATACACCAAATGCTTTCTCTTTCTTAAAACTCACTACCTCTGCACTTGCCTTCCTTATGACATTTTCTTGCATTTGGATTTGACACAGTGATAACCAGGACTGACCTGTCAGGGTAGATCAGAGCAGATCATGTCCAGTGTGGCAGGGAATGGTGATTAAACCTGGCTCCTCTTTTATAATACAAATGAGGGCTCAACACCTGAGTTGGAAGGGTCCTAATAATCAGATCTCCATTTTCACAGGCACAGAAATATTGTCAATATTATATATTAAAAGGGAGACAAGAATTTTAAAAAAATCAAAGGAATTAGTGTGACATATAAGCTGCAGACTGCAGTTTAATCTTTAAGAAACACAGCTATCTGCAGCATTTTTACAGAGGCGTAGGACATATTTTTAAGGTAACCAACAGGAAAGGAAGGTATAGAATTCCTTTAAGAACATCATCCTGTATCTTTAAAATCACTGCTAGAAAAAAACAGTGTTTCCAAGCAGCTCCCTGACAAAATGTTTAGTGTGTGCCATTACCTGCAACAGTGCCATTCTTCCAAAAATTAAAGCAAGCATTCAAAATTGGACACACGAAGGTAAAAAGTAGAATTGTTACAAGCAGTATCTTCTACACGTGAATGGAACAGGACCTGAATATGGCCCAGAAATACTTTTCTGTATTCTAGAATGCAAGTGCTTTATTCTTTTGGAATCTATTTATTGGTGCTTGTTTTTTGTGCCACATAATATTCTCAGGTAGGGCTCAGCAGATTGCATTGGAACATAGGGGAGTGAACAGATCCACCTCTACGTGGGTTTGTAAGATATTGATCAAGTCTTCTGGGAATATGCAAGAAGAGAAAAGAAGGTTTTTTTCCCTTTTAAATCTACATTAGGAATTATATAGCTCTCCAGTGGAGGCCTGAGCTGGCTGTATGTGCTGCTTTGTTTCCTGGAGAGAGAGGGATATAAAAAGTGCAGATACCGAAACTTAACTAGCAGGGTAGGCCTCTTAAAAGTGTTCATTGTCTGGGGAAAGAGGGAGGAAGGAACTCACCTGACCTTGACCACCCAAGCTTTTAACACGCAAAAAAGACTTTCAAAGCTTTCTGAGGGAGATTTACAGCTGTGAAAAGGCACTGGAACTACAGCACGGCAGAAGGAATATCACTCACCTCTGCTGCCTCTCCCCAAAGCACCCAACTCACCTCTGCATTTTAAGAAATTTAAATGAATTGTTTCAGGGACTGATTGACAGAATCAAATTAATGCCTGGCTTAACAGCCTCACACAGTCTCTCTCTGCAAATTTCTAGCACTTCTTTTATCCTGCCTTCTTTTCCTATCAGACCCAATGTCTATATCCCATCTCTTTGTGCCCTCTGCAACAAACAAACCCATCACCCAGGGGCTGAGGCTGCTGCAATTAATACATCACAACTGTTTAAGTTCCTAAAAGCCCTTTTCTTGCTGATAAAGGCAGCTGTTGTGGGCAGGTCACAGCTCTCATCCTTCAGGACTCATTATCAATCACAGTCCAGTCTGGATGCCTCCTTATTAAATTTTGGCATTGTTATTGCTGGTTATCACCCCAGAAGGTCCAGATAGAGTTAGAGATCCATGCTCAAAATCCACAGCACCTCAATTTTATGCATTATTATTATTGATCCACTGTGCCCAAATAGCAGTAAACCCCAAACAATGCTATCTGCTGCCAGTGAGAAATTACACCTCACACACATTTTTCCTTGAAGACTTTAGAGCAAGTTCAACTCCCTGTCCAGACCTCCAAGAGAAGCTGTGATTGCCAAAGGCTTCTTGAACAACTGGGAATTCTCAGCACCTAAGGATCCTGTTTCAGTTCTAAACCCCCAAACAGAGGATTGTTCAGGTGCTCTTTTTATTCAGAGTGTATTTGAACAATTTCAGGGTCTTTGGGCTTTTAGTGCTGTAAGGTACAAAACAACGATTGACTGCACTGGAGACCATATCTCTAATGGTTTCTTCTAGTCAGGTATGCCCTAATACCAGAAGAAAAATTTCTTTTTCACATTTATTTTCACTCATCAAAGAAATGATTAAAGGCTGGGGCAGGTTTTGGCACATGCAGCTCCCCAAGGGGCCCTGGGCTGCTTATCTCTGTGGTAGGTGATGTGCCAGACACTGTGCTAACTTCTTCACAGAGTCACAAGCCTGTCATGCCATACTCTCCTTTAAACTCTCTGCTCATCCCAAGACTCTGGAAGAGAAAGAATTAGCCACCACTTCTATCAGACATAGCCAGGGCCAAATCTGTTTGTTCTTGGAGCAATTAGATGCCCTGAAAAAAAATGCCCTGAACCTTGGGCAGTGCTGGCCTTGGTTGGTCAAGTTTGCAGACAGCTAAAGTAGTCAACAGAAAGCATGATAATGATCACACTCCAGCAGGAACAGCTGGGAGGGAATCAATATTTGCCAAATGACACCTGAAACTGACCTTTTCCCAAGCTTTTTTAGGGGTCTAGCAAAATAATGGAGGCAAAACTAAACTCAAGTAAAATTCACCTACTTCAGGAAAAAAAGAAAAGCTTCATGAAACTCCTTCCTATTCCTTGTTCCCTGCTGTCTGTTACAGTCTATTGCAGGACTCTGACAGCATTTAGGAGTTTAATGCCCATGGAATAGAAAGTTGTCACAGGTTGATGGGCTCCTGCTGCTAGATAGTGTCCACATCATTAATCATGGACACTTATCTCCTTCTCTTCACAGAAGAGCCAGTAGTGACACTTGCTTACTGTACAGTGGAGGACACCAAAAACTATAATCTACCAGGGGTAAATTTACCATGAGATTGTGACAAGGATCACAGACAAATACAGGCTGCCTTGCAGCTCAGGAGCACATTTATCACCCCGTGATGAAGGCTTTGGCTGAGCCCTGCCTTTCCCTGCACCTCCCCACTCAGACCTGCAGGCTCCACACAGTTGCTTGGCCCCTGCTCTAAGTGTGGTCACTGTCACTGCACAAGACCAGGAAAAACAATCACCAGATTTATTTATTATTTTTATTTTTAATAGAAAGGAACTTCTGTCTTTGCGTAAAGAAATCCCTGTGCTTTCATTCGCCACCAAAGAATTTTGTGTGTGCGTGGAAGAAAAAATAAAAAAAAATTAAAAAGCAGCTTTATTTTCTTAAAGACTTTCCTGATGCAATTAAGGCAAATGAAGATGAAAAGCTAATTTCAGGCTGCAATCACAGACAGAGGTGGAATGAGGGTACTAATTCTTAGTGTCAGTACTCCAAGTGTGAGGAGAAGTAAAAATTAAGTCAAAGGTCGTGGAAACCCAGTTTGGCTGAAGTTCTAAATAAGAGTAGAGTGTACAAGTCCATTTTCAAAAGACTACTGTAACTAAATATATTACAAAATATTCCAACTGCTGTTAGCATTTTCTCTTCAAGATGTCTAACACTACAGAGAGATTTCTTAAATCTTGGTTTCATGAGAAAAGCTGTGCAAGATATGTACTGCCCTAAGAGTTTGGTGGTCAAGCCCCCAAAGAGATTTGGGAGACCTGCATGAAATCTCAGCATCTATGTCAAAAAGAGCAAACATCTGAATCCTATTCTACCAAGCCACCAAGAAAAGATGCAAACACACACTATAAAATATTCTGGATATTTCACTAGCATTAGCTAGAACAGGGCCAGGAACCCATTTCATAACACATTCCTCACAAGGGAGAGAGTAACATCACCATCATCCCTTCCATCTGTTTTTTAGCACCCATCCACAGAGTATTTTAATAGCCAAATTCTTCCGGTAAGTGGAATGTAGAATATCCAAATGAGATGATTTGTCCTGAAATCATAATTTCAGCAAATATGACGTGGCTAAGAGGAAAAAAAAAAAACCCACTTCTATGTCTTACTAGAAGGAAGGTGGATAGCAGTATATTTTGTTTCCTGAGTTATCTAAATCAAATTACTTTTAAACAAAACATACCTAGAAATTGAAAACAACTAGATTTGAGTATCTGGGGAGAATTTTCCCATAGGAAATTGGGTAATGCTCACCCCTGAAAGGTATTTTAATCAGCTGAACAAGACTTCGTTTCTGTATTTGAAAGTTTTTATGTTCTCTTTTACTCCTCACTCCTAAATGAAAAACATCCCACACACTGAAACAGTGTAACTACAATTTAAAAAGTAGGATACTTTTTTTTTTTTTTTTTTTTTTTTTTTTTCTTCTAGAAACCAGACTTGTTTTCTTGCAGGCCATATGTTTCTGTAGATAGATGATAATTTACCTTGGACACTTCCCATTGCACGAACCAGGATTTCCTTAAGAGCTGGAGAAGTACTAATGGGATAGGACATGTTTATAGGCAAACAGCTCTCTTGATACTTGCAGCTCATGTCAAGGGTTGCTCAGTGTTTCCTTTAGTTTCTTTGGAACAGCTTTTGCATTCCACAGGCAGAAACTGGACATCTTGAATACCAAAGAATGTAACAAGTGATGATGTAAGCTCAAAGGGAGTGATATTTTTCTGCATTATTTTCTTTATTACTTTTTCTTGTTTGTATAAGATACAATGTATCCCATAAATAAAAAAAAAAATTATCCTCTCCTTTCTCCTCTCTCCTCCCTTCCTTCCTTCCTTCCTTTCTTTCTTTCTTTCTTTCTTTCTTTCTTTCTTTCTTTCTTTCTTTCTTTCTTTCTTTCTTTCTTTCTTTCTTTCTTTCTTTCTTTCTTTCTTTCTTTCTTTCTTTCTTCCTTTCTTCCTTCCTTCCTTCCTTCCTTCCTTCCTT
This sequence comes from Phaethornis superciliosus, assembly GCA_023637945.1. Lineage (NCBI taxonomy): Eukaryota > Metazoa > Chordata > Aves > Apodiformes > Trochilidae > Phaethornis > Phaethornis superciliosus. The sequence goes on from JAJQWJ010000008.1 coordinate 30,875,538, forward strand.
CCTTCCTTCCTTCCTTCCTTCCTTCCTTTCTTCCTTTCTTCCTTTCTTCCTTTCTTCCTTTCTTCCTTTCTTCCTTTCTTTCTTTCTTTCTTTCTTTCTTTCTTTCTTTCTTTCTTTCTTTCTTTCTTTCTTTCTTTCTTTCTTTCTTTCTTTCTTTCTTTCTTTCTTTCTTTCTTTCTTTCTTTCTTTCTTTCTTTCTTTCTTTCTTTCTTTCTTTCTTTCTTTCTTTCTCTCTCTCTCTCTCTCTCTCTCTCTCTCTCTCTTTCTTTCCCTTTTTCCCTTTCTTTTTCTTTTTCTTTCCCTCTTTCTCTCTCCCTTTCTTTTTCGCTTTCTCTTTCCCCTTTTCTCTTTCTCTCTCTTTCTCTCTCTCTCTCTCTTTCTCTTTCATTCTATAAACCACTTAACTCTTTGCCACATAACATGATAGAAGAGCATATAAACAACTCATAAAAGAAGAAAAGATAGAAAGGTCTTAGGTGATTCTGACCTGATCACCTGAGATGGCTTAGGCACAGCAGAAATGTTCACCTTTTGCACCTTTGGGTATTCAGACTACCGTATAACATAACTAGAAGCAAAAGCAAAGTATTCTTTAGAGCACAAATGGAACATCTTTAGACAAAAGATAATCACCAGCCTTCTAAAAAAGTTTGAATGGTTGATTATGAACTCATTTTGAGGATACTAACTAGAAAAATTCCAGTCACTTAGATATCTTCACAATTTTTTCACTAGTTGTGAGTTTTCAGGCACATCAGCCTTCTGCATGTATGTCTGTAACATCCCCCATGCAAACACAGCCTAATAGAGACTCATTTTTTTGCCACAGAATTAATTTGAAAGATAGGCTTTGCACATATTAACCTATTTTAATCCCAGGCATATTGCAAAGCTTTATTAATGATTATGGGTCAGAGTGGTAATGAAATAGTCAAGGCAAAAAGCAGGAATACTTGTTCACCTTGAATTTATTTCAGGTTCAGTAATTTTTCCTATGCTTGAGTCTGTCTCTCTTCATCTTGCAAACTCATGAATGAAATCTGGAATTAGTGCACATGAATAATTCAATGTAACCACGTATAGGATGGGAAAGCAGAGCCCAGGAAGAAATAATAATGTGACATGAATACACCTGTCTATCTGACTTCACATGTCATGTATTCCACAGGTCTGATAAAATGTTACATCTGTAGAATGATGCTATGTTTAGCTGTGCTCCTATGTAATTCCATACAGTTTCTGAAACACAAAGAACACACAAAATCAAGGAATTGCTCATGCTTTCCTTCTCATATTTTACATGAGATATTTTATTTACTCCTGGTTATTGTCAATGCTTTTACAGATTAAAATGTGGCATATGAGCAAACACTCTAATTTTTGATATATATATTTTTTATCATCTTCTGTGATACTCCTTTTCTCTCAGTTCCACAGAGCTGGTGAAAAGCAGCAAAGCTACATCTCTGGAGAAGGCACAAACACAGCTTTTCCTTCCCCTTGGTCCCTTTCAGCATTTCAAGCTCTGGATACCATTAGGAATATTCTCTGTGCACTGAGTGCTCTGGTTTAGGACCATGGAGGTAGGAAGGAATTTTATGTTCTGTCTGTTCAATATTAGAGCTCGGAATTGTGTCTGTTTAACAAGGGCTTCTGCTGAGATATTATCTCACAAATTTCTCATAGCCTGATACTAATTTTATAAATAATCTGAAAAAAATGAAGAAAATCTACTTCCTAAACTCTTTGGATTAAAGGAACCTCAAAAAAAGCAGAAGTCTAGAAGTCTGGCTAATTTTCTATACTAAATTTCTAGACTAAGCAAAAGTATTTCTAAATTTCTATGCTAACAAAAGGATATCTTGTGAATTTACAAGATAATTAACAATTGGATTGGTTTAGCCTGCAATGTGGTACATGTTCAAGTATCCAAAGCCCATAAATCAACATTTGGTGTCTTGCTAAGAGGTCTCTAACAGGTTAAATGCAGTAATGAGTGGGATTTAATAAAAGGGACTCAAAATGCAGCACTGTGATGTCCCTCTGGGTATGAATTTATGTAATTCTTTAAACTTCCTGAAAGCTGTGACGATTTAATATCTGTTCCAATAGCCATACAAGAAGCCACAAACTCTTTGTATATCACCAGGTAGGTGCCCAGCAGATCTGGTCCCCAGTCTCCAGGCATGACTGCAATACAAAACAGGCAGCATCCTGATGACCACTCCTGGGATGCATTTCCACCCAAAAACCAAGCAGTCCTAGAGGAGTGCCACCAGCTCCAATGTTCACTGCAGAAAGAAATGCCATCTCACAGGGTATAATTGACTACTTTTGCATTAATAAAACAACAACTACACCTCTAGCAGCAGCATTTCTCACATTTTCCACCAGACTCTGAGGCACCCCAGAGAATTAAGTGCATCTCACAAAACTCTCTTGTTCTCAAAGTTCAAGAATTCACTGTTTAAGAAATCCCCACCTTATAGCTGGGTTGTGGTGTCATGAGGAACATGTGAGTGTTCCAGGTCCATCTCAGCACAAAGAAAGATTGCTTAAATTACCTTTTCACAGGGGGTGAAAAGATAATAACTTTTTAAACGGCTACAACTACTTTGTGGTAAACATGTGAATAAAGCCACAGAGCTTTAGTTTCGAAGACATCTGGGAGCATTTAGAATCTCCATGCAACATCATTTCTGCAGACTTGCTCCTTGGAAAAGCCCCAGTTGTGTAGGTTGAAAAAACTCATTCTATATCCTTCTAAATAGAGCAATTGAACAGTTTGCATTTTACACATTTCTTTTATGATCCCACTAGTGATAGGCATGACAAAGCCTGTCAGAGAGAGAAATTCTATCAGGCTGGATGCATTCAGCCCTCCATAACAAGTGGTAGATATTTAAATACTGAAAATGTTAGACATCTTCTCTGTTGTTTGCCTGGGAGACTAAGCTCACCTAACTTAGATAAATATTTAGGTTATCTCAAAGAAGATCATGCAACAAGGAATAAGAAGTAATATGAAGCACCAGCTGAAGGCTATTTGTGAAACTCAGTCACATTTGCATTTTTTCCTCTGTCAGTTGCTACAGGGCTGTTATGTAGCTTTCAGGTTTGCAGAGAATGGAAAGGAAATAACTACACTAATGAAATCACTGCTGGATCACATCCTGATAGGTGACAAATCAATTCATTTATGATCCCTCATTTGTTATACTGAGCCATTTTATGGTGCAGAGGAAACCTCTCGAATTAACAAAACTGTTAAATCCATAAAGTCCCATGTACCAAAGAGCACATGTAGAGAAAAGAATCAATCATTAAAAGAATAAAACTGATAAATGCTAGCAGGACATCATCTGGGGGAAGAATCTTACTTTTAAGAAGATTGTGTTATGACAGTAGTACACTGCAATATATATCTATGCTTACAACGTCAGTGTATATACAGCTATAGGCATATACAGACACTCATACTAATTTTGTGAGCATCTATTATCTCTTTTGTAGTAGTCCAGGTACCAATTGCATGGGACACAGGAAGAGCATGGCAGATCCCACGCAGTCACATCACAGTGGGTTTTGGTGCTTTTTAAATGAAGTATGATTTAATACCAAGAAATAAAGATGTTATCAGACTCCTTCTAACATGATTTAGCTCAAACAGGAGTTTGCAAATTTGCTAAACTTGCATAAAAAGGAAAGATATTCACCTTAAAAATTATGTAATACTGTAGGCATTAATTTCTCTCCTCCCCAGCCTGTGTACACCTGCAAGACTCACTCATGTTGCCTGCTACACTTGAAGAGGTTGTAATGAAGCTGTGACATCAACTATCTTGTTAAAGGCGCTGCACACACAACCCTGGCAAACACAGAGCATAAAAATCTCTACAGCAATGAACCTAGGTGAAATAAAGAATTTATTTTTTTATAATATGATGCAAAGCGACACAGCAGAAACCGGGATAGGAAGAAAAGATAAAAGGACATCCTGAGGAAACAGAATTATTGATTACCGGAGACTAAAACTGCCCAGATTAACTCTTAATTAACTCGTAAACTCATAATTAATATTTTTGCAGTTCAGAGGCTTTCAAAAATCATGAGACAGTATTGCCAGCTAATATATTTCAAAGCTTTAGTGCATTAAACAAAAACAAAAAGATAAAAGAAAAAAGCCTTTAATTAAAGAACCTAAGAGGTGCTTTAATTTCAGTACTTTTTTCAGATTTTTAATTTTTCCAATTTTGTATGCTGGGTTTTCAGTTCCTTCAAGGAGGAATGGATGGGAGGACAGAGAGAAAAAGGGGAATTAAGGAATCCCAAAGCTCACTCTCAATCCTGACAAACAAAACCTATTGAAACTTACTCAACTTTTAAAAATGGAGATGGAAACATCTTGAAAAATCTTCATAGCCATTTTCTCCATTGTTCAGGCACCCATTCCCCAGCAGGACAAACCCTGCTGACCCAGCCCAAACATTGACTCCAAGGAAGCAGCAGAGTGGAAGGAAAGGCTGCCCAGCCCCAGGCAGCTCTCCTGCCCACCTTCTCCTTGAAACCTCACTCAGGGAAGTCTCAAGTATTCAAAAAAAGGAGGAGTAACTCTGCTGGCAGCACCTCGGTCTCCTCTGAGGTTGAAGGAGTTTCTCACTAAAGCAATAGCACTGCTTTCTGTTGGAGCTGTCAGCAGAGGTGGGTTTTATCCTGCTGGTTGTCATCCAGCTTGTGTGCAAGCCCTTATTATGCAGGAACAGAAATGTGGATGTTAGGGATTCATTCACTTAGAGTTTTTTTTTTTTTTGTGATCGGTTTTGGATCAGGCATTCTTACACCACTTGTCATATCACAGGTTTACCTTTTAAGTACTCTTTGAAGCTGTCAGGTCCTATTTGACACGGATACATCCCCAAGTCCTTGTGTGTAAGATGCACAGATAGCAAGAGCAGTATTTTTTACCATATGCATAAAAATTCCCAGCACTGGCAAAAAGAGCAAAGGCAACACATGTATTAACACAATGAATAGGCTGTGAGGGTTTTTTTTTTTCCACTAATCAGAAACACTTCCAAGAGAATCAGTAGATTCAGAGGAGTCAAAAGATCACAGTATTTATCCAGCAGTCCTTAAAATGAAGCCTTGCAGAGCCACAAAGACCAAATCTTAATCAAACTGAATATGTACCCAGTAAATAAAGGAACTGCTGAAAAATGAAAAATATCGGTGATAATTTCTTATTAAACTGATATTCTGTGGAATATGTTTAATGTTATGCCCAAAGCATCCCAGCTGAATTTAAAAACCCTGAGGCAAAGGTAAACTCTGTGGCACATCTGGTGGGGCTGTCAGTACAGCAGGCTTGGCCCACTGGACATTGCTGGGATTTCAGGTACCAGTGACAGCCTCCATTTAGAGATATAACTTCATTTGTTGAATTTTAAAACAGCAGAAGCAGGCAAAATTCACAGTTAAGTATAGTTCTGTTTCCAAATGGCCACCATAACAAAGGAAATGTCTTTATTTAGGTCTTCTTATTTTAAATGGGAGCACAATTTTTTTTCCATGTGTTTACTTCTAATGAGGCAGTAGTGGCAATTCATCTTATTTACAGGAACTTATAGGCACATCTTTTATAAATTCCCCTTGCAAAACCAGTGAGTTGAAAGAATTAAGAGTAGGAGAAGCTATACCTGCATCACTTGTGGCAGTGATCTGAAGGGAGGTGACAAATAGGCATATAATGAGACACATGGCTTTATACCTGACAATCTTGCACATAAAAAGTGTCAACTGTATTTGACAGAATGAAATGAAACTAAAGTGTTAGCATTAATTGCTATTCAGTGCTCTATTACCAGCCTAACAATCCAACTCAATTATGAAGATTTGTACCAGTTGAGAGACAAAAAAAGATTTGGGAAGCCTGTCAGCTCTAGGGTGTCATTACCTAATGCTGATATGACTGCTCTGGGCTCTCTTCAGAACTGGGAGAGTCACAACCACCCACTCTCAGGACTGCAACCAAAATGGCAAAATTGGAGTGTTTTAAAGGAAGGCTGACAGGTGTATGGTTAAACATCAGGAGCTGGAACAAAAAGATGTACTTCCCATGTGGGAACTTCTGATTGCTTATTGGAGTAGTCCCTGTCCCTGCCACATCTAAATTAAATGAGAATTACTTCTGTGTGCTGCTTCAGCAGCCATCACATTTATTTGATTCTCAAAACTGAAAAAAAAAATATTTTTTCTTAATATGAATTTTTTCTTAATATTAGGTAGGTTTTGGTACCTTAAAGAAACAGTTGTGTGAGAGGCTCATTAGTCAAGGAGGTAACTCATCAGTGGTGGCAGTGAAGACTGATAGAATCTTAAGGAATATTCCTGCTCAGTGAACTTCCAGCTGCCTTTGCCACTGAGAAAAAAATCTTATGAGCCATAACATGGGACTTTTGTCACCTCGTTCCACCAGTGAGATCAAATAGAAGGTGATTTAGGTAAAAAGGGGAATGTTAATACTAAGGAACAATAGCTGTGGTTCTTCCCATGGGTCAGCCTACTGTGTCTGTAGAAAGATACGTGGACTGTACTCAAAGAGCTTTTATTCAAAAAACTTCCTCCATTTCAAGGGAATCAATTGCTCTCATCTTACAAATTTAATATGCACAAGACTGTCCAGGAAGTGTTGTCTCCTCCATCTCTGCTGGGCAGCATCTAACCCCTGCCCAGTGCACTGAACTCTGCTATTGTCACATTTCTTTTGAAAGAGTATTTGCTTCCTGCTATGCCAGAAAGACTTCAGTTGAGCAAAATACTTTCTGCAGAGCAAATCTGCAGAATGGAAGAAAGATAAGAGCACAGTTACTCAGAGCTCCACCTCCCTCCCATCCTCATGGCTTCCTTTCCACCCCAGCTGATGCACCAAACATCCATCTCCAAACTGCAGAATACTGCCCAGCATTTAACACAGATAACCAGTTAAATCACACACTCCCAGTGTCCTACTAAGAATAACATCCCCACATCCACAGGAGAAAGGAAAGGAGAATAACCTGCCAGTGAAGTGTGACTTTCTGAGCTCCCAGTAGGTTTGGGGGGGGCAGGTTTTTTTTGTTTTGTTTGTTTTTTGGTTTTTTTTTAATTTTATTTTGTTACTGCAGATTGAAGTATCTGAATCTAGGTATGTCCTGCCCTGTGAAACACACTATAGCTATCCCTCTCTGTCCCTAATTGAGACTCTATATGGAAAAAATAAATACTAAGTGAACAAAGTCTGCCACAGGGGTAAAACATCCATTGGAAAGGAATTCTCATTTTAGACATAAGTAGCTGAAGAAACAAGAATGCTTAACTTTTCTTCCAAGTCATCAAAGTATATATTATTCTTTTATGGAAAAATGAAGGGAAATTTCTTTGTGTAGAGCTGTAGAGCTCACCCAGAATTTTACCAAATGAAGAAGTTATTTGGATGGTGCTGGAAGTCAAAGCATTGATCTCAAAGCTGAATGAAGCACTGTTTTACTCTGTTTAATTCTTGCTATAGAAAATAGGGTCTGGATTTGCAGCTTGGGACTGACCCATCAGCAGTTGTCCCAGCCATCAATTCTCAGCTTGCAATATTTTACAGATGTTGACACTGTAACCTGGAAGACAGCAACAGTTCAGGAAAGATCAGAGAGTGGAAGAACAGTGTCCTTCATGTTCCTCAGCACAGACGTCCACTGTCCATCTCCCTTCACCAGGGGATATATCACTGAGGTCCACAAGATTTAGTAGTTTCAAGTATTTTAGTTAGCCAGAAGGACATTAGAAAAGTTAGAGAGAAAATGAAACCAAGAGCCATAGAGCTTATGCTTGGACCATGTTCAGTGGAAAAAAGGACATGAGCCCATCACATGGTAAAGCTAAGTTAATGTTTATGCATTTTCAGTGGTTTTCCCTCTATGTGTGGGCAGTATAAAGATTAGTCACAGAAGACTTGATTTTTGCCCCTCAAAGCCTCTAAACAGACTAGCAGGACAAAACATTGGTTGTTGAGCCCTTGTGACAGCTGGGCTCTGAGCCTCCTACAAACCTTGAGCCTTACTGGAAATTGTTTTATATTGAACTACATAAGACCCCGTTTTAATGAAGTTTTTTAGGTTTTCTGACTCCTTTTCTCCTGAACTGAAAGTTCACCACTAGAAAAACACAGTTTAAGCAGAATACGTATTACTATTATTATTATTATTATCATTGCATCAATAGTAGGGACAGAAAAAAGTAATCATCTTTTCAATAGCAATAAGTAAATATATAAATGTGTCAAAGTGAAGGGCTTACATTTCTATCTTCCAAAATGTATGCTACAAGAGAATTAGATACCAAGTCTGAAGTCTTGAGCTTAATTGTAATAATCAAGGACATAAAACAATGTACCAACTAAAAAGACTTTCAAATTCACCAAATCCTGATCAGGGCTGCTTACCCTTAACAGTTCAGATTACTCTTATTGAAGATTAAGTGCTTTCTTTGCTAAGTAGCCCTGGCTACCTTTGAAATTTGCCTCGTGATCAAGATGTTAACATGTTTTACACATATTTTCATGCTATGCTGCACAACAAAGTTTTCTAGCACTGTTACCTACCTCCTACCTGCTCCTATACTCCCCCACCCCAAATGACAATGACCTTTCTTGGATCAATATAAAAAGTTATCAGTGCTTCTGAGAAAGATTTTTAATAGTTACCATGTAATTTTTTAAAAAATTATTTCTTATCGTACGTGCTTTCAGAGAATAACATCACATGCTTAGAAAGAGACTTTAGGAGAATGGTTAAAATTCCATGTCCCACTAACTTTCCTGTGATTATATGGTATTCTGCTAATCAAGAACACATTCATTCAGAACACCTCATTACAGACTTCCTAAAAGAATTTGTTATACAGGGTTAATTCTCCAGCTAATAAGCAACCTTTTGATTTCTCCGGTAATTCCTGAAGGTTTCTTTTTTGACTCTATCTTCGAGTTAAAAGGAAATCTAACCAAGGGAGTACCCAGCTGTTCACCAGAAGCAGAGTCACCCCAATTTGGTGACTTCTGCCTGCACCAGAGAAGCAGCCTGAGAGGCAGGCTGAATGCTGCACCCCAAAGCTGTGACCTCTCCAGGGCATTGAATTTTAAAGAATTTTAAAAGAATAAAGAATTTTAAAGAATAAGCTTCAGAAATGTCCCCAGTTCTGAGGAACTGAGTATCATAACTGTGTAAAAGAGTCTCTCAGAATAATGAACGAGGTGCCCTCACCTTTATTAAGTCACAAAGGCTTAGGAAAATGTTGTCAGGAGAGCAACTGCAGTTATCTTTCCCATTCTAACACGTAAGGCTTATGCCTTCAAGAATTCTGATTCATCCTTGATCTCTGCTTGAAAACAGCACCAGTTACAGTATCAATACCACTGCAAGACAACATTCATGTGTCTAAAGAACTAAGATTTTAACCTGCTTTCACACACAGTGTTATCAAATCTGTTATAGCAAATTTTGTTTTTGCCATTTGAGATCATGACTGATGGTTGATTCACAGGATCACAATCTGCTTCCAAGTTTTCCACGGTGCTCCTGGGCATCACTGACACCCAGCAGGTGACCAAGCTGTTCCAGGGAGACATCAACCACCCTGAGTAAATCCCTGCACTGGGATCCCAGTGCTCCTGCACCCAGCCAAGCCTGGACAGGGCTGGGACAGGGCTCTGGGCAGGGTGATGCCAAGGAGGGGCTGCAGTGCCCTGGAGCTCTGTTCTGTCTTGTCACTGCTTCAGGTCATCAGTGAGCACTTTATTCCTTCAAGTACCTGGCTGCTTAAGGTATATTCCCTCTGAATTTCATCTCTTGTTTGAAAAGATTACTCAAAATCAATGTGGAAGACAGCCTAGGAAAACAAGTGTAGCCAAGTAATTTCTTAAGCATGGTTATCTTTGCACTGAAGAGAACACTGGGGAGTTACTAATCTTTGCTAAACAAAAAAGATCCCTGAGTCGTGCTGCTTCTCTCTGAAGCCCTTCAGCTGATATATGAGACCAAAGCCTGGTCAACACTTAAATCCAGACAGACTCCCACTTGAATTCTCTGCTCTGGCTGGCTGTTTTCCTGGCACGTTGCAGTGGGTCTGTATTCAGCCCAGACAGCATTTTGCCTTAAATGCGTTTTTTAAATCCTGTTTTGTCACATATTCAGTCTGCATAATTTGAATCCTGAGCCTGGGGAAGCAACCCAATGGAATAATTACTGAATCTCTCCTAAGTGATGCACTGGGCCAGGCTGCTTCAGTAAAATCAATGTCTAGCATCAGCTCCCAGTCTCTGCCCCTCCTTCCCCCAGCCTCCAAATCTAGATAGTTTTTCAATAAAAAAAGATTTCTAAATGGCTTTTCTCAGACAAGCAAACCAAGGATTAAAAGCCAGAATTTCCAAACTAAAACTGGGATCCATGTTTCACACCATAAAACCTGACTAGGATTGACCAGTCATTAAAAGCCTCCGTTCCCAGGAGCATTGGTACCTTTCCTAATCTGCCATACTCCAGTACAGCTCAGGAAATTCCCCCTTCCAAAGCTGCCTGTTCTCATTTCAGCTGGGTACAATATTTATCTACTTGGAGCAAAATTCCTGCTCAGATTGACTGTTGCAGTGTATGTCAACAGCATTTCTGTTTGATTCCAAGGGAAAAAAAATGCATTTGAAGAAATTCTGCTCGTTTCAGAAAGAGATGGTGTCTAAACTCTCTAGTAAGAGGAATATTGAAATAAATTATTTCCATTAAAATGGCTGTTGCAAAGAGTTTGATCACAACACAGGCAGATTCAAGAGTTTACCCTTAGGTCACAACTAGGTAACAAAATGTATTTTAAAGATTTTGGTACTGACACCAGGCACTATGTAGAATGGATAACATTGATGTACAATTTATTTAGCTCCCTCTTCCTCTCATTTGTGGCTGCTTCAGAAAATATTGCTTCATGGACTGAAGTACCAACTAAAGGGACATTATTTAAGGTAAGGTTCAAATGCATGCAACGAACACAGTCACTGTCTCCAAAAGGCTACAAACAACTGGGTTTTTTCCATTTTTTGTTCTCTATATGAACCAACTGTTTTTTCATCAGTTCTATTCTCAGTATTCAATCAGCTCTTGGAGATAATTCACTTCTGCAAGTCCCACAAATAGGAAAAAAAAGTGAAATTCAAGGCTGCTGCCAAATCTCTACTGCTAGTTGAGATTTTTCTATATTTCAGGACAGTGATGGTTTAAATAAGCACAAACTGTGGCACTGCTTTAACTCATCCCACTAATTACATGCTTTAAATAAATAAGGAATTGCGTTGTCTTGCAACAACTGTAGTGTCTAATGTAAACTGCTGTAATGAAAAAATAGCTTCTAGATTATCATCATAAAAAACTCCAAGTTTAAAACACACTGCAAAATGCAAGTAATTTAAATACCCTTTTGAAAAACAAGAGCTACTCTGGGCAGCTCAGTATTGTATTTATTATAGTAACCATGGAAACAATGTAAATTCCCATCTGTTAAGGTATTCGTTTGCTGCCTGCAAATGATGAATATACTGTACTCAATAGGTGAACGAAACAGTTGCAATTTCAATAAGTAGCCAGATTTGTGATTTTTGTTCTCTGTAAAACACAGACGAGAGCTCCTGGGCATGATTTAAAACTCTCTGAAATGTTTGGAATGAAACCACAAACCCTGGGAAATTTGCCTGGTTCCAAAGGTTTTTTGACAAACCAGAAATTCTGACTCTGTTTTATGAAGGTTCATGCTAAGTTTTGAGGACCTGGAGGAAAGAAGGGGAGGGAGGGAAAAAAAGAAAAAGAAGAAATAAAATGGGGAAAAAAAAAGAAAAAAAAAGCCATCTGAAATAACTTCAGTGCATCACAAGGTCTGCTCAGTTTCCCTGATTGAGTCCTGCTTCAAGGTTGGGGCTCATGTGATGTGTGAGTTGTGCAGAAGAGTCTGCTCCAAACTCTTCTCTGAACTTTCCAGGTGCTCAGAGCCAGATCAGAGTTTGGCATTTGAACTCAGCAGCTCCATCTCTCTGTAATGGGCTGAAATGGAAACAGTTAAACTCAGCACTCCAGAAGTGCATTCAGATTGTGGAACTCGGGCCTATTTCTGGTTCAAAACTGAAGTCAGAAATTCAGCTATGCACTTTTTTTTTTATTGCTCTTTTGTAGGAACACTTTGAAAGACCAGGCACTTTCCAGACATTCAAAAAGGTGTAGACTTTGCCTACCTGACAAAGATAGGCTGTGTTAATCTGACTCTCTTGTCCTAAAGAAGATAAAAGATAACTGAACAAAGGATGAAGAGAGAAAAGAGAAAAAGAAAAGAGTTTATAAAAACTCGCTAAATTCTAAGTAAGCATAAGTGGGGTTTTTTTAGATTCCTGGGAACCTTTGGGATTTTGCAAATAATCTTTGTATTATAATGCAGGTGCAATAAGGAAAAAGGGAAAGATTCAAAGAGAAGCTCAGATGTGTTGTGCAATAATCCTGTTCACTCTGTATACAGACTTATTTTTCTTAGTATGGAATAAAGATACAAGATTGTGGTTTCTATTGGGCAGGATTTTTTTTAACATTTGAAAAGGTTGCTGTCAAACTGATTGACAGTCTTAGTTCTGAAATAGAGTGCTTGGTACTTCAGGGGGTGAATCAGTGCTGCCACGAACAACCAGGATAGTCAGAAGGTGAAAGTGCTGAAAATGTCTGAAGAACTTATCCAACAACAACTTCTTTCCCTTTCATAACATCACCAATGATATTAGTATTAAAAAAACACTTTAAATGTACAGTGAGACATAATACACTACCATCTTACAGGTTATTCTTAGTTAATAAAAACATATTGAATGTTAAAGAAGATAAAACTGAAAAACAGTTGAAAAGCAACAAGGCTAAAGTTAGACATCTATTAAATGTAAAGTCTCCTTCTTGGTGATTTTCATTCAAAGAGACTGAGTAAACTCTTAGGATAAGAACATATTGTATCATATAAAAATCTCAAGTATAGATTTGCAAACTGGAATCTGTTGTGCTTTTCGCAGCAAAGGAGTTATCAATGGAGATAACTGATAATTATTTTTGGTAAATAACAAATTTCCAATACAGAAAGAAAGCAAGATACTTCATGGAGCATGGGATCTGACAAGCCACTTGAATTGACCTGGATTTGACAATTGGCATGGATTGACAAGATTCTTTGTATCTATTAATTTAAGGTCATTTGAGAAATCTTCCTGCTTGCTCTTACTGTGATTTTAGTCCCAGCATATAAGCAGATCTTGAAATATAAAAATAATTGGAGGGAAAGGAGTGCAACTGGAGTCCACACCAAGATTTCAAGTTAAAGGGACATTTAAACTTAGATGGTCCACTCTGAGCAGTTAAATTTGACACTCATCTGCATCATAAGAATCCAGAAAGTACACCAGGATCTTGCTGGTTTTAGTCACACATATAGTAGTAGAAAACATTTGCCTTACATAACTGTCAAACTTCTGGTCTTTGCAAAATTCCTTGAGCATCCATTTGTACATTCTCTGAATGCAAATGGTTATTTGCATGTGTTAATGTGGAGCTGAGTGCAGAAAGATGCATTTGGGGAGCAGCAACAGATTTTGTGGCCATATTTAAGAATGTTAATTTGAAAACGTGTGCCATAAACTTTGAAAATTTCAGAACAGACCCTAGAGAACTGTTAAGTGGCAACCACAAAACACCTACTCAAAAAGGAAAGAAAAACAAAGATTGCATCAACTCCATTATAGGCAAGCAAGCTGAGCAGAACAGAGAGATTTCTGGGGACAATTTTATAGGACTGAATACAAGAACACTTTGAAAGCCATCATCTGCTTATCAGTCCTGATGGGTATGGTGTCAGTAGAAGGACATGCTCCACTAATTTTGAGGGAGATTTCCTTTCCAGGATTAAGTGGCAGAGTAAGCATGGAATTGGTCACTGTACATTCTGATTGTCAAGAAACATCTGATATTCAGATCCAGATAAGAGATGAATGGTTTTGGTACTGAGACACTAGGTAAGGTACAAAACTATCTGCTGGGTAGAGAGCTGTGTTTAACAACAGCTTTCTTGACAGAAATGTGGAGGGAGGCTAACACAGAATTTAAGAAATGTTCCCCTCTCTTTGGAATAAATAACAATGATTGAGCCAAAGAATGACACTACAAACTATGAGCTAATGGCAGCTTTGATCTTACAAAGATTACATTACATTACAATCACTTAATCTCTCTTCTGTTTCTTTTTTTTTTCAGACTTGACTTTCTCTTCCAAAACCTGGAGGAGGAAAGGACAAAGTCTTACAATGCAACACAGAGGAGATATCTGCAGATGAAACAGACTTTCTAAAATCTCTAAAAGTCTCTTACTTTTGCCTCCCAATGCAAAAATCAACTCCTTTCTCATATCTAAGCCTCAGACACTGAAACTACAAGAAAAGAGAAATAAAAAGTGCTTAGACTCTCTGTGACCTGTGGTTGGAAAAACTGGTGGAGTCTCTGCTGACTGATGGCCTTTCTCTTCTGGGCTTGGCTCTGTGATAAATGTGGTTGGTAGACAGGTAGGTGGGGAGTCACCTTTGCTTTCCATGCCTTCCTAATGGTCTGTTGCATGTTCTGGTTACATCCTCAAGGGCAGAGAAAGTAGATGTTTCAGACCCAGTGTATGAAAAAAAAAAAAATAAAAAATCAACCCACTAGCTTACTCACAAAATCAATAGCTGAATTGGTTCTGATTTCACAGCTAGCACAGCTTCATCTTTGAGCCTTTATACTGCTCAAAACTGAACACATCCTCCTAATAAATGTAGGTCTGTGAAATCCTTACAAAAACTTTCTTATTGGACACGACAGCTGTAAGAGCTTTTGCAAAAAATAAGAACCAGGAGGTACCTAAGGTCCCCAGGATGTGGAGAAATAGTCTGTACCCTGATGAGATGCTGAAGCTGTGAGATAGGGCTACAGCCTTTCAAAAGACAGCTATACACATCCAAGCAGCCACTCCAGTGTGTGCACAAAATTCTCTAACTCCCCATATCTGCCATGTGTTCCACCATAGCAAAATGTCAGACTGTCTCTTCATGAAAGCCAGAAAGCCAAATGTCTATTTGGACCCTGTATCAGTAGGATCTCTTCACCAGCTGAAGTATTTCAGCTTTTGACTGTTGTAGTTTATGCAGGGCAGCTCCTAACAACACTGAGTAGCTTTATTTAGTGTGGTAGTAATACAGGTTGGAGGCTACAGGCAGGGATGTCAGAGAGTTATTTCCAGAGAAACACAAATGTCCTGACAGCCAATGGGTTCCTTTGAATTGCTAGAGAAGAAATAGGACAAGTCTGGACAAAGCTGTGGCTGAGCCAGCTGCCAGTTCATGTTTTTAAAAGCCCAATAAGAATAAATTGCTTTGATGAAGTAATTTAGCTGGATTTGGGTGGCCTGATGCTAAGAAGTAAAATGCAGGCAGAATGGGTGGAACTGATGTGTTACTCCCATCTGAAGAGGAAAGAGTCTATCAAGGTGCTCTGTAGTGACTCCTGAACTCTACCAAGCTCCTAGTTGAAGAACAAGAGTCAGAAAAAGTGAGGCCCAACTGCAGGTTTGACTTAACCCATCTCTTGTATTACAGTGAGGCATTACCAGAATAAATCCAGAATTCAGGATTTACTTTAGGTCACACAGAGAGGTGGTGCAAGGTTTCTCATCGTAAAAAGAAAGTTAAAGGGCTTAAAAAGCCAACTGGATCTTTGCAAGTAAACAATTAACTGTAAAGGCCAGAAAAGATGGGAAAAATACCTTCTGGAAGCAAAGAAACTCCAAAATATAAATGCCAAAAAGAGAACTCCTGCATACACTCCAGTAGTCCCAAACAAAGAGATTTACCTGCCACAAACTCATGCTTAAACAGAGATATCCCCAGTGAATAACCATTTCTGACTTGGTTAGAATCTGACATGCCAGATCACCTTGAAAATTCACACACAGAGAAAAGCATCACATCAGGAAGGAAACTGGAGATTCCTAATACCAGGCAGCAAACCAAATTTGTGTTATCATCACAGAAACAGAAAATAGTTTCAGATACTTTCTAACTAGTCTGAAAATGACAGCCCCTTCTCTAAAGCCCTCAGACCTAAAGCCCTGTCAAGACTGATTTATTTCTGACTCTGAAGAAGACACATTTTCAAAACATGCTTAATTTCAAAATGAGAAAATTTGCAGGTGATGCAAATGTGCCTAAAACTATCAAGAAGAAAACACAATGTTAATATAATTAAAGTTATAGCCAGTCATGATTAATTGAAGCAAGACCAAAAAGCTGATCAAGATACCTTCTTATGTGTGATTATGTGTGGAAGTCTAAGAACACACATTTTGGCCTGTTCAGGTTGTGAGTTATTGATGATGCTGTTCAGAGATGCCATTGAGGTTGACATCTGTATTGTATTTGTTCAGCAGTGTAGAGTCACAGAAAAAACTCCAGCCTCTTAATTTTTCACTTAAAAAAAAGAAAAAGGTGATTTTTACTTGTACGAAGGGCCTGGTATAATTAATTCAGCAGCTTAACCAACTCCCCCAACACCAGCTAATAAATCTTTTAGAAAACCAGTGCAAAATGCTAACTTGCTGCCCTGGAGATGTAGTCTACACACTAGTTGGTAGCAAGAGCCCAAGAAGCAGGGACAAGCAACAGATCCTATGTTGTCTTTCCTGCTTACTAATAGAAAAGACTATTCAACCTTTCAGGAAAGACTAGGATAGTATCATGTTGTGACAGAGAAGCCTGAAGGTCTACATGATACCTCCTGCCAGGGGTGCATTTGACCATGCAAGGGCAACACGTGTATATTCTGCTTGTGTTTCACCAGAAGGTGAAGGTATTCAGCTAAGAACCTAAAAGTTCACACAGTGGGGACCATTACCCTTGCAATGAGGCCTGAGGAAAACCTTCCTGTGTGCACCTTATCTATATGGCAACACACCTTCCATTATCACTGCCCAGGCAGGTACACACGTGGCTCCCTCTCCCTACATTTCTGGGACTGTTGCTTGTCACTAACAGGGAGAGTTCCTACTCCTATAGGGACAGATCCTGACACAGGACTCTGAAGTGATGAGTAAGGCTTCCCCTTCCTGACAGAGAAGATAGAAGGAATGAACTAATAGTTGCTCAGTGTTAGAAGCAACTGGAAGCAGCCACTAACAACAACTTCCTCTTGCTACATCACCAAAGGTTCTACCACGTGTACCTACTGCCAGGATTTACCAGCCCTACCATCAATAATTACATTGTGCCTCCTTAGGAGGGAAAAGCAAAAGCTCATCATCTCATTGTTACTTCTAAACTGAGACTTTTTGTGTGTGTGTTTCATAGTGGAAATCCCTGGTATTACTCCCACACAATACACAATACATCTACTCTAGTATCTGTGTCAGTGTGAACAATCAGATTTTTCTATAACAAAACTACAGAGGAATACTGCTCAAGCTGCTGCATTCCTAGAAAACACATTCTTTCTAGAAGCTCAGACTTTAAAACTGAAGTAGAGTAAACAAAGGTGATTAACATTTAAGACACTGAAAAATAAAGGATCAAAGCCTTTGCAGCTGCAAACTGGTGTAGCTTCCCTGCTACTGCTTCTACCTCTGCAGTTAGAGGAGATGTTTCTGCTGAAATCTGCCTACATTGCTTTGTTCTGTTAATACAGACAAGAATTACTAGATCAGATATAGAGTCCATTCTAATGTACTGCTTGGTGCCAAGGATATTCAGGGAACAATGAAACTGCTTTGTGTAAGGCACTTGAAAACTCTGCTCTAATCAGTCACTAATTGTTGGAAATTCTGTGAAGCTTAAGGACTGTACCTTCCCATCCATTTAATTTAGGTGCTTCTCAAAGCTCACTTGATTTGTTGTGAAATGTTCCATATGAAAACCAGATTAATTTTCTGAGTGAGGATGGAATTTTCAGCATAAAAGATTATCTAGATCATTCTGTATGTATGGTGCTATAAATTTATAAATTACCAACACGTATCATCTTTTGACACGTGAACATAAATAAATATGCCAGAGAGAGGGAAGATGACCCAAGGATTACGAACTGCAATAATCTTTCCTTAAACTGCAGAGACCTTTGACTCAGGCTCTGGATTCACAGTATTCACTTTATTCACTTTCAATAGGTCTCCTCTGGGTATGCTGTATGTTTTATGCTATGTGGGTACTATAGAGTCTGTTGAGCAAGTGGCAAGGTACAATTAATTTCTGTTTCAGTCTTTTGAATTCCCTTAAATTAAAATTTACCATCAATAACTTCAAGTCACTGCCCCATTAATGGTTTATTATACAACATTAACCCAATTTTAACACTGTACAGACTCCTTATTGGAGCAAAAAAGAAATTTAGCAAAGTTTGGTAGCATGAAGAAAAGGAGTACTGCTCATGTAATTTATTACCAGCTTTTTTCAAGAACAGTTTCTTGGACTGTTTATCTTGGCTCCCAAGTTACTTTAGAGGGAAATGAATCCTTTGGAATTTAAAATATATTTATTTGACTGAAACAATACTGATGATTCTCTCAAGTGGAACTTTCCATTTTCTTCCCTTATCCATATTTTCAAAACCAGTCAATTGCAAAAGCCCTCACATGCTAAGTCTCACAGTGCACTATCACTTAAATCACTGCTCTGATCCAGTTCTGATGGATGTTTAAGAGGCCCTGGACTAATTTTTATTACTAAAATAGATCTGGAGAGATTGCATTTCAGGAAGGTTCTCTGATTATTTTTTTGCTTTTCCATCAAAAGCCCTAGGATTATATCATGATTTTCTGAAACCAAACAGTAAGTAGACAGAACTCCACATTTCTAGTACAGCAACTAAAATGTTTAAAGCAGTATGAGTGCTTCTCCTTCTAAAATCTGAGCTCAGTGCAAAATCCCAGGAATTCCAGCATAACTCCAGAGCTAACCAAGATCAAGAAGAATCTAAACACAATTTTCAGACACAGTAAATGTGTACCTCTTCAGCAGATATCTCACTGGCTCTCTTGTACTTTGCTTGCTAGTCCTTCACTAGGAATGTGAGAAGTATTTTTACTGGTCCAGAAGTTTTTCCTATTTTTTTTTTCTATCCTTCTCTTCTACTCAGAATTCCTCAGCAGGAAAGGAAAGAGAGATCTTGCTCCCCGTTGCCTTTGGTTTTGTGTTTGAAAACTAGTTTAACCAGAGAAGAAGTTATCTAGTTTTGAGACAGAATAATGACAACTACAGTCTGGGAATCTGAATCCCTCAGCAATGAAATCCACAGCAACATTTTACACAAGAGGTGAAGTTCCTGGATTCTTTTGAGTACCTTTACTCAGTCCTTACTTTTGATTTTGTTAGAATGCTCCCAAAATACTTGCTGAAATCCCTTTTCAAAAGAACACCCAGATCCATCCCACTCCCTCAGTCTCAGCTACTACATCCCTGTTGTGCACTGCTATACCCACCCTCATCTCACAACCAGGAAACAACAACCAAAGGGACACAGCTGATGGAGTATTTCTCCTTCCCTTCCCCCACCTCTTCCTTTCCATGAACAACATTCATTTCCAAAGATACAACCACACCAACCCTTGTACTGTGAAATGAACAGCAAGTGCTGCTGTAGATGGCCTTGGAGTGGTTGACTCCTTAGAAATTGTTGGTGCACATGCTAACAAGTGTTGGGATTCACTGCTTTGTGCCTGGTGAATGCAGGTCACTTATTGACAGGGGACAGAAAAAGCAATCTCTTAACATCCTACCATGTGGAAACTGTAAAGAATTAAATAAGAAAGGCAGCAGCATTTCTCTGGCAAAAAATTCTTCAGCAAACACACACAGCTGGTCCTTTGCCAAGGGTCAGGGAAGGCTACCCGAGTGACATGTTTCAAAAGCAGATGGTTCATTTAAAAGATTCAGTCTAATTTCTGTTACCAAATCCTCTTACACAAGCAATATATTTTCAGAAAGTGCTTGAGGATTTGAGTGTTCCTCAGTTTCAGGGTTCCTATTTCAGTAAGCTTTTAAAAACACCATTTTTTAAGAAGAACCATTTTTTCAGCCCTTTCTGGGAAAAAAAATAAAAAAATTAGATCACTGGTTAGCAAAGCTGAAATCTGCAAATGATGGCATTTGTGGCAGTGGTTGGCAGAGATTTGGAGCTCCCACCCAAGCCTGGAGCTGATAGACTTGGGGCTGACCAGGATGGGAGCTGTGGATGGGATAAAAAACAAAGTTCAGGGAGGAGGGGAGGGCTGATCTTGGTTTGGTACCTGTGTAGAACTTATATTTTCCAGAAAGAGGAATCACTGACTGAGGAACTCATTGGCTGGACAGCACTTACTGATGACCAGTGCTCCAAATTAAAACCAGGAATGTTTGTAAGCAAAATACTGATTTGCAGCTCCAGTGTCAGAAAATAGCCATAATGCTAACAAAAATCAAAGCCTACACACTGGCTTATCTTTTTTTTTTTTTTTTTTTTTTTTAAATTAACACTCTCCATAGCTGTAAGAGAGAAAAATTAATTATGCCTGGCCTTACATCATCCTCAGTGTATACTGATGCAAATGCACCCTATTTTAATTCCTCTGAATGTTAGTGATAGAGTAAATGAGAGCTAGATTATGTTATACAAAAGCAATGGCAGTAATTAAACTTCATTTAATAAAATCATCAGGGATATGGAAGCATTAATGACTTACACTCTTTCTCTGCAGGGAGTGGGAGACAGGTTGGTGCACAGGAGCCTGAGCACCACTGAGATGAGATAAGAGCAATGTAAATATATAAAATGGAATGCTAAGGTAAGTAGTGTACCATATATAAAAAGTCTTAGAACGAAAGCCCCAAGCTACAATAAATTATTTACTTTAAAGCACCAGGAAATAGTACCATCTCAGGCTAGCGACAGCAAAAATATTTTCCATCCTCTGAGAGGCAAAGCATCAGCACTGAATTACTTTTTAAGTGCAAAGCTAGTTAAATGTTGTACTAACAGCCTTTGAGGAAAAAACGTTTGAACTGTGAATGGTTGCTCACTTTGCACAACCTTCTGTCCCTCTCTAAATTTATATTCACAAACAGCATTGTATTTTTACAGCTCTTGTCTGGAATCGCTGTTATCTCTGTGAATGCTCTCACTTGGCCACAAACCATATATTCATTTCTTATGACCATGGATGCTGGATGATCACCATTTATCCCTCATTTTCACCCATCCTGAGTCGTCATTTTTCTGGTAAAAAAAATGCAATAACTGTCTCCTAGTCAGGAAGAAGGAGAGGTGCCCTCTAACTTAGTTGATCAATGGTGTACCACAGTTGATAAGCTGTAAAAACTGCTTCATCAGGATGATAATTTAAAATAAAAAAGCGCTAGATTAGAAAGGAAAAATAAAAAAAGAACCACCACCACCTCACCCATTAACAAGAAGCACAATTTTGTCTTCATTGCAGTAATAGAACCCACTGGTCCATCACAAAAGCACTCCTAAAAAGCTTCCTATGAATATTAAACTTCCAATGAGTGCAAAAATCTGCAGAAAACAGATCTAGGAAATAATAAATATTTATTTTTCTTTGGACTGTGTGGTTTTATTTTGAGTGTCTTGGCTGCCTACAAAGGCTTTTCAGCAATTGATGGCAGTAATTACTGTATTTCTGCAGTTTTTCTATAGAGAAAAGTCTTCCTGTATGTATGAACCATTCATGGGAAAAAAAACCCCTAACTGGACAGCAGACATCAGCACAATGCTTCAGATTTTTAAAGGTTCTGTGTAAGTCTGGTTAGACATTTCACATTTGTTTCCAAATCACTTGTATAAAACCTACTGACAGTCTAATTTGGTGAAGCAGCACTTGCTGTGACACTTCTGTAGGAAAGGGCTGCACTTTTAAATCTTTTTTTGAATAGGACAGCCACCAGTGACTGGTATGGGAACTTGCATTTTTTATGTGTATTCTAGAGAAAGGAGCTTCTAATATTTTGTACAACATTATCTGATCATGATCATTATCATAGATCATGATATTAACGGGCAAGATTTTCTTAAGTCTCTCTTCCATACTCCCAATCTTTTCTCTTTTCGGATGCACAAAGTTTTTAGTGTTTATCTCAGCTCAAGTTTAACCCACCTATTCACCTTTGTTATCCTACCCAACCCAACAAAGCTCTACAGGCAGGGCTGAAGGAATTGGTTCTGAGTTTAGCTATATCCATATCTGTCACTTGCTAAAAAAGAGTTGAAGTGACACAGACTGAGCTTAAAACATCTGTTACATAGGAAGCAGAAGCTGAGTTATGGGATGAGGATTTATGCCATTTCCTTGAAAAAAAAAAAAGAAAAGCTTTTATGAAAATTAAATGTTGGTACTACCCATAATGTGTTGCAGAAATCCCAATACATTTGGCACAGACATGACTGTTAAGAAAAGGTACTGAGGCTGTGACAGTACATCAATGTTTTGCATTACAGCCATCAATAATAAATAATAATAAATTTTCACTTCTGCCAAAGAGCTCAGCAGTCTGCTGAACTGGTGCATTAGATATACTGCTTCTAATTAGGCAAGAAATAAAGCTTGGAGGCCAGTGACTGGAGTCTGACCCCAGTTTCACAGGCTAATGTTTGGAGCAATTCCTTCAGCTCCCAAGGAGTTACTTTTGGTTTGCATCACTGTGTCTGAGATCAATAGCTGTCCCTACAAGTACAGCAGACAGTGATTTTCCTTCACTTGACGTGCAAAGAAGAGGGGTCATGTTAGGAACACTTCTCTGGAGGAAAGACAACAGCAAAAGAAAAAAAAAAAATAGAACACACAACAAAAAGAAACCCAAAGAAAACCCAGCAGGGAAATGTTCAATCAATCCTGTAGCATTAAGGTGGCACATCAATTTGTGCAGCACTTGCTGTCACTGTGTGGAAGCTGGCATTGGTGCCACTGCTTATCCAAACAGATTTGACCTGTTTTGTGAGCAACAAAAACTCTCTCGGCACCTAGGACCCTCTTCTCCACTGTGAGCAAGTTGTATTATTATTTCTGTGACAAGAAAGAGCTATTTCAAGCTAAGGGAAGCTGTAAAAAAAGCCAGGAGCTCAATCAACAACAGGATTCCTTTCCCATCCATGTTCAAGAATGATTGAGGAGCTGTTAACAACAAGTTGGTAAAGACAATGTCAGCAGGATTGCAGACCTGTTGAGAGACAGAACCTGGCTCTTTTAGCTCCCTGTCTCCAGGAACTGTCTTCTCTTGTGTCAAACAAATATGCAGAGCAGGATACAAGGCTGTGGGGGTGTCCTCAGATTTAGACCAGGCCAGGGTGATTGTGACCAATATTGTGACCAGGATAGTGTTTTGGCATTGCTGTGCTTCTGTAATTCCTATTAAAGGGCATCTGTTTGGGATGGTACAGTAACTAGTGCCTCTTTTGAGAAGCTCCTTACATTTCTCTACTTGAAATATTGATGACTGCTTTAAACTGCTCCATTACCATCTCATATTTCATGAAAGAATTGCAAAACTATGCACGCAGAGAACTACCTAAAGCCATCTTCAAGGTAAAGGGTACAGAGGCTTTTAAGAAGAGCAAGAAATTGAGACAGTTTGTGCCATCTGTATGACCCATTTCAGAGACTCATCTCCTTGCTGGAGTTTTTCTCCCAGGTACACATTGTCCTTGACTCTGCCTCCACTGCCTGGAGAACCCTTCAGCCCAACCAAGGAATGAAGGGTGCAATGTCAGAACAGATATTTAGTCTGAACTGAATAATTCTGCGTTTCTGTAGGTTTCACACTAACATCCACTCTTCTACCTCATTTGTAACTGTGAAGCTACATATACTGCTATATATTTCAGACATATTGAAATGGGGGGTGATTTTACAGACCATATGTGCTGTAATCTCTAGGCACATCCCAGCATGTTAAGGATGGAGAATCGGATGCAGTTGTCAGATTTTGGTTTTGGTTCCTTTGTTTTTGTGTGTTTGTGTGTTTTATAACAGATTCTCCATAAAGTTAATTGAATTTTGCTTTCATGGGGTTCTACACAGATGGGTAAGTAAGAATTTTTCATGGAATTTGTCTATGGGATTAGATAAGTAAATCAATTTTCATGGAATTTTTTTTCAAAGTCATTTTCTTCTTCCCTGTTGCCATCAGATAGTCAGGATAGAATGCAGGACAGTCAGCAGATAGTATTAATTTCTAATTTTTGTGTGCTCTGGCATGCACGATTGGCTCATGAAGTGACAACAGGTTTAGACTACAATGTAGAAAGAAATCGGTATTGCTGTGAAGACTTAGCCAATTTTAGAAGCAATCTGTAGCCAAATCTTTCTGGAATTTTTGGTGAGAATCTCAGCTTGATTTTAAGGCATTAGCAATGTTAAGAACTTCACATGTGTTTTAGAGAACTAGTTGAACTATAAAGGATTCCCTGCATGGATCCCAGCTCACATATTTTCATACTTGGCTGCATGTAATTGTAGAGGATGACCTTTTCTATCTTTTGCTTTTTACAGTGCTTATTAAAAAAAAACAAAAAACAATTGTTCAAATAATTTTGGATAGCTTTTAGTGATCTCCGTGTGTTTAAAGTTGGTATCTCTGTAGATTTAAAAAGGCATTTCTCAGAAGACCCATGCACAAACCTTATGGTGGAAATAGCTCATTTTATAACACTTTTTCAAGACTGTTCGCCATCACCATTTTACTACACTAAGCATGCCAATGCCATACAGATATAAGCTCCAATTTCTGCTATAGTCTGACTGGTTTTGCCTTGTTTTACAAGTCCATTCTGATAGCCTTTACTCAACCTAAGTTTTTCTACTCTTCTTTAAAAAAAACCAAAAAACTGTTTCCAGAAGAACACTTGCAGTGCAGTTAAACAGGTTTTAGAAGAACACATTTAACGTTTAATATAACTAAGAATTATAAATATTGAAAGGAAGTGAATTCCAGATGAGGGAATGCAGAAACAGAAACCTTCAAAGATATTATCATAACATTACAACCTGAGCAGATTAAAGAAGCCAGATGATTCTGATCTGAATGTTTAGAAGTGGGGTTGCTACCTATTTGTACCAGACCATATTCACTGAAGATTGGAAACAAAAGCTAAATAATTTTGATTAATACAACCTCAGCACGAAACATCACAAGGGAGGTTTAAAAGCTGCACATGGAATATTGTTCATTTAAGGTTTTATGTCCAATGACACATTAAGGCTAAAATTTTTAAGACCTGGAAGGGTTTGGTCACTGCCACCTCCCCCAGTGGTTCACTTCTACTTGTCTCTCATTGAAATTCTAAACTGCACATTTTTTTTAGGCTAGCAGCCTGTTAAATTACTGAGACTATTATTTCTACCATCCTTAAGCGATTACCAGTACAGTGGGTTGAATGAGGAAGTAGGGAGATAACAAATCTGCAATCCCCAGCATATGGAAGATGACTACAATGTGTATATTTGAAAGAGACTGACAGCAGGCACATAATTCCTTGTAGAAAATATTAGGCTTTAGTTACAAGACTTCTCCTACCCCACATCCCAAAATACCAACACTGTAAAGCAGAAGATATTGTAATACTGATGATGATATCACTCATCAAGTGTTGCTGATTAAACATGTCCTCTACTCAGAACTTCTGCACAAAGATGGTGTATTTATTTAAAAAACAAACAAAAAAACCCCAACCAAAAATCTAATACCTCACAACACCCACACCTTCTTGATGATTACTATTCATTTCATGAATTGACCTGGACAGATACAAAAACAGTAAAAAAAAATTATATAGAGTACAGGAGAGCTACTCAGTGTTTGCTGTAACTCCACCCATGGTATTTCCAGAGGTGTGCTGGGACTAGGAACTCAACTTGGCTCCTTTAATTAAGATATAAGGGTGCTGTCAGCTCAGCTGCTGTTGCACACTGGACCAGACCACCTCTTTCCTGCTAAATGATAAACACAAGTGGGGATTCGTAGGCAGAGTTCTGATTCTGCTGTTCCAATCTCAAAAAAATATTACTAAATAAAGCCCTTAAGCAGTGTTTTACCAGTATATGCAGTGTGTGTGCTGATGCTACAACACACTGAAATATATCTGCAGACAGACAGCATCCACCTGGTTATTACTGAGCATCATGGAAAAGCAGTGCTAAAAAGCTTATCAAATCAATTGTCAAAATCAGTTATCAAAGGAAACAAACTGGCGAGTGCCACTTCTATCCAACCTAAGAGTTTATAAAGCATCTAACACCTTGGTATGCAAGAAGTCCTCAGGCAGTTGTGGGACAGGGAGACATTTCTGGATCAGTGTTAATTACAGAAGCATTTTTGCTGAATTCATTTGGCCAATACAGATGTTCTGTATACATAATAATTTTCCTGGCCATGCAAGAAAACTTGCAGGAAAATGCACATTTATATCCAGAAACTGGAGCAGCTCCCTCCCCCACACCACAACCCAAGAGATGCGGAACCAGATAGGAACATCCCTCACACCCATCTAACTTGGGAAGTTACAGGGTGCCTGCCCAAATTCGACAGGCTTAATCTGACATGGCTATTACCACATATATCCCAAAATTCTTCCTACTCTGCCTTCTCTTTCCCTCTCTGCACTGAACAGGTCCCCTTCATATTGTTGCACTTATGAAGACAAACAACAAAGTACAGGTTGGCTTTTCATGTTAGTTCATTTTGGTATATTCCAGCTTCAGGGTAGAATTATTCCCCAGTCCTTTTTTCCCCCCATTAGACACACTCTTGAACTAGATGCTACATCTCAAATTGGTGCAACTTGTTTCTCTAGAGATATAAGTAAAACTACATTTTGAAACCAGAAGAGTTAAACCAGCAGGCCCTCATACAGATACTTTTATTTTAAGCCAAATACCTTAGGAACTCGTTTTGGCTAAGGTAAAATATGCTACTCTTATATTACAACCTGGGGAATTTACATCTGTTGAACCAATTCCACAGAAAAACGTAAAATACAGCCTATGAAGTAGCAGACAAGAGTCCTTAGTGTAGTTATTTTCCTGACTTCTAGTGTTGGTTCAGGTGGTTTCACATGGAGTAATTCTTGCCCCAGAGTACATAGGAATGAGGAGCTTTTATTCTGGTGGTGGGAAACAAAAGGAAAGCAGGCAGCTAAAGAAGATTCACAAGGAAATAAAAGAATTTCAGGAAAAAAGACAACAGCTTAGGCTAAGGATTGTGTGGCTGCCCTCATTATATTCAAGCATATGTTTATTTGTCATCTGGGAACTTGGAGAAACAAAGAAGTTTTACTTACAGCATGAAAAGAAAGAGAAAATGGTAATTGTAAACTCTGTCCATTGTAAGCTAGGCTCAATACACTTGTAATTATTAATTAACTTTGCAAGTGCTCCAGCAGCACATTGAGAAAATTAGTAGGGAAAAAGAGCATTCCCTACAGACTTGGGTCTCATGGTTCAACTGCTGGCTTCAGAGCCCTGCAGAGCCCACGCTGTGACAAAAACAGCTGTGGGTGGGTTTGAGGACTTGTCCTTGCCAACTGGTGTTGGAAATTCAGGAATGACATGTCAAAAATGTAGACTGAGAAACTGGAGAAAAAGGAGAAGGAGAAAGGAAAGTGCTAACAATACCCTGTACTTCCTGCTGACACACAGAGCTTAGAAATTCCACTAAATGCCATTAATTAAAAAACCCCAACCACAGTAATATGTACACGTGTAGGTAGGGAGACATATTTAGTCCAAATTGAAGATAAAACATTTTAGGAGGGCTTGGAAGCCCACAGTCAGGTAAGCACTGCAGCTTTTATGTTTAAATATGCATTTACAATGATCAATACTTAGCAAGGCTTCCTGTAACACACAGTAAGGCTTCCTGATGTTTATGCAGACTTTGTCACTTCTGATCTAAGCACGTGTTGAGCTGACCCAGTGACCCAGATGTACAGAAAGAGGAAGCTTGCAGACAGTCTTAGGGAACACCTATTTCAAAGGATTAGCATATAAGAATGCATGGAGAAGGGATTACATTTCTGTTTAGTTTTTAATATTCCTTACTGTACACCTAAGTGCAAGCTATGTCCGCATTAATTAAAAAAAAAAAAATAAAAAGAAACATGAATTTGAATTAAAATGTTTCCTTCAGACTTCCCTCCTTAGGGGCAGGTTCTTTGCTGGTGTAAATTTCCATAATTCAAATGAGTTACAACTGCTTACACCAGCTAGACTTGGTCCCATCTATCACCTCTATTATCCAGTTAATATGGAAAATAACCTGTTCAGAGTTTTAATTTCCAAAACAATGCCATGTTACAATTCTCAGCAGAGTCAAAAGGCTCCCCAAAGCCATGTATGAGAATAAACTGTAACCTTTTAAGATTTCAAAGATGTGTGATAAATAATACTGAACTAATAATAACTCAGAAAGAGTAGCACTGTTTATCTTATTTTTCTGCTTTAGGGGAAAGAGTCTAGGTAGCAGATTTTGTCATGATTTTATTACTCATCTTCAGTTCTGCAGGTTCCCTTCTTTGTGCTCATGGATTGTAATGACTTTTGCAAGAGAAATAAATTGTATTTCCATGGGAGCACAGAGCCAGGGAGTTAGGCAAATTGCAAAAGATGATGATGAAATTTGGACTAAGCTCACAACATGCTCTAGGTCTTGATGATTTAAAAACATTCCTTTAGTAATAAAAATCAAGTCCTTAAGTGCAATATAGCAGCCTGCATGAAAACAAAAACATACACAGGATTATTCTGGTTTGATTTATAGTGCTTTTGCCTACTGGAAAACTTAGTGTGAGAAGCTTGCCAAGGTCAGTGCTTCTGCTTTCAGATTTCTTTATGAAAAAGGAAAAAGCAAGCTGCATTTTTTTTTAGTTTTTACAGGCTCTGGCCCAATGCCAACCACTAGGCATTCAAGAGGTGTTCTGTAATCCATTCAGCTGTAACATAAAGTTTTGTTAAAGGTACACTAGCATATTCTGCGCAGGCTGTGTTAATCAGTAATGTTCCATTAAACTGGCCACTGGCACATTAAAGAGAGATCTCCACACTTTGTCCCTCCTTGTAGCAAAAATATTTGACAATAACTACAGTGATACCAAGGCGTAGGTGGTCCAGTTGGGAAGAATAACATGATATTTCTCTTTAATAGTGACTTGATCAAACATGTACGAATGTTTGGTTGAGGCATGAAGGGGATTATGATAACCAAAACAAGATAATTTGCTGACAAAGTTTTTTCTTCTTCAAGAGAACACATCCTCATGTGCTAGCGTGTGTGTGTGCACAGGTACACCCCCCCACACAACCACCTCCCAGAGAAAATAACCCTTCTGCAGCCCTGCTCTGAAAGAGTTTGGTGAGGTGGAGCACTCTGCCTGAGGGAAAAACAGAAATCATGCCAGGCTTTGTCTGCTTGGGAAGAAGCTGCAACAACCAAGAGCTCTGCCTTCAAGTTTCCACCCTCAAGTGAAGAAATGGTGGCTGTGGCATGGCAGATGTTCTCCAAGAATACCTTGGTTTTCTTCTTTTTTTTTTAATACCAGCAAGCCACCCCTCTCACTTTTGGGCAGTCCCATCTGCTGTGCACTGCAATCTGCCACACAGCACTTGTATGGCAGCACAATAATTAATACAAGCCAGAGGACTGAAATGTTCAGCTCTGAAGACACCAAGCCTCCCAGTCCTCACTGCCCCAGGAAAACTGGCAGTGGGAGCTCCAGGCCAGGGTGTCCTCCCAAACACATGGCTTTCTCTGGCATGGGTGGTGATGTTAGTAAAAAGTGGCAAAAAGGAAGGCTGCTGCTGCTAGTACGTGTAGGCAAAAGGAAATGGTGCATGTGGCAAGAACTGGAGTTCTCTTTTGGGTGTTGTGTGGAGTTGTGCCTGGATGCAAAATGAAAGAATCCTAAGCTTTTTGAAAAAGATCTTCAAAAAGGCAGAGGAACAGAGAATGGCTGGGTTGGCAGGGATGTCAGGGGATTTAGTCCAACTCGAACTGGTTGTCCAGCACACTGTCATCAGGTTTTGAGTGTCTCCATGGCTAGAGACTCCAACTGACTCTCTGTTCAGCTTATTCCAGTGTTTGACCAAGCTCACAATAAATAAGTGGGGTTTTCTGTTGGGGTGAAGTTTTACATGTGTTAATTTGTCACCATTGCCTCAAAGCTCTCACAGACAGCCTGAGCCAGAGGAATGCTCTGTGGGCTCTGGCTTCATGGAAGTCTGCACAGATACAGCAATCAGCCTAATGAAGAAACATGTGCAAATTACAGTCTGCCTGAGGGGAACTGGTTTTCCTCTTCCATTTCTCTCTACTCCCTTCCAGAATCTCCTCTGGCCAGTTAGTCTGGAGAGACTAGTGTGGACATTTGAACAGATGACACCGAAATGCATGAAAGAAATTAATGTGGGGGTATATTCCTTGATGCAGCATGGCAAGGATGCTACCTGGGGCATCTGTGGAGGTGTCAGTGTTTCTTCAGCTGTACATGGAAGGTGTATCAACCAATGCTTCAGACTTTTTTAGCCTGTTGCCAGTCTAGAAGTGAAACTCTACCAGGATAATTAAAATCTGTTGCTAATTTCTTTTTTCATGGGAGAAACAAAGAGAGTATTTTGGCCATTCCTGGAGGTTTTCTCCTCTTCTTGAAACAACACCATCACTAAAATTGGCAGCTCTACTTCAGTGAAGCCCTATAATAAATTTTTGGTGGTTTGCACCCACTGCCTCCAGCATTGTGCAACACAAACCAGTCCTTCAGAGTCAGAAAAGATGCCTCAGCCTGGGCTCAGTAACCAGTCCTGCCCACCACACTTATTGGCACTCGCAGTACCCTAGAAGGCTTTTAGGAGATCATGTCCAAGCTTTCTGCTTTCCCCACCTTTTTTTCCTCAGTGTCTCACGTGTGTACTCTTGGGAGCATTCAGAGCACAACGTGCTACCCGAGTGCCTACAAATCAATAAAGATTCACATAGGATGAAAGCTAGGTCACACCCAGACACAGTAATCCATTGTGACATGGATTCCACACAAAGACAGAGCAAGGCAACTGCTGCATGCTCCAGGAGGAACACCAAGCTCCTGGGTGGCTGCTGAAGCTCTCCAGCCCAGCTACAGATCTGCCTTGCTGTAGTACCCAGGCCTTCAGAAGAGCACAGCCGGAGGTAACGTGGCCACCGGCACCGTTCCTGCTTTTGTTCTGCTTCTCACCTTCACTTCACTCGATGAATCCTTCCCTTTGAGGCAGGCAGACAAAATGACAGATCCCAGAAATCACCTGCTGTGCTTCTGCTCTGACTTCCCTTCTGTCTTACCCCAAGGCAGGACAGAACATCCCTTAGATGTAGAGCTTATTCCCTCCTCCCACCCCGTCAAATTTGAAAGACTTCCACGGCTAACTTCCAGCAACAATCCCACATAAGAATAAGCTTTTCTCTCTTTGCCCTAAAATATGTTGAAATGAAGTGACTGTATCAAAGAACCAAATTAAAGAAACCAAGACACAGCAGTCACCAGGGAAGGATAATACAGGACAAGGTTTATGTTGTCTTCAAAGACCTAAAAGCAGCGTTTGAAAATACTAATATTATGTGGTCAGTAAGATGACTTCTGGAAATTGGAGATACAAAATCTTATCCCTTCCTTGATTTGTTAATCCTCAGCAACAGAAGGGTGTGAGCAGGACTATTATTAAAGCCATCTGAAAGGAGGTAACTGAATTTTAATTAGATGATGGTATGATTGTGTGCTAATTTTGACAAATGCTTTGGTGACTTGTTTTTTGGAACAACAAAAAAAGGATATTATGTTTCTTAGAAGTTTCATTGTTTTGATATCATTTGTCAGCTCAATAACTCAGGCCCATGCTCCTGCTCTCTATATCATCTAGAAAAGATCATCTAAAAAAAATGAACATTCATTTTCCATAGTTATAGCTATAAAATTGCATGAGAAATTTTAGTCACATCAAATCATTTGCTCTTTTACGGGATGAAACACAGCAACAAAACAGTCCATTATTTATAATCTGGAAGAAGTACTTGGAGAGGAACCTGATTCAGAATTAAAAGCAGTTCTAAACCCAGCCCATTCTTTCTTTTTTACATGTCATAGCTGCTGTAGCAGGCTAATTTTAAACACATCTGACACACTATTCAAAATAGTGAGATCAGATTTCAAGGGTTCACATAAACCATCAAGAAAATTCCACTTCTTTTTTTCTTTTCCTAATGAGTGCTTGAAAATAATTATAATTTAAACGTATTTGAATGTTTGTCCTCCAAAAAGGAACTAACAGAGAATGTGAAGGAATAAGCAGCTTTTAGAGAGGAGAAGGTAGTCCGGGTTGGCCTATCTGACTGCTGAAGGCAGAAGACATCCTGCCCAGCTATAGGATGCTCCAGCCTCCGCTCTTCACCACACTGAGCATCTTATTTGCATTGCTGGTTAAAATTCTTGTGAGAATTGAAGAGGCAGAAACTGAGGCACCCACCACATAAGAAGCCTCAGCACAAGCAGGGGAACTTCAAAGTGGGAGCTGCTCAGCAAGTGCAAGGCAAAGCTGCTGGGGAAGTGCACCCTGGCTGTCCCCAAAAAAGCCAGCTGGCCACCATCACTGGAAACTGAAGCCAAAACCCAATTTAGAGCAGATCACAGGCAAAGATTTTGCTGTGCTCCATATGGAACAAGGGGATGACATCAAACTCTGAAACTTTATATTTGTATATAAGGTACCTTGAGACTGGGTGGAAGGCCAAAAAGGAAAGCTGAAGATTCTGCTCTTAGGAAAAGCCATGCAAATGTTGATGCCAGCAAAAGCATCACCTTATTTTTTTCTTCTTCAGTGAAGTAAATTAATTTACATATGAAGTACATCAAATGTATTTGCCTTTCATAACAGCATATTATCTTACTACCAAGTAAATACAGATTGCAGAAACCTAATTGGACTTTAACAACTTGTGAAAAATTCTGAATGTTACTCTTCATATATGTAAATGTTTGATTTTGTTTAAAAACCAGTCCCCCACCAAAGGGAAAAAAAAAATGATATGTTTTATGTAAAGGAAGCTAAACAGAAATGGCCTCTTGGACCCTCAACATATAATGCAACCTCCAGCAGCAGAAATGGATGATGTTTACACACCCAGCTGAGTGATGTATTGTGTTAGCCAGAATCTCACAATTACAGACAATTACCTTGGTTTTCTTGCACCTGCTGCTTACAAGGATTCTTTGTTAGATGGATTTCTTGAGGAGGGAAAGAATTGTTATATGTAAATCTCTAGTGTCTCCTGAAGTTAAAACCCCCCTAAAAACAACATTAAAAAAAACAAACAAACAAAAACCCAATTAAAAAACCCCCAAAAAACCAACAAAGCAACCAACCCAGCAGAACTACAAGAAATCACAAACAACTCCTAAAACATCATCATGACAAAACAAATCCTGAGCTAACTTAAGATGCATGACAGTAGAGGAGCTCTAAGGGTAGACAGCTTCTCTGTTCAGAAAGAAAGAAAGAAAAAAAATCACTATTTAGTAATATCAGTATTTTGAGCTTCTGCTTTATGCAAACATGCATTGCAGGGATGAGGTTCAAGAAATTCTTCTCCACCCACTTTTTTTGTGAATGTGTTCCCTGCAGCACTTTATAACAAGTCAGCTTTCTGTGGTCAGGTAATACAAGAGTTATCCTTGTTCTTCAAAGCATGAAAGAGAAAGGTCTGCCAAGAGATAACGACCCTTATCCCTAGATGCTGCTGCACAGGGAATGTCAGTACTCTTGACATCCAGGCTGAATAATAATTTCTGTTGTTAAAGAAACTCGTGGTCTTTTTTGAAAGGCTGCAATATTGTCACCACTTAAAGCAAAATGCTAGAAGTTGACAGTGACAAAATACCTATGATCAGAGACACGCTCTTTGCTCAGCTTATATATTCCTCTAACAGGCTGGATAAGTTACTAACTCCTGAACTTTGCCACTCCCTTTCAAGCATGTGTAACACTCTAGAAATTTTGAACACCCAGCCAAAACTCTAACAAATGTTGTAATGTTAGGCTCATGCCACTGCCAAAGAAGCAGCACTGCCACATGCTGAACTGCGAATACTTGGCCATTGATGAAGCAGAGAGAGAAATTAAAAAAATGTCCTCCCACCCCAAAAGCCTCTGCTAACCTTAGTCCACTCTGACACTCCTGATCCTATGGGCTCTGCTCCCTCTGTAGTGAGTGCTCTCTTTTTTCACCCACTAAGTGAGAAGCTTTCTTTGGATTTCCTTGATAAGCATCCAATGCCAGATACCCAGGCCCAGAAACTAATGGCTTTCTTCAGAAACAGGAGTTTCTTC
Source organism: Phaethornis superciliosus (assembly GCA_023637945.1). NCBI lineage: Eukaryota > Metazoa > Chordata > Aves > Apodiformes > Trochilidae > Phaethornis > Phaethornis superciliosus. Next base: position 30,910,026 of record JAJQWJ010000008.1, read on the forward strand.
TGCTGCAAACCAATTGCAGTTTAACTGAACTAATTGCAGCTCAACAGAATATTCTTTCCTTGAAAGAGTATGAAATTACATAGACAAAACTATATTTAAAGTAACCTTTCTAAAGGAAGTTCAGGTACTTGAAACCTACCAAGTGGCAGATCAGTCTGGCACTTGACCTCAGCTCAGCCCCCTTGCATGTTCAGGGTATGATGCAATCTTTAATTATATGGTTACTTAATTATATTTCCACAGAAACTCAGATTTCTTCAGTCAAGTGGGGTACAGAATGAAAGCATATGGCTTTAAAAATGTATTTATGGTAATTTAAAGAGATTAAAAAACAACCAGTTCTGAAAAGATCATTTATCTCAGCAGTAGCAGATGGGGCTCCTGCTGAGATCAGGACTTCACTACACTCTGCTCTGTACATGCACATTAGATCAGGCAGCAGTTGTTCCAAAGACTTCACAGTCTAAGTAGGACAGTCAGGCAAAACTATAGGAAAAGGAATTATTTCCTTCATATTACTAACGGGGAAGCAGATGTACTAAGCACAAATAAGGTAAAACAAGGTCAAGCAACTGAATTGAGTTCTGCTAGGATGCAGACCAGCTCTGATTCATTATCACTGGCCCTCTGGTCTTACACTACTTAGAGCTGCTGGTCTGCGAGAGGACTATGGTTCTAGAGATTCACAGATTTTGAAGTTGGGAAGTATTATTACCATGAACTCAGTAAGTCTCAGTATGTTCCCAGTATATCAGACATGCTGCTCTATTTGTTTATCAGTGTTACAACTGGAATAACTTTGCTTTTCCCTTCATGGCCAAGCCAAACCAAGTTCCTCAATTAACATTATTCTAGCAGATATTTTTATTTCACTGCATAAAATCTAAAACTATCAATTAACATTTCCTCTTATGAGAGAAAAGGTCAGTAATGGCTTCACAAAACAGAATAGGTTTAGCAGCCTTAAAATTAATACTTTGCCTGGTAGACATGTTACCCAAGTACAACATGTTTTAATTGAAATAACAACATCTTTGCATCAGACAGGCAAACCACTGCTAACAAGGGGCTTGAAGTTAGGGCTGGTGATAATTTGCCTCTGCTGGAATCAATTGCACCTAATAAAATCATGAAGTAGTCTAGATCTAATACACTGGATTCAAGAATTTCAAGACCTGAAAGAAACTGGATGAGAAAGGACCACTGAAGTATTACTTACCCAGGAAAAAGGTTGTCAGAGACCAGATTACCTCTAAGCCACTAAAACCTTTCAGTTCACAACTTCTAGGCAGTCTGACACAAGATTTCTCAGTTCTCTTTTGCCTTTCTCTCACCTGTTGTCTGAGGAGCAGTTAGAGGGAGTTCTTTTGAAAAGTATGTGTGGGTTAGAGGAGATTCTGAATAGAAAATGAGTTAATGATGAAATGTTACTGTGAAGAATGTCATTATGCTTGGTTACCTACATGGTCATCTGACCTGAATTTGGGAAAGTTGGAGTTACAGTATTTTTATTCACTTTTTGGTGCGTGTTCCAGGTGAAGTAATACAACTCAGTATTCAGTTTGATCAGTATGGTTTAAAAAAAAAGTTCTGAAAGCCAAATCTTACATTTCCTTCACATATATGAACTTGCAAGCCAAACTTTTGTCTATGAATCAATATAGCCAACTACAGTCCTTTTCAGTCCTCAGTGATATAGGTGGTGTATAGAACACAGATAAACTCATTGGCTAAAACAGAAAAATCAGTCTCGTATTCTGCATGTAGCTAACCATCTGTTGACATGCCTGGAAAACCATCTCTGGTTTTTCAGACATGGTTAACAGACAAACCATGTCTGTTAACCATCCATGTTGACATGCCTGGAAAAATCTTGCCAGTGTCAACTTCTACTAATTTGAAAATGCTCCCATATCTTTCCAAAAAGGAAACCTGATTCAGTGCAGAAGAAAAGCCTTCAGTCCAAATAGACTTACTCAGACCTTTTGTAATAATTTCTATCAGACTTTGACTCAGAAGTAGCATTCCTAATATGAATATCTTAATGAAATTGTTATAATCTTCAGGGTCAAGCCTTTGAATCTATAAGGGAAGCTTGCAGCCCAAGTCTGTGTCTCACAGCTCTTTATTGTAATTGATAGAAGTGGCAATCTTCCTTTACACTAACCCTGCAGTGCTCTGAAAAATGAAACCAGATGGTTTAAATAGAATAGGAAAGGGATGTAGAAAGTCACAAGGCTGGCAAGATTACAACTTTTATAGGATGGACATAAAAAATTGTTGCTTTTAGTGCAAAGCATTGCATTCCAAGACAGATTACAAGATACACAAAAGTGATAAGACAGTGTTGGAAGTCTTGTACGCAAAATAATCTTAATATAGAAGAACCCAAAAAAGGCAAAGAAACTTACAGATGCGTGGTACTTCAAAAGATTTTCAAAACTCACTTGTCTTCAAGCAGCATTATAACAAACAAAAAACCCAACAAAACCCCACCCCTCACCACCAAATTAAGTCCCTTACCTGTGTTCTGGAAGTCTTTTAATAACAGGTCTTCTTTTCTGTGATCCTTTTATTTCTTCATAGAATTCTTAGGCTGGAAACATCTATAAAATACCAGAAAAAAAAGTTCTATAGCTAAATAGTTCTAGAGCATTGCAGTGCAGAATTCCTATGCAGAAGGAGATTGTGCTCTACAAGATATTCCCAAACAAGAGTATTTGAACCTGCCTTTCAAGATTAAATTAAGGTTTCAGTATCAGTCCTCAATGCAAGCTTGAAGACTTCAGCAGCAAGAGCATAAAATCTTCAAAAGAAAACAGACACCACTATTTGCAAAAGTTAGTCATGTTATTTTACACAGACAGGTAACCTCCCATCAAGCAGGCAGAGCAGACAAGACATTGAGAGCCACACAATCATTGTCTTTGAGTAATTTGGAGTCAAATTTTGTTACATATTTTTTTTATTTACGTATATTTTGCTCCGTATATTTACCTATCACAGTGAAGCCAACGTCAATATGGTCATTACTTTGGTTTTTACTTTGAAATTTCAGCCTACAAAGACTGTATTTCTTTTCTCAGCAGCTTCTGTCTTTCAGATAAAAATAAAAAAAAATCTGCCTATCCACATTATATTCAGAACCATGCAAGTCCTTAGCAGGTAATTAGATGTAAAACAATACAGGCTGCTCATTTGGCTGAAGTGAGGAAAATATTATACTGAACAGTAAGGGATGATTAGCTCCTTGAATACCAATAAAGGATTCAAGCAGAGAAAGTCAGCCTTTAAAAAAGAAGCAGAGACACAGCCTCATCATGGTGTACAGTTTTTAACATAAAGAAATAAACCACTATGTAATACATCACCTGTTAGACTGCAGAGGGTTTAAAAAAACCTGTTCTCTTTCATCCTCACATATCTTTTCCATACTACATAACCCCCAGCACTGAATTCCTCCTTTACAACATGCATACTTATTCCATAACTCTGTCAGAGGCTCACATTGCTTTGATTGCCCTCCCTACTAGCCAAGTGTTTCAGATTATTTCCAAAGGACCACATCATCAAATCACAGCTCATGCTCTCTCTGCTTAGGACATTAGTGTTGTCAGAGCCTGCTAATCAAGTGTCACCAGCAAATATATATTTCTGATACCAGAAACTCTCCTCTGGAGTGGTCAGAGCAGCTCTCTGATTTAGAGAAGATCAACTGAGTCATTGGTTGGTTTGGGGCAGCAGGCAAGGTGCTGGCCTGATGGATTAAACTGCATGAAAGAGAGGAGATGATGGGGGTTAATTTCTAAGAACTCACTCCACATTAGCTACACCAAGAACATATTGCTAAGCTGAATGAGCCTCACTTTTATGGTGTCTTCTTTGGTCAGTTTTCTATCCTGCTCCATTTGTACCACAGGGTTTCAGTCAGTCAGTAGTGTTTTGATAGTTGTGCTAGTTTATATAATTGCTGCCCTTGGCTGTTCATTTCTGCCCATTTTATTCCTCTCTCATTCCAGCTCAGTCATTTCTGCAGCTGAATTTTTTATTTCACTTTCCTAGGCGATCTGGCTGGAAGTTAACAGCACAAAATGGGTTATTTTTCTGATGAACCAGTTTTCTGAACTTGTAGACTCTACATATGCAAAGAAAGAAGAGGAAAATGCATGAAAAATTAAAAAAAAAAAAAAGAAAAAGTGCCATGCTACTGAGTGCCTAAATCCAGCCTGGCTGCAAACAGGAGGACCTCCCCAGTATTCTTCCATTGGGAATATTCTAAAGTCAAAGTAATAGTCAGTGTGCAGTCACTGGCTCCTGAAGCATTATTTCCCTTCAAAAGGTGCCCAAGAGTTTCCCTGGAGCCCATCTGAAGGGACAATGGTTATCACAGCAGTTATATGCTGACTGGTGGCAGACCACAGCCCCAGCAGAGGTGGTGGCAGCAGAATATGGAGAACAAGATGGGACATCTTCATTTGTACCAGATCTGGATCTGCTTCAGTAGGAAGGGTAAAGGAGAGATTCATCCTAGATTAGTTCTCACTTCATCTGCCTGCAGGAGACTTCTCAAGCCCAAGAAGGGCCAGATAAGCAGTGGGACATGAGGAAACATCAAATTCTTATGCTAGCATTGCTAATCCAATAAGAGAACATTAGTTAAAGCAAATTGCTGCAGGCTATGTATTCAGCCTTCTCTTTGGCAGCCAGGGTGCAGGGGTCTTCACTAGCAGAAGCAGCACTTTTTGCTCTTTGCCTGTGTTTCATCCCTGCCCTGAACTCCACAGCTCTGATTTCTTCTGTTAACACAGCTTAAAAACATGCCTGTAATGAGGCAGTATTTTCCTTCAACTGAGATTAATTTTTAAAACAATGCTCTGTATGTAAAGTTGAGCTAGATTTATTTTTCTATTTACAAAAAATTAAAGTTTACTCCTGGCAGATGATGATGGAGAAATGGGTTAGTGGAAAGCAAAGGCATATTCTTCCCTTGACTTGTTTTGTCCGGTCATTTTTCCTCTATTTGCCAGAAATTACAAAGAGATTGAGTTCAAAGGCATCACAGTGAGTCAGAGACTGATTTTCCAGTTGCCTTTGCTCTGGGTGTATTTACACACTGGTTGTAGCAAGCGCTGTGGCCCCACACCAGAGCCAGGCAAGCCTGCTCTTCCACCAGCATCCTTCCAGCACCTGAGGAAACAGGAATTCCCTGCTGGGTGGGACCAGCTGAAACCTCACACGTTAAGCAGAAAACACTTTTCTATTGACACAAAAGACTTTTTTATCAGTATTACATACTGTTCAAACACAGCCACAGACCCTGAGCCTACCCTCCAGACTGCTGTTGCTGCTAATTCAGGCTGTGGTGGGTGCAGGTGGACCTGGAGCTTCCAGGACCCCCCTGGTCCCTAGGGTAGCAGTGGGGCAGCACCAGCATGCAATTAAAAGAGACTAATGAGGTGCCTCACCCTGCTCCTCCACACCCTTGGCACCTACTCCTGTCATTTCAGCTGGAGCCAACCCTTGTGCTGCTCTAACCCCGGGGTGAACCTGCTCAGAGCAGAGCTCTGCCAGAAAACTCACCCTGCCACACCAACAAAAGGAAACTGGATGAGGTTTCTGCCAGGTTTCCTCCCTCCACCACCACTTTCAGCTGAGTGCTGGTGCTGAGGAGAGCCTTGGACTGGTCCTGAGTTCAGGCAGATTTGGATAGAACTTTGTCATGGGGTCAGCTGGGCATCACACCACATCCTGGTGAGGCTCTGGCAATTTTCATAGCTTGCTACAGACCTGATGGGGGGCTGGACAAAGGTATCCTTGGCCAGCCTTGAGGGTGCTCTTATTAAGGCTTCCACCAGGAAAAAGCTGCCCTGACACGACTTGGTGGTTAATGCTGGCAGATGAGCTTCACACTCCCTTTTCTAAGCATGGGGTGAAAAGACCCTTTAATTAGTAAGGGGGTTAGAAATAGAGGAGTTGCTCATATCAGAAAACAGCTGCTATGGCACAGCCGTTTTGCAAAGTTTCCAAATTTGGAATTTTGACAAGTGTATTGTTGCCCCTGTGGCCATTCTAAAGAAACAAGAGAAAACACAGATGTGGAGAAAATAATAGCTAACTCATAGTGCCAGGGAGGGAGAGCTCTAGCATGAAACTGGCTGTGAAAGTGAACAGGGAAGCTAAAAGCACAAGAATATCCACCTGAAACACAAAAGATACTTTGGTTTTCGTCAACAGAGTCACACGAGAGACAGCAACCTGGTATGCACACAGAATCCTTCTTCCACTTGGTAGGAATGCTCAGGTCAGGAGCTCCCTCTGGGCTAATTGCTTGAGCCTAAAATGGCAACACTGGTGTCAGGGAGACTGTTCCCATCCCTTACAACCCTGGCACACTCCCTAGGCTGTAACTAGCACAGGGTCCGTAGGCAGGATCTGACCTTTCTAGAAGAGATGTCACACTGCAGCAGAGGGCAACCAACATTGCTGCTTCTTCAGCTTGCCATCTGAAGAAAGTTAAGGCTCCCATTTACTTTTATTTTTTTTCTTTTTGGATGCAAGCAGCTTGTATTAACCAGCTGCCATTACTTCAAATGGCAAGTGTGATCAGGGGGGACTGGTTAGTAACATGTGTTGTCCTGTTTCTGTTACCGTGTTATCTTGTGCTAGTGACAGGGACACAAACACGTCTTTTGCTAAAACACTGCTGATATTTGAATTCTTGCATATCAGAAGTCCTAAAAACAGTGTTTCTCTTTCTCTCCAGCAAAGAAAGAGGAGAGAGGGAAAAGAAAAAAAGAAAGGGTGTGTGGAGTCCCTCACCTGTAAGATCTTTCTTTTCCACCCTGACAATATTTGTGTGTGTGAACTACAGTAGCTTTTTTTATTCTTGCAAACTGGCCACTCCTAACTGATGAGCTCACTGCTGTTTATGTCCTGATGAGACATTAGGGCAGAAACTCAGCAACAGCAAATAACACAGCTTCAGTGAAGAAAGGGAGCAGTGGTGATTTATGCCAGCTACGAGTCTGGATTCATCCTGCTTGAAGACAGAGCTGATTCCAGTAAGGAACCTCACTCAGCTTACAGGCAAGGGATGAAGCAGCATTTCAGTGGACTGGGGGGTGGGGAGGAAACCACAGACCTTTCCAAATGTACAGAGAAAAAAATTCAAAACCACTGGCCTTGAAAGATCTGTTGTAAAGAAGCACTACCCTTAGTCCTAAGAATTTTTTCAGAAGACTCACATAGGCCAGGGCAGCATTTGATTGCTTCATGGGGGGAGTATAAAAATGCACACCCAGAAGCAGCAGGAGAGGCAGAGCTCCTCAGCCAGCAAAATGCCTTCTGGAGCTCAGTGCTACTGGAAGAGTGAGCAGTGCAGGGTGGAGTGACTGCAGATTTCTACATCTGCTGAAGAAGTGCAGTGCCTTTTCCCTGCGGGAGGAAAGGAATGTGGAAGTAGAGCCTCCTCCCATCAGCCATCTGCTGCCCTTTCCCTCTGGAAGGCACACAGCCTGCACAGATGCCATGCAGTACATGACATAACCTCTTAGGGAAACAACACACTAATTCCTGTTGTTTAACTGATATTAATTGTGTGTGCTCATTGCACTCTAAGAATCCTCTCTTGGAGCAGCTATGCCCTTATTGCAAGTATCACTACGACTCCATCATCATTCCCTGTGTCTGAATTTCATTTTGTATCGATCTGGTTGATGCAGCTTTTAATTCAGATTCCAGGACACCACAGTTAGTTCTCAGCATTTAATCCCATACAGTTAAATTGGGCTTTCTCACTAGTTTAGCACACCAAAAATTTGTTTTCATTTTGCCCTTACAGACATGACTACAGCTCACACTTGACAGCCAGGAAGGTTTCTTTTCCAGCATTCTATAAATTACAGTTTGCTTTTCAGAACTCCCACTACATGCCACTCCTACTGCTCAGTTGTTAGGCCCCAAGAACATTAAAAAAAAAAAAACAAACCAAAAAAAACCCCCAAACAATCCCCCCCCAAACAAACAAACCCCAACAGAGGGTGTCAAATAACACATTTAAAGTAAAAATTCAGAATAATATTAACTGCAAAAGCACATCATTTAATCCTGGTTCAGAAAAAAGTCATGTTCATACCTGGGCAATAGTGCTTTTAATATTGCTACACTTTGTAAGGGCTTAACTACAAGTTAACTACAAGCCCCTGCCATGCTGTCACAAGGAGAGACAAACTTTGAGGCAACCATGGGGAATGTTAACACTTTGAAAAGTTACTTTCTTCAGTAAGTAACTTTCCACTAACTAGTTTCCTGTTTACTGGGAATTTAAAAATCCATTTTGGCATTTGTCTTGTGTAGGACTGGTTGAAATATTTTGTAGCAGGAAGAATGACTACGTGAACTGCTCTTTAACCAAAATGGAAAATTTTGTTGTTTTTGTGTTTTTTTTTTTTTCTCCAGGGACAGTAAATATTTATTCAAGGTAGGTGGGAGGTGGTAATAAATAAAACCAAAAACACACAACAAAGAATTTTCCCCAAAAACACACAACAAAGAATTTTCCATTTTCCTGCAAATTCTACAAGTGTTTTCTCTTGATACATTTTATGACAGTCATTTGGAAATTATTCAAGTCTGACATTATAAACACTAAACTTATTCCATAGCATAAACTATCTTGAAAAGATAGAAAAAAGGAGGATATTATTATGAGAAAAGAGGATATTATTATGTCTTCGAAAGATACCTATTATCCTTCCAAATTAGAAGGGAAACAAAACAAATAAAAAATAGGAAAAAAAAAAGAGTTCTCAGAGTAAGGATTTTGTCTCCTGACTGATAATTAGGTTTTAAGGTCTCTGCACTTTTTTGCTCCATGACTGATCTGCTGAATGGCCTTGTACAAGTCACTTATCCTCTTTATGCCTCAGAGCACATACAGCTGAGTGAGATATACACTGGCTATAACCATATGTCATTATGCCAGTGCAATGCACTGTGTCAACCTGAATATTATCTTATTCTACCTCCATGGAATACTTCCCTGCAGATTTTTCTTGCCTACTCAAGTCTCCCATTTGCAATTGACAATAAATGGGGTAAGGAACATTTCCTGGTCAAAGTTTAGAGGAATTACCCCTTGCCTCCTTCTCCCAAACAGCAATCATCATCTTCCCCTTCATGCCTACACATCTCCCATGACTGATTCGTGGAGCCAGAGCTGTACACACACTGCTAAAGGCAAAGGGCAGCTGTTGTTTAAATATCTGAGGTACAGCTTTCAGCTGCATAAGCTGTTGTGATCTCCTGTTCTGAGACAGCAAGGAAATTCAATACCTGATTTCATGCAATAGCAGAGAGATGTGATTGAAATGACAAATACACAGAGCAGCCACTTCCCAGGAGGGCAGGGTGCACCAGCATGTAGGCAGCAGCCCCTGGGGTAGGGTTCTGAGGGGCAAGACCAGGTAAATAACATTTTCAGGTCTATTATTTTCAGCTGCCTCTGAGATTTTGTGAAGCTGATATAGCTCAAATCTCTGCAGGTAAAATGTACCCTCCAGTTATGGGGCTTCCCTTCTGAGGAAGCTGCAGGCTTAGATGAGCTTTCCCACTTGACTGAAGCCCTTTCCTGCTAACTAAAGATCTACATGTGTGCTATCAGTTGCACCACCCTGGAAACACATTGTCTATTAGCAGCAGAGCATTAGAAGATATTACTGTACAAAACTGCAAAGTCAGAGAGATTATATTAAGCACACATTAAGATACCTGACATTAACTACAGCTTGTTTACACAGTCTTGTAACTAACCCTAACCTAATCTTCCCACAGCTTGCATGCTTTAAATGCCTTTACTGAAGTGGCAGGTTTCCATTCCACTGCTACCTGATAGAGATGTGAGCAGGAAGAATCTGGAAGCTGCAGCTCTCTGCTGGCCATATGTTACTTGCAGATGCAGAAGACTTACCTATTAAAATTCAGAGCAGCTGTGTTCAATGATAAAATGATAACTGGAGTCAGCTCTTTCTCCCAGGAGCAGAGCTACCATCATCTGTATAAGCAAAACACAGTGAACTAAATAGGGACTCATAGGCAGCCAGAGGAAGGACACAGAATCCCAGGAACTGGTTTGGTTTGCAACATTTATTCAGGTCAGCCCACAAGGCGAAGAATCCTTAAAGGACTTGCATGCTCCACAAAATCACTTATTTTTAAACATTCTCAGCACTTTCTTCACTCTGTCTGCCTGGAAAGTTCCCTTTTCAAGTTGCCATTCCTATTGGAAGCACTTGTATGCTTACTCTTTCCAGTTTCAGCTCAGCACCCACTAGTTAACCAGCACCTTATCCTCTCCAGTAGTACAAGCAGCCACCCAAGCTGCTTCTTCCTTTTCTCCTCTTAAAATTGGAGCTGAAAAATGAGATGTCACACCAAAAGATCCTGGTCTAGATTTCACGTTCCCTGTTGTTCAGAGTGTTGTTGATTTGCTGAGTTTGGATTCAGACCACTTTAAAAAGGGCTGTGACCAACAGCTCTTTTAACATCTGGATCTCAAGCTCCCTCACCCAAACTCCCAGTATGTTTGGATATACTGTCATTATCCATTTTATTCCAAATCATGCTGCCCCTCACCATGATCTCTGGTAGCATTTGATAGTGACTTCCAGTATTTGCACTTTCTGTTGCCATTTCCATCATGGTAACAAGAGTGTGTTTTGTGAGCCAGCTGACCCCTTATGCTGGGGTGCACGTGCTCCTCTCTGGATCCATCTTCTCTTGACTGATATTGCTTTCATCAAGGATTCAAATCCATGAGTGGGAAGAGGTTAGAGCCATAATGCATCTGCAGCATGTTTCTTCTTGTGAACACTTATTTCCCTCCCCTCTTGTAACTCATCACTTTAATTAGGCCCTGAAACAAAACCACTTGGGCTTAGTCAGCAGGTGACTGGTGTTCCCAAGCTGAATCCTTTCCCCAGTAAGCTACTAGCATCCATCCTGGTAGGCACGTATGTCAGCCTTCTGCCTTGGGGGGAGATAGACTGGCATGGGCTGCCAGGGTTGGGTGAGTAAGCAAGAAACTCCTTTCTCATGTCACTGCACATGGGCAGCTGAAGGTTGCACTCTCCCACCTGAGAATTTTAGTGATTTCCTCATTTCTTCTTCTCTTGGGCAGTGAGTCTAAAGAGGGGTGGCAATAAGGCAGAATAAGTCCTCATTCTTCCTCCCTGCTTTGGGCAGTCTCCACTATCCCAATGCACAGAGCACCTCCATTTAATTTCCTCCAAGATCTACACTCTCCTGCTGTGGGAGATCTCCACTGCTCCCAGCTCACTGTCAGATCCAGATCTAAAGATGCTCTCAGTCTGGTCCTGGAGAGCACTAAGTCACAATCAACAGGCTTTTGATTAACTTTAGAGTCTCAGAAATGAAAGATCTTCCCCAAATGCTGTGTTTTTGCCATTCCTAACAAGCATGAAAAGCTTCGAGTGACGCAGATAGGGATGAATGTCTGCAGTGGTCACAAGACCATTCACACAGATACATTCTATATGCAGGGATGTTGCTTTTACAAAAAAAAAACCCTCATGCCAAAATAGGAGACTCATAAGCCTATCTTCCTTTAAATATCTGCTGTTGCCAGAGGATTTCTAAATGAGAACCTAGGCCTTTCTATTCTGACCAAATTTCTATTCTGACCATTCTATTACTATTCTGACCAAAATGTCAAGGTGCCACATCATCCTCTGTATCTCTTACTACAGCATTTTTTTTCATTAACTTGTTGTATGTGTGTGTAGCAAGACACCTTGCTTCACTTGTCAGTCAGTGCCTGCCAGTGAGTAAATAGTAATTGGTGACTGGGAACAGTGACAGTTTTCCTCAGGAAGATAGAAACCAACAGACTCAGGTCTGTGTAGTCACTGGAATTGCACCAGCACAGTGACCAGAGCAAATAACAGCCAAGAGGCACATGCTGGAAACCCCACCAGAGCAATTGCAAGCTCCTAGCCAACCCTCTATCCTGTGACAGTTCATGCATCCTAATGATGCCAGTTTTTTGCTAGAGTTTGCTAAATTTTATGGCTGTCATCATGAAGAGCAACAACCATTCCTCCAGTTCATAACCTTCTACACTCCTTAAGCTCAAGAGCTAGGAAGCATTTTATTTCTTTTTCTCTCCTGGAGACTTACCTTCCTGTTTTTTATTCACATAACTGCTCTCTACAAGTTATCCTACCACCTCAGATGTTTCCAGCCTACATACTATTTCACTTATTCCCTCCCTTGTAAGTCAGAAATGTTTCCTGAAGCCTGACTCTTTTGTATGGTCTTGTGCCAACACAACCTGACAAGGAAAAATCCATAGCTTTTTGGTTTTCACAACAAAATTTATCACTTCATTCTGGTCTTACCAAACAAACAAGCAATGGAAAAAACCTTTAGGAGAGCCTTCTGAACTAGGGTTCAGTATTGTTGTGCATACAAAGAGTAATTATCTGTTCAGAGAAGCTGTGAAAAGAAGAGCAAGACAGAAGAGCTGAAGGGCCCAAAACTTGCATTCAAAACAGAGTAGCAACAAAATGCTCCAGGGAGCAAATAGTTAGGACAATTCAGTACAGCACCTGCCTCCTGTTTCTACTCAAAATGTATTTCATGTATCATGAAAAAAAAAATAATATTTTCTAATAGTCTTGGAAAACTCCACTAGCTGTTCAATATTATGTTCACAAGGTATTTTGCTAAGTTCTGTTCCCTCCTCTTTGCAACACTGAAATCTAAAACCTGAGAAATACCAGATTTTTACTGAATCACTTCAGAGGTCTAGTTTAAATCTGAATGAAGTTATAATAGCTAAAACAAACTGAACCCACTTTAAGCCTAGCAACCTGTAAGAGCAGACTATTTTTATTACAGTGGAGGTATGGGAATAATTTGTGTTTTTTTAAAAATTAAAAGCAGGTTCCACATAGAAGAATTCCTATTTTCTTTTGAGGCACAGCTAATCTGAAAATGAAATTTAGAGGCCAGAGTGTGGGAGAGAAGATGGGACACCAGCCTTGCTTCCAGACCATAGTTCCACAGAAAGAAAAAGAGAAGATAGTAAAATCTGAAAGATTATTTGTTTGGTTTCTCTTATTTTGTACACTTGCAGGGGGACAGTCACAGACAATGCTGGAGGTATTTAAAAATTTTAAGTGTAAGGTGCAATGACGTGTCAGGTTCACAGCTGCAGAACCACCACACAAACCAAGGAAAATATGAATCTAAATTGCTATGCCATCAGTGAAGATGGCAATGATTAAAATGTAAATGGGACAAAGAGTGAAAGAACATGGATTACTAAAGCATTAATGTGCAGTAAACCTGTAGTTTCTGAAGTTGTTTTCACATCAGTTAAAACAAAAGTTGGATTTTTCCAAATGTCATTCTGGTTTTGGGTGTAAATGGACTAAAAGCAGAAAAAAACCTCACATCAACAGAACAGACCAGAAACAAAAAACCAAAACCAACAATAAAAACCAAAACCACAAAAACCTCCAAAGCAAAAAAACCAAAAAACCCAAACAAAAACACCAAACAAAAAAAAAAAAGACAACAAACTCCAACATATAAAACAAAAAACTGTTATATATCACAATCCTGTAAAGTAGAATCAAGTTCTAGAATTAGAAATACAGCCCTTACTTTAGATTAAAGTTTCTGTTTTATAAAGTGCATAGAAGACACCCAAAGTATTTGGGGAGAAGAGAAAAAGAAAGAATCGAGCTTTTTCATGTTCAGAGAATTATGGACACAGGCAAAAGATCTGGCAGTTCAGACACAAAAGAGTTTGGAAGTGAATGTTTTGTTTGCTCCTGGAGATAGTCTGGATTGTTTAGAAGCAGCAATTTAGTACTGGCATGGAGAGGACTCAGCTGATTTTCCATTATCCTCTAGCACTGGGCAGTGGAGCCAGGAAGAAATCAAAGCCTTCAGGTCTGACAGATCTCAGGCAATTAAACCTCAACCTGAATGCCCAGCACTGCAAGTTCCTGAAGAGGATCAAGAGCCCAGGGGCTCACCCAGCCCTGCACCTCAATTTCCTCACTCCAGTGGCAAGAGGAATAAGGAGACAACACTTCCCTACCATGCAGGGTAAGGAGCAGAAGGTGGGGCTTGGCCACAGAATAGGAAGGGAGACCTATATTATGAAACTGTGAAACCACACACAGCCAGCACGGGATGCAGCATGACTGACTTATTTTCCTTTTTATAAAAAAAGGAACCCAATTCTTTTGTCAAGAACATTTGCATCAGCCAGCAGTAATAAACTCAGAGAAGGTCTTGATGGATCACCGATGCTGCCCTTAGTCCCTCAAACAATGGGGCACATTGCAGACCCTCAGATGAAAGCTGAAAGGATTTGGAGAAAGACACCCAGGCCAGTATCAGGTTCCAAGGCAGTGGCCAGACTCTCAGATCTCAGCCAAATCACATACATCTGGCTTTTTCAGATCTCACATCTCCCTCAGCCAGAAGACTCCTTTCTTTCAGACATTTAGCACCAGCAAAAATAAATCTCCTCAGGCCCTGGAGTGAAAGACTAAAAGAATTGTGTGCCACACACAATGAAGAAAGAAAAAAAAAAAAAAAAAAGAGAGAATCATAGAATAAAAGATTCAAGTAGGAAAAGAATAAAAAAAGGAGAGGAAAAACCCTACCACGGGTGAGCCTTAACCTACATTTTACTCCAGAGTGACTCTAGGTGCCAGTCCTGTGATGGGAGGGCAGCAGTCAGTTAAATCACAGCAGCTGACCCCACCACCTCACAGTCCCCAAAGCACAGGCCAGACAGTCCTTGCAGTGCTCACAGAGACCATGTTAACTCTTTCCTTGTCAGCTTAATGTAGAAAATCATTATGTCTTACATGGATCTTCCAGCGTGTAACTGAATTACTTTAGGAGAGCTCTATTCAGTCAGAGATACCACACTCAGTAAAATACAGGAGGAGAAGAACCTTGCATTCCAGTTTCTCTGTTATTTGTACTTGATCTTAGCCCTGTGCATGAGCTGAACAGCAGCCTGCATTTGCATTAAATGTGGCTGGCACTTATGTTGGGATTATTGCAGCTCTCTGCACAAATCACAGAGCATGCATAGCCAACTGTCCATTTACCTGACTATGCAGATAAATGCTGTCAGTCGTGGAAAAAGTTTTTATTGATTCAAAAATTGATGTATTAACCCATATGACAAAGCATATGCATGCAGCAAGATGTGCTAAGGCAACTGACAAGCATCCAGGCAGCACAGAAAGCAGAGAGCTCTAAGTTGCAAGTCTGGTATTCCAGAGTTTCCAACCTGTAAAGAGATCAGTTGCCAAACACACTAGCTTTGAGTTTAAAAAAGAGAATTTTAGTTATAAGGGAGTAAAGATACACTAATATAATTGAAATCCCATAGGCACACAATATTAATTTTACTCTTGGACACAACACCACTGTCTCCATGAGGTGCAGTTTGCACAAGTGAAATCCATCCTGCATCACAGCAGAGCTGTTTGAACTAGTTGAGTCCTGGTTAATACATTCACTGATGTGCACGGGTGCAGCAGAACAGCTCCATGAGTACTGCAGGCTGATGCCTGCAAAAGGTGAAGCTGAGTTTTGTTAGCTCTGGAAAAGAGCTGAACGACAGCAATAATAAGGCTGGAGATCAGCAGCACATGCAGGAGCAGTAATGCAACCTTTGTTCTGAAGGTTCTGGAATCTCCTTTGCACCATCAACCCTTATGGTTCAAGGTCTGTACCACCCTGGTGCCCACTCTTGCAGACATAGCCTGAAGAAGAGACTCAATCTCCTCATCAGGACTAGAACTGCATGGCTCAGTGATATGCCACAAACACTCTTTAAACCTATATTTCAACTTATAGAATCATGAAATTGTTTTGATTGGATAATACCTTTAAGATCATCATGTCCAGCCATTAACCTAGCACACTAAACAATATCCCTAAGCATCACACCTACATGTCTTCTAAATACCTCCAGGGATGCTGACTCAACTGCTTCCCTAGGCAGCCTGTTCCAATGTTTGGCAAGACTTCCAGGGAAGAAATTTTTCCTAAAATCCAATCTAAACCTCCCCTGGCAAAACTTGAGGCCATTTCCTCTTGTTCTATCTCTTACTTGGGAGTAGAGACTGACACCCACATCACTACAATTGTCTTTAGTTGTACGTGGTGATTATCAAGTGTATGAGACCACTGATAAAAGAACAGAGAGGTTAGTTTATTTATGACTGAGTGTAGCCAGTTTTAGCTAAATCTATTGTCAACATGTTTTTTTTTTTTCCAGCCTGTAGTATCACTTGGGTGATTCTGCTGATGTCAGTAAAAATCTCAGAGGACAAAAATGTATGCAATAAAAACCTACACATCAGAACCTTGCCTCTAGCAGGAAGAGTTCTAATCTATTGTGTTTACCTCACAGGGGGCAAACAACAGCTCTTCAAAGCTAAGCAACAGTTTAAGATGAGAACTGAAGAGACTTTGACTTAGAGTTTACTCAGCTTGATTTCTCTCATGTTTCAGAAAAATAAAAAGGCATATAAAAACACAGAGTATTCCACAACATTTGTCACAGACAAAAATTTCCTTGCTCCTACTGGAAGGGCACCAAGTGAAACAACAACTGATACAAGAAAAGTTCACTGAGATAGATACCAGCCCTCCATCATCTTCTACAACAGAATAGCTTCCAGTTAAACATATAATGCAGTAAAATTTGTTGTTTCTTTTAAGAGAGCATGCATGCACACACACACAAAAAAAAGCACCAAAATACATTTAGGATTAACACCTACCTTCAAGGTTTTAGTGTCTCAAGTATTCCAACTCCATGCCTCACACTACAGGGCTCTGAAAAGCAAATGAGCTGTGTCATCTCTCTCACATCCAGGGCAAACTCACATCTGGCTAAGCAATAAGAGATTCTCCCACCAGAACCTCATCATGCAAAGCATCAAGGTAATAAACCAATCTGTTTTAATTCAATCCTTCTGTAGCTCCCCCCCACTGTTAGAACCCTTGCTTGTTTGTATTCCTTCTGTGGCTCTTCTTCATACATTGTAAATACATTTTACAGTCCATCAGTACAGATCTTTTTTTAAGAAGGGGTTGGATCAGTTTTACATAGCCACAGAAACATGTGAAATGAGAGGCTGGAAAATGGAAATTACATAGCAAAGCATATATTAGGAAGGCATAGAGCCTTCCTCAAGGTTTAGAGCCAAGTATTTTAAAAGTTACAAAATACTAAAATTAATTTGGCCTATGCAACTTTTTTGGGGGTGCCCAAATGGTGGATATATAGTATGACAATGGATTTAATCACATTAGCATCTACAATTGTTTCTTCTGGACCACTGTCCCTGTCACTGTATAGGCCAGCCAATGTTCACTTAAACAGAAGCTATTAAATCCTTTGGTTTTTATATATTACTCAATATCTGGCCCATGTGTTACACACAGCATAATGGTATAGCCCTGCAGTAAGAACAGAATTATTAATTTGCTTCTGGGCTGTTGTATCTTGCTTGATGATCTTAACACTGCCACCCAGGAGCATTTTGATTTTACAACACTCCCCTGGTAGGAGGATGAACTGACTAGACTGCAGATGGAAAAGACAGACAAGGATTGGTAAAGTACAAAATACCCCCCTTTTTGGTTCAAAATGTGTATTTTTTGCTATTTTTTTTTTTTATCACTCCCTTGGTGACTGTTTGCACAGATTAAAGCAGAGGGTGATAATCACAGAAGTCCAGCTGACCATCCAAATATTGAAAGTGAAGTTTCAAATGACCCCAATGTTACTGCTGCATCACTCTTGCTCTACAAATGCAGAAAGCAAGGTCACATGCTAATTTAGGTAAATTACTGAAACTCCTATGTGGGCATTACCACAGATCATGCTTTGGCATTCATGCCTCAGCTTTTATTTCCAACCACTTTAAGGAAGTTCAAATTGCTGTAAGGATTTCCATAACCAGAGCAAATTCTTGAAAATATGGCATAATTGAGCTAGATTGATGAGACTGTGTACACCCTGCAAAACCATTTTCTTTCATGAGTTTCCACTGAGTCAGTTACTGGGTTCCCACAAAGCACTCAAAGCAAGCTGTTCCACTTCTAGTTTTGATCATTACTGCTTTACTCAAAGCTACCTCAGCCTGTAGGTTCATTATGCTCTCCTTAAAGCCATTTTCCAATAAGAGACTGGTGCCAATATTTCAATCCCCCTGCTCCTGTTCCAAGTGCTTTTGGAGGAGATGCTCAGGTCAGCATTGCACACTACACCTGCAGACTAGTAAAAAGTTCAGCCAGACTGCTGGAGAACTGTGTTTGTCGCTGCCTTTGATAAATGGGTGGCTACCAGAAAAAGCACAATAAAATAAGAACATCAGCTGAACAGAAAAATTGCTAGTGAGGTAGGACACTGCAAAAGCTTCTGGGGATATTTTCCAAATTAAGTATTTTCGTGTCCTCTATGAACTGGCTCACCTCTCTTATCACTGAAGATGAAGACTGGCTTTAGTCATCAGTGACTTATATGATTTATTTATATTGATCCAAAATCAGTGGCTAGACCTTTTCCTTTAAGTTCATTTAAGTACCACAACAACATATTCATCTCTGCCTTCAGTTTTAGTTCAGACAGTAACAGCTTTCAGGAAAATGCCCTTTGGGGAATGGGGTAAAGAGGAAATATCCTGTCTTATAATTCTCAATTATGCTACATTATTTGATTTTAAATGAAGAAGCTGAGCCATGAGAAGTATGGTGCACAAGCATGTAAGTGAAGCAGAAGGAATGATGGGGAGATGCAGCACTGTACAAGGGTTCAAGAAGCAAAACCTCTGTCTTGCCACCCACTTCCCAGCTATGGGCACATCATTTCCCCTTCCCTGGTGCATCCTTTCACATGTCTTCCATGTCCTGAGCCTGAATGTTCATTTCAGACTCATTTGATGCTAGATTTTGATGCAGCTGAAAATGCTTTGGATCCAGCACTTGGAGAGTACACTACATTTAGGCAATAATCAGGGATAACTCCATGTAAGCCCACAGTAATTACAGGCAAGCTCAACTTGGCTAGTTATCTTTAATTTAATGTTATGGGCATAAAAGGTGAAGTCATGCAGTTTCCAGAGCACTAGTTTATTAACAAAGGCAATCAAGACAAAGCCCACTAAATGTCACTAGAGCTTATTGTTTTAAATATCAGGTGGCAACATCCCCATCCATCATGGATCCTATGTCTGCCCTCAGCTGCTTATATGGTAGTAAGGTAAAGCTTATGGGTAGGATTTAAGAAAACCATTTAAAGCTGCCAGACTCTGCCAGCTAAAATAGCAAAGAAAATTCCCTGCCTCTCAGCACTTGTTATACAATTAATTTGATCTAGAAACAGAGTATTTACAGGGTAATTTGCAATACATAAACTGTTAAAGCACAAAATGGCACTCTTTAAGTCATTAAACACAATTCACCTTCATTACAGGCACAGTTGGGATCCAGGGATTTCTTTCTTTGTGAGTGTGAGCAGAAAAAAAGGTTGTTGACAGGAAGATGACTTCTGTAGAATTTAATCAAGGTTAATACCAAGTATAAGTGATCAAAATTATGTTTGATGAACACAACTCACAAAATACTACTTCTCAACAAGACTCTGGTATAAACTAAGCTTACTAATGCAACCCAGAATTCACCTTTAAAGTGTAACTCCAGGAGCACAAAGCAGTTAATGTGATCACAGTCCAACAGCAATTAGGTTTCATCAAGACTGATATAATGGTATTTTCCTTCATGCAAGATAAACTGTTAGTTAAGGGGCTATATCATTGTTTCACATGCTCTCTGCTTTTAATAAGTCTACAGACTTGAAAAAAGCCCAATACTGGCTGCTTTTGAGCATGTTTTAATCAGCCAAAGTAGTAATTTCTAAACTGAAGTCTAAGGCTACATAGAGATTTAACTGTTTCACTGCATGGCTTTAAAGATTAAAATTCAGGTTTTCTTCCTGTGACTGAAACAACATTTTCCTGAGGCTCCTGGGCCAAATTAACTATGAATTGTGACTATTGACTGCAAGTCTTCTGCTTTTTGTACTTACAACTTCTACTTCGAGGCTTACAACTTATAGTAACATATAATAACTTATATAATACTCTGTTATAATTTCTATCATGTATTCTGAACTTTGCAAGTGCTCTAATTTTGGCTGCACCTCTTGATTTTAGTCTTGTTGACACCAAGCCATTCTCCATTTATCAAGATGTGTTTGAAATACAACACTGTCTCTCAAAGCACTTGCAGCCAAACTCTTGTGTTCTGGTATCATCCACAAGTGATATAACTACATTCTACATTTCATTGTCTGAGATACTAGTGAAAATAATAAAAGAGCTGATTGTAGAACAGGTCCCTGTAGAGATCCACTCAAATTCCCCAGTATTTGAGAGAATCTTTTAACAAGTTGTGCATTACCATCATAGTCATCATATTGAGAAAGTAATGTTAGAAAATACCAGATTCTTTGTGAAAGCTACATTCCATCCACCACTTTCCTCTGAACCACCTACCACAAATATCTGAAAAAAAATGGGTTGGTTTGATACAACTTCTTTCCCATGAACAGAACCACCTATGTTTTAATTTTATCATCCTCCACTAAGAAATAATACCTTATAAATGGATTATTTTAGAATATTTGTGGAAATTGAAAGGTCTATAATTACTCATATCTTCATTTCCAACTTTTTATTTTTAAAAGGGAAGTTCTGTGTTCATTCCTTACCAGTCTTCCACAAGTTTACAAAAGTGCTCAGAGATTATTGTGGTTAATTTCCTTAAGCACTCTAGAATGAGCATCCTCTGTCAACTTGAATCTTGCCTAAGAATTTTGTAAAGTGTTTGCTCTCTCTTCTGCTTCTTATCTTAAAATGATTTTGTTAAAAATTTGGTGGGAACAGACCTCAGACAAGATTGAAAAGCAGACAATGAAGGTTTTTATCCGCCTATGCCATTAGCTATTTGCTTTCTTGTTCTGTTAAAGATGTGGAATTCTTTCCCCTTGCAGTTTTCTTTTTTACCTAATACTTTGTAGATTATTTTCTTTTTATCTTTTAGATTTTTTAAATTCTCATTCATTTTAATGAAAAGCAAAGGCAGTTCATAAATAATATTTTCTATCTTCAGTACTTAAAGCCACATACCCTACAAGATAATCTTTTTGCATTCATTTATAACACAAGTGCCTTGTCCTCTCTGGTTCTGTAGAAAAATGCAATGTATATAAATACCAAATGGAAAATCCTTCAATACTTATATAATTATAGATATTTACAGTAATGGCTTGTGTGAAGTGATGTAGGAGCTTGGGAAACAATACTCTTCAATAAAAGAGTCTGGGGGCAAGAGATATTTAAAAGAAAGGTTGACAGTGTAGAACAAAAAAAAAAGTCCAGTGTTCTTGCTTTTGTGCTGCTCTGAAAGTGCAATTGAAATTTGAAAACATCAGTGGTTTAAAGTCCAGTTAATTAGTTCCTAGTAACAAAAAGAGTTCCATCTGCCCTAGAATCCCTTGATACATTTTTGGTCTGCAACCCAGACCATATTTTTGGTCATGTTTTTGTTCTTTATTTAAAAGAAAATTTTGTACTCGATGACTCCCTGTCTCTCCACTTTGGACCACAGGTAGATCACCAACTGACTGAACATGGAAGCTAAAAAGAGAGGGAATTGGTCATGCAGCAATTGTAAGGAACCCCTCTCTAACAGCAAACCAGAAACTTCATTAAAAACTGAAAGAAAGGGATTTCTGGTACCATTCTGACTTGCAAAATTTCCAATGGAAGTTTCTCCGCTGTTAGTTAAAGGGAAATTATTTTTATCACTCGTCATGCTTTTTCTCATGGAAATATATTCTTGATAACTGAAAGTTTAGTCTGGATGTTAAAGTATTTCTAGGTGTTACAATGTTCTTTTATTTAAAGACAGCCTAAGTTCCAAAATTTCTCTGCCTGCTGAGTAGAGTCCCAGTGCTCTTGAGCAACAAGTGGGCTATTTTGTACAAAGAGCTTTCTGGAAAGTAAGGCAAAAGAAAAGTAAGGACAATAAGAGGAGGGACTGACCCTGCAATGTGCAAAATGAAAAGAAAGAAAATTGTCCCCTTTCTCCTCATGGAAACACCCCAGTTTAAAAATAAAATCAGAGATGAATCAACAGTGCTTGACGTGTTTACTAGCAATTTTGTAGTGCTTTCTCCAAAAATTATAGGTTCACTTTTTACATATCTGATTCAGCAGGCTCTTCTTACACAGTACAAAACACATGTTTAAATTCAGGCCCATATGTAAGGTCTAGTGATATCAGCTTATGCTTTTTGCAAAATTCCAGTTATACTACACAGCCAATATTTTTTTCTAGAAATTTTTAATTAGAGACACTTTTTCAAAGTGACCAGAAACTGTTAGTATTTGACATTAACTGCAAGTATTTCCCAGCCATAAATAGACAGAGTTTAAAGGTCTAACTCTTCATCTACTCAGATGGTAATTCTAGTTGTATAATAGCTTGTTGTCCTAGCCCAAATCAAGTCTGTGTAAGCATAAAGTGTGTCTGGCCACATATTCCCTGAAGTTATGAATGGCATGCCCCTGCTTCCAGCCCTGAACTCCTGTGTGATTCCCATAAAATGGTAAGTTTCACAAACCCAGAAGCAGCAGTATTTCAGAGGAAAAAAAAGGTAATAAAAATGTAATGTTGAAGGGAAAGTTGGGATCTTGGGAATACAGAAAGGGATATCAACGTTAGGAATTATTTAAGGGCTAAAGTCACAATATCACGGCTATTGTGGACACTGCAGACTTCATAAATTATTACAGCTTCAAAAACCTCTACATATTTCATGAAGTAAATTGTATAAATCTGGCCAACCTTTACTGTAAACCAAATAAATAACTAAGCTGCCCATTAATTCAGAGAGCAGAGTGTGATAATAAAACTGCTCTTAAAAATGGGAGTCGTCGTGACTGACTGCTTTTAACATTTTAATAAGCATCATTAACTTCATATGAAAGGTTTATAAACATTTACTTTGCAAAACTTCTCTACTAGCCATAGGATAGCTTTCATTGCTTGTTCTTATAGAGGTTTCTTTCTTAAACAGTCATTGAAAGTAGGCAATGTGTAGCCCAAAATTCACTGCAAACCTTCAGGTTGTATGAAATATTATAAACCTCTTCCCATTCCCAGGATCTAGTTCCAGCACATGCCATAAGAGGGTCACTTATATTCAACAGAGCTCACTTTGCTTTGGGTGTTTTGCTTCTTTGTCTGTTGCATATCAGGCAAAACCTTCCTTCTTCCCTTATTCAATGGGATAAACCTATTAGCAGTCAATCATTAACTCCTAGGGGCTCAATTCAGTAAAGGAAAAATTACCTCCACAGTTGCCTGCTGCGAGCTCTCCTGATGGCTCTGCAGCTGAAGAGTCTGATCATGTGGAATTAACATAAGGAATACATTGCACTTACACGGCACTCTCTTCCTTTAAAATCTTCAAAGTATTAATTAATGAAACTTCACACCACCAGAGTGAAGCAGGTAAAGATTATGAAGGCTTCCAGAGAGGATAACTGAGGTATACAGAGCTGAGAATCTCTTCCAAGGGAAAACTCTCAGTTGTTGCCAGACCAAGGATTAAAGTTACTCAGGAAGTCATTTGGTCTGTCTGTGCATTTCTGCAGTTAAAGGGTTTAGCCATGCACAATTCTCCCCCTTTTTTTTTTTTCTTTTTTTTTTTTTCAGTGTTGAACCCAAGTCCATCACTTCTCCTTCCTATGCTCCTCACCTGCCCACATCTATTTCAGGGCAGACTCCAAGAGCATCGCCCATGATGAGCAGAGGAACAACACCAAGTGTGCTCAGCACAGAAGTTTCTATGCCATATACCCAGCATTTCCTGATGAAAGTTAAAGAAACAGGAAAATTTCAAGGAACACTGAGTGCTTTGTGTGCTGTGCTGGACTGGATTGGAACAACGAAGTTTACTGTTACAGAATTTCTAATTAAGTCATTGCCTTATTTGTTCTCCACAGTGTGGTCTGTTGCTGCTGGGAGGCCTTTTTTATCTGCTAATCAAAATCAGGCCAGGAATGCATTTTTGTCAGTACTGAGGATACAATCCTTTAAGAGATTTAAGAAATAGTGGCACAAGTCTTACTGCAGATAAACCAGTATCAAATTAAAGGTTCTTTTGTCAGGATCATTTATTTTGCTCGCAGATCTCTGTGTATCAATTACACTGTCAAACTCACTTTTTTTTAAAGCCTGATTTCTAAGGAAAAGAATAATGCAATCGTGCTACCAGCCTGTCTGTCAGTCCTGACCCTAATGATCTTGAATCTTCCAGGCAATTTCATCCCCATCTGACAATGCCTTCAGGATAGAGGGTCTCAAAAATCTTCCTCTCCGAGGAGATTAATGAAAATCAGGAGTTGGTAGAGGGGAGAAAATGACCATATTAATCCTTTCTCTGAGGAAAAGACATGGAGAAAAGAGGCTCCCTTCCATGCACTTGGCAGCAGCTCTCCAGGCAGCACAAATACCCATCCTCTGGGCTCAGCACAGCACAAAGCAGAGAGAGGGAGGAAAGGGAGAGGGTGGGAGGGGTTGGAGAACTGCAGGGAGTGAAGGAGAATTGTGTGGTTCACTCCAGAGGGAGGGATTTTAATAACATGAGATGGGGGAGGGGGTGGACAGGGACTCAGGAAATGGGGAGGAAATGGCCTGGTCTTGGAGCAGGGGGTAAGGAAATGGGGCAGTGGGGCTCTGGGTTTATGGGAGAGACCTGCAGATAGGGTGGGCAGAGCTGTCATGGGCTGGCTTACTGAGTGGGGGAGATGTAGGTTAATTAATCCTGCTGCTTCTGGAATCATTTATTAAATTACATGCAGCTTCTGTCCTAGGAAGGCTGGCTGGTATATGCCTGGATAGCATATTGTGGAGGGCAGGCTTTACACAGGAATGGCTTTGAAATACAAGAGGGGCACTAAAGGACCTTGCTTTTTTCCTTTTTTTCGTGGTGGGCAAATAGGCAATGAGTCAGTTCAGCTAAGGGGAATGATTTAGTGATTGATCTAAGTGTCAGGTTTGAAATCACTGCTGTAGACTCCTTGAAACTACAAGGTCATCTCAGCCCTTCATCCTTCCAAGGAAGACAAATTAAGTGCCATGCAGTTACCACATCTGCTCCTTTGACTGAGGCCTTTAAAAATAAAAGCCTATTTGTTCTACATGTATTTGAAAGAATCTGAGGCACCAGCTCATGTTTTCACACCCTCTAGTGTTATGTAGTGACCTGCACAGCACCAATTTGTGTATTTACCTACATCTAGGTGAAAAAATATAGATAGCAAAATATATACAGGTAGGCATTACAGATAGACTTGTAATATATATATTAGAATATGAATGAGCACATGCTTTGAACTGTAAAATGAGAGGCTTAATACCAGTGTTAAACATTAATTCTACACTGTGTGTGACTAGATTTTTAGATCACTGGCAATTCACCCCTGCCCTTATACACAGGAGATTTTCTCCTTCTCTTGCTTCTTTACTAGTAGTCAGAGCAACAGTGTCAAATGTCAGAATTAATTAACCTACAACAAATTCTGTGCTACAAGGGCCATCATAAAGGTCCAGCAGGAGCTGATAGGGTAACATGGAGTTTCATCTGAAGATCATCCAAACCCACACACTTAGCTTCTCATGTTCAGAGAGAATATCTTTGACTCAAACCAGTCAAACAGCATTTGCCCAGCAGCTCTGCACTGACTCAGGGTGGCAAGGTGAGCTGCAGGCTGGCCAAATGTGTCCTCTTACAGAAGGTCACCTCACCACTGCCTCTGCTTTCTTCTTGTCTGTACAACAGCCTACAAGGGGGTCCTTCTCCGTGGCTGAGGCTACAATGTACTGCAGGAACTGTACCTACTCTCTGGTAGTGACAACCATTGGGCTCTGGAGCTGTCAGTGCATCACTGTTCCACCCCAGCAGTACCTTCACTATTGTCACATTCTCCTTTTTAAAGCAAGTAGTCAGATGCAAACGTTTTACCCTGAAAACTAATGATAATAAAAAAGAAATAATCCAAACTGGAAAAATTGATTTTGTGCCACTTTAAAAGTAAACTTAACAGAAAAGAGAGTGAAACAAGTAATAGCTACTTTAAAGCAAGTCAGGGAAGCCTGTTGCTCCAATACCAAGAATGTAGCTATAATAACTGCTACATTAGCCAACACAAATTGAGAAAGCCTCCAAATCTGTGACTTGCCTCCACATGTCAAAAGGAGCATCTGGTCCTGTGATTTGCTGAGAATGAAAAATACAGCTTAGTGTAGAGGGAGCCTTGGCAGTGAATTGTGAACAAAGGACAGAGCTATCTGAGTGCAGAAAGTGCCTGGGTTAAGTTCAGTTTAATCTTTGCTCCTGTGCCTTCTCTGTCTGAATGTATTCTCACAGACGTGGGAGAAGGAAGGAAAATCTGAAAAGAGGAACTTCAGGTTCTGGTGGAACTCACTGAAACTGCAATCTGCAATGGGTAAGGCCTTAGACTGATGGCAAAGTTGCAGCATCCGAGGAGCATGGAGAAAAGAGCCTTAGCAAAAAAGTTTGCTTTCAATCCCTGATCAAACTTGACTTTTTTTTTTTTTTCCTTACACGACCTGTACTCTATACGGAGGCTCTGCTCCTGAAAGAGAGAGAAGAATAAGAGCCAGCTGAGCAAAGCCCAGAGCAGTCACAGAATGTGCAAATTCCCCACACACAGTTCTGCAAGAAACTCACTCAGCTTTGAAACCAGAAGCCTGTAAGAGCTGGTCTGGGGCTGGCTAATAAATATCCTGTGGGAACACTCACATGGAGGTTTACTCTTGAGGAGCTCATGTGCTCCAAGGTATTGCCAGTTTCCAGACAACTTGCTTTTATTCTACAACACATTAGAATTTTCTCTCTGGTTTCAAAACTCATCTTTATATCTTTTTTCCAGCTTTGTATCACTTCAAGACCACATGTTAATGCTGACCTATGATTTCTTTGCCTTTATAGGACTCCTATGGTTAGTGGTTACTGCTTGCTCTCATCCCATTATTTCCACTTATCTGCTTCATCTTCCTACTCCAGACCACTAATAGAGTTTTCATGTAAAACTTTCCTGTTTGTTTCAACCAGTGACTGACTGACCCTATTTGTCTTTCCCCTTCCTTTGCAACTATCTTGCAAAAATCTTGCTTGCTTGTATTTTTTCCTCTTTGAAATGTTAGGTTTTTTTCCTTTGTCCTGGGCTCAAGGATTCTGTGGAAATGTTTCTCTTGTGGAAAGTTGAGATTTGCCATACCCAGACCTGCAGAAGCAGTTCCATTCATTTCTATATTCTCTGACTGAACAAGAGATCTCAGTGCCTTACAAAGTTGGTGGGATGAAAGGTAAAAACCAAGGGAAACAACAGGAACATTCCATGTGGAATAAGAGGGAGGAATACGCCTTTCAAGGAAAAGGAGTCTGGAGAATCTCTGCTAAGAAATCAGAACACGTGTAAAGGGCTAAAAAGATAGATGCCACTGTTTTCTACAAGAAAGGACACCCTCAGTTTAAAAAAAAAAACAACAAACTCCTCTCATGTTGTTTTCTAGGAGGGGACAAAAAGGAAAAATGTGGAAAAGGATGTTCTTATTTAAAAAAAAAATCTCTTAACATACAGATACCTTAAAGCACACAACTCCCTAACCCTGCATTTCCCAGCATACCCAATCTTGTCTACTTTCAGGTATTTTTGCCTCAAAACTATATGTAGAAATAAAATAAATGTATGCATTTCTTTTTTTGCTGTCCTCATCTGACTAGATTTTCACAGACTTTTAGAGGTCAAACATCAAGACTTTAACATTTTAGCTGCCTTGTGATATGTATTTCTTCCCTGCAGCACATCCAAGGGCTAATGCTGAAATGCTTTTAGGCTGCAAGAGACCTGGAAGAGGTTGGAACCCTTCAGTGATTTGAAGGTATTGTTTCCCTCAGCTGTGTTCCCAAGATCCATGATGTTAAACATGAAACTGGCCTTATCTAAAAGTGCCACTGTATTGATTATCCATGTTGTAATTCATGCTGATTTAAAGCAAGAGACTACCCAAAAAAAGAAAGGGGAGGGAAAGGAATCCACATCAAATCTGCAGATAGTGTAAATAGCTGTTGCTTTACTAAAGCTTTATGGAAGCTGACAAAATTACCCTAATTTACTCCACGTAGAGTAGCTCCATCTAGACCAAAACCATGCTCAGCGTTCTCATGCTGAATGGCACTGAAATCCAGGTGCTTCTGGATGTGCTTTGCTATGGATAGGAAACTATTTTATGTGCAGTGAAGATATCATGACTTGAGCAAAAAGCACACATAAAGCTTTTGAGTTTAGCTATGAAACCACTTTTAGTGGCCTCATTTAGTCGGATTTATTTCACTGCTGCCTCCCTTCCTCTACATTCAATCTAATACTGTAAAATTCAAACTCATCTTATTGAAGGAGTTGATGTCCTCCAAAAATATCTGAAAAGAAATATGATTAAAAAGGTTTCCCCTCCCCCTAGAGCACAATAGCAAATGGATTTTTTTTTTAAAAAGATTTTTCAGTCAGCTCTCTACTGGTTGTTTTTATAGCATCCTGTGTGAACAGTAAATTTTGTAACAACAGATGGTCGTTAACCTGTGCAAGGAGAAAAGATAGCACAATCTAACTACCAGTGGGTTAGTAAACATTTCTACACAGAGAAGATAATGGATAGTAGAAAAATTCAGTGGAGTGATGCTTCTTTATGTATTTTAGGTATGTACTGCTTTGTCTATACATCGATTGCCTTGAAGCAGGGTATGAAGAGTGATCCTAGGAGCATTCTATTAAGATGCTGATGGAATATAGAAATAAAGCAATTTCTTCAGATAAAATCCCTTCCTTCTGACACTGTCTGGACACTGAGACTTTCACCCAGACAACTGACCACTGAATAAGCAGTGTCACCTCTCCAACAAAAAGTGCAATGTTCTTCCAGAATGCAATAGAATATTATAAGTACTCTACAAAGTGCTGTTCTGGCTGGGGAGAACTGGTCAGAGCCAGGGGATTCCAGATACCTAAAAGCATTCCAGATTTCCAAAAGTGTGGAAAAGACCTAAACCAAAAGTTAAGCCCCCACGCCAGGTACTTCAGCCCTGTGTTTATGAGTGCAGTTAAGCACACAAGATCAGAAACAGGTGAAATGTGTCTTGTCTTGAAGCCAATGTGAGTTTTGCCATGCCTTGAGCAAGGACAATGTTTCATTTTGCATTATGCTTAAAGATAATGAAATGTTTTGCTGAATTCTTGCCTTTTAAGGCATTTATGAATGTTGCTTTTTGGATATTTTTCCCCTCCCACTCTGTTTCTGCAGCCTCAGTGCCACGATCCTGCTTTTCTCATTTTCAGGAGAGAGTTCACATTTATCTGGAAAGTAGCTAGCACTGGGGCTAATGAGAAACATCTGAGAAATGCTGCTTTCTTATCACACTAGTGCCAAAAAAACCTGAAACAAAATAAACTGGCTCCTTTTTTGGGCATGGACTATTCTCCTTTATAGGAACTGTTTCACATTTTTTTGTGTTGAACGCAGCCAGTCAAAAAATCAAACTGGATCATTTTCAGCTTTTCTATACATCTCATTATTTGTCATTTGTGAGACTTTAAATAACTGGTTTGTTTGAGAAGATCTTCGTAGACCTACAAAATATAATTTAATTTATTCCAAGTAAGTAATAATTTTAAAATGGGTCCTAAAAGTGGCATAAGAGGTATTTCTTCTTTCCATAATTAGGAATACAACATTTATAATATTTGAGTGATCAAATCTGAAGCTAGAAACATCAACATTTTTGACTTGAAAGATCTACCAAAAAGAGAAAATTATAAATAGCCCAGAGGCAGAAATGTTTTATGACCTGCTTAATAAATATAAGTGTATAAACTTATAAAGTGTATAAAGTGTATATCTGCTAAAAATGGAGTCAGTTTTGTATATTATTTGTAAGCAAAATGTAATGAATGCTGACATTAAATATTTTCTTCCTTAATCCATTTGATAATTTGAAAACAAGTTAGTAACCACTCTTACAAGTCAGGAGAAGCAAATAGATGCCATATGAGTAGTCTCTGTAGCCACTGCATTGCTCAAGCAACGATATCACTTAGACATCTACAATTGTGGAAGTTAAACAAAAAAGAAAAGTACTATTTTTCTTTGATATTTTAGGCTGAGACCCATTGAGATGAATGGTCAGTTTAGAAATCAGAATTTCCATGGAAAACAGGTTATATTAAAAGGACCAGGAAAAACTTGGGGAAGCTACTAAGCACTTGTTGATCCAGCAGTATCACACTATTTCCAGCCCACACATTCCTGTGACCTCAGAACAATTCCTGTATCCTTTAGTTCTAAACAAAGAACATCCTTAAGCTGCTCCAATTATTCCTTTAAAACTCGAGTTCCACTGGAGCACGTCTTCAAATAACACCCCCAAACCAACAGTGACCTAAGGCAGGCTTGGGTGGGGGGGCCCACTCCAGAGGTTGGCCAGATGTTCACAGCCTTGTCAGACATCTGAAATGCTGCTGAGGGGGCTGGGACACCCCAGAAGAGCAGCAGCACCCTCCCTGCCTCCCTGCTTCTCAGTCCTGGTTTGCCTGGTTCTGGCTCCCAGCAGGGGTGAGGACTTCTTCCTGGCTTCCTACTCCTTCTTTTTTAGTCCTACCATGACCAAGTGCCTTTCATGGTACCAACACCAGCTTGATCTTCTCTGGCAGACTTGTGACCTTGCTAATTAATTAGTGAATTAAGAGATTCAGTATTTTGAGTAGAAGCAGTCAGTACTTAATGTAGAGGGAACTTTACCGATAAGCTGTCAGCATCATTTTCCAAGAGCTTTGCAGACATTTATATTTGTTATTCCCATGGAAAATTGGTATTTTTACATTGGGTTCTTTTATTTGCCTAGTTAACAACAAAACCTAATGAATTAGGGAAAGCTCAGTGAGCTGGGCTCTGTAGTTTTCACTGCAAAACCAATGAGGTTCTTACTGAGTTCAGCAGACAGTTCTTGCCAGCCTACAAAACTTATCCCCTGCTAGTCAGTTACCTTTACAATACAGTTAGGAACAAAAACTGCACTTTGAAAAAGCCTTAATTTTAGAAAAAACTAAGATTTTGAAATAATTTATAGGTCTGTTAAACTTATAGTTAAATCTTCATATTTATAAATGCCATCCATCTCCCCCCAGACCAGGTTCATACATCTCTATTCCACACCAGGCACATCCAAGCCTAAAGGCTTCCTCCTCATCACAAACTGAGTCTGTAAAGTTGACTGAAGTTAATCAGAGTTGGTTGTTTGTTTTTTTTTTCAGCCACTGGATTTATCTGGAAAACAACAAAGATTTTTATTTTATATAGTCTGGTCTCTGCTGCCACTGATTTGTCAGTGGAATGGAATGGAAAATGCTATCAAACTCTGGCAGCTGGACTGCAGTGGTGATGAAAAGTTGCCCTGCTTTTACTCTTTATTGCACCACCCACTACCTTTTCCAAGGATGATTTGTCTGCATTAACATTTTTATTAGCTGTAGTGCAAAACACAAGGATACTGTCTGCAGGTCACAGCTAGAAAAAGTAGTTCCTTCGTTTCCATCAAGGAGTTTCCATATTAATACTAGATGAGAAGGAAAATCCTTCCAATTTAATGTCTAGGGGATCTCATCTGGCCATACAGTGATGAAAATATGATTGCCAAGGTTATGGTTAAATCAAGCAACTTAAATACAGAAGTAAGAGAAAGAAAAATGCTAGAGAATGAAAAAAAATCTATTCGCCACGTGTTTATCAAGATGTTCTGTCCATAAGTATTTGGACTATCCCTCAGAACTTGATCAGTTGTCAAAAAAACTTACCCTCAGTGGCAGAACATATGTTTCTGTATATTTTTCATACAACAGTAGCAAGAGAAAGAGTTGGGAAATCACTCAGAGATGCTGCAAGTAGTCCATGTCCATAGGGATCAGTAACAGTCTCACTGCTGAGAGCCCGAGCCAAAGTTGTTCTTTATTTCACTCTGCATCTCCTCCAAATTGGAGCCTCTTACTGAGCAACTGAGGAATGTAACAAAGACATGGGGTTTGGATTGAATTTATAATCTAAAGTTGTTTCCAACTCTGAAAAGGTCTTTATTTCTTACTATATTTATGGGATTCTTGTGGAGTGGGCAAGAACACGGTGCTCAGTAGGAGAATGAGGGAAGATGGAAAAAATCACGGCGGAGGCAGGTATGAGCAAAGCTCCCTGCTCTGCTTCCTGGCCTTGAAACCAGGGGTCTGTTGCCTGGGTATGGAAACTGATGCTGTGAAATAAAGATACAGACATGTGGGCTTCAGGTTCCTGAGGCTGATGCAGATAGAAGACTCAGTCTTGTCAGGATGAACTCCTGGGAATTTTTACTCAGGAGAGAAATCACAGTGAATGCAGTGGAGTTGCTCGGAGGAGTAAAGCTCCTGCAACACTCTGTTGCTGGGTTCAGACCCATGCTGCAGCAAAAGTTCCACCTAAAATTGCTGATAGGAGAGAGGTGCATGTGCCAAGCAGCACAGGACAGTGTTAACAAAGAGCATGTGTACTTGCAGGCCTGAGTACAGGAAATGAGAGGTTTCCCCCTGCTCTTCTAATGATGTCTAAGAGTAACTTCTGTGTAGAGAAATATTTCTTTAGGAAATAGCTGACTGACTGGAATCCTTAAGAAAAAAGGGAGAGATTTACATTACTTTTTTTTCTTGGATTACAGACACTCTTGGTTTCTGCTGCTTTCCCAGATTTCTGAAAATTCTTTCCCAGACATTTCCATGGTGCTAACAGCAGGCTGATATCTAATACCTTTTCCCCAAACTGCTTATATTCTAACACAATAACTTTCAGTTCAAAGGCCATAAACCTATGATGTTATTCTCCCAGCCAACACTCAGGACATACAGAAAAGCCTTCATGATTCTGACTAGTAGCAAATGCAAGTCTTATAATGCATTGAGACCAAAATTTCCAAAAGCTAACAAGTGTTTGTGATACATTACTGGTGTATACTTGAACTTACAGAGCCTGATCCATACAATTAATTTATAAGGTAAATTCATCAGCAGTCCAGATTTAAAAGCACAGAAAATTATGAATGCCACTATTTATACTTAAATATCTAACAGAAGCTGGAACATTTCTTCCTGTAGAACTGTCTATTGTCACAAGTGAAGCTTCCAATGCAGTCATAATTATTTACTATTATTATTTTCTTGCATTGACAACATAACTTCATTGGCTCAAGATGCCTTATTGCACTACCAGGCATTAGATAGAATTATAAGAAGCAAAAAAAGCACATTATTCTCAACAGCTTGTTTAGTGGACAACACACCAACTTTCACTAGCAAATAAGACAACTTATTTTGGTTAGGTAAGGCTCTATACAATATTTATAACCCTATTACATAAGCAACTTATGTGCAACCTGGTAATAAAGAGATGTTAAGCTTCTGTAAGTGCTGTGTATCTTGGAATACTGTTACCTGCATTAAGACAAAGTCTGATACTTACTGACTGCCTCTCATATCAGATTAATCAAGCTTAGTCTCTGTTTCTTTCTAAGAGGTCCAAAAAATTCAGACATATCCTAACCTAAATCAGGAATAATGTGGCTTGCTCTTCAAACTGGTTTTGTCTCTCTAAAATTTACCTGTTTAATACTTTGCAAACAACATGAGAAAATTTCTGTGAGACTACTATAACTTCACAGGGCTTAAATTTTAGACTCAAATGCTCATTAAAGAAGATGTTTTATTTTATTTCCAGGAGATAGATATGAAATGTGTACAGCAGGAAGGACAGCATGCAGCTTATTTCTAAATCTTTTTAAGAGCTACTAACTGACACACAGAAAAGCTAAATCAAATATGGTGATCTTCAACATTCTGTTGAAAAACGGTGGAAAAAATCTGAATATTCTTGTAGAACACAGTGATAAACAAAACTACA
Source organism: Phaethornis superciliosus (assembly GCA_023637945.1). Lineage (NCBI taxonomy): Eukaryota > Metazoa > Chordata > Aves > Apodiformes > Trochilidae > Phaethornis > Phaethornis superciliosus. The sequence goes on from JAJQWJ010000008.1 coordinate 30,944,220, forward strand.
TAGACCAGCACCCAAGTAATTGATTTCCAAAGCAGTTTTGAGGTGACACCATTCAAGTATTTGGCCACGCCAGCTTCAGCCCATGTTGCTACACAAAGTTCCTAACAGCACGTAGCATATGTGCTCATGATGCTCAGCCAAAGAAATGGTTTCTCAAATGTATTTCAGTTATTAATCTGATTTTTTTCCTGGTCATTAAAAGGAATTTCTGACCCTTTCTTGCTATATCATCTTTTACATTAGCTCCAGGTCTGTGCAGAGAAGATACTCAGCTTTTTTTGTACAAGTGAACCTTCAGATTTACTCTCTGCTGGACAAATCATTATTTACTTCTTTATTAGTTTCTAAAGAAAATATTTAGTAAGGAATGGCTCATTGAAATTCTTTTTCAAATCAGTGTTTTCTTAAGAAAATAAGTGATTTTTGTCCAAACTTCTTTCATTTAGCATGAAATTACACCTCCCACCCCAAATTTCTGAACAGTGGTAGTTTATACCACTAACAGAAGGACTTCCTTGTTTTTAGGTTGTTGTAGCCAGATATGTCCAGCTGTTGCTGAACTGTTCACCAACATGATTCCCAGGTGGATCCTCGTGGAATTTCTTCAGAAAGATTTATGGAATGTGTTCCAAGACTTTGAGAGCTGTTCTTGGAAGGAATAAGCAAAGGCCCAGTTTTCCTGGATATGATCTTGTAGCCTTATCCTCATATTTCTACAAGATTTTAAAACCACAAAAATGATGCAATAGGTAACATGATCAAAAGATACTGTGTTTAGCTTAAACTGTAAATACTTCCAATATAAGGTTCAAATAGAAAGTCTTTTTTAAATATTTTTTTTTAATATTTTTTGCAATTTAGCTACAGCAACTGTTTTAATGATTTGAAGACACTATGGAAATTATAATACTTTGCTGTGGCCAAAGGTCTTTGTTTTCAGTAAAATAAGGACTTCTGTGATAATTTTCCTAACCTGATTTCAACTAGGATGGCAAAAGAAAGCCCATAGAAACTTTTTTTGTAATTAATGCTTTTTAGCAAATATATTCAGTTTTGGATATGAAAATATTTTTTAAATGGAAAATGTTTCACTGAAAATACTACAATTAATACTGATAGACCCCTATTTACACACATGAACAAGCCTAACATATAAACAAAAATCTTTTTCTTTTAATTTCGATAGAAAATGGTCTGGGTTTTTCATACCCCTAAAAAAAGCTCCAGATTTTAAAAAGAAAATCTGACCAAGTAAGGCAGACAGATAAACATCATCACTGTACCCCTAACTGCTGTGGGGGAAAACCTGTGCATTTTGACTCATATTTTTGTGGTAGTTTAGACCTGGGTGGCTGAAGCATCAAAATGCTGCTCACTGCTACTCCCACTGCATTTTTGGAGCTGAAAAACTGGGGGCAGGATCCACCTTTGCATCCTGCCTGGTGCTGGGCTGCTTCCCAGGGAGGCTGCTGAGTTTTTCATAATTTTTCATAATCTGCTGAGTATTTCATAATTCCTACATTGGGCTTCAAACAAATACCTGCACGTGTTGGTGTAGCAGATGTAGCATTCAGACATGCAGCAAGCACAAGCTTGGATTTCAGGAGTAGTTTTAAAAAGGCTGATCAATTTATTCATTCACAGTAAGGAAAAAAAAAAAAAAAACACCACAAAAAAACCATTCTAAGGATTGTGATGATTATTGTGTATTTGGAATTACTGGCATCACTGTAAATTCTCTACCCAAGGTGGGAATATTGTTGTTTAAATTAAAAAGAAAAAAAATCCTAATATTGCAACTAAATAAAGAATGCATTTTCTGTTTATAAAGGCTAGAATCAAAGAGCTACTAAAGGTTTAGAGATGGTTTAGACAAGTATAACCCCACGGAATGGGTACCATGGTCTGAACGCAAAGAAACACAGAAGAGAAATTGTGAATAAATAGGAAAAATACATCAGTTACATGTCTGAATTTCTTCCAGTGGTCACAATGATTCCTCATTTCATATAAAATAATTTTAGCTGTGTTTGAAAAGGGCACTGAAGACCATAGATGGAGATATCAAGGGGGCAGGAAAGTGGATTTCCTAATGGGAATTTCCCAGTCCTTTGCTCTGCTGACACCTTATTAAAATGTAATTTCCTAACTACAACCTAGACAGACAAAATTACTTCAAAGTGGTCTGGTTACCTAGAGCATAATCTGCTGAAACATCTTGGAATTTTTAGATGTTTTTAAGGTGTTCAAAGCTTAAACTGTCTCTCAGACTCAACTTTCTAGCAAGCTATTTGCACCACTTGCATTTGTGTTCTGATCTCTGTTAAAAGTTTCATCAGATTCAGCTATTTTTATGTGGAATTTTTTTTTTTTTCCTTTTTCTTCCCTGCCCAGGACACTTTCCTGGGTTCATCTTTTTTAGCACCCTGGTTAATAACTGAGGAAGAAGTTGTGGGTCTCAGTGAGATCAAACAGCCCTGTTGCTGGCTTGGACTGCAGCTGCAGACAGGCTGGGGGCCAAGTGGCCTTAGGTGATGCAAAAAGAAGCCCCAAAGTTCCCTCAGGGGAGATGTGAGGCAGTGGTTCAGGTTTCTGAGGTGTCTGAGCTGTGTGTAGCTACACACAGACACACCAGGGACACACTGGAGATAGCAGAAAGCCAGAAGTTGTGTCTGTGGCATTTTATTTGCTCTTACTCCAGCTCTGGAGATCTGGGTTGTTCCTCAGACTCATCCTTGACTGGGTTGTTAGTCTGGGCAGGGAAATTCCCCTTTGGAATATCCAGAGGCAGCAGGAGGGAGAGGTGGTCTCTTCCCATGCCTGGACCTCTCTTGTCCTCTGTCTCCCATGCAGAAAGAGCTCTGCAGAGAATCTGAGCCTTCCAAACCCCTTCACCCCTTAGTCCTTTTGCTGCAAGCAAACCCAAATAACCTCGAGCACGAAAGCAGTTCAAGGATAAGCTCAGAGCCTTGCACAAAGTATGGATCTGCAGTTTATGAAGGAAACCTTCAGGGGCTTATTGGTTTCTAAATGAGAAAATACGAGGTGCTCCAAAAATTCAGCAGGTTGAAATCAATTTGTGATTTTGCAGTGTAAGTGGAAAAAAGCCACCCTCAGATCACCTCCCACACAGGCAATACAGCTCATGCAAGGCCAGGGGCAGACAAATATTTAAGCAGGAAGGAAGGGCCCTTAGGATACAAGGTGCCAGGGAGAATGATTTTCAAGGTCAGGCTTCAAGAAATCATCTCCTCTTTTTTGGGTGGATTGATCCTGCCCAGCCTGAACAGTTACAAATCAGGGAATTCGCAGGGAATAAAAATAAATAAAGGTAATTGCATATAAGACCAGATAAAGTAATGAGAAATTATGAATATAAGCTGTACCATGTATTTGACATGCAAAGACTGCAATAAAACAACTGAAAACCCTAGGCAACAGCTTAGTTTCATACCACTAAGTGTTCTGCTGGAGCAAAAAGGCTGACAGATTAGCCAGGAATCCAACCCTTTTTCTCTGCTTTAGCACTTCTGAAACAATCTGAAGAACCAAGGATTTGAGCCAACACTCTTTTAGCTGATGCTTCACCCTGCCCTCCCCTTAAGACTTAAAATATGGGCACTAAATTCCTTCTGCTGAAGAGGAAGTGTCATGTAGAAAGGCAGACTTGAGGTTAATATCCCTTCAACTTCAGCAGAAAGATCTCTGAAAACTTATTGCCAGAACTAAAACTAGAGAGATGGTAGCAAGTCACAGACCTAAAATTTACCTCTGGTGTTTTATTTGGAGATTGACTCTGTTAAATGAAGACTGCTCTACCTCTGGTAGGATGCAAAGCTGAGAATTAAAACAGGAATCTCTCTGTCATCAGTTTACAATAAAGAAAATTAGTAACATTGTGGGGAGTTCAAGGAAGTAATATTAAAAAAAAAAAACAATTTGAAAATGTGCTCTATTGTCAGAAAAATCCCATTCTGATATCATCCAGCATTCTCACAAAAACTAAGAGCCAAGAGATATCCATACACCAACCCTAAACTTCTCATATTCTGCCACACAAACTATAGCATGAATATCAATAATTTTTAAAAAAAACACAGTAATTCCTAGGACTATGTTTAGAAGGTGTAAGCAATAAGCTGCAAATTTATACCTTTTTATTGCTTAACAAGATCATACCCTGAACAGCAGGTACTACTTCTTCTCCAAAGTCCCAATCTCCTAGCAAGAGGAGGCAAGATAACTTTATCAATAGTTTTGAATGCAGGTTTATTCTTTGCAACATGAACTGCTCTGCATGTAATGCTTTGACAAAGCAGACATTGCTTAAATCTGAAACATTTCAGATTATTATGGTTCTAAACTAATTAATCAGGCATTTTAGCTAAACGAAAATATATATTTTTTCAATGCTGTTTCAGAGTAAGGTGGCCTATTGTTTGAAAGTGAGCTTGGAAGAGATCTTAAAGTTGCTTTTTTTGCATGTAACTATTAAATAAAAACCCCACCATCCTAGATGCTTGCTTGCAAGTGACTTTGCCTGTACAGCTGAATGGAAAGTATTATTTGGTCCAACTGCTGCTTGCAGATCCTTGCTTTGTGGTTTCACAGCTTGGTCTTAAGGCAAACCTTTTTCATTTTTATTTTTACAGCTGTTTAATTGGGACAGTCTCCTCTCTGGTATTTATTTGTGATGTTTGTTTATACAGAAGGCTTTTAGGTTTGCAAAAGCAGGGGTTTGGTGGTTGGAGGGGCCAGGTTTGTGCAGCTGGTCACCAGGTAACCCTCCCAAAACACTGCTGGAGACCACTGGAATCAAGTGTGAGGATCAGAAATTATGGTCTCCCTGGGACTATTTGCACTGCAGCACAAGCTCAGATGTTTGCTCATTTTTTTTTTTCGTTTTTCTTTTTTCTCATCTCAGATAGAATCATAATTCTACCTTGAAAAGATAAAAACTGTGAAGTGGCAATTAACTCTCTTCAACAAAGTACATTTTGAGCAGAAGAAAATTAATGGTTTTATTGCTGAGTGTGGCTGAGGAAAACTATGATGGTTTGTTAATACATTTCAGTGTATGGTTGATATCATGCAGCCAAAACTCCAAAGAATGTCTAATAAAAGAGGAAGACCAACAATATGTATGTATTTGGAGACAGATGTGTATAAGCAAAGGGATACACACGTTTCACACTGCTGATATAAAAGAGCAAATACTGTTTAAAATGTGCACATGAACATCAGGGTCTTTATATCATATGGTGTATATATGGCATATAAACTATATATATATAGGTCCTGCAGTCTCATTAAATAGCATGATGTCTGGGATGAAGGCTCTCTCTTCAAAGTGAGGTGGTAACAAGAGCTGCACGGTCAGGGATTCCCCAGGGTCTCTTTTCTCCTAAGGATTTCTCATGGCATGTGTTAAACCACTGATTGAGAAAGAAAAGCAGCAAGTTAATGCAGACCAGGAGAAGCATTAGGGTGATTCTGTGCGAGGGCAGCCAGAGATTTTTTTTTTTTCTTTGGCACTTGTTACTTACTCAGCCTTGTGAAAAAGAGTTTTGGTTGGCTGGTTGTTTTAAAGGCAAAAGATGCCACAAAAGTGACACTTAATCAGAGATTTAAAAAGAACAATCATATATATCCACGAGTGCCTTAAAACAATACATAAAGTTGAAATTATCTTTTTTGTTCCCTCCTTTGAGGCTGTTAGAAGACATTCACTCCCAGAATTACTTGGCAGGGGATAAAGGGGTGTGGTGTTAAACAAAAACTGTTGAGATTTCCAGCTAGTCATATGCTTTCATGAGCTGCAAATGTAAAAGTCTCTCTCTCACCCTGGCCACCTCTAAGTAGGATGGAAGCAACAGGTCAAGCAACATGTTTATCTGGAAGCACAGAGAATAAAAGTAAATTTGAAAGCTTTTGTTTTGTCCCTTTGAATAACCCAGAAATGGCAAGACAGTACAATGCACATTATCAGGCCTCTTATTTTAAACTTTTATATGATTCTGCATCTCACTGTGCTTGACATGTTTACCTTTTGTACTGCATCTGTAGAACTTCTACTCAGCTCTCTCTGAAATCTGAATGGTCCCAATTCCACTGCAATTCTGCTTTAAGTGCAGGATTGCCATTCTGCACATGGAAAAGCACCTCAGAGCAGTCTGACATTAAATACACTTCACAGAGCACATCTGTGTGCACATTCACACTCCCCCACAGCAACAAAACAGCAGAAAAAACTTTATCCCTAAATAATGCCAGGCACATCCCTCACCTTCACAAACCTACTATTGGTAGGTTCTAAATTTTTATTGGTTCTAAATTTCTATTTTTTTCTACCTGAATCAATTATTGTGAGCATTTCCCCATTTCAACTTAGCCCCCTTCTGTGCTTTCATCCAGGTATAGCTTCAAATAATATTTTCCACCAGGGATTTTTCTCCTTTCTCCTTTCCAGTGTAGAGAAAGGAGTTAAACAAGACAGAAGGGTTCTGGGCAAATCAATGAAGCTGAGGTTAGTGGTTTTCAAAACCAAACTCCCCTCTACTACTGATATTAGTGGGTAATGGTAACTTAAAAATTTGTTTCCATTCCCATAGTAACTATTCCAAGTACCATGGTAACAAACCTAAACAAACATAAATATTATCTCTCCTTCTGGTTCCAAAATTTTCACATTTAATGCTGTCCCAATAAATAGCTACAGTAGCAGCTCCCCAGTTATTGTTCACAAAGCCATGCTACAGTAAATAGATTCTCAGTGTGCCTGCAAGAATAAGCAAACAGTTACAGTGCTTAAGAAATAATATGGCATTACACATATATAATTGATTTTATTTAGCAATATAGGGACACGTAGCAGTAAGTAGCACGTGTCAGTGAAACAGCATTTTGAGAAAGACAGGTTTGGTGAACTTGCTGGCATGGTTTATCAGTTTGTTTGACAGTCAGAAAAAAGAAAGCTATTTTCCACTTTCATAATACCTGTCAGAAGCATATTATATGATTAACTTGTGATTGCAAGTAAAATAGATGCCTTTAAAATTATTCTGGTGGAAATTCATGCTCACTTGGCTCTTTTCTTCTTGATCTGCTTCACAATGTTATGCACCGTATTATTTACCCACAGTTCAATGTGTTTTTTTTGGGGGGGGTAGTTTGATCATGTAAAATTTTAATTCTCTAAGAAAAATATACCCTGCTTCTATCTGCCAACTGAACTTTCCATATGTAAGTCCTAAAAGCTTTCCAAGCAGATAACACTCCTGACTTGGGAAGACAGCCTTCACCTTCTGGTCACCAAGTTAAGAACTTTCCACCCTGTGACCAAGCTCCTGACTGCTCCTCACAGCCAAACTGCCTCCCAGAATTGCCCTTTTCAAAAGATTTAGACAAGCACTGCTAGCTTTAGGTGGCTGTCAACATATGATAGATGCAGCCCACCTATTTTGCACAAGATTCTGACCCAAGAACCTGTTTTTTTTAATTAGACAACCCCCTAACACAGTGCTTCTTTAGAAAAGCAGTTTAAATGCAATGGTTCTCTCTCTCTTATCTTTTCCTTAGAAATCCAGCCAGTTTGTGTTCAAAAAGACAGGGATACACCCTGTTTTATGAGGCTTCTGGAATATCTCCACCAAAAATAGAGAAATTGGCCTCCAGAGCTGGGAGGCTCTCATCCTTTTGTCCCGTTACAGCCTGCCATCATGTGGGCTTGCTCAGCAGCTCCAAGCAAGCACAGAGCAAGTTAAGCTCAAGTCCTAAGTTAAAATCTTCCCTGTTTTTTCACTGGAGCTGATTTCAGGAGTAGCCATCAACTCGATGCCAGGAGTTTTCTGCCTTTAGTGTTCCATCACTGAGCTAAACCCAGGGCACTAAGGGCAGAATATTCACAGTAGGGTGGGGGGTCTGATGGAAACACATCCAGAGATCTCTTAGGCTCTGGCAGAATTGTACCCACTGAGGAAACCAGTTCCTAACCTGCCCAAAGGGAAAGATCAGCTGCAGTACGTGAATGCATGTCTGGAACATTTCCAAGAGGAGAGCTGAAGCTACAAAACCACATTAGCCCTTGACCTTAGGCTTGTTTAGGTTGGAGGTCTGACCCAAAAGCTGTCCTCAGCTCTAATCAGATGCTCCTTGGCTTTAGGCATGACCACAGCTTGGCATGACTTCATTTCTTCTGGAAAATACTTTGAGTTCTAGACAAAACCAGTAAAGTCTTGAAGTGACTGATTTTCTGCTTTAAACTTATATACTTAATGTCTGGTTCACCAAATGTCAGCAGGGCTACTCAGGAGACCTGAATTTGTTGCCTGTCTTGCCTGAGCCAGGTCAAAACTATTGGGGTTGCAATGAGAGACAAAATTCCAGTGAGATAAACACATTTGCATAAGGTTAGCAAAAGACTTTACTGATAAAAAATAGTTGGTGGTGCTCATAGGCACAAGAGGGGGTAATGGGCACAAACTGAAACACATAAATTTCCATCTAAGTTTAAAAAAGTAAACAGACAACAAATCTTCATTTTTAATCTGAGGATGCATCAGATTGTCCAAAGAAGTTGTAGAGTATCTTTGAGTATCTTTAAAGATACTCAAAACCTGGCTGGACAGGGTTATGGGAAACCTGCTCTAGGTGACCCTGTTGAGCAGGGGGGTTGAATCAATGATCTCAAAAGGTTCCTGCCAGTCTCAGCCATTCTGGGTCCCTTCTTTCTATGTAGACATTGTGCAATGGCAAACCAGAGAAGGAGTGGTCAACCCTCAGAGAAGCTTCAGCTCTTTAATTTTCTGTGGTCGAAAGCTATCTGAAATCCCTGACATTGGGTCACAGAGTAGCACTCTCAGACCTATTCTCAATTTCTTATAGAGAAATTTCCCAGACATGCTGGAATTTCCCAGACAGATATTTGAACTCAGGAGCCTATGAATCTTTCGAGCCAACTATTTTTCTTTCAAAAAATTCTTAACTTCCTCCTCATGATATAGGTATTGTCATCCCAAGATATCTGTTCTTTGCAGATTTTTTTTCAGCTTGAGAACCAGAAGTCATGTCTGGAACATCCAAATTTCTCAACCATGGATTCCAACCCACAGGGATGCAACTGGACAGTCTATTTTCTTTTGTTTGCAGCCTGAAGCTTAGTTCAGCAAAACAACTTGGATTATATTTGGGAAACTTTCCTTTAGTTTGCCAGCTTTTGTTTTGTTACCATTAGTCTTTGTTGCTCTTTGTCAGCTAACACCTCAAGGAAGCTGCAACACCCCAAACATAAACCAAAATACAATCTTTTCTCAAATCTATCTTAAAAGGTGCAAAGGTAAAATCCTAGTCAGGCCATGAGCTAATATTCAATCCATACACACATTTGAATAACTCATAGACTTTTTTCCTTTAATTTGGAAATAAAAAATAAATATTTTCAATTACCCTAGCTAATATCTCCAGATACTTGGTAGAAAAATGCATGCTTGAGTTGTTTCTAATGGAAGCAGTCCTATTTTTTCTGGATTCTAGACTACACATGCATGCTCAGAAGAGTGCTGAGAAGCACAAAGACAGGAACTGGACTATTTGTTTAACAAAAGGCTCTAGAATAAACAAGAAAATCTGACAGACGTGCAGAAATTTGTTCTCTGAGTTTATCTTTCAGGCTCTTAACAGAAATCTTGTTACAAAGGTATTTCAGTATCTGCAGTCTGAAGGAAAGATGAACAGAGCAGCACAATGAAAAGGATTAAAAGTATTTGATTTCATTTTGCCAGTTAGAAGCAACTCACATTTTACACAACTTAGCCATAAAGAACTGGTTTTAATTACACTTTAGTGTCCTGTCACATTGGTTAAGCACAGTGCACCCTGGTGATTTTCCTGGGGCTGTGCTGCTACTAGAACTAGGAGACCAAAAACCTAACCTGGAAAACTTGCTGGCAGCTGCTGCTAGCACTCAGCATTAACTCTAACAGCCACAGTTTTATGTGCAAATCCCTGACCAAATTCAGTGTTCTGAGCCAGCAAGAAGTGGAAGGTCCAGTTCTGCTCAGACCAGAAGTGCACCCTGGAGAGAAAACAGCCACAGAGTTCTAAAGCCTTGGAGCTTGAAAACTGTTTCATCAATAATCCTGTGGCTCCCCAACAATGCCTTGGGTTCTCTAATTTTTCTTAACAGCCCAGTGAAGATTTTAGAGTCAGCCTGAAGCAATGTCCCGAATCACTTCCTATCTTTTTGCTATTTGTAGATCATTAATATTCTTACCTGCCCAAGGAAGTGGTTGGGTCACCATCCCTGAATGTATCTTATAGATAGGGTGCTTGGGGATGTGGTTTAGCAGGGGGCTGGTAGAGGTAGGTAAGCAGAGGCAGGTTAAAGGTTGGACTGGATCATCTTACAGATCTTTTCCAACCTGAAGGATTCTACGTTTCTAACAATAAACAGTAATAAGTGTGAAATTGAGAGGAAATTCATAAGTTGTACTTCATAAAAACCTCAGGCATTAAAGAATTAAGGCGCTGTGAGCACAGAGAACCTGAGAGTGAATGAAATGAGAAACATTAGAAACAGAAAAACTGAGACAAATATTTTAGTCTTCTTATAGACTTAGAAGGAAATTAAGACATTTCCCTCAGTCACCAAAACCAGAATTCCTAGGGCCGAAATTTGATCCCAACAGGAAACGTTTTTAACAGTATTTCAAGGTAGACTCTTTTGGCCTTGAAACTCATAGCTTTAATGTTTTTATTTTCAGTCTCCTGGTTATTAAAGTTCAACCAAGTGAGGTAGCCTTTCCTGCGTAGCATTATTGTCATCAGCCATGGATTTCTATCCATTATCAGGAACTCTGAACTTGGGAAAACCAAACTGGGACCCAGGAGAAGGAGGCAGAAGGAGCTGTCTGCTGCCTTGTGGCACTGGGGGTTCTGCTTTCATGCTCCTCCTTTCTCTCTTACTGCATGGTATATTTCTGTTAGAACAGGAATGAATAAAACCAATAATAAACATTCAGTTGTTATTCATCTATTCCTCTGCCCCTTATGGCATTATTATAATATGGTCTTTGTCTGAAAGGCTTTGCTGACACCCAGATGCAATGCACTGTCTTGAGTGGGGGTTGATATTTTATGTACAAGTGCTACCAAAAGTTTGCTCTTTGTACCCACCAAGCACTAACAGAACAGTACTCTCTGTTACCCAAAACTGGATGCAAAAAGAGAACACGTAAGTGGGAGCAGGATGCAATAAAGCTCATTTCTGCAGACAAGGTACAAAGTATTACAGGCTGATCCTTCATAGAAACACATTTCCACACCAAATACACAAACTGGTCACAATGCCATGGAAAAAATAATTTAGTGCTTGTCTCCTGCCTTCCCACTTAGACCAACAGAGCCCAGAGAAAAGCTGAGGCTCCTGGATATTGTGAAAATGAACATCCAAGGCAGAGGTCAGCTTTAATCAACTGAATTAAATATGTCAGGCTTGTGTTTCTTAATAGTTAGGGGGTTTTGGTTATACTGCTAAGTGTTTATTCCTGGTGACTGCTGCATTCAGTCTCAGTGGTGCTGCTGGAAAGGGGCAGAAGGTGCCAGGTAGGGGAGGGCTGTTTGCTTCATTGCAGGAGGAATGATGCCAGGCACAGAGCCAGAGCAAGCTTGGCCTGGAAGATTCAGCCAGACAAATCTGGGAATGAGAAAGCTGAAGCAATTTGCCTAAGGTGAGCTGAACACAGAGCCTCACCAGCAGTGAATAAGAAAATGGATAATGGAGAAAGCTCTGAGAGCAGCTCTCACTGCTGCTCGTGCAGCAGCCACAGGTCTACCTTTACATATCTGTTGCTTGAGTGAAGGCAAAGAAAAAAGTAATTTTCAGAAGTATGAGGCTGACTCTCCCACTCAGCGAGCTGCCTCCTCTCATTCTGGCACAATACCCCACTTACCACATCAATAAATAAAAAGTAGATGTAGCTGAGCATATTAATATATATTGGAAACTTTGAGCTTTGCTTGTTTGTTTTTTTTTTTTTCTATTTTACATTGCTGCATCAACCCACATCCCTGCTGGGCTTTGATTGCAGCTTTAGCTAATTATATTAGTCGAGACATTTTGTCATACAGTGAATCAGATCCTCAAGCTGATTTGAGTGAATGCAGCTGCAGTGATGGTAGAGGAGGTTTGCCTGTTCTTAACAAGTATTCATTATCTCCCCAAAAACGAAAATGCAAACTGCCATACCCTAAAACACAGTTTCTAAAGCTTTTGGTAGCTCTTTCCACTTTATTTCCTAGAACACACTGAGAACTCCATTTGCACTCTAGAAAGCACAAAGTGTGCTCACAAGAAGAAACAAACTGTTCAGGACATACTCCAGATTTATCTTCCTATAGAAATAATACTTCAAGGCTGCTACTACATACAAATCCATGATATATATATATATATATCTCCAAGAAACTAACAAGAATAGAAGACTATTAGATGATAATTCTTGTACACAGGATAAGAGAAACCACAGCAGAGTAGGGTGCCTCACATTTGTCCTCCAGACTAGAATTCAACTCATAGGAACAACTGTAAAAATCTTATTTTTCTTTGTCATATACCAGTTCTATTTGGTCTGGAAATGGTCATAAGCTCTGGCATGTCAAAAGATTTACAAAGCTAATTAATAAATCCAGCTAGACACAAACTAGCTTTGAAAGGCTCCAGTGTTCTGCAGCTTTTGGTGTTTAGGGCAGTGGATTTGCTTTTCCAAATACTGTGGCATGAGATAAAAGCAGACAACTTTACTCAACCAGCTATGGATTTTCTGAGTTTCTTTGCACAGATGACTGTACAAATTCTTCAGCTATCAGCACCTAAACATTCAAATTATTTCTGGCAATAATAACCCAAGTTAAATCTCAGCTGTCACTCTGCCTTCTCCCTGATGCCTCGAGACGCATCTTTATGGACCCACTCATTTTCCACAGCCTTAAAGCTTCTTGGGGAAAACAAAAATAAAAATAGCCTAACCAAGGTTTATTTCTGCTTTGGAATATAACTTTATATATCATCTATTAACGACTTGTTTTCTACTGCATTTCTGGCACCAGCCTCACTGCTGTTGCCTCTGTTTGTGCAGAGGTTCCTCCGAAACGCGCGGCTGCTCTGCAGCTGGCAAGGTTGCAGGAGGCAGCACATCAATCCCACAGAGGGAATTCAAATCCCACCCCACATGCAGCCCGAGCCCAGCTTGGGGCTCCCTTAGCCACCAACACAAGCTCAGCATATCCAGGTTCTCCCTCTGGAAGCCTGGGAACAGCTCAGGGAGCACGGCACAGACTGCAGGTTGCTTGTGCCTGGTTGGGTGCAGGAAGTTTTGGTCCTCACCTTCCAGCATCCTCACCCCATGGGGGCTCTGAAAGCCCCAAAGCAGGTGCCTTCCCTCAGTCCCAATCTTCCCAGGGACCTTCTGGCTTGGGAGGGAGAGGAGGCTGCACCTGCTGCTCCAGTTACTGCTTCATTAGCCCACAGAACGGGCAAATATCTGGGAAGGAATCCTTTTGCTTGGCTCTGGCATAAAAAATTGCAGATTATTCAGGTGACTGGTACAATTTATATTTTTTTGCCTTTTTTTTTTTTTTTTTTTTTTTTGGTCAATGCCATTATTTATAGCCTTTCTCAGGCACAAAAAATAAAGACAACTCATAATAGTCATCTATACCTTTTCCCCATCTTTTCCCTCTCTCAAGGGAGAGGGAAACCATTAAAACCAGTCCTTCAGACTACATCTGAATAAATGTTTTCCTCTCTTCTCTGATGTTCTTATCCCCCACTGAGGCAGATTACAAGACTACTTTTTAATGTTGATTTTTCTGATTTTTCCATCATAAATGCAGATGATTTTGAACAGTGCAGTTGTCAGTTTCCTGATTGTGAAACTCTTTATGCAACAATTGCATAATCACTGCTGAATCTTGCCTTAGGTTCCAGCTCCAGATTCTCTTAATCTCATCCTCCCACCCTGTTACAAGTTTTTATGTTTCATGCAGCTATGGCAAAAATTCCTCTACTGAAGATAAATACTGATGATAAAGCATAGGAATTCAGGTTCTCCCTCCACCTTTCTACTGCACTTCTTAACACTAAGAGCTCAAAGAGACTGCTTGATGGGATTCAGGTGTTTTACTGGGTTCGTTTTGTTTGGATTTTTTGCTGTTTGTTGAAAGGAACAGAAATGGCAAAGAGGAAACTGTTTCCCCCAGATTCTTCCTGCTAGTGGAACAGTTTTGTTTTAAAGCAAACACAAATGGGAGCTCAGCTGTTCAAAATGGATTTCTTGTCTTTACCATTCTGAAATGGAGAAAACAAAAACAAGGTGATCATCACAGCTTTTTTTTTTTTTTTTTTTTTGCTTCTTACTCAAGACTTCCCTTTTAGCCACTGCTCTAATTATTTTATTGCTCTTCTAATAATGACATTGTTTTTTTGTGATCAAAAGATGGATAAAAATGTTCAGCATTTGGAAGGCATATTGCTCTGTGGGGGCCAAGACTCATCATCCATACTAGAAACAGAAGTAAAATTAGAGACCATCTGGCCTATTTACCTGGTCATGGAGAAGGAAGAATCCCCAGGCCAGCTGGAGCTGTTTGCCAGCAGTTTGGAAGTCCCCTAAGCTGAAATTAATGACCAGATCTTAGAGGAAGCTCAGCATCCCCACCTCCACTTTACATGCCCTACACTTTTTTTTTGTCACAGTTTCTGTTGCATTAGGGGGCATGGAAAAGCTGGTCTCTCCGAGCCCCATTTCAAGTCTTCTTAGAATAAGCTGATTTTACACAGTGGTAGGGAAATGATGGACTGTGCCCATGAAACATTGTCTGTGACAGTAAATCCCATCTTAAACTCCTAAATGTGCTTGCTACTTCCAGAGCTGCACGGTTGAAAAGATGATCAAAATTTAAATGCTGTTTACTCTCAGACTTCACCTATACTAACTGTACTTTCAGTTTGTCTGTATGGGATCAGTAGCAAGTGTCCTGAGTTCAGGATCTCGTTTTTCTTTATACTGGCTTTTTTTCTGCCACCTGTATCACAGAGCTAAGAAAAAACAGAAGATCTCAGTGTATGCAATCACTCTATGCTGGCTCAGTGAGAGAGTCCTACAAGAAAAAACCTTATCCAATATATTCCAGCACTTTGGGAATGCACTCAGCATGGCAGCACAAGTTGGTGGGTTAGGGAACTTCAAGCAGGCCTTGAATGGACCTGATGCTGGAACCAGACCCCTGGTCCCACGGGTTCATGTAGAGTCCTGGGGAATTTTCAGGGCACAGACTGAAGTGGAAGCTGCATGGAATTGCCTTCCCCAGTCAGCCTCTTCTGCCACCTGACATCCAGGTAAAGCCTGAAAAAAAACCTGGTACTGAAAACACTCACAGAGACTCCAGATTTACATGGTGGATGTTTGCCCTATTGTTTTCTAAACAAGGTGTAGAACCTCAAATGTTAATTTGACATTTTTGCAGATTTTTTTTTTCCTTTGTTACAGTCAAGATAAGAACATCCACTGCTGTCCCAAGTCCACAGAACCACTTATCTCATCCTAGGAGGTGGGCTCCCAAGTCAGACAGACACAACCTGACCTTGGCAAATCTATTCTGGTTGTCCCCAGTCATCCTCTTGTCCTAGGTGGAACTGGAGATGGAGAATGCAAAACGTTCTACTGGTGACAGATTGCAGTCCACAAATTCCCGAGGATTACACACAGTTATTCCAGTGACAAGGGTAGAGATGACAAACACAAGATATAAAATTACAATTGTAATGCTCCTGGAGTCCATTAACTTCCCCCAACACACTAAAATCCCAGGAAACTCTCAGTATGCATGCTGGTTTTGCACATGTAGAATAATACAGATGCTCATATATTTCCTATAGCAACCACTGTTTGTTGGAGTAATACATACCCAATCTCAGAAATTCCACCCTAATATAAACCAGACCATATCAGTAAATGCCAACAGAAACCCCACCTATTCTCAATTTCAATTACTTCCAAATGTGCACAGTTTATCTGAAGGTACACGGGGCATCTCTGCCTCTCCCCATTTGGCAGTGCTTACGCAAATAAAAAAAAAATAAAAAATGCTGGCAGCAAGTTCATTTAAAGAGGGGAAATGCTTTAGTAACTCCAAAGCAGCTTCTCTGTGTTTCAGGCTTGATTTTATTCCTTTTTCAGGGTTTACAGCTTCCTTTGCTTGGGCATACTTCTTAGATTAAGAGTGAGAGATTTCAGAAGCTGTCTGGTAACTCAAATGGAAAGCATTCTAGGTACCAGGCCATATTGCCCTTTTTACTTCATACCTGACCAGCTAAGTTCTTTAAAAATATTAAAGCTGGTGGCTGTGCTCACCTAAGGACTGATGGAAAGCTCTTCAGAATCAGTGGGAAGAATTCCATCAGCAGGTATTGGACTTAACCCCCCACATACCACAGGGTTTAGACATCCCCCAAGTGTGTATGTTCAAGTTACAGATCTTATAGAATTTATGCAAAACCCTCAGCTGGCTAAAACAGTCTCCATGTGAAAAGGAAGTCTGTTACAGGCAGGTGACTGGCTTCTTCCTCATCTTCTGACCCACTAACAACAGAAGGAAAAAAAATATTTGTTCCCCATAAAGAGATGTGTATACTCTGCTTGCTAAGGAGCTCTTAAAGGTATTCTCCTCTTTTCCTGGTTTTGTATCCTATGGAACTATTCCTCTCGTATCTACTTGCTCAAAGGGGCTCTATTCTAAAGAGACTTTACTTCTGGAAAAAAAGGAGAAATGTCATGCTGAGCTGGAAAAATGGAGGAGGACAGCAAAAATTAGGAAAAAAATGGTTATATTTTTAAGGGAAACTAATTAAAAAAGTGGTTCCAATTCCAAGGAAACATACCGGTTCTGGAATTTGGGTTTGGACAAGGTTGAGGAGATGGCAAGACATTTCCAAAAACACATTGTTTCCACAGAAAGGAAATTCCTCAGCCCCCTGCAGCTGCCCTGACTTTTTCTTTCAAAACTGATGGATTCTACACAGATCTGCAGAGAGGTCAGCCCTGAAGTCCCAGCCCCTTGAACAACCATATCCACAAAATGTCCTTGATTTTATATTTAAAATCTTAAGATAGCCAGTTTCACAAATGTAAGTATCAAGTTCTTTAGAGATTGCTGTTTCTGAGATAACCTGGATGAGATGCCCCTGACTTCTGTGATCCCAGCTTGGAAAGGTTTCAAAAGACTCACAATCAGTCAGGAACTTTTGAGAAGTGTTTTGGTTTCCACAAACCATCTTTTGGCATTTGTATATGTGAGAAAACTCCTTTTGCCTGGAGCACCTCCAGCTTTATTTTTTATTTTCCTCCATGAACGAGGTATAAATAAGCTAAACCTTTACCTATCATCCTTGTCAGCTGATGGATCACAAGCAAAACCCACATCATCTGATTTAAGATCTGTTCCATCTGTTTTAGTACATTTGTTTTGTCTTTTATGTATGGATTGTACTAATTTTATATTAAATTTCTCAGTTCATGAAATGAATTCGTGAAACTCATAGTGAATGGCTGTGAATGATTTAATTAAGACCCCATCAGAGAGTTGGTTGCATCTTCCACACAAAAATAAACTTCACCAGCACACTATGACTGTAAATGCATCTTTCTACCAAAATGTGTTCCAACAGGTACTGTGATTTTTGAAACCTTATTAATAAATATACCACTAGCTCCACTTTACACATACAAGTATGTGACAATGCTCTTGTGTAGTAGCAGCAAAGCCATAAAAGCAGAGCATAAGTGAGCTTATACAAAAATGAAGTGCTTTACCAGGACCAGATGAGTAAATGGAGTCAGAAGGAAAGTTTTCAGTAATACGAAAATACTCAGAGGAAAACATTTTCATATTTAATAATTAGTTCTTCTGAGGAAAGATTTGGTTCTGTGCAAAACAAGTCGTACATATGGCAAATAATCATTCAGGAGTGTAGAAATTTTTTCAGTGTCTCAAAATTTCATCTTTGGTGCTTGTTCCTTATTTTCAGTTCACATCTACAACCATTATAAATTGCACTGCTATAGAAAGATTTTTTTTTGCCAAAGTACACTGCAAAAATTTGTACAACTTCCAGTGTTATTAGCAGATACTATGTGGTTGTCACCCAAAAAACCTGTGTCTCAAGATTCTTAGTTTATTAAACCAAAAGTTTAATTATTTTAAAAATCAATAGGACAAAGGTAAAACATACCAATTCATTTCAATTTCTTTTCAAGCAGTGTTGTTCTGTTCATTACTATTTCTTTTTCCAGAATTGCATAAAACTCCACTAATTAAAAGACTTCAAACTGCTGCATGCCTACTAACAGTATGCAGCTGAGGATTTGCTTATAGCAAGAATAAATCTATATATCCTTTAAGTATGAAGAAGCTAAGAGAATCTGATGCATTTGCTTTTCATCGCAAAGAAAAATTTCATTGGTAACTACTCTGCTAAAACTAAAAACTTAGGTTTTACACTTGGATTGAAAACTTTGACTAGATGTGTTAGTATTCCCTTGTTATCACTGAACTGAAAACTCCAGCTCTGCATTTCTTCAATGAGCCAAACTATCAACTAGCAGCACGAGTTAAGAACCTGACAAAGATTTCCACAGTGTACAGAGCTGCCCCCAGGAAAATGAACTAAAATTAGTCTGTCATGCAGGTTATCATGCACTCATCACTTGTCTAATTGAAAAAGAATGAAAAAAAATAATGTATTTATATGTATATATCCAGAGAAGAGCTTGAAGATGAGATGTACTGATGGGCTTCAGTCTGAGATCTGTATACTTACATCCAATATACACCATTTGGTCTGGCACCTGAGAGCTGTGGCTAATTCTGACATATGCACTTAGTTAGAAGATGGTCAGTCTGGACAAGGAAAAGTCTGTTCATTTCTTTAAGTAAATAAATAGAAAATAGTTGCTTGACTTCAGAGCAGTGGAGCTGTGTTACTTAGTCAGCTACAGAAAGTTAGTGAACCTAGTAAATTCTTGGTCACTTAGATTAACATTCAAAATGGAACCCTATAGGCAAAATGAGATTAAAAAGTTCTTACTTCTGAATACCCTTTTGCCAAATTTATAAGCAAGGTCAGCATGTAATGGGATAAAACCCTAGATACAGAGGAAGGAATAAAATTATCCTGATGATAACAGATACACAGCTCAATTTAACTAAACTGAATGAATGCTGGAAGCCCAATTCTGCTCTTCTTAGGGAACTTAGCCACCATTAACTTCAACCCACAGTATTTGGCTTGTAATATCCTCTTTTCCTTTATGCACAGCACCTAACTTTGCAGTGACATACTACAGTTATTAAGTGCTATGGATTATGGAACTGCACTGGCATCCCCATTTTCTCGGCTGCAGGTTACTCAGAATAGATTTTTTTTCTCTTATGTATGCCAGGTGCTTTCTTCTGTTCATGCAGTGACTGATATTCAGCTCAGTTATCTGATTCATAGGTAAAACCTGGGAAGTCTTTCCAAGAAGAGAACAAAAATCTGGGTATCATCCAGAAAATACATTATCCTCTTCTGTTCATCAGGATCTCACTCCTCATCAGCACTGTTACAATTCGTTGTTGTACTGTTTAGCATCTGTGAAAGACTTATCTACAGCTTTCTGTTTATATAATCACAGGAATGATCTAGATCTTTTTTTTTATTTTTTTCAGTTTGTGAAGTTAAAATGAACTGGTTTGAGGTTGAAATGATTCGATTCTATTGTCACTTACATTTTATTGACCTTAAAGAAAAAACAAAACCCAAAACAAAACACAAACTGTTTCAAGTTTAGATCCCTTCAAAGACAGAAAGATGAACCTCATTAAGTTTACCAAACTTAACATTCTTGCTTTAAAGAACCGTGGAAAAGTTCCTTGGGATTTGTTACAAGTACCTTACAAAGATGTGATAATTATCTGATCTAAGTTTACATTTGTTTTATCTTCCTTTTATGCAGACTGCAGCATATTCATTTCATGTTGCTTCTTTAAAAATAGTTATTGAAGCAACAACTGAGGTTCAAACCAATTCAAGTTTATGCTGAACTCATGCCTTAACAGCCTAACACTGTCCAGTTAATCCATGGGAAGTAAAGGTGATCCCAAAGACAAAGAGGGCAAAGAACTCATCAAATGGCAGAGATGTCTTTTAGAGTAACTGCTAATATCTGTCTGCAATAATTGTCCAAGGAAAGAATTTTCTTCTGTGTACAAGTCTTGTTGATTTTCAGTAACATCTACGTCTGTAGCTCCCTGGAGTATTTTGAAAATTATTCATTTCAGTGCCAGTAAAAATCTTTGGACATTTTCTGGTAGCCTAAATTGCAAGCTATGAATTTGTTTAAAGGGATACCAGCCCACCAGAAATGTACAGAGATCATACTTGTACTCCCAGGATCCAGACATTACAGAACCACCAACAAGTGGCCATGTCAGCAAGTTTTCAGGTCTCAGTCTACTACAGAGAAAAATTATTGCATTGCAGGACACTAGAGACAGCTGGGAATGTTTTCCTTCATATGAGGTAAGGACAACTGAGGAAAACGGATGAGATTTTTCTCCATTTCTGTCAAAGTCCATACACAAAGAAAACATTTCGTTTCTGAGCAGGGGATGAAACAACCTGTCTAAAATAAACAAGTCTGGCTTAAAAAAAAAAAAATAATAAAAATCAGGCCTGAGATGGCAAGGACTGCTGCTAGTGTCTATAAGAAATGATTCCATGTGAGTAAGGTACATTTGAAATGACAGGACAAGATAAATATAGCTGTGTGTTACTGACTTCCACTGACTCACAGAATATCAAATCCAAAAGTAATGTTTTTTTCTGCTGCAGTTGGCCTAAAACAAGCCCTCCTATGACCAAATATTTAGAGGAAAGGGCTGGGAAAAGGTATAATTCTACTCATGAATACCTTGCTTGTTTTTCAACCTTGGTGATCTCAATTAAAATTCCTACCTCATGAATGAGTTAATTGTTTTAACTTTCATGACCAACAAACCCAACTTGTACCTTCAGATTTCTATGGCAAGGAGCCCTTATTACAGGGTTAATGAAAGAAAAATAGTAAATGAAATTGCACACAAAAATAAGTTCCCCTCAAACCAGGAGGACAGCAGAATCCCAAATGAGCCTTCTAGGGATACTTGGTGCTTTGTTCCATGTTCATGTCACAAAACCAGTGTCTTTTCTGAAGCTGGCCTTCCCATTCTGCCAATGCCAAATAGTTTGCACGTTTTTAACAGCAGTGCACATCCAAATGCCAATGGCTATGACCTGAAGCTTTAAAGCACAGGAGCAGCCCTCAGGGATAAAATCTACGTATGGGGTAGTGAGTCACCTAGGCTAAGGTAAGGCAATGAAATTCCAGTTCTATCTGCCTCTACCACATGCAAATGTAAAGATCTTATGAGGAGGAACAAGCCTGATAATTATCTATAGATATATTATTAATATTGCCATGTAATAAGTGCATTTCCTATTTTATGCACTGTGCCAGAATTCTCTGAAGATGAACTAAAGCTTCAGTTTACAAGGAGTTTAAAAAACCAGGTTTAGGCATGGAGTTTAGAAAACAAAAAAGGTGGCAAATTCCAAGTTCATAAAAACTACACAGGAAAAAAGCTCTCTGGTCCAACAAACAACAGCAAGATAAACTCCACTGCAAGATGTCCTGGGGATAGGGTTTTACTCCTGGTGAAACAGCACGTATGTCCCACAGAGATAGCAAAAATTTTTAATTAGAAGAGATGTCATGAGAAGGTTCTTCTAACAAACAGCCCCAACATCAGACTAACAACTACACAGACAGGTATGCTAACAGTTTAAGGCTCTTTTCTACATAATAATCACAGAAAGAGCTGAATGCCTATTTATTCCCAACTTGAGGGTGAGTGGATTTGTACAAGAGTGGCTGTGAAGTGTGTGCAGCCCACAAACAAGTTTGAAACAGCAGTGATGTGAGGAAACAGCTTACATCTGGAGAAGAAGTGACAAGAAATCTGCAGATTTTGTGTGCTCCATGAGCACATGACATCTGTTTTTCACTGGACTCAGACCTTCAGGTTGGTTGATTTTGAACTGAATGTGTGTGAGCTCACCCAGATTAAACACCCAGTAGGTTTTAGTTGGAAAAATCTTCTATTGCTCATTTGAAAATGGGTAATTCACACAGGGAAAAGGCTTTGGTTGAGGAGGGGATTCTCTAGTGTCTGAAGCAGACCAAAACTCAAAGATAAGCTGCTTTTTTTTTTTTTCCCAAGCAGTTAAGCATTCAGAAATTGTGTACATTTTTACTTTGGTAAGAATATAAGTGACACTTTTTCACACCCTCCAGTGGGTATACTAATAGAATATTTACTTTCCAGGACAGTTTTTCATAACTTATTGGGAATTTAATGTGATTAAGAACTTTATTCACAAACAAGCCTGGTTCAAAAAAGAGAAGATAGGTAAAGAGGCTTACATAAACCTTATTTTTCCTTAGGAAATCAGATTCAAGTAATTCATATATGCAGAGAGGTGGAAATAACCTGGGGACTGGGTAAACTTGGAATTCACAGTGGTTTCCCAGTTGATCAGTGAATCTTATTTCATCATTCCTCACGGTGGAAGAACAAATGTCCTGGGAAAACCTAAACATTTTTTCTGTGATTACCACACTACTCCTTAAGGAGTCTGTGATGCATGCAAACAAAGAAAGGGGGAAATATTACTTCTCTTTTCCAAACAGGCAATTCTGACACTGTTGCCATTTACAATATAGATTTCTCTGCATGTTCAGGGACATGTGGCTTAATCTTCAGCTCAGCTTTCCACATCTTCATGGTAATGCCTTTAACACAGAGCTGGTTTTCCTCCTGGACATAACAGGGATATGTGAACTCTTCCATGTGAGCAGTCTCAGCAGGGAAAGGCAATACATCTGTGCAGTGGAACATGGTATCTGGCAGAGAGCCAGCAAACTCAGCCCTGCAGATTTGCTGGATGTCATTTATAAAAACAGAATTTAGGCTGCCTGATGAGGTTCCAGATTTTTCTCACTGTGAACTGCAACAAGATGCAGAGATTCAGCAAAGCCATTGCTACACAAAAGTCCGGAATATTGGGTGAAAGACAAAGACACAGTCACTCTTTGCCTGCTCAAAATGGTCCTTCACTGCACTGATAAAGAAAAAGCTTTGGAAAGAAAAAAAATTCTCTATTCACTTTTTAATTTAAGGAACTGACAACAGAATAAACATAAGTTTCATTATGGGCATATTCAGAAGAGCACCAATCTTTTTTTTTTTTTTTTTTTTTAATATGCCTGACAACTACTGTGATCTATTTTGGAAAATGACTCAGCTTTGAGATAAAGTGAGAGCATGCCTTCTAAATGTTGCCACCCTCTTAAAATTAAAACCTGCTTTAATATAGATTCCTGGCCACAGAGTATTTCCTCTAAACTTGGGATCTTTTTCCCCACCTCACAGGTCCTGTTTTTTTCTTTTAAACCGAGTGATAAATCCATTATGAAACTATAAAGTCTACTAAAAATTACTGATCAGTGGAAAAGAAAGAAAAAGTTTCCTGCCCTGCCTTTATACAGAGAGGCACACAACCAGCAAAGGAGAAAGGAAGGTGTGATCTCATTCTGAATGGAAAAAAGCAGGATTAAGTCTGGGTGGCTCCACCAACTATCTGCTTCTAAAAGAGTGGGAAATATAAAGCCCTAGAATTTTTTCAAAAGTATAAGCCCTAGGAAAAAAACAACTTAGCTTATTACCCAGCCCCATAAACTGGAACCAGCACTCAGCCAGTTGACACTCCCAGGTTAAGAACTTATTTTGTTGCTTCTGTCTTTTAAGATTTCATTGCGCTAATTTTAACCTGTTTGTAAGTAAATATTTCCTTAAAATCTTAAATGGCTTCTAAATGATCTAGCCCAGCACAGAACATCCCAGGTCCAGCAGGCAGCTGGAGAGGGAACAGCTCCAATGCTCCACATTCTGATACAAGGCACAGGGAAGAGGTAAAGGCAACTTAAATATTCCTCCTAAAAACTTTATGGGCAGCTTTGGAGATTACAGACAGTACTAGATATTAACTTGGGACTGCTTGTTGGATGGTGAGGAAGAAAAGTTTCATTAAACACAATCCAAACAGCCTGAAAACACCAGTGCAGTGCCCTCATCTTCACTCACAGGGGGATGAGTTGCTCCCCAGGGTTCCAAGGAAATGCAAAAGAATTCCTCCCTCTCTCCCAGTGCTGTGAGGAAAAGCAGGAAACACGACTGCAAAATGACATCAATTATACAGAGCACATGCAGGGATTTGAGAACAGCAGCTCTCATAGAACAGGGACTGAGGAATATTAAAGGGAGTCACAGTTACCCTACCCCTGTATTTCCTTCTCCCATGAGAAAGAGCTTCCTTATTCCCTACAGTTTTATGCAGAAAAAGCCTAATCTGTAAAAAAAATTAAGAATTATACAACAAGATAACAGATATTCAAATACTGCCTTCTGGCCCTCAAGTCATCTACCTTGTGGTGGGGAGGACTGAAATCAGACACTTGGCACTGTCAGGACCACCAGTGGAGACTGCAGAGCAGAACTGAAGAAAAACTATCTGCTTTTTCCATTTCTGAAGCTGTGTCAGCCAGCTGCCATCACATCAGAAACAGAAAAAAGTGACATCATTTTCACTGCCTCCACCCTTCTCTCCCAGTCTTCAGGGAGGATGCTCTGCTACTGGGAATTCATGGAAGACTCTTAGAAATCTGCCATCCCCAAGAGCTAAACCACATCATTTTTCTGGTTTTAAATCTCCTTTGTGCCTCCTTTGTGGAAAAGGAGAAAGATTCAGATGCTCTCTCTATTTAAAGACTTCTTTTCCATGCAGTCTGTCTGCAGGGACTCATTCCTCCTTAATGCAACTTCCATAGGTACAAGAAGGAAGCTGATACACGTTCTCTGTGCTTTTCAGTGGAAACAAAAAGCTATTTGGTATCTCTAAGTAAAACAGAGAAATCCCAGAGCTAATCTTTAACAAGATAGATTAGACACAGTAAATCACAATCTCCAAAAGCCAGGTAAGCAAGTAAATACAGACAGAACAACAGGCTGAGCATTTGATACTCACTCTGCATCTGGTTTTAAGCATTTTAGGGAAAACTCCAGGAAATACCTATGTGAGTCACCCTCTTAAATCCTTTCTACCTCCTTAGCACAGTATCCTGATTTTCAATCTGGTTTTACTCAGTTTTAGAGGATCCTAAATGAAGCTCCAACACTACAGTACCCCTGTGCAACACCAAGTCAACACTGTGGCACTTGGTCCAAGGATAACAACTGGCAATTCATTTGTAAACTTGCCAAGCTCAGTTAAACCCTCTAACACAAGTTCTTTCTTTGCAGTCACACTTAGGACGTGTCATTTCTCTCAGTGATCTGTTTTGGGATAAAGCTTTAAATGAAGCCATCCATTCTGAGGCCCAGCTGACACATCTGACCTTTTGAAAGAACTTCTTACTCCTGCTTCAGGATGAGTGCCACCAACTGACAGGAAGAGCTGGTTTTATTTGCTTAAATTAATCAAGAATTCTAACCTGAGCTGCTGTCTTTTCAGGCAGCATGGCTTTAAGTCCAAACGGTGAAAAGTGGCTTCAAAAGAAAAGGAGAATTTCAAACATCTGGAATGGTGTATGTCAGATTCTGATTAAAACCCACCAGCCCATGGTGCTGCTGATGAAGAATTCCCTAGCACTGCCTATCAAATCACTCTACCAACCTTTTCTGAAAAAAAACAACGAAAATATTCATCTTCCATGGATAACCAGGTAATGAATTCAAAAGGTGAACCAGAAAGAAAAGGAAAAATAAAAAAAAAAAGAGCCAAAAGTCTGTAGAAATAAGTCAATATCTGGACAAAGACAACAAGCCTCTACACAGAGTATTACAGGATGAATAAAAATACCACTGCATTGTAAGAGGTCAGCTGCATGGCTTCATCAAAGAGTCTTCTGGAAAAGATATACTATAAATTACATTTCTGCTCCATATACAAGCTTCATAAAGAAAGTACATGATTTTAAGAGACATTTTGTCTTTCTTTTGTCAGGTCTGGAGTCATTAAACAGAGATTAGCTGGATAAATAGAGGAAGTGATTTTTAAACTGTTTGCAAACTTAATGTGAAGAGCCCAGCCTTGCAAATTATCACGTCTAATCAGAGATGCACGCTCCACTGCTCCAGTAATTGTACCAGTATTAGTCAAATTCTTGTTGTCTCCTCATTAGCCATGAAAAGGAGACTCAAGATGTACTTCATTAGAGTATCCTGAATATAAATTGTTAGTGTAAGGAGGAAGAGATGTATTACACACTGTACCGTATAGAGAAAGAAAAATATTAAGAACATAAAACATCTTGATTCATTCTGGTGTTATGTTGAATATGGGACTTAAACAACTAAGCCCCTCTTCTCTCTTTTCATTTTTACAGTCTCCATCCCCTCTTTCATTTGCAGTGGGATCACAGTACTTGAAAATGTAATTTACAACCAATGGCACACACACAAAAAATAAAAAATAAAGAAAGAAGTGTGGTGTATTATGCAGCTGTTGCTATTTCCACAGCCAGAAGAACACAGCTTAATCAAGAACTCTGTCCTTAGTAGAGACATTTGATAAATTTTTGGCTTCTGGGTAGCAGGTAAAGGTGATCTAACTTGCATTAAATTTAAATTGAATCACACCATTTGTTACTTGGACCAGCAAAGCCCTTCAGTACATGCTCATGCCCTCCTGTATTCAGCTGTGCCCTTAAATACATGCCTCAAAATGAAGAGAATTTAAACACATGCTTAACATATGAAGTATGTGCTTAAGGGAATTGGGGTTTGAAAAATCCAGCTTAATAGGATTTCCAAACAGGTCCATTAGAAGAGTAAAAGTAAAAACATTTCCAGGAATTTCAGCAGAAGCAGAGGCAAAGGCAAATTTTTGTGTCTGTTTTTTCATAGATATGTTTGTTGGGGTGAATCCATGTCAAAAACATTTGCATTACTCAAGGAGAGTTAAAGGAAGATGCAAATGCAGGAGGCAGGTCACCAAAAATGCTGCCAAACAGTGTCTGCTACCTTGCTCCTTTATCACAGATTAGAAAAGAGCAAAAAAGCAACATGCAAACACACTCCCTTGCACTGCAAGACCACATCAGGGAAGCAGATGTCTGAAAACAAAAATCTAAGTCAACTTTGGTCCAGCATTTGTTTGTGTTGAAGACTTGGAGTGCATGCAGAAAGCAAATCAAAAAGGGAGTTAAGTCCTTAACATCTTGCCCAGTGACTCTGCTTACTGCAGGAAAATGAGCTGAATATTTAGGTCTGAGCCTCATGTAGTTGTGTTCTCCCAGACACAGCAATATCCCAACCCAAGCCCAGCTCATTCCCTTGATAAAGGACTAGAATCTTTAGTTTATTATTATTTTCTGTTATTTACACAGCATACAGGAGCCTGTCATGGCAAAGACTCCACCTTGCTCAGTCAAGATATCCTGGACAAAAAAAAAAAAAAAAATTCTAAAATGCTTCCTGGTGCCTCTTAGAACAATATTAGAGCACTACAGCAACCTTTCATACAGAATTAATTAACATAAAAACCAGCCTCCACAATGCAGCAGAGCCCTAAAGTGGTTTCTGGAATTTAATTAGGCTAACCTTCTTTTCTCTACATTGGTACCACTCTATAATAAGTGCAAATCATTATTAATTCCTTTGGTGTTCACTGTAATAACATTAATCATGATGAACTCTTTTGGTAGTAAAGTGTATGTAATATGTAATTCCATAATAATTTAGCATTAACTTGAAATTAATTTATAAAATATACTATTTTTCACCATACACTGAACATTTGTAAAATTCCTCATCGTCATTAGTATTAGAATAACTTGCATTAAAAAAATACACCAGTTACAGACTTCAAAAGTTGATGAATACATCTAGGAAGTTAAGTAAGAGATGTTGGCAATCATTTATTAACTTTTCCTTTTAAACCTCCAATAGCATCATTTTAGGGTGAAATAAAATACCACCTACTGTAGTAAATAAAAAGTATGCACATTTTCCAACTTTTGTGGAACAGAGACTCAGGTTTAAAGCTGATTAAAGGCTCGAATTTTTTAAAAACGGGATCAAGGATGTGAAGTGTAATTTAACCAACTAAATGATAACAGAAATGCATAAAAAGGTTTAACTGTGATTTGGATGTACTGAAACAACCAAGTGACATGTAAAAGTACTGTTCTGTACCTCTAGAACTGACCCAGGTAATTTATGACACTGGGAGGTGGTAGAATTAGAATTTTTTAGCTTTTGGTAAATTGTTCTTACTTTATGAACTGATTATGAGATGCTGAGTGCTAGTTTCATCAGGAGATGTGAGCAACGTGGTGTTACAGGCCAGATCACACACCTCATGGAAGCCAACAGCTTTGACCACTCTCTCTCACCAAAGATTGCAAACTCAGTCACTGTCCCAAAGCAAGGACAAAGAGGAAGCTGCTCACTGCTTAAAATTATCTGTATAGGACAGATTGATTATACATAATTTTGGGAAGGCTTGTGGAGAGGAGGCATTTCAGCACAGCAAACAGAAAATCAAAGCAAGGTCAAGCCCAGTCAGAATGATTGTTGGTATTGGATCCACAAAAGAAGTGGGAATTCAAATAAGTCCAGAAGGTGTGTATTGTTTATAAATAAAGAGTCCTGCATCAAAGAACTTCATTTGATCATCAGTTCTCTCAGCATATTAAACTAACCTAAAGGGCACTCAATTTTAGCAGTGTCCACAGGCAGGGATTTGTATGATTGCATGAAAAATTACAGCTTGACAACTTCCAACAGATGAGCTTTGGAGCTTTTGTTAAAAAAGGAGAGGAAGATACAAAATAAAAGTACAAGTGACAGATCTTGTTGCTACAAATGGCAAAGTGATTAAGTTTAAGATGCTATCAGACACTGATTGTATACAAACACCCCCAGTGAGTGATACTAATGGAAACCAGTTCTGCCTTACCCCAGATGATTTGTTTTCATCACTGGACAATGCCAAAATTAAAAAGTCAGAAAGGATGCATTTGAAATCCTTTTATCTGTCTGTGTTAAGCATTTCCAAGGCACCAATCACTATTATCTAAATGCATTAACAGAGTAGCTGGCTTTTTCCCTAAAAATAAAGAAATTCCAAAAGAACTCAAGATCAAAACACCTTCTTACCCAGTCCAGAAAGCCCTTCTCAACCA
The DNA here is from genome assembly GCA_023637945.1 of Phaethornis superciliosus. NCBI lineage: Eukaryota > Metazoa > Chordata > Aves > Apodiformes > Trochilidae > Phaethornis > Phaethornis superciliosus. The sequence continues at coordinate 30,973,601 of JAJQWJ010000008.1, forward strand.
CCAGAGCCCTGAGGAGCTCCGTGGGGCAGAGTCCAGATGCAAGTGACACTTGGACTCCCTGACCTGATGGGAACACATCCACTTACACAGATTACAGCTCTGCATCCATTCTGAAGTTCCTTAAATTACACTTTTTGGACTGTTCTACAGCTGATGTAAACTCTGTGATAGTGAAGCAGCATGTAAGCATGGGCTATGAGTGAGAATGAATTTAAGAGTGTTTTTATACACTAGGCTGAGTCAGGCCCCTCAGAACTTGGGCAGAACTTCAGTGTGTTTTATATCAGCATTACATCAGCAAAGTTGCCTCTCCTTTAAATTGGTGCAAGTAAAAAGCAAGAATTATGTCCCATAAATTTTAGAGGTATCGACAGGTCTTTCCCACCTTAAATGAAAAATACTAGGCATGTCTTTACTCTAGGTAATTACTTTTCCATAATGCTAGGTATTCAGTCTGAAAAATGGTTATTTAAACAATTTCTCCAAGCCTAATATTTAAAACTGTATTTTGCTCTTAAAAAATTATTAACTTAATTTACACTAAAGGAAATTCCACACTGGAAAAGGTCAAGGATCTTGTGTCTCACCCATTGCCTACAGTAATTTAACAATGGATAAAATAAATGAGAAGGATCAGATCTTGCCCTGGCACGAATTTTTAGCTGCAAACCTTCCATCATAAATAACTTCTCTTTTATATTATTGCTAATTACAGGGCACCCTCAAAGAAGTTACTTCTTTCAGAAGTATCAGCCATGATCCCAGGGTTCAGCCTGCATTAAGCTTTGTATTTACAGTTCCATTCAGTTATTTAGTTACATGCAATGAATTCAATTTGTTTCACCCCAGCTCATAATATTGATTTTTTGAATGCAGTAAGAATTTTTTAATAATGTGTATTCATACCCAAATGACTTACATTTAAGAAGTCTCCTCAGGCCTGCTGTTTAAAGTTGGAACTTGACTGAATTCCACTTATGCTCAGTGTCAGTGATAATTCAGGGAAAATTCACTGTGCTCTGGAAACAAAGAAAAAATTGGGTAAATTATATTCTTCTTGTATTTGATATTTAAATACATTTTTTTCTAGTCATATTGGAGTGCTCCTTCTCATTCTGCATTGTGTGTTTCCCTCCACAGCACTGGAATTTAACCATCAGAAATGGAAAGGGACAATATTCAATTAGGCTGCCCCTGATAACAAGAGCCCCTTTTGTAAACTGCCAGAGCTGAGCACTGATCTGATTCCAGCACTACATCTTATGCTTTTATCTCATTTACTCTGCTTTTGTCTTAATCTCATTCTCCATTTTTCACATGCTATTCTCTTTTCCCCCTCCATATAATTCACACAACTTTTGAATCCTCCCCATTTCTAGCCTTCAAACCTCACTTTTTTACCACTCCCTTTCACTTATCAAGTTTTTCTCTTTGCTGAAGGCCCTTCTTGATCTATCAGCATTCAAAAATACAAAAACAAAAACCCAAACAAAACCACCAATAAACTCCCAACAAATTTCCTCTCTTTTCAAACTGAGACTTGCTTTAAGGAGATCATTTTTATTGCAACTCAAAATATGCTCCCATTGATTCAACAGCTTCATCCAACCCGAGGTCATAAAAAGTAGCTTATGTATTTTACCAGCCTAGTGATTTTAAGTGTTTATTCTCAACAGATGCAGCCCAAATTAAAATTTCCAGTGCATGCCAGAAATCACAAGTATTGCTCCAAATAAATTGCTATTCCAGCGACTTCATGACACTGAAATTCCAGGAAAAGGTAATTTCTAGGTATTGTTTCAAAGCTCAGAGCAAACAACACTTGAAGCCCTAGTCATAAGGCATCAAGTACTCCAAAAAAGTACTTTTTTTTTTTTTTTTTTTTATAAGAGCCAGCCCTATGCTGGGGTGATGTTATTGGACAAAGGTAGCCCAAGGAGAAATTTTAGTGAAATACCAGGTTAGATTCTTATAGAACAAATTATGCAGGATCTCTGACATTTCCACAATAAACAGAAAGCTTATGGTTTCAAAGCTTAGTTTTAAAAAAAAAAATCCACATTTCTTACTTAAAAACTTTATAAGTGCATTAAGTGGAAATAAAAAGAAAAAATTAGGATTTTCTTTTTTTTTTTTTCAGGAAAGATTCCTTGGAAGGCATTATCAACAACTGGCTGGGACCTGAAACATCCTTTTGCATGTGGAATTCCATGCAGAGAAAGAAAATCTAAGTCAATTAATTACATGCAGAAATTGGGCCAGGTGGCTTTCATGCCACAGTCTCTTTACATAATATAGAACTCTTGTGTACACAAAAGAAACATGAAGCTTCCCAAAATGAGTGTATCGAAGTCTTGGCTGAGCTAAATGAATACAGCCTTTTTTTTTATTATTATTATTGTGCATTGAAAGCAGGAAGAAATTATATTGCTGAACTATTATTTAATCCCTGACTAATAACCAGAACCATGGCTGGACTGAAGACATCCTGTCTGATCTGCCCCTGTGCTTTACTACTGGCAAGGTATGTACTCCTCCAATAAGTCTGCATTTTATAATTTTTTAAACAGATTTCTCCTTGCTCCTAGCCAGCCTGGGTGGTTTTTCCTCTACAGAACTGTTCCATTGTCTGCCTAAGTTTTTTTTTTGGGTCTTGCAGACACTAATTTCTTAGCAGCGTTTTCATGTAAACATTATTTTTACATTCCCAGCCACACCAAAAGAAACTCAGCAGGTTGTTAGCTAAAAATCAGCTAAAAAAGGTGGATGGGCTGTTATCAGGGGCAGGGTGATACTGATAGGGGTTTGCCCCAGCCTTAGCTCATCTTTTAGTAACAAACTAATTCAGACAGCAAAAATTCTGAGATTAGCAATGAAACTGGAATTCCATACAAATAACAATTATTAATGTAAGGCAGTTTGATGCTGCCAATATTCTAAAAGAATCATGATGGAACCAGGAGCTGAGAGCTACTTCACTTATCCAAAACACAAATAGCAAAGTTTCTGGATGCTCCACAGGTCCCTGTACAGTGGCTCCTCTAGGTGGGAATAAGATTGAAAAACAAGCTTCAAATATATTCTAATGAACAGCAGTGAACCAGGGCTCTCCAAGGAAAGCAAAGAGCAAGCTGAAACTGGTGGAAGTTAGCTGCTGGGGAAAAGATACAAAATCTTATTGAATTTTTATCCCACAAAAAAAAAAATATAACCAAAAAATAAAACTAAACAGAGGTTTAGTTACCCTACCTGCCTCATTCTTTCAGGAGCCCCTGCTTACCTGACTCCTGAGGAAAGCAGAAAGTTATGGAGGGCTTGCTTTGCCTTTTCACTTCTTTTATTCCCTCTTGGAGCTGCTAAGAGCAGGTGTGAATTGTTCCCAAATTAGCACAGATGAGAGTAATTACACAAGAGTCAATCAGCAAGGAGCTTGATTGAGAGAACTTTGTTAGCTCCATGAGCCCTAGATATCTTGGTAGATATTCTGAAATTCTTTGGATTTAAGTAGTCTAAAAGTATTTCAGAAAATCTGACTCAGCAAGCAAGGTGTTTAAGCTAGAACCCTAGCTCCAAACCTGGGACACAAGTTGCTTAGGTAAAAAAGAAACTTCATAATGTCACAAAGATGCCAGAATTATTGATTCTCTGATTGATATCAGAGAAATGATTAAGACTCCTGACTTAGTGAAACTCATTTCAGTTCCTCTTTGTTTTTTTTTTTTTAAATTGCACCTTTCTAATCCCTTCTCACAGCTGCTGAGGATTTCCCAGCCCCTCAGTGCTGCTGATTCTCTTTCCCCTCTTCTATGTCCTGCCCTGCCTGAGTGACAAAATTCAGCTTAAAATTGGTAAACCCTCACCTTAACTCTTTTATATTAGGTATTTTTGAACAGAGGCTGAAGGATAAAGGTAGAGTTTTCCTTAATTTTGTTGCAGATTTTTTTCTTCTAGCTTACTACTTTAAAAATCATTTCCCAGAGCACATATGAGAAAACCAGCTCCCCACCCCTGTAAGCCACCCAAGAGTAAAATTATAGCCAGACCCTTTTTAATTAGATAAATTATCATCAGCTGACTGCTGAATTTACTCTTGAGAGGGCAACATGGCACAGTTACAACCTTAAGGATTACAGTAGTCTAGATGCTATCATCTTGATTGGAAAAACTTAGTGTTGCTAACTGTCCATGCTAAAAAATGAAAGGTTGCATTATTTTTTTTTTTTTTTTTCCTTTGCCTCCACCTATGTCTTTTTCTTCACCCCTTTCTTGATAAGCAAGAACATATTCTGTCCTTGGTTGTACCACTTAAATCACACTGTGTCTCAACTTCCCATCTGGAAAAAAATCCTCTTAGATTGTAGACTGTATCTCACCAGGCTGGATCCTTCTGTGGGGGAGGAAAAATCACAATGTTTAACTACCTCATGTAAAACAATTTTATGCACAGGCAGCAGCTGATGGAAACCTTCCTTAGCTCTGTTCCTCCTACAAGCATCCAGCATCATTTTTCCCTTGTGCCATGGCCAGTTTGGGAAGGAAAAAGGAGGAGGAGGAGGGGGCTTGAGCCAATCTTTTGATGCAGGCAGTGATTTAAGGGAGTCTGTTCACACAGGGTTCAAATGTGGTTCTCTCCAAGATCACTAACCAGAGTTTCAAAAGCATCTCAGGGAGTTAAGGACAAACTTCTCTGATGTCTCAGTGGGATTTCTGCTCCCAAATTCCTTAGGTACTTTGAAAAAAAGAAAAAAAAAAACACAACGAAAAAACCTTACCAAACAAAAAAAAAAAAACAAACCCACACAGAACAAAAAGAAAAAAACCAACAACACAAAAAACCCAACCCAAATCAAGCAAAAAACACCCAAACAACTCCTTTGCTTTATATTTTTAACTCTTTTTAGAATATGTGGAAGAAAGGTTGCTTCTTGTCTACCTTATTATCTCACAGTATTTCCTAACAAGAGATCTGCCAGTCACAATAGTCTAATTCCAGACAATTGAACTGTACAGGTTTTTTTGTAAAGGAAAAAAGGAAGGGTAGGAAAAAAAGTAGGGAGATGCTCTGGGAGTGGGAATTTTTACTGTCTGATAGGAAGAAAGGAGACCAAACTGGGAGTGCTGGAGGCACTCTGGAGCTGTGCTTGCAGGGTGAAGTGGAGTGAAAAATATATGTGATAATAATAAAAAATGGTACTAGAGGAATTAAAATGAGCTATGAGAGGGGTAAAACAAGGCTTGAATTACATAAAAGGACATAAATAATACAGCAGAGCATTGAAACACCACAAATGAACAAATTAACAAATCCAAGAGGTAATGGTCTGTGGGTTTATCTGAGAAGTCCTAACACTGGGTTACTCATGCCTTCTGCATCCCTCATTTTGCATTATGGTTGTGATAGCTTATATGTAACATGGCCATGGACAAGTCACTCTTTCTGACCTTTCTGACTCTCATTTCTTCATCTGAAAAGCAGACCCAGAGTTGAACTGAAAAGAGAAACAAGATGATTTAAGGAATGGAATGATTTTCATACAAGTAATGACTGGAGCTCTTTAACCTGGAAGAGAGACAGCTGAGTGGGTGTATGATAGAGAGATTTAAAACATGAGCAGAATAGAGACAGTAAATAGAGAATCAATATTCATTGTGTTTTCCAACACAGGGATGACAGTGCATCAAATAAAATGAGCAGGTAGAAAGTTTAGAAGACAGAAAGGAGTCTGCTTTGTCACACAGCATGATTAAGTTGTGGAAGCTCTAACCAGAGGGTATAACAACTGCTAAATTTTACATTTGTTCAGCAAATGATAAGTTCATAGAAGAAAAATCCAGAAAGAGCTATTGAACAGGGAAGCAATAAATTTCATCTCAGAAATGCTAAAATGCAAAGTGCTGAAGACTGGGAAATTATGTGGACAGTATTTGCTTGCTCTGTTCTTACAAATTTCTGTGGGTGCTAATGGTGCTGGGGGGACAACTGATAATCTGGTCTGCTCCTGTCTGATCTCCTGAGTCAGCCTGGCTCTCCTCAGGCCTCAGCTTCTGAGGTTTCAACATCTGAAGTCATTTGACCACTCTGGGGGAAGATGTGATGGGTTGTATCTGTTGCTGACTTGAGAGGAAGCCTTTGGCACAAGTCCTGCCTTCAGCTGCAGCTCAGCACTGTGGCCTTTCCTTCCAGTGGTTCCCATCCCATTTTCTCTGGTGTCAGGATGCTGAGCTGCAGCTAGGACAGGAACCCTGGAGGGGAGAGATTCTACAAACTGGCTGGCAAGTACTCTGAGATGGGAACGTAGCACCAGGGAAACACAAAATCAGTCAAACCTGAAGCTGGGAGAGAAGCTCTGAGATTTGGCAGATTGCTGCCCATGTGCAGAAGTGGGATTTGGGTCCAAAGATGAGGTGTGAAGTTGCCGACCCGAGCATCCACATGGAAAACAGTTTATTAAAATCAATAAAAGAGGATTATCATGACAGAAGGTTATGCTCTGTTTCTCTCATTATTGAGGGATTTGGAGGTGAGTAAACTAATATACACAACTTAGTATTTCCATTTATAAAATGTAGCTAAGTTTATTTAAGCTTTGGTGGTCCATTTTTCCTTGATTCTCTCCACATGTGGTCAAAGCCCACGTTGGGTATGTTCTAATGAGCCTTTTCCTCAATCACTGTAAAGAGATTTTAAAATTTCAACCCCTGTTGCCTCTACAAGATGGGACAGAAAGGTCATTGGGTGACAATACTGAAAAGAAGGAGTCAGTGTGAAATGGCACGAGGGCATCACACTCTCTGGGAGAAAGATGAACTTGTGAGAACACGATCAGCTCAGTGTGGCTGTTTGGCTGGGAAGCACATTCACATCAACTGTCTGTCCTATAGCCAAACCATTTTCCTTTTTTTTTTTTACTGCACTGTGTTGTCAAGTAAATCAGACTACAGCACACTAGTTCTCTTCACAAGATGTTGGACATCTGTGTCTGCATTAAATACACCAGCTTGGTGTCCTGGGAATATGTAAAGCTGCCCTAAATCCAGTGCTTCACACCTTTGCTTGCTGAATGATGCTGTGTGTGCAACTACTGGGATTTCCTTCACCTTCTTATAAAATACCCAAAAGAAAACAAGAAAAAAAAACCCTAAAAAAACTGTGGAGCCTCCTTGTACAGATTTAATATAACCCCTGAACTTTAGTTGGATATCTTTGAGTGAGGCTGTTGATGGAGTCATACTCTCATTCCATCGTTAGCTGGGATGGAAAATATTCTATTAAAACTTCCATAAGAAAGCCTTTTGCAAGTTTTCAGAGTTCATCTTATGGGATCTTATGAAGTGCTCAATAATGAAAAAATTCTATGGAGAATTTGAAGTCCAGGAAGAAGGGATGTTCCATTTCTTAATTAATCTGTAGCCTCTTTCCCCCCTGGGCAGCCCCACCTCTCAAAGCACTGGAAGTAAAGCAATCTGTGGCTGCTTCTGCTCCATACACTTCTTTGCATATTCATTGGGTGGGGGTTTGATTTGGCTTTTGAAAACCATTCAGATTCAAGAGATGAGGAGGAAGAAATCACCCATCAGCACTGAAGATGGAGCATAACCAGCAGATATTTTCATTTCATTCCAGCTGGTAAACACCACCAGTAGCCTCTGATTCACCTGCAGTGTTAAGACCTTCTCCACTTCACTGAAAGGTGAATATTTGAAGCTCACTGATTTTAGAGTGGAGTTGTACAAATGTATCCAACAAGCTATGCAGATCCTATCTATTTAGCTTCAAAGAAAAAGAGAGAGAGATGTAAACCTTGGGGAGAAAGTGCAAAAATGGAGACAGAAAGGAGTGAAACAGGAAAAAAGTATATCTAGGGTGTGGGAAAGATATAAATCTAGAAAGACACATCAAAAGGAAGTATCTTCAATGTTATTTTTTTTGAAGCATCTATGTTTTCCAACTCTCCAACCATCTAAATAATTTACCATATTATCTCCTATATTTTCCATTTTCTTGTGTAGTCTTTTTCACCCATTATTCCTGGAGTAGAACTGATGGAAGGCAATCAACATAGATCAGGCTTTGCTAAGGCTTACTAAGACCAATCCAAACTAAAACTCAGCCACTTTTCATACTTGGAGTGAAAGCTATGACTAAATCCTCATGATCTCAGTAACTTTTGCACTGGTATTTATCTTTCCACCGTTTGTTTGTCCATTTCTTTTTTCTCTCTACCTTTTGTCTTTTTTATATATATCCCTATTTTCCCTTGCTTCTCTTCCTTCATGTTCATCCTGCAAACATGAAGCAGAAATGGCAAAAATACCCACTCTGGGGTAAAGATCATTAAAAGGGACTTAAGAGCTATTAACTGATCCCCTGCCAGTGGGACCAACAGCACAAAACTGCAGCAGACACTGAGAGACACCAGGAGACCTCTGCCACCCTGATGGTTCTCAGCTTCTGATGGCAATCCAGTCAGGATTTTTCCATTTGATGGCTGTGTCCAGAGGTATCTGAGAAGTAAAAATTTCAGCACATAAAGGTAGTTTAGAGCCTTTCAATTTTTTGTACACCTCAGACCAGGTCCTCAGTTGCTGTAACTGGCCTGCTTTTAGGGACTACATAAAATGTCCAGGAGGTGCATGGAAGAAGCAGCCTTTGGGATATAGTGACATGAAGCCTTCTTATTACTTCCACAAGAAACAGGAATGATGACATATATTCTTCAATGCCATCTGCTGGCACTTTCTTTAATAGTGAATTCTCCACAAATACCTACGTTTAGCATTCTAACAAAGAACAAGTGTCTGAGCATTCATATTGTTTAGCTTTCCAAGGCTGGACATAGAAAAACATGTATTTGGGTTGCTGGTGAGCACTGCTCCAATTCCTCCTCTTACTTTACAAGCTACCTGATGGATGCTGCAGCTGATTTTCAGTGGCAGGAATGACTGAGATATTTAAAGGGTCTATTCCATCTTAAGGGCTCTAACTTTTTCATTTTATTCACAAAACTTTCACGCTAGCGAGCATTTCATACCCTAACATACTGTGAAAACATTCTTTAACTAGCAAACAAAGTGTCTGAGATAGTGAAATCTGCAGGGGCTTTCCTAGATCTCTTTGTATATAAAACCTGCAAGAGTGCTGATAACAACCACCAATGTGCTTGCAGGCAGTGGTTCACACACAGCCACCAACTGGCTCTTTCCCCTCCTCTTTGCTGTGTCTCTAGGCGCAGGGTACAGAAGGAGTGCTGAGAAGGCTTCTGAGAAGCTTTCTGTGCAGAAAGGAGGTGGCTGGGATGTTACAGAGCAGAGTTAGATTTGTAACAGGACCAACAGCTGAAAAATGCAGAAGATTTGTAAGAAGCTTAGTGTGCAACAGAGCTTGATGCCAGGGGTGAAAGAGAGGGCAGTGGGACAACCAGAGCTTCTGAACCCTGCTTAGTCTCCCTTTAACATAATGATAGATGATCCTCAATGAATTCCACATTATGGACTCCTGATAACACTTAAATTATTTTGAAAGCTTAGATTTATGTTAAATTAACACTTGCTCATGAAAGAGGCTGCCCAGTGCTGTCACAGATTGTAAATGAGCTTTTTGCAGTATTTGGGGTCCATATTCTGTAAGAAATTGATCAAGAAGCTATGCTGCTGAGGTTTTCATGCTTCTTCCACTTGAGAGGAGCAGCAAGGAGGTTACTTAATATTGTTGACACTTATTGTATTCCCCCTTTTGTGCATTATTTTAATTAATCTAGGACAGATATAATTCAGACGACTTTCTTCAAAGAAATCTGACTACAAGTCAATGCAAATTATTAATGTAATAATATTTTACAATTTATTGAAACTTTTCAAACATAATACACCATAAAATTCTGCATTCATTTATCACTGTCCTTTTTCAGAGAGCGGTTGTTTTTTTTTTTTTGTTTTTTTTTTTTAAGTTAATCAAGGAGGAAGATGTGGCCCCAAGACACAAGGGACACAACCAGACTGAAATTGCTTAAATAGCACAAGAAGATTGGAATAGTTTGTGACATGTAGCATGTCACTCCTCATTGTCTTGCACCCTTTGTAGTCATTTATATCAATACATTTCTGCCAGACATATTCAGGATTGTCTTCCCAGGGAACCCGATGATAGCAGACCCCATTCTTAAGTATACTGGACAAAAAAAAATGGACTCCAATTTATACCCAGTTATTCAACTATGAAAGACTAATGTGAGGTTCAGATCTACACAATATTCATGCCCTTATAAGTTATGAACAAGCTGCTCTTTTTTAATAGTTGTGCCTCTTGCCCATATTAATATATAAAAGAGTACTTGCAATTTTTAAAATCTATTTGGCCTTTCTCTGCAATAGCTTCCTTAATTTTGTGAAGATGCATTGACTCTTTAATTTCAGCACTGAATTCAGTGTGAAACTAATGCATAAATCTTTGCAGGAAATAGGGACATTAAGATGTAGAGGTAATCATTAAGCTTCAAAGAGGAAGAAAAAGAAAAGAGAAAAAATGGGAAGGTAAAATCAAATGCTGGTTTGTTACCCTACCAGTGACCCCATCCTGACTACATTTTACAAACTCAATTCCTTCAATTAAAACCCAAACAAAACTATATTTTCTGAGTGTACTGGATGTGTTCCAGTGGGACACCTGCTGTTCAGTTATTGAGGTTCAGAAGAAAGAGCACAGGCAGTTGTTGTTGTTGATTGGAAAGACTGAAACTTGTACCCAGAGATTTATGTCATGGAGAAAACTGTCAGGCTTTGGTACAGTGTCCAGTGGTGTCAGTCACATTTCCAGCTGGGACCTGACTCTGGCTGCCTGTGACACAACTATTAAATCAAAGCCAAGGACTGCACAATCCTTGATCTGGCTATCTAATAAGCACAAGGATAAAATCAATCTGAGTTCAAGCTATTGGCAAATCAACTCCTGTTTAGGAACCTCCCACTGAAAACCTTTTTGCAAATATTTTCAGGCATGAAGCTTTCAAAAGGGAGCAGAAAGGGATGTGTGCTGCCCTAAAGCTAGCAGAAAATGAATCAGAGCTGTTGAGTTTGCCAGCAGAACCACCGAGGGAAAGTACCAGATTTGGCCATTGGTAGAGACAGGGTATGAGCTGGCACAGTGCTACACTGTCAACAATTTGGCACAGCTTAATTTTGCTCTGTCAAACACTCCCCCTGATGGCAAGTGAGCTAGAACAGAAAGCTGGTAAAATAAAGGGGAAAAAGGACAAAATTTATACTGACCCTCGTGACTAAAGCAAGAAGCCAATGTACTTTAAAAGTATTCAGGCTGAAATCTACCCTTGGTATAAATCCATAGGATGGAATTCAAGGATGAATTCAGGGTGCACATTGCTACCTAACCTCAAATTAGAAAAAAAGATTTTTAAAAGAGGAAAGCACAACAACCTCATCTCATTTAATGAAGCTGCACCGATTTACACACACCTAACATTTAGTTCCTTCCCTGGATTAGAAATCATTTGAGGGTTTTTTTGTGTCATTCTAAACATTTGGCCTTTGCAGCTCAGGAGATCAGCTAAAATGCATGTGTCAATTTTTATTCAATTCATAAAGATGAAGAAGAAAAAAACCAAACCAAACCAAACCAAAAAACAACAAACCAAAACAGACAGATAAAAATGTGGGAGTGAAAAAACAGAGAAAGCGTCAGGGAAAGTAAAACTAATCAAGTAAAGCTGTAAAAAGTAGGCTGAGGCATTAGGATAGGAAAAAAAGCATAACTTCCTTCTGAGTCAGGCTTCACCTTCCCAAGAGCCCAAGTCTCTCATAAAAGAGTACTTCCCTTTAGCTGGATTTTTTTTTTTTTCCTGATAGTGCAGTTACACTGAAAATTTAATGTTCATTAAATGAACCCTTGGCATCCATGGCAGCCAGAGTTGCTAAGTTTAAAAAGTTCTTTTGAAATGTGTTGCATCATTCACAAACAACTTGTTGACCCCTTGGTTTTGATCACAAATATCAGTATTTTAAACAGCATAGTAAACTATTTTGAACTCTCAGTTGCCAGAGAAAATAGGAAATCACAAGGTTTTTCCTTTGTGAGAATCAAAAATAAATAAATCTCTCAGCAACTAAGATAAAAAGGACTCCGGGACAGTAGTTGGGTTACCAGACAGAGAATTCCTGGAACTAAGTGACAAGAACTTGCCCAGAGGGGTTATTCTGTTGTAGAACAGTAGCACCACGTACCACAGAAAAAAACACTCCTGCACTACAAGCTGGAAAGTGATAGGGACTAATTCCAAAAGTGCCTGCTATGGGGATAAAGTCAGTTCTCACTAACAGCACTCCAAGCTTCCAGTAAGATTAAGTTTTAGAAGTGTCCAAAATGGAAATTATAACCCTGCACTTAAAATAAATAAATAAATTTTAAAAGAAATGAAGCCTGAGGGAGAGCACTGCAAGAACCACGGTATGGAGGGGACTAGAATTACTAAATGGTCTCTAAAATTTGCATTGGTTTGGTCCAGAGACCCAAAAGTTAGCTCAGTTAGAAATAATACCTTAATACTGTGATATTGCACTAAAAATTACTACCCTAGTAAGAACCACTGCATCTCTAGAGCATCACAGAACTGGAATAGAACCAGAATAGAACTGGAAGAATTGAAAAAAATATTTCAACCTTTTCAAGTGGCTTTAGATTTTGTTTGGGGCAATGAATGTAAAAAAAAATTAATCTCAACAGCAGGATTTACAAGCCTGTAAGAAGTGAAAAAATCCAGCAGGATTTATTAATTTAGGATGGATAGACAAACCACTAGATCTTCTGTAGCAAACAATCTTACATTGCCAGTGAATTGCACAAGATAGCCTCATATACCTTTCCCCTAAGCCTGTGATTTAGCCAGATAAAACTCATCTGTGGGTGACTGATTACTAAGTAGAGCTGCAAGTCTTTGGAAAAAACTGGCTCATGAAAAAGTCCCATTTTTAAAAAGAAAAATAGAGCCCAGTGAATGCACCATATCAAAAAGTCAAATTAAAGTCATTGGAGACATTACAAGCCAGGAAAAAAAATCAAAATAATCAGAACAATCAGTTGTTAAGGGATGAAATTTTTCCTTTTCTTAAAAATAGTTCAAGTTTTTTTCCAGTGTCCCACTTATGGGACAGCTTTTGGATCATTTCTTGCTCCTGGGCTGTCTACTTGATGTTACACTTGAAAACTAGCTGGAAATTCCTATCCAGAGCAGAAAAAAAGCTCTTTTTCATGGACTGTAGAAGAGGTTTTAGCACAATTATACAGAGCTAAATTAGATTATACTGGCTACATCAGAGACAATGTATCACCAAGTCCTGTTGCTGATGCAGGGAATTCTTTTTTATTTTACATTTTACATTTTATTTTAAATTTTACATTACAGGTAGGATGGGTGAAAGCAGGCACTGCACTTCATGTCATGCTGAATCCAGCTGTCAGGAGGTCTGCTGCAGCACTGACACCAAGTTTCTAGCAGAAATGTACCTTATTGCTCTAAAACTCACAGCCTGGATGTGACACCTCTGAATCCACCATTTCAGAGGCTGCAGTACCTTTTGATGCTGTTGTTAAAAGACAAAAAGCTGGGTTGCCTAAAGCAGCTGCTTTCAGTTTGCAGTCAGGCACACACATTTCTATCACCTACCCAGCAAAACCTGGATTTGTTGATTTTCAAGCATTTTGGACCTTTCTGAACTCCATTTCTGTGAGCAGACAGACCACATTGAGAGTGTTTGTGTGGCCACGTGTTTGAAGCAAAGGCCAGAAGTGCCTTTAAGCTCGCTTGTCCTCATCCTTTTATATTATTTAAGGCGTTCCTTTTATGTGGGGATGCTTCCAGAGATTCCCTGCAGGAACATTTTGCACTTCGCCAAGACTACAGACAGAAATTGCAAGAGGTGTGGGCTGCAGGGACAAAACCTGCACCTGGCACAGGGTGCTGGCTGAACACCCCGTGGACACAGGCAAAGGTGCTGGGTGCTCCTGAACCAGGCAAGCCTGCCTGGCTGGGCCAAACTGCAAGAGAAAGGCTTTGGTTCCTGTTCTTAGAGGGTGATGGTCAGCAAAACAAGAGAGGAATTCTTCAAGCTGAAGGAGTTATCACTAGAAATAACTGGATGCTCTCATCGGTGTCACCAGGCCTGGTGAGATTTGTTCATCTGGGTAATAATCAGCCAAGAAAACAGATGAAGTTTTGTCACGTTGAAAAATGGAAGAGTAATTTGATGTATCATTGAGATGTATGCTCTCTGAAACAGTTCTGCACCATTAGATGGATAGGACAGACCAGGTCTTCTCCAGAGCTGGGGCCAGCTCCTTCTCAGCTGTCTATCAGCCTCTCTTCTCTGAAACCAGAAGAGCAATCCTACCTTATATCTGTCTGCTTTACATTGAATTTCTGTGATGCTTAATGTCCACCTACAACACAGGTAGAACCACTGAGGTTCCATAGGGATTTCTACTCTGCAATTTTATGGCATCAAAATTTCCAAAACAGTAACAGAAAACTCACACACCCCCTAGGAAAAAAGGATTATTTCCTACTAAGATATCTCCATGACCTGTTGCCTGTGAAAACTCAATGTCAATAGCAGAAAAATCTAATCCCTAATGGAGTTAGGAGGAGGAGGGATGTTTAAAATAATGTTGAAACATTCCTTTTCTTAAAAGGGCAAAGCAGGTTTCAGGGGGGAGGGAGGGAGGGAAAGTTTTTTCCCATTACAAAGCATTTTACCGTGAGCTTAATTCTTTTCCTTCAAGAGAAAACAGCTCTGAGCAAAAGGAGTTGATATTGGGATACTCATTAAAGGGCAAATTACACTCTACAGCAAAGGCAGTTCTGGAACTTCCATGAAAATCTTCTACCACTTTTCTGCTGTTCATAGATCACATTTTCCAGGCTTAGACATCAGAAGCCAGAAGATAAGTGAGTAATCCTTAAAGAGTTTGCCTTCATCTTTTGCAGCCTGCAGTGAAAGGGCTTCTCAGAGATCCAGAAGCTCACTAAAGGTAAATGGTTGAGGTGAGACCATTTCCTCCATCAGTTTTATCCTCACTGAAGTTAAACCCACTGCACCAAGTACTTAGCTGATGTTTGAAGGGGAAGAGAAGAAAGAAAAAAGAAGAAAATGCAATCTTTCTCCAGCTCAATCCAAATGGCTTTTCTGCAGACCCTGGCAACTGATTGCAATTTCCATCAAAAGAGCTTATCTAGGGGGAACTGGCTTTTGCTCACAAAGCATCCTGACCAAACTGCAACCCCAGAGGATTAAATCCAAGTGGGAGGCTCATTCCTCTCTGTCACTGGTTTGCTCCAGAATGGGAGGGAGGAGTAGGATGCAGTCTGTTATCAGCAAGGGCAGGATCCACCATCTTAAAACCTTGTTTCACCTAGGCTGTAAGAAGTGAGAAATGAGCCTACAGCTCTCACCATTTCCCATGCTTGACAGCTCAGCAAAGTGTTTCACCCATGGCATTTCAGCAAAGCTTCCCTGTCTCCTGTAACTCCAAACAGAGTTTAAGAAATAAGAGCAGTGTGCTGACAAAGGTTCCTTGTGAAGCCTGCTGTCACAGCTGCAAAGGCCACCCTATAGCCACCCAAATGTTTCCCATCAGCAAGGTCTAACACATGATACTTATAGGAGGCAAAAAAAAGGGAAGACAAGATAAAAAAAAGGAGTTTGTGGTTAGACTCAGTGATACTGCAGAAGGAGGAGGGACAATGGTTTAAAACCTGAAGAGGGGAGATTTAGATTAGACATTAGGAAAAAATTCTTTCCTGTGAGGGTGGTGAGACCCTGGCACAGGTTGCCAAAGGGACTTGTGGCATCCCTGGAAGTGTTCAAGGCCAGGTTGGATGGGGCTTGGAGCAACCTGGGCTGGTGGGAGGTGTCCCTGCCCATGCAGGGGGTTGGAACTGGATGAGCTTGAGGATCCCTTTCAACCCAAACCATTCTATGATTCTATTTGGGAATAATGATATGTATTTGGGTAAACTGTTTTTCCACCAATAGTTTTTCATTCAACTGAGGAAGGAAGGAGGCTGACACCCAGGGTCTTTGCATTTTGCTTCTCTAACAGCAGGACATGTGCAGTAAGATATGCTCAT
Source organism: Phaethornis superciliosus (assembly GCA_023637945.1). NCBI lineage: Eukaryota > Metazoa > Chordata > Aves > Apodiformes > Trochilidae > Phaethornis > Phaethornis superciliosus. Next base: position 30,989,737 of record JAJQWJ010000008.1, read on the forward strand.
TTTCCTTACCACTCATTTATAACCTCACCAAGAACTATTCCTCAAGAACAGAACTTGCTGATTAAAGGTTTTCCTCCAAAGAGGGATGTGAATCTTCCCTTTTCCCCAGCAGTGAGTGGGGTGGAGCTGCTGTCACTCAGGAGCATGGCTGGGGAGGAAAACCTTCATCAGAGCCCTGGGAGGCCTCTTCACCCCAATGCATATGGAAGAGGCAGAAAGGGGAGCTGGAACATGTCCTAACTGAAGGACCAAATGTATTTCAAATGTTTCTTTTGCAAGAGCCCTTGAGACAGCACTTAAGGGACAGCTTGAGCTAGAGCTAAACAGCTCTTGTAAATCCAGAGAAAATAAGAAGCAAATAAGGCATGACTGGTCCTTGTAGGATACAGGTTACTTCTCTGGCTGGGCAGTGGGTCTGAGGCTGTGAGGTTTATTCCTTTACCCTGTTCATTTTCTTGATTTTTGTTCTGTTATAAATAGAACAAATACAAATTTTTTTTCATTCACTACCTAATATTTTCTTCATTTAATCTCTTCCACTTTCAATTATGAAAGCCTTTGAGATTTGAGTTCTTAGTCAGGCATGGGTGTGCTTTGTTTAAGGGCTTTTTGCAATGGTTTAATTAGCAATCAGAGGCTTCACTGCTTTGCATAGAGACACTGTCAGAAGAAACAGTGATCCTTTGATATTAAGTTTGGAGAAGCAGATTTCTATAGATATTTTATGAGCTGGAATAGCCCTGATTTTTTTTTTCCATTCCTAACACCAGTCTCATTAATATCTCACTCTTCTAGTTCTCCTTCCAAACAGGTATTCCTTCTCGCTAACCTTGGATAAGTGAAACTTTCAATTCCCCTTATTAAAACAAGAAAAATCATAAGTTCGACCATTTGATCAAATAATACAACACTGTACAAGACATTCATAGCCATCCCTGAATATAAAAATTACTAGGTGAACTGCCATTGCAATAACCAGAACCATATTTTGTAACCTGAGAGCACCAGGATGCCCAGTTTGCTGCTTCTGATAACTGCACTGGCCAACTAACTGTACATGCATTTGTTGTGCTTACATTTCCAAACACATTTTGAAATATGGACTCCAAAGCATCTTTTCCTCTGCTTCAGAGACCAATTTTCATAATGTAAAACTTTTTCTCTGGGCCCTTCACTTTAACATGTAGTGCCCTTCCCCTGCAGGGGCTAGGGAGCAAAATTCACAGTATATCCACAGACTGGATGAATTTCTTTTGTTTCAATGTACACAGTGTTATTGTGGAAGAGCTGACAGTATGGTTATCAATTGAATATTATAGGTTTTAATACATTCCACATGTATATTTTGAATTCTAAACAAGGCTGTGTGCTATGGAAACATAATTCATCAAGGCAGTTAATTAATGCTTAGAGATAACTGAAAAATGCTATCATTGGATTACCAAGTTACTTCTTGCAGTAATGTTGACATTCTTTCTGTTGTGAGACTTTTAATGTAAAGGTATGATGTGAAAGGCTGTTAAAAATATTTTCAGAAAATCCCAGAGAGCTCTGAATCAGGAGTTTCAAAGCACCTTGTTGTGATATTTACTTTCAGTATTTGAATCAGAAAAGAACTGACTTTTTGTCACAGGAAACTTTCCTTTAGGGAATCCTTATTTGCTGCTGGGAAAACTTTCTGCCTAAAAGATTTGAAACTGTGACACTTCTGACTGTTTGAAGTTTAGATGTGCTATAGATGCTTTGAGGTATCATACATAGAGCAGGTAAAAATTATAGCCCCATCAAGTGGCTTTTAGGCTTTTTTTTTTTTTTTTTCATAAATGAACTACTAAAGCTATTAAAAACATGGGATAAGCATGTGTTCTGGGCTCAGAGGAAACTGTTGCTAAGATTTCAGATGAAGGTAAGATAGCTCAAAGCCATTACAGGTCACTTTTCTAGACAGGCCAGGATGCTTTCAGAGCCTGAAGAACCACAGGGCACCAGGTAATGAACTCACCTTCCCCTTTGCTTCTTTGGAGAGAAAGCTGAAGAAGGGATAGGAGGGAATGATGCTGCATTGTCTCTCTTCCTTACATCTTTGCAGCTGAAGAGGAGACACTAATTTGGATATCAGGTATTTTCCCAAAGAGAGGTTGCTGACAGGAGGGTAAACAAAGTGGGAAATATCTACAAAAATCCTCATCTGCAGGACAGCAATATGCTCCCACTGAAACTGGAATTCTTCTGTGTGATACTAGCTATGCATCTCTGGTCTTTTGGTCTGGGCAGTTTTAGGAAGCTAAACTGGTAGAGTTACAGTACACTACTAAAGAAAGGGTAGAAGAGAGTGGCAGAGATTAAGACCACAACGATCCACATTGTGCCTTTTATATTTTAAATAAAGTGAGCCAGGTCATAAAGTTGAAGTAGTCTTGGTCTATAAAACAGAAAGAAGTTTTAAGGCAGCACCACAGAATACCATGAGACCCTCGCAGCCCTAGGAGAAATACTAACATCTTAAAAAGCACTGGCTAGGGATTATTCACATTACTGCAGTTCAGTCTTTGGGCTCCTTGCTAGGAATGCTGGAAAGATTGGCAGTGATGGTCAGGTGCTGATTTATATACCAGAAGCATGCTGTGCGGGGGAAGTATATTCTGCCCTTTGTGTAAGGCCTCAGCAAAGTATTTTTAACAAAAATGGAGCTGACAAGATTACAGGAGAGGTTAGTAACAAGAGTTCTTCTGATGGAGGCAAAGTAAATATCTGGGTACCTGAGGTGGATGATTGCCAGCTTGCCTGTGTGCATGGGTGGGCTTGCACCCCTGTGACTAAAATGACCAAAATGACCACTTTCCCCTGCAGAATGCACCACTGGGGATAGAATGATACAGGGAATGGCTTAGGGGCTGTGTGTCTGATGGTAAAAATCAATGCCTTGCCTTATTGAAAGGTACCCTCAGGGGCAAAAAGCAGTGAATAGCTTATTAGTTTGTGTGTGCATGCTGGCAGATGATAAAGCAGCATTGAAATCAGTCATAGACCATAATAAAGTATCCATCCCTGTCTTAAAGCTCCCATGTGCTCCTGTCTCAGGGGAATATGCCTCCATTAACCCAAACTGTGCAGTAACTCATCTTTAACCACAGTACAAATATGCAATAGAAGAGGAACTAATAATGATTTCTTATGGTTACTGATGAAAAAAAAAATATAAAAATAGAGTGGCTAAATTACTGGTGTGCAAGGCAAGATTCTTTTTGGTGTAATATTCTGCAGTCCCATTTTATCACTATCTGGAATGGTGTGGATGGAGTCCAGCTGAGGCTCTGGTCTGATACCAAAGATATTTAAATAATTTCCAAAATAAAAGAGGAAAATATGGAGAGACGCACACACACACACACACACACACACACACACAAAAAAAAAAAAAAAAAAAAAAAAAAAGATGCAAGAAAGAGAAGATTCGGACCTTTTTTCCTGTCAGTGATCCCTGTTGTGGAGTATACTCAGGTCATCCACTGAGGTCCATAAGAGCCACCATACAAGTACGTTGCCACTGAAGTATTTATTGGCCTTAAAATGTAATCCCAGGCATTACATGTCATGCCCTGGGAGGCTTTGCTTCGATGGCATACATTTGATTAATGCCAATAATGCCTTCAGCAAACATAATAAAAATTTCATGGGAAGCTTTCCCTTAGTCATTTCCTGAGAAGCTGTCCCTTAAGATCAGTAGAGTAGATCCAGCAGACAGCAGAGGTGATGATTTCTCTTAGTTGCAAGGTGAAAGTAACAACTTCAGTAAGCATTTTCATGCTTTAATTATTTCCTGAGAGATGCTGAGCGCATCTGTGCTTGTATCCCTGGAAATCCAAAACTAGTACAAAGTGTGCATTTTTTAAAGGATTTGACACTTCAAATATGTAGTATTTTGTCTTGAAATATGTTGCAGTGATGTCCACATGGGGCATAATTCTCATAGCTGGAGTAACTGATGTGTAGCATTTATTAAACAGATGGATGGACACCTGTAGACTCACAGAGATCTGGTAACGTTATGTTGGCTGTGGCACTCCCTGAGTGGATGTGCCTCTGGAAACCACAGCTGGAAGTCCTGCCATCAGATTTTGTTACCTGGAAAGGTGGTTCATGGCTTCCATAAACAACCTTCTAATAAAATTTCCCATTGCAGCAGCTGCTGAAGGAAGAGCAAGGCTATCATTGCAATCCCACGGATCCCATGCTGCAGGAGTTGCCCAGGTATAAGGTCAAGGGAAGCAAGCAAGAAAGTCTTTCTAAGCAGCTGGATTCAGCAGAGATTTGAAAATGCCCTGGAAAGAAGTGGCAGAAATATTGGTGGGTAGGATAGAGATGCCCCAGTTGAGAAACCTACAGTGAGAAACTGTTGTCCTCTCTTTTTAAGGAAGAAAACTTACCAGGTACAATACGCATCTCTCTTACATTTAGGATAATCTTAGAGTGACAGAATGGTTTGGGTTGGAAAGAACCTTAAAGACCATCTAGTTCCTTCACACTTCATCACAACGTAAAAAACTATTCCTTTTTTACTGTGGCAGATGTGGTTTTACTGACTACAGACTAACTCAATAGAAATCCAAGAAACAACAAGGAAAATCCCCATCAAAACCATCACTGACAAATAAAACTTGTGAAAAAGAAATTATGATCACTCTCCGTGAGCTCCTCGTAAATCTGAATTTAAGAGAGGACAATAAATCATGAAACAACCTGAAAAACTTTTGCAAAAAAATAGCAGTAGCTTTGAAAAAAATGTGATACTGCAGATGGAAGCGAGCAGCTGAAATTTTTCATTCTGCTTTGTAGAGTAGCAGTTGCACGGCCTGATACAAATTTAATTTTATTTGGGTTTTTTTTTTTCTGTTTCATGGGTACACATGAAGCATTCTGGAAATGACTGCTGAAGAAATAGACAACTTCTGCTCTTCTCTTTCTTTGTCTTCTTCAGAAGAAGACGTATGCAACACTAAGACTCAAAGGTTTTCAGTTATTTGTTAATTCCTTCCATTGTATAAAACCCTTTTTTGGGGGTGGTCTGCACGTGTGAACTTGGAAAAGTCACTCCTCATTTTCTCACCAGCTTTGTAGGGGTTAAAGTATTTCTAGCACTAGCATGTTGTGAGGACTGATTGTAAAGAAAGAATGTAAAATAGTTGGTATCTCTGGTAATGTGGAGCACACATGTATCTAAGACAGATTAATAATGATGTGCTTTATGTGAGATATTATATAAAAGTTACTTGAAATTTGTCAACGTTGGACTGTGCCGTTATGGATGAATCTTTTTCTTTATCATTGCATTCTGGGCTTTCAACACAATCATGAAAGGATTTCAAATACCACTAGGAGAATATGCAGGTGAACAGGAGTGAAGGAATGGGAATTGCACTTGGAAAAGTAAGCGGGGTCTTTCTGTAAAGAAAATTGGCTTTTCTCTCCTCACAGCTGACCACATGCTGAGGAGTGCAGGCACTTCCCCAGCTTAATGTGTAGAAGGGAGAGGCAGACAGAAAGCCAAAAATGAATCCTCAAACCAGGACATACTTTTAATTTTCTAGAGAAGAAACACAACCTTCTGGGTACTGGTCGGCAGTTCCTCCAGTTCTTTAAAAGTCACACAGTGGTTTTGGACTTGTGGCACCAGATTGAGAGAGGGAATTAACATGGTTAGGTTGCCAATATGGACAATTTTTCAGGAGGTTTTCCTCCAACCAAGAGTAATGTGCAATCAAGATGAGCCACTGTACCCTCCATTTGAGTGCTTCCTCCATCCACACACTTGCTTGGTGCCTCAGAGTCTCCTCACTCAACTCTCCAAAAAGGAAAAGAGGGAGTGATGGCCTCACCTCTACCAAAGCCTGCTGAACAAAGTGGGTGCCTTTATGTCAGCATTGCAGAGATAAGGCTTATCATTTTTAAATAAATCTTCCCATTTCCTCCATTTACCATGCTTTGGTTTTCTCTGGGAGGGCACTGCATCCCTTCCAAATGAAACTAAATGGGACGTGTACTCCAGGAGGGTGTTTGTCCATGCCAAATCATGATAGGAAGCCAGCAAAACTAGACTGGAGCTAATCTGAAGTAACCCTCCTTTCCCAAACACACCCCCAGGTAGACACCAGGTCCCCAGCAGGCACTGTTTGAAGCTGCAAAGAGTCACCTCTGGTGCTGCTCTCCTTGTGAGTGCAGGTAAAGCCAAAGAGATTCCTTTCTGGACACCTGACCCACACACAGCCTGGTAAAAATTGAAAAGACCTCTGCACAAAAGAAGGGGAAGACTGGGTAGCATTATAAGTCAGGCCATTAGTTTCTAGCTAAAAGGGGAAAATACATTTTTGTTTTTCTCTAGCTGGGTTTTTCCTCAGGAGCTGCAATTTCACACAGCAAAGGAAAATAAATGCAAAAATGATTGTGGACACTAACACATCTTGTTTTGTTGTTTTTTTCTTTTTCTTTCCTAGGAACCTTATAATGAGACTATCCTGATTCCCCAGGGAGGTAAATTTGGTATTTCTCCAGTGTGAATCCAGACCCCTTCTGGATATTAATCCACTTCACAAAGTCATTACGAATAATTTAGCATAGAAGCAGCCTTTTCCCACACAAGACAAAGCGCTGAGGCTGAAGCATTTGTAGAGCAGTGTGAAAAACATACTGTAGCTGCCTGGGCTCCATGTGGATGGAGTATAAATAAGGAATTTTGGCTGCAAATCCTGTCAGTCTCTTGGTCTTATTTAGCACAAATATTCAGGAAAAACAATGATGATATCATTTGGCTTTTTTTTTCTCCCCCTTTTTTTTTTTTTATAGTGCTAAGTCAATGCATAATTACTGGAAAGCATTTCTGAATTTTAGATGAGCATTTTGACAAAATATAATATTGGAAACAATCTTTATCAAACATTCATGTGTAGTGTGAAAGATAAAAACGGGAATCCATAATTCATATGGCAGAGTGTATTACCAAGTGTGAATAAGAGGCTGAATTTAAATGAGGAGGTCTGAGCAATATTTTCTGCGAGGCATCTGCTTTAATCATTTACATTATTCACTAGGTTTTCCAGAGCTGTAAATCTTAAATATATATTTGTGTTTGTGGGAATGTGTATGTAAATACACACATACATGCACACATACACAAAACAATAGGCACATCCACACCCCTATTCAGGCAGATACAAAAATGTGTTTGTACACACAGAGACAACTGCTTAGGGGCTGATGCTCAAATAATTTTCTACATGAATGGGAAGCCTCCTAATGACAATGATGGATTTGGGGATCAAGACCTTAGTGCCTTGGTTTTTCCTCTCTTACCCTGAGTTTGCAGAGCGATGAATCAGTTTAAGGTAAAAGGAAAGACAAGTCTTTATTTACCCTGAAATAATTGAAACATTTGCTTAGTTGACAACACACATTAAACAAAAGCAAAAAACCCACAGAAAACAAAATCCCCCTGCTACACTGACATGAAATCCTAAAGACTTTTTTGTCAACCACAGCATCTGACTGACATCCTTACCCAAACTGTGTTCTGGGGACACTGTTCTGGGGATCCCTGTGCTTCAGGGTACAAGGACAAGAGTGACCTTTGGGTGAAGAGCTGTGTGGGGCTCGATGGCAGAAGGCACGGGGCTCAATTCAGACCTGAGGCTCCCCTCACCTTGCTGACCCACCTGAACTCAGGCTGAAATTTTAATCCTCTTCCTCCCAGTCCCTGCCCAGTTTGACTCTGCCTATCTCAGATGTTAACTCTAGCCAAGGTAGCAAAAGGAGTCACCTAATGATTGCTGGGTGCTTCTTGAAGTCCTAGACAGATTTTTGACCCTTCATGATTAAGCAGCCCCACTTCTCGTTGGGCTTTCAATCCCAGAGGGTTGCCTTGTTTAAGGTAGTAAGATGAGAACACCTAAAATTCCTCATAAGCTTAACTACTTGCTAATTATACTTAAACACTTTTATCCAGGTCCAGTTTATGCACAGAGCAGCTACTGGCTTATTTTCTACTTGGAGGAAAGCAAGTGAAGCTGGTGAGGAGTTGGAGTGTTTGCTGTTCCCCACCTCTCTCTTGAAGTGACATCAAAATAGTCCTTCTTTTCTCACTTGTGTACTAGTCCAGCCTGACTGAGAATCCCTTTTCAGAGAATTTCTTGGGACAGTATAGCCCCTGAGGAAGATTCAGGATGGCAGATAACAAGAGCCAAAGGCCAGCACCACCCCAGGTTCAGGGTCTGGTGCTCACCCATTGATTCTGACATATCCTTACATATATAAGAAGCATCCTCTGTGCCAGCTTCTGTGTAACTATGCCACATGCAGAACTAATCATTTTATCTCCATGTCTCAGTTTACTGGCTGGTAAAGTAATGTCACACAGCAGTACATGTCACTTTGCTTCAAGAGAAGACCAGAGAACTAGAAATAGCTGAGCTCCACTGCAGGGACAAGGTCCACCTCCCCTAATGGGGCTCAGAGACTTTGTGTTTAAAGAAATCTGTCTCTGCTCCTTCCACTGCATTTCTTACAAACAACCTATTTATTTTTTTATTTTTTTTTTTAAAACTAGAATTCCAGGTGTTGCTTTTTTATCCCTTCCACTTCTCACTCTCTTTCCATTTCATAAGAATGTGTTTCTTGATTTAGCAGGTTTGCTTGTCAGGTCAGGAAAGGCTGGTATTGCTGCACAGGAGTTTGTCTTCATCTGGCAGGTATGTGTTTATTTGAATTATTTTTACTTTCTTGGAGGGTAACAGTGAACAAATGATAGAAGAAAAATTTGCAAAGATTTGCAAAACAGTGTAATTCTTCCTCAGTACAGCATTCACTGAATTATATGGGGCATATAAAAAAAAAATGACAAAGTTTTTAATTACGTACAGCAGACAAGTCCATGAGGAATCATGCATGAAATCCATGCACTCTGAAGACCAATGAAAAGGAATTTCACCTCTTTTCATGAAGCTGAGCCCACGTGATTAAAATGATTGTGCCCTATCATTTTAATTCTCTTTCCTCTAAGCTTTCTTTAATGGTGCCTTCTCCTATGCTTAAGCAAAATGATGAATTAATTCAGTTTCTCCCCTGTGGGGCAGAAGAAAAACAAGATTCAACACATCCCATTCTGCCCATATTTCATTCACAAGGCACGTTACATTTACTCATTTCCCCCCTCCTTGGTTGTTTTATATTGTTATCCTGAGGAATGAACACAGATCATGGAATTTGTGACTGGGAGACAGTGTGATAAGATGAAAAATCAGATGTGAAATAGCGCAACATCATCTGGAACGAAGTGCTGCTGAGAAAATGGGGAAGAAGGGCAGGTACAGATTTGCCAGAAGATAAGAAGGGGGTGAGCTCCCCCTCCATAGTGTCCTCTCTAGGGTATATAATATTGAATAATATTGAAGCAGCTGTTTAGCTCTTACAGCTTCCAGAATTCTGGTCACAGCTGCATCCAGTGATCTTCCTTTGTGGTATCTAATGACCTGGGAGGGCTAACACTGCCCAGCTTCAGCCTTTCAACCAAGATGGGAACCTTGGGCTCTGCCTAAAGTCTCAGCTGCCCCGTTATAGCATCATGGACCAATCCCCAAACCACGCCAAGAATGTGGAATGATCTTCATGATTTTTGTGTGCTTCCTAGCTGGAAATCCACCAAATGTAACTCAAGGCATTAAACAATGTTTCAGGATTTGGGTGAATTACATCCTAGGGTGTCCGTGGCGGGGATTCAATCCATGACTGAATCCACCACTCAGTGTTCCACAGGGCTTTGTGGCATGGAACCCCCAGAAGGTCTTCCCAAAATGTCCTGCCACTCCAAACCACACTGTGTCTTTCCAGCAGCTTGGCAGCACAGGCAGAACTTGCATCCTTCTCACACACCAGCATCTAGGACCCCACAACAGCTTCCAGGCCAAGGCATGGGGATGGGAGGCAGTTTTGAGGCAGGAGGTGCTGTAGGTAGCTTTGTATCACAGTTGTAAACAGAGTAAAATTGACAATAAGGCCATGAATAGTCATTCCTGCTTAGATTTGGATGCATTCCAGAGTCAGGAATGAGCAGCTACTGCAGATCCTTATCAGGGAAGTTGCTGTAGCCGTGGTAAGTGATCCCAAAAGAGAGCAGGCAGAATCTTTTGATTGAAACTTCACATCTGTCATCCTGATGTGGCATTGGGCCTGCTCCAGCCCAAGAATGGCCACCAGCCCCCAGAAAGCTTTTTATAACCTGACCTGTGCTCAGTTTCTGCAGCACATCTGTCCTCCCAAGGATGACCAGAGACCTCACTTCAGTCAGAGCTGCTATTTAGCACTGTGTATCTGGGCACTCCATCAGTACAGCTCTGGTCCATTTCATGGCTGGGACACTTTCAGCTGGAAGTAGGTCATTTCTTGTAGAATGCTTCCTTATGTCTGAGTGACAGCTGGCTGCTGTAAGCTGTTAAGTCTTGATTAAGGCTCCTTTGCTGTATCTTCTGTGAGTAATATCTCCCGAGTGGAAAAGCCCTTCCGTCCTCTTGGAAAAATCTCAGCAGCAACTAGAGAGCAATGCAGGATGCTGGTGAATTTTCTGGGTTATACTGCTCTCAGAAAGGGAAAGATTTGAAATGGGATTTGGTTTTGAACCAAATGTTGGTTACAGAAAAGTATGGAGGGTAAGGGAGCTCTGTGGTTGGGTCCAAACTTCAGCATCATCCATCATTCAGACTCTTGGCAACATTTTCACTTGATGTAGCCTTTGTCATGGTAATTAATGACTACATTGTCACATCTTTTCAGTAAATCACATCTTTTCAGAAACTGCCAGGAAAGTCTGGATTGACTACAGCAGGGTCATGGAAGCATCACACAGGGATAGAATAGATTGTGACAGTGGCATTGGGCACCCATATCTTCCTGAAAAACATCTGTTTGAGTGCCCTTTCTGGGGGTGTAAACCAGAAAGGACAGAAGTGGCAGGGACTGAGAGGTTTCACAAAGCATCTGTTAGGCAATGCATAAAGTAGAGGTGAATCCTAGAAGGGCCTTGCCCAGGCAGCTTAGAGAACTTCACCACTGAAAAGTTTTTGTCTGCCCATGCTATATGGAGATGGGATTTCCTTTGGGTAGGGAATTGTCCTCAGAGTTTGAAATGGGAATCTGCAAGGGTGCTGCAGCTTAGGGAACATTCCCCAGTGGAGACCAACCAGTCAGTGACTACAAATGATGACCCACAAACTAGAGAGAGTCAAGTGGACCTGTTTCAGTGACCTGTCACTTGGACCTTGGAGGAGATGAGAGGTAGCTTGAGCGTAGCAAGAAACATCCCCCCCTGCCCCATTGTGCTGCAAGACAGCTTGTGTGGCAACACAAAAAGAAGTGACCAATGCCTCCCTCTGTTGATCAGCTAAACAAAGGAGATTCCCTTCATTATTTTTCCCTTGACAGTGGCACAACTGTAACAGCAGCACCTCAAAAGGAAGCTATTTTAGCTCGATCCAGCACAACTAAACCCCTAACAGAAAGATAAAAGGAAATGCATGCCACTTTTTTGGATGGCCACTTTCTCCTCCAGCAAAATAATTGAAGGCTGTATATGCATTCATGAAAGAACAGATTTAGATGGGAGATTCTGCCACAGTGTGAACAAGAGCAATGTTAAAAGGTAGGTTTCTAATAACAATTCCACCTGCATAAGTAATGGCTTACTTTAGCCTAATAAACCTAGCCCTCCTACATAATTATGTAGCAAGTGTAATACTGTGTTGCCCTGGCCCAACATTCTCCTCCCCATCAGACACCCAAACACATGCAGATTCTGTTAGCAATTAAGAGGAAAATTCCCTGTATTAGTTTGCGTTGCACTTTATAGCATAACAGAGAGATTAATTAAGAGGTCTGTATTCCTATTTCAAGGTTCAAGTGCTTTCACTGAGCACAGTGTGCTTGTAGATTCTGTAGTGTCAGCAGAATTCCTTACTTCAAAACACAGACATTTCTCTTCCTTAAATTTCCCTTTTATATAGGCAATTACTAAGGGACTGTGAGTAGTTAGGAGGCCAGACCACATCCTTACCTGTTATAAATCTAAGGCCAGGGGCTGCCAGGCTGTGGATGTGTGCAAGGGAGGCTGCAAAAACATCATAAGACCAGGTGATGCTGACTGAAGAGGCTCTTGGATCTTAACTGTCACCCTCTAAGCTGTCCTTGGGAAATGTGAGCTTGTTCAAAGCACTCGTGTCTTCACTGAAACCATTGGAACAGCCCCACACAGCTCACCTGCCTCTGCTTCCCTCAGATGGTCCAGCCTCCAGGTCTACTGCTGTAGTTGAGATGTGAGCTGTATAGGTGACACTGTTCCCTCTACAGCCCCTGATCCTAAGTCATCTTCTCATGCTGCTCTTGTGGACATAGCCTTGGACAAGGGAATAAAACCTCCCACCTTTTCCATTTTACTAATTTAAAATCTTTTTTCTAATAAATATGGAAGCTCATCTTTACAGAGAAAATGTTACCAGATTTTGCTCTAATGACAAATCAGTTATCTCATTAACTTTGGAAACTGCTTAAAAGCACTCCACACGTGCAGTTAAAGTTTGCTTGGCACACACAAGTACACATAGTAAAAAAAAAAAAAGCTTGAAACAATGCTCATAACACACAAGCATAATGTTGTCTCTAAATATAGCCTTTCATTAACAAATCAGGCAAACGAATGGAAAAACACTCCTCCCTCTAATCCCTATGAAACCTGTTTTGTTTTGTTTTGTTCTGTTGAGAGGACTATGTATGTAGGGCCTAAATATTTATTTTTGTGCCTGATTTCTGTACAACAGTAGTGATACTAGGTGTGAGAGTGAGACTGAACAACAAAGGCTTTGATATAAATCATTTAGTCCTGTAAAGAAGAAATCTTTGAGCTTTGCTATGTTTACATCTTTCCTTAAAGACAAACAGAGATTTAAATGACCACCCTGAAGAGGAGCCTTGCTGTCTGAAAATGAAGACACAGAATGCAGAAAACAGCAGAATTATGCTCTCTTCCACTCATGCCCAGAAAAACATTTCTCTGGTGTTGGGCTGTGACTGCAGATCTGTGAAATGGGAAGTGATGTCTCTGGAATGAGAGAAATTTTATCTTGTGGATGGAGACCCTGGGCCTGACTTCTGCTTGGCTACTTCCTCAGCAGCTGAGTATTTTCAGGAACTCTGATGGAAATCTGTAGCCAGCAAGAACACTCACTGACTAATAAAGTTGCTGGCAATCAGGTGTTAAGAGGCAATTTTCTCAGTGTACTCTTCTAACCAAGAATTTAAACTCAGGGTCAGAGTTAAAATGAAGAAAGGAAAGGAGAAATCTTCCACCAAGGCAGGGGGCAAGGAGTTGCACTGTGAAGTTGAAGCAGTTCTTTCATGAAGACTTTATTGTTGGCACAATCAACACATGGAGTTCTCAGGAGTGACAAAAATCCTACCATTAAAACAAGAGGAAAGCCAGAGGCAAGTGATCCTTCTGGGATTTGCTTGCAAGGGCACCATTTTTGTCTATCAGGGTTAGCTGACTTTATATTATCTTGCATGATGTGTATTGCAAATAAATGACTAAGCAGCTGAGAGACTTAGATCCAAAAATATACTTTTCAGTATATTTTTTCACTTTATGCAGGTATATATATACACTTATACTTTCAGTATGTTTTTTTCACTTAAAAGTTCTTGAGAAATCAAGAGCATTTGTATTTTTAAACCAGATCACAATAAAGTCAATATAAATTATGAAGAAAGCTGCAGCTAATATGCAACATATAAAAATATCTGGGACCTCACCTCCCAAGATGTTTCATGGCCTTGCTTGAATGCTGAGAAAAGGAATGTGGTTGATATATATAAGAGCAAATACATTCTAAAAATGCTTTCAAGACCTAAGGCAACTGAGTGTATGATAAAATACCTCTTGCAGGCCAGGTGGTGTGAGTGTATTGGAATACACTGATTAGCACAGCACCCTAGCTTGAGACAAAAGTAAGCCAGGAGCCTAGCTCCAATTCCAACAAATGCAGGTGATGTTATTCCCCAAGAATCTGGAAAGCAGTGAGAAGGTTCTAAACATTTTTTAAAGTTCTGCACGCCAGAAAATGAGAAGATAATTCCTACATCAAAGCAAATATAAGAATCCCAGAAATAAAGCCCTGCAAAAGTGTTGCTGCTGTGAGAGCAGCTGCTGGGATGCTGGCAGGTTCCTCTCTTGCTCAGCCCCTGGACTGCATTGCCACAGTCATTCTTGGGCTGGCTCAGGCATTCACAGATGATGGTTTGCAAACACAGAAACCAACCCAGAAAGAAGAATAACAAATTAAGGTAACCAAGCTTGAAATATCCAATTTCTTTGGAAGGATGGATAGATTATAGATTTTTGTGAAATCGGTTTGTTTTGTTTTGTTTTTCCAGGAACATTTGCTTAAGTGTTTCCAACCTAAAATAATTTCCAATCCAAAATAATGTTTGAAATGAAAATTTTATCATCCTTATCTGATATGCAAAGGAAAGGCTCAAGTATACCATTACAAGTATTCTCTCTGAAACTTAATTGCTCTTCTTGGGAAAGATCCCAATGAGATAACATTCTTAAGGCCTTCTTCTACTTTCTAGTTGTCTTCTCAAAGATCCAAGAGCCACTTGGCAGTGCTCGCCCTTGTTATTGAGAAAGGGAGTTGGAAAACATTGTTATGAAAACATTTTTAAAATAAATTAGTAATAATAATAATATTCCTATCGCTTATGTAGATTACCTTACGTAAACATACATTAAAATAAGATCTGATGCCTACACTACAGAGCAGTTATAACATATCTAATTGACAGAAAATAATTCATGATAGTTTAATGAGCTCTTTGTTTGCCCTTGATTCAGCACTGAACTGTGAGACACTTTGTCACAGAGATCAGAAACGTAGTGAAGCAGGGGCTTTGGGAAAGCAGTGAAAATGTTGCACTTTCTAAGTAGCCTGTTACCCAAGGGAAAACCCCCGTGGGTCTTCTCATCCCAAAGAATATTTTTGGAAAATTCTGTCATCTCTTCCCACTACACTGTTCTGTAATGGAGACTGAGAACAGTATTCAGTTCATTTTGGGGTCCACCTAAATATTTATCACCCTTTCTGCCTTTCAAGCTGCTCAAGTAAAGGTAACTTCAAGGCTTTTTTGAAGAGCAGCCTGCTAAATCATGAAGGTTTCTTTATGCAAACAAAGTCCTAAAAAGTAAAAATACAACAGAAACCAGAACGATTTGTTCTGAGTACAGAAAATTCCATCTGCCTTTAATCAGCAGAGGGATAACAAAGAGATGGGGCAGAGTTTGAGTCAAGTGCTTCTGACAGATGTGTAAACCAGACCTTGTGAGTGTGTAGGACACAGGCACATACACCCTGTGCATAAATCTGTCTCCACACACCTCCCATGTGACACACACAAGGAATTCTCCTCCCTTGCAGGTTTCTGTGGCCATTGGATTCTTTTATTTTTTTCTTTAAGACAGTTTTTCTGGGATACCTCATCAAAAATAATTGATTCATGTTCTTTTTTTAGGGTGACTGAGAGAAAAAAATGATCTTTTTTTTTTTAAAAGAGACAGTGACAGTAGTTAGGAGTTTAAGCTATTGTTAACATGGGCTCAGACTGAGAAAGCTTTTCATCAGCAGCTCACGTGATAGTGAACCAAAATAATTATCTGCCTGATGGTTACTCAGAAAGCTATGAGAGCATGAGGGGAGTACCTCATTCCATTTCTTACAGCATAAATATGGATTCACAGCATGAAAATGCTCCTTGTGTTGTCAAAAGTCATTAAATTAGCTCTGATCAAGGGCTGATTACGAATCATAAAAGATAACTATCTTTCATCTTCATCCAAAAAAATGCTCTTTACAGAACAGGGCAGCAGCTAAAGGATCATATTAACTTTTCTGTATGCTCAATAGCGTTCAACAAAATACAGTTTGAGCCTGAACCTCAGCCTGTTTTATCTGGCATCTTTCTCAGAGCTGCATTTGTACCTCACTAAAACTTTTTCAAGTGAACTGTCTTAAACTTCAACTGATTAGAGCTCATGTTTAACCAAACCTTGCTCCTGATTCACATTTAGTAGAACATAGTCACATAAAAGATTTTTTTTTGTTTCCTTCAGCTTTATCAAACATCACTCAGACCTGTCAGGCACATCCAGGGGGATGAAACATGTCCCAGCCATGCAACCTCCTGGCATGATTTCAGCTCTCCTTCTCCTTCCACACTTTCACCCAGCCCTCATGCATTCTCTGTTCTTTCAGGAGCCTTCCTGGCTGGAAGGTAACACATTTGGTAACACAACTAACCTAGAATGATTTTAATCCCACCTAGTTCCCCAGAATATCCCTTACCTTGGCCCAGGCTTATTTTGAAGGTGAGTTTTAGAGATTACAAGGAGCACATCTTTTCAATGGTGAGTGGAGAATGAGAGAGCAGTGGTCTTAGAAAGTTTTTGGTTACATTTATTTTAAAACTTTGGTGTTCTAGGAGATAGGAAAATAGGGTTATTTGGGGTAGGGGGGCTTTGGGAATGGGGGGTACAGATCTCCTCAGCTTTCTTCTGGCTGTATCCTTGGGATTGTTCCCAGTGTTTCTGGACATTGCTCCATCAAAATACTTCATGTTTTCCAAGGTATAAAGCTGCATCTCATGAGGTGCATGATCCTAAGCCCAGTGGGACATGGCCAAGCTTGTCACATTAGTGGGCTTTCAGAAAGCAGTGCTAAATTCATTGCTTTTTTACTGTAACCCTGATTCTAACTCAGGTCTCAAGCTGAGAGAGGCTGGTGTATTAACCTAATGTGCCCACTTGACTCGCTCCTAAGTATCATGATAGATTTCTTTTAATCTGCTGCAGAAAATAAATTGCTGGAGAAAAAAAAAAAAATACAGATTTGTAGTCTTTAAAGCCTAATCACTTTCAGGCACTGTATGGCAAACAGCTAGATTCAGAATGAATCCCTTTACTGCATTACTCATGACAGCTTACAACCCAGACTATTAAACATTCATCAATAAAAATTTAACATCCCATCTTCCCTTTGATATCCTCAACTGCTCCCTACATAAGACAACAAGAAGGCTTTCCACAGCTCAGTGTGATGGCAGGACATCAAAGCAGGCTCCACAGCCAGCCTGCTTCCTACAGTTTCTTGTATTTAGAAAGTAGACTTGTCACATGGGACAGGAAAAAGCCATGCAGGAGATTCTCTCTGGTTTCAATACATATAATCCCTCCCAAGGGGTGCAGTCTGTCCATGTTGTGGCTGAGCAGCAAGTTGCAAGTCAGTTTTTTTCAGATAGATATCTGACAGACCACACAGAAGCAGGAAAGAAGAGGTGGATATTTGCCTTTGGTAAACAATGAGCACTGCATGCCAGGACTGCAGGGAAAAAGAAAAGACTTTGGTTTCAAAAAATTACTAGGTTTTATTGTATCCTGGATAGAAAAACACCTTGTAGCTACTGTTTGCTGGGGAAGTTTGTAAACAAATCAATCTGTTTTCTTTCCTGACGCCTTAAGAAGATTGGTGACGGACTTTGAAAAGCCAGATTTTCAATGGGCAAGTCCAGTTCAGCAACCTACATTTTCAGCTACTTAACAAAAAAGCAGGAAAAGCAGAGCCTGAAATTAAATCTCGGAGACAAGTTGACAAGAGAAGATTTTGGGAAGTTCCTGCACCTCCAACCATCCTCAAAAAGTCATTCCCTGGTGATTTTTAATTCCTCTGATGTCTACTCTGGCCTAAAGCAAACAACAGTGCTGTATGAATTTGAGGGAGAAAGAAATGGCTCAAACTTCAAGGAGCTAAAGCTGCACTGAAGGTTCATCTCAGCAATGTGATACCCACTTACTCACTTGATTTTAGGTAATAGATTTCACTTGTTCTCAGTCCCAGTCTGGCAGATCAAGAGGTGAGTTTACCTACATTGTATATAGCATTATACCAGTGATTTATGTGGAGATAAAGATGATGTTACAAATCATTGTTTCTTATTTCAGCCACTTGCAATGTTTGTTATCACAGAGAATGTCAGGTTGGAAGGGACCTCAAAGACCACCTGGTCCAACCCTTCTAATATTACTGTTTATATGATATGTCACAGCACCCTGTCAAGCTGAGACTGAAAACTTTCCAAAGTGGAGGAATCCACCACTTCCCCTGAGAGGACCATTCCAATATCTTCCTCTACTTACAGTGAAAAATTTCCCTCTTGTGTTCAAAGCTTTAAAATCTTTAGTTTCATAGGGAAAAAGATGGAATACATACTACTCTCAGGCACTGAACCACATTTGGAAAGTGATAATATCTTGAATATATCCCACTCTGGTTCCTTTTCTGTAAATTCTTCCTGTATCACCCTCAGGACAACACAGGTTCTCTTTAATCTGTTTATTTCCCTGGACCTGGAGAGCTCTTTGATCTTGTTTAAAAAAGCACACCCTTTGGTCAAGCTGGAGCTGAATGCACCTTATCCTTCATCCTGAAATTAGGCCCATCCATCTTGCAACTGAATTCCTTAGCACCAGGCAGGCAGGACCCCAGCAGCTCTGCCATGCCACCCAGATGTATTTTCTCCCAACAATTTACTGCCTCAAATTGCCTCCTCCCTGGATGATTTCTCTGCTGCAGGTGGGACTTAAAGTTGGTGAGTTCTTAGTTACTTTTGTCCCATCTGCCTTCCTCCTGCATCCCAACACTGATCACATTTGGATTACCTGCTGCCCATCTCTGGTGGCCTAGGGCTGCAGGAGCAATGTTCCTCTCCAGAGTCTGCTTATTCCAGGAGGAACAAATGCTCAGAAGCTGGAAAAATATATCCTAGTGTGCATCTTTCCAAGCAGTTATCTTCTCAGTCACATCTGAACTAGATAAGGCAGGTAATGGGGTAAAAAGTAAGAGAGTAGAAGAAAGAAAACTATGTTCTCATGGTGGTAGAAAACCTGTTTTTCAGGACTCTTAAACTCCTTTTTAAAATTGTTTTTTTTAGGTGACTGATAACTTCCAGAAACTGCCATTCAGAGTAACCTTTGCTAGCATGTTATGGTATTAGTTGGCTAAATATATTGAATTCATGTCAGCAGAGGGCATGGAAAGAAGAGGAAAGGCTGCCCACAATTATGCATTAACTGACCTGGCTTTGTTTAATCTTTAGTGAGCTGGCTGGGAGCAGAGTGCTGCTGAGGAGGTTCAGAGAACATGTCCCCTGTCACCCTCCCTGTCCTGCTGTGTCCAGACTCCACACAAGCTGCAATCCCACCAGCTACAAGTGTTCTGTCTGCTGTGGCTTTTAACTTAGCTTTAGTTTGTTTCATCTGAAACCCTTTGCACCCTGCTCTACCATAGCACAAAGCAAGTTTAAAAATGTGATAAAGGCAATGGACCCAACCTTTTTTGGGTTTTTTAGTATGCTTATACTTAAAAATCGAATCACAGTATATTAAAAAATTTTTTTAAGCCACAGCAGCAGCAACCAATATCTTTCAGTGAGACACACAATCCCTTTTTTTTTTTTTTTTTTTTTTTTTAACAGTTACTATTCTGAACAATCGTGGAAATGATACATTTTCCTGTTCTGTTTCTCCCCTTTCAGAAGCTGATTTTTTTGTTGTTGTTTGTGTGTTGGGTGTTCTTTTCCAGTCTGGAAATAATTCTGTATTCACCTGCCCAGGATCTGTCTGTAATTCACTTCAGGACTTTCTATTGACTTTCAGGCACTAGCAGTTAAATAAAATAAGCTGAGAGAATGAAATGATGACAGGAGATTCTTTTTGGTTCAGAGAGTCAAGAAGGACTTGAAATGGCAATTTCTGCCATACATCTTCACGTTGGTTCAGAGATGTAGAAGCACATCAACAGCATTGGAGCAGAGGCAGTGCTGACATCCCATAATAAGCAGTGCCACCAACAATGGAGATGCAGCTTTAATGACAGCACACAGTGCCTTGTACATCTCATAGTACACTGTGATTTTTAGTTTTGTGCCAGTTCACCCTACACTAAGTTTGCCTCTGGAATAAATACCTGAATGGAGATTAACCAGAATGAAAATTACTTATTTTATGAAAATTTGGGATATTTCCTAGAGTCAGTCCTATTTTCAAGAAAAAATTCTATCACTAAGGATGCATTCACCTCCAAGACCTATTTCAAGAGACATTTAAACAGCACATGATTCACACACCCCCAGATAACACAGTGGGGGGAAGACTTTTAATATATTGGAGCTCATTTCTCTGCTGGTAGAAGAAATTCAGAGCTCTGCCATCTCTCAGGAATCAGTCATCTACATATCCCTGGTCCCAGTGTTTCAGAGAAACAGTCCTGGGCATACAACAGTCTTGTAAAATTCTGCACTCTTGAATACTGCAGACCTGAACTAAGAAGAAAATGTAGAGTTAAGGATAAAATTTTCCCATCCACTTGATCACCAACCACTTTCTTCCAACAGCTGACAATAAAAAGCACATTAGCTGCTGTCAGTTACCATCACAATTTTTATAATGTTGATATCTGTATAGCAGGGATTCAATCAACACATCAACTCAATTCACATATGTAAACACAAAGAGCTGTTTCAGTCATGGAGATCCTAACTATACCAGAGATTTTAAAATACCTTCATTTTCCCTCCTCCAGCTGCTCCTGGAATGTATTACAGATGAGAGAATTTAAGGTAACTCAAATACCATCCTTGGTCTATAAGTAGTGATGTAAAAGAACAATTTTTATGGAATTAAACAAATATCACACTGAGAAAATCACTGCTGAAGTGAAGTTCCCTGATGAAATGCAGTTCCCATAAGGAATGCCTCCTCCCCTCTCCCAGAACTCTGAAGTGGGAAGGACCAAGCCCCTGTGTGAGATAAGAGGGGTCTTTATTTACAGCCCTGCTCTCCCAGGGCACTCCTGGTTTGAACCTGGTCTGTGTGGGATCACCAGAATGGGTCAAGAACCTGTAAGCTCTCCTGAATTACCGCTCCCCACCACCCTAACACCACCAGCAACTGGGGGGAGAACAGAGCCAACTCTGCATTCTTGAAATATTTCAATATGTCTTTGTGTTCATTTCAAACTGAGACCAACACCTTGAGATTCAAACCTCTCTGGTAAGGAGTTCCAACACAGTTGCCCAACCCTGTATCCCAGGTTATCCTTTATCCACAGGCTTCTCCCCCCAGGATGAATTTGGGACACAACATGCTGGTCTAGAGACTTGCCACCACTGCCTCCACTCTTCACACTGAAGTTCTGGGCTGCTGTGAGGACACCAGTGCTCTTGCTGGGCTACAAATATGCCAATAAGGAAGAAATTCTAAAGAGCAGGCATGGAGAGACAGCAGGCATTTAACACAAAATAGCTGATCAGCATATGCTTAGATATAATGAGCTGTCAGTAACCAAAGTAAAAAAAAAATAGGCAATATGTCAAGCAGTTAATTTTAGTGCATTTCAGTTGTTGCAAAAATAGTGGTGGAGCTGGTGGTTAACCACTGCTCTTGACATTTTACAGATGTAACCAAGAGCTTGCAATAAAACCCTGAAGTCCCCTGCTGTGTGTGCTGCCCATTCTTTGTTGAATAATGGACATCACTTCCCACAAAGCTGGAAGAGGGGAAGGCAAACAATAATGTTAAGGCACAGAATCACAAAGAAAGAGTCACAGCTCTATATCTAAGGTGACATACTGGTTTTAAAGACACACTGTCAACACAAGAATTCAAGGTCCAGATCTCAAAATCAGAATGTGGAGTGTCAGTTAGTAACACTACATGTTAATAATCCATTTTAATGGTTTATAGAGGGTTAAAATATTGACATAACAGATTTTTCAATGCATGTTGAAAGCCCTTGTAGCTTTTGTGGTTATTACAGATGGTTGCATATGGTTTCATGTAGAGCAGCAAGTAGGTGATGAGATGATTATAAGACACATTTGATCCTTCTATAATCAACCTAAAAGTATTTATTTAAATGTCCACTAATCATTTATTCACTTTTCACAACTATAAATGGAACTCTTGGTTCCAGGAGTGACTCGTTGTCATTTCTTAAAGCATTCAAACTCTGTGATTATAAAACAAATAAAATGGGAAGCTATGGACTTTATGAGAATACTCCCTAAAGGCTAAGGTTCCGTGGCAGGAGTTACACAAGCCTTACACTTCCCTAATTCTTTCCACCTTTAGAACAATCATACACATTTATTTATCACAAAAGAGTTCCACGGTACTTAGTTTCTATGAAATAAATTCACAACCCTGATTAAAGAGTCACTGTCATATTTAGTTATGAAGTATCCACACCTTATATATTATGCATTAAAAACAGACGACCAGTATTAGCCCAGAAAGAGATTTTCATTCTCTCTCTTCTCTGTCCATGGAGCTGACATACACAGAGGTAAAGGACTAAGCTTTCTTGAGACCACTGCCTTCACCTGCAGAGTGCTCCCCCCCTGCAGAAAACACCTGGCTTGATTTTTAAAGCAGAATAAAATGTTGTGCTCCAGTTTCCTACTGCCATGGGACACAGTCATGCTTTTACAAGAGGATCATTCTGTCACTCCCTGTGAATATCAGAGATATATTTAGATAAAGTTATCAACCATTCAGGGCTGAGAACACCCGGGACATACTTAATCCCATCCTTCTGGTACTACTTCAGGCAATCCCAAATATTAAAAGTAATAAAAGTGTGAGTCAGGCCTCAAAATGGTGTTGTTTGCCCCTCCACACACTTCAGTTATTCTATCTGAATTACCTGAAAAAACTATGAATTTTTATTAATGGGTAATCACATCTTTCCCAGATTTCCAATTCACCTTCAAAGAGTAGGAGGCAGAACCTTGCTTTGTAAGTTTTCAAATGAAACCTAAGTAAGCATCTGAAAACACAGCAGCTTCATCAAAACTTGCTAGAAAATCAGAGGTGGAAATCCTGTATTTTTCACTGTTTCACGACATGCAAATTTCCTCCTAATTAAACCACACATGCTATCTAGCAGATAAACTTGAATTATACCCGACTCCTAGGGAATCCAAACCTTCTTGAACCAGAACAAGTTAATTTCTTCAAATTCCAGTTTGCCATCAGAAAAAAGATCCCTCCTAGCAACCTCATCTCTTTTATTTCTGGTCCTAAGAGGATCCGAGAAGTATAGAAAAAGAAAGTGAAAACAAGCTGACCTATTTTTATCTCAGAATGCCTTGACTGAATTTGATCGAAGCACCGGGCAGTGCTCCAGGGGTGAAGTCTGTGGTTTATACTCTCCAGGCTGCTTTGCCCTTTCCTTCACATAATGCTAATGAGCACCAGAGCAACTTGAAAATCTGAGCACTGGGGTGTGGACAGGTTTGGGTTAGTCTATTCCAGTCTTAAGGAGGATTAGGAATTGGGAACTACGGCTCTACTGAGGTGTGGAGCTGCATTAATGGTTTTATATGTAATACTAAATCACTAGACCTTCCTGAAGTATCAGGCTTCAGTTTATTACTCTCTCAAACAATTAGACTGAGCACCTACAATTCAGTAGAATGAAAAAAAACAAAGACAAGTTATCAGGGGCTAGGCAAGGAAAACTCCATCTACGTTATGTAGAGCCTGATCTTTTCAAACTGTCCAAGAAGAAACTCAGTACTGACTATAGTTTTAGTACTCCTTATGAACCAAACAATATTTTAATTTTGTCTTCTGATGAAAACAGCTAACGCAATTGTTCTGAAATAATTTTCCATGGAGATGTTGTATTAAAAATTTATAATACTCTGGAGTGGCTTTTCTAAGATGACAGTGATTTCTGCTTTGGAACAGGAAGGCCACAGAGTTAACTCTTCCAGAGCCATTTATTCTGCAGTAAGTATATGGGTATATTTCCTCATGATAACACAGAAATTCATGGAATATCATCAGATGATTAAATCCCATTTACACTTCTCTTAACCCAGGGAATGTTTTAATTCTCAATTAAAATTGACTCAAGTCCATACTTCTGTCAAAAGGGACAATCCCTTCTTCTCCTTCTACTCCGTACACCTGCTACTTTTCTTCTGTAAACACTTGTGGTCCTATGACTGTCCAGGGATCCAAAAGAAAGAATGAAAATTAATCCAAAAAATGCAAAAGGGATAGTTTTAATCAGGATCAATACCTGATCTGGATGCTCACAAAGTGCTTTAAGATATATGCTGACAGAAGCAGAGACATTGCTAGTGCAATGAGTGTGGGGATATCACATTTAATAACTGGGTGAACTTACAGTGGTGAAAAGTAAAAAATAAACTGCACCCTGGCATAACTGCTGTTTCCTTTTTCCCTTAAGAACTGCTTTTCTTTTACAATTACATCATAAAACCTGGAAAATCCAAAATTGTAGAACAAGCAAGTTATATAGGAATGCAGAATTTGTGGGATTTTTTTCTTTTTTCCCTTGGATAGTAACTTTTCACCATCAAGATGTGTTCTTATAAAATAGAAAACCTTTGATTTGCACATTGGTTCCAAACTATAGATTATCTAATGCTCTTGTTTGCAAGACAAATATTGAAAGCTGGATTGCATACTGCTAATACTTTCCTTTAATTTACCAGTGGACACCTCCTGGGTGTTGGTTTTTTGGTTATTTTTTCTACTCAATTATTTTAATACAACTTGATTCTGCATTTCTGCCAAACTGTGACAAACAGGCAGTATTCATGGCACTTGAGTAGGTTAAACTAAAAGCCATGACCAAGAATGGACTCTCAGACAGGATTAACATCCATTCTGATATGCTGCCTGCATCTTCAGTATAGGGATTGTAAGTAATGCTCAAGTGTGATAAAGAGAAATTCAAATTCAGCTGGTTCTCCAACTCCGCTGAAAAAATTCACGAAACTTTCTCTTCTCTTGCACTACACTGGTCCCAGAGCAAGTGTGATCTTGAATACAGGAGTTTTAAACATATATTTAACCTAAGGGTAGCTTAAAAAGAAAAAAACATGGCTGCTAGCAACATTTGTATTTTGCATAGAGCCAGATGCCTCAGGCCACTAGAGGCTACTGCAGGCTAGTAGTAATACACGTTTTCCAGACTCTTCTGCCATTCATTCTTTAAAAAGCAAGGACATGGAAACAGGAGCTAACACACCTGATCCATTGAAGTAACTTGAAAAAAAGACTAAAATTAAGGACATGTCTATAAGGACTGTCTTAGCTTACTCCAAAAGATTTCTGCCATGTGTATGAACAGTGGCATGAATTAAAAACAGAGTCTGGTTTTTTTTACTAGACACATTAATCAAACTTTGAACCACCTGAGCTCAGGGGCTCAAAACAAAATTTAGAATCTCTCTCTCCTAACCTTCATAACCTCATAAAATGTTCTGCTTTGTTCCCAGACAAGTTTCTAAACAAATACAGTAGAAACAACTCACTTTCACCATGGGCTTTGATGAATACTTTAAAAGAAGGCAAAGGATATTAGATCAGAACTGGAACCCCTGGCATCTCTTTTACATTCTGTCTTCCTTTCATAAAGGTTATAGAGAATTAAGCCTGTATGTCCTCTGTATGCTTTAGAAATTTTTTGGTTTGTTTTACCTCAGCTGGTTCTGCACTACCTGAACTTGTTATTTACAAAGAAAAATTGCATCTACACTAAGCAAACGTGTTCTGAGCTAAGGAATTTCAGAGTCTTTCCAAAACATATAGGCACAAGCACTCCTCACTTCTGATAACTGGAGAGTAGTTTATAAGAAACAAGAAGTGAGAAAATTCAGCCTTACACTTGGGATGGTTTATTATTCTTATGTGAGTGATGATTTCAGGCCTTTGACAAGTGAATAATAAGCATAAGATGAAAATAATCATTAGCACCATTATGTAGAACTGTTCATCAGTTTATGAATGTGTTTAACATTAGCTCTTACAGGAGACAAACTGAGAGATGAGCTGCTGCAAAGAGAAATTAAAGGGCACATAGTAAAAAAGGATTAGGAACTCTACAGCGAAAACTGCAACATCAAATTGTTGCTGCAAATTTACTGGTTACTTGCTGTTTAATGAATATTCAACAGACTCACTTTGTAAAATACTTTTAGTATTGAAAATGTTGATGTAAGTGTTCATTCCAAACTCAGATTTTCTCCCTGCACCATGTTTGTAGAGTAGCCAGAACAAAAAGACAGAACCATCAGCTGGGCTTCTGAACTCTGCCATCACACAAGTGAAAGGTCCAGGAAAGATGACAGTGCAACAGTGCAAGGGAAACTGAGTCAGGTTGTGCAAACTTTCAGGTCCAGTTGACAGCAACTACCAGATTTTATTTGCAATATTTTCTTTTAAAGCTACTTGCCCACAGTTAGGTAGTTAACTGCTTTTTCAGAGGTTTCCAATTCCGCTGTCGTTGTTTCCAGTTGTGTCATTTTCTCCCCAAAATGGCTTTAGCTTACCTTGTTTTACTCCCCCTTTTCCAAATGAGCTGTGTAGATACCACAGGCAAAATAATCCTGTTAGTCTACCTTCAGGTATGGAGGTTATCAACATCATCATACACATCAGGGGAGAAACTGGACCACTACTTGGAGGGACATTTATCACCAGCTGGGACTACTGGCAACAAAGGGCTTCAGAGGAGCCACATCTCCCTCCTGGTGACCTCTGGCTGGAGCAGAGAGATGCAAACCTCATCTGGGCCATGGTCCATGTCCTGCTCTGCACTACCAGGAGCTGCCTCTGGGTTCTGCCCACTTTGGGCTGCAGGAGCAGGCAGGTGGGCATGGAGTGCTCCTGGCAGGGTTAGGCTGGAGGAGATCCAGAGACAGCTGATGGCAGAGCTGTTCAGGATCCAAATGGAAGAAGCCTACTGAACAGAGCAGATGTTAGTGGTGCAGTAGGTTTGAAACAAAGGCTGTGTCTGAATCTAAGTCAAGTTTTAAGGTACACATGCTCTGATGAGGACAATAATGAACTGGCAGCAGCCAGAGCAGAAAAATAATCCTAGATTTTTGGAATCAAGGAAGTGTTTTCAGATGTCCATGAACTGTCATTTTAGCATGTTTTAAGACAATCATCTCCATTCCTATGAATGAAAAAAACACTGAAGGAAAAGGAGTGGCATGACAATTCACTGGTAATGAGTTTGGCATTAAAATATCATTAACATCAATTACTGACACAAGTTTCATAAGGGCTCTGCAAGCCTAGACAGTACTGCAAAGCAAAAAAATTAACATCATGTTAATCATCTCATTTTCAGAGGACAGAAGTAGTAGTTTGCTACTCTATTGCTACTCTATTGCTATTCCTGAACCTTTTGGTTAACTGGGCTGGGCTGAGCTGCCCAGACAGCATCTTACTGCCATTGCAATGTACTTTAAAAAATGTATTATGAAGTAATTATTTACATTTCTACCTTCCAGAGAAGGTACGAAAGGAAACCAGTAGGATGGGTAGATTGTTTTATTTTAAACTAAGTTCATGGAAATAAAAGACACTCAGACAGTGAGACAGAATGGCATGGCCAGCAAGTCTATAGAAGAGCCAGAGACAGAACCTGAACTACTCAGACATCTGTCTGTGCCCAGAACAAGACATGATGATGGAAAAAGTATTTCAAAAGTTTCAGTTTCCTTGCTCTGAATTAACAAAACCATCCATGGAAATCACTGTTATGCAGTAATATTCAATCACAGAACAGAGAAGAATGAATTTTTCAGTCAGAATTTGTGACTGATTTTTGAGTTTGCATTTTTTTTCTAATTTCAAGTTATATGAAATTGTGTTCTGCTCAGTGAAGTTTTTAGAAGATGACTCCTTATAATTAACACAGGAATGAAGGGCACATACAGTGGGCTGCACTTTCTTGTTTATCTTAGACTAAAAAAAAAAAATGTGTTTTTAATGCAAATGTATTCTTGTACAAATTCACTGCAACAGAGATGAGAAATTCTTCCATAAGAAACAGAGGAGTTTGCCCAGCAGATAAAAAGAACAAAACATTATCCTAAAGCAAGAAAAATAAGTAAAGTATCTGGAAAGATTAAAGTATGTGGAGAAACTCTCCAGTCAAAACAAAGCTGCCCTTTGTTTTGCTCAAAGTTGTAAGTTATTTTGTTAAATTTAAATCCTGAATTGTTGCCCCAATTATTTTTCTCTTCGTGTTAAATACCAGCTCCAAAGAACACTCAACATAAAATATATCTTTTGATTTTAGTTACTGAACATAAACTGTACATGGGGAATCTCAAGAAGCGTGGGATGAAGGGAAATGTAATTTCAAAGTTCTGCTGTACTCCTGCATGAAATACAAGAGGGCTTCTGGTTTTTTTTTGTATGGGTTCCTGAGTAGAGGATTCTATTCTTTGGCATCCTTTTCCTTTCTGAGGAACTTGCAGAAGCTGGAAAGGCAGTTTTCAGCCCAGGGGAATGACAAAGGCTTTTAATTCCACTTCATTGACTTCAGAAGTCCACCTCTGTTCTGCAAGGTACTCAGGCACAAAGATAACTTTCCAACACAGCAGTTAGCACATAACTAATGTCTCATTGGCCTCACCCAGGCCTAAGCATGTGCTGAAACACTTTGCTGAAGAGGGAGAAACTTAAACTTGTGCCTCACCAGTTTTTCAAGTTGGGATAGATTCAAATGTAATCTGTTCTGGCTCCCTGAAGGCTGATTTGTAGTAAATTGGAGAGATAATGTTCATATTATAAACAGATTAACTTTAAAATGTAGTGATGTTTTAACCTTTGCAGTGTTCTGTCAAAATAGGAATTATTACCACAGGTAAAACTGGAAAACTGCTGGTGAGGTTAGTTTTTATTTCTTGTTGAGCTTTAATGTCAAAGTATGTTACCCTAGTTCTTGCTGGATTATATGCCTGTGGAAAGAAAATTTCCAGTGCTGGCACTGGACCTTTTCAATACAAGACCACATAAAGGATGGTAGTAATAACTCTGATTTCAAACATCTTAATAACCAAATCTCAGAGACTGCTAGAATGATTCATTCTAGGGTTTCTATAAGGAGGGGAAAAAATGGCAATAAAACACCTTAATCATAAGTCATTCAAATGGCAAGTGTGAAACATTCAAAACCTTATATTCATTTCTTTTTGGTGTTATGTGAACAGTCTTCTGAGCTGGAGAGGTTCCTGATAGAGCAGCTATGATAATTGTGTAAGTCATGGACATGTTAATAACAGTAACTGCACAGTCAGCCATGAAGAGCAGCTCAGATTTTAAGAAGTGAGAAATTGGTTAGAGTGTCTTAGTATTCACAAAGAGGATGTTTCTCAAAACCACTAATAACTTTTAAAAATGCAGATGAATAATTATAATGCATTTATAGTCATACTATATAGCTAAAATTGATATTCTACCTAGACAGACAAGGTTATCAAAAAAGGCATGGGAACTGATATTTAATGAGAGTTTGTTAAGGGTTGGATATTTACATACTGAAATTGTTTCATTTTCACACATATTGATCTGAGTGTGTAACTTTAAGGACCCATTTCAAGACATCTTATCCATGATTTACAAAGCTCCTCACACCCTATGATGAATTTTTAATCCCTGAGAGGGTCCCAGAGAAAAGTTTTTACTATATAACTCATCAGAAGGAAAATAAAGAATTTCTAAATTATTCCACATTCTAATGAAGAAAAGTTCCTGCTGAGATGGTGGCTGCCAATGCACTCTGGTTTTCCAGTCATTTTTCAGCCTTTACCCACTTCCAAGTGGCTTTCAGACTTCACTGTTGTTAGAATTGGTATTAGTGCTGTCAGTTAATAATTTTGATCTTGCTGCTACATTGGTGATGAAATGATGGCAAAATTCAGCTGTAGGGAAGGTCCTCACATGCCATTAATGCTTATCACCTTTATAAATACTATGTACATTCCCAAAGTAAATGTTTCTGATCTCAAAGGGAAAAATATCAGTGCTGTGGGGCACCCTTATCATTTGTAAAACGCACTGACTAAATCCCATGATTTTATTAATGCTAAAGAAAAAAATATGAAGACAATTGCCAGGATAGCACTAAAGAGGAGAGGAAGAGTCATGGAGGTCAGATTTTTGGATTTCATTAAAATCAGAGGAATGAGGAAACTAAAACTGCTGTTTCAATATGATTTCCTGGTTAAGCCAAAACTCACTGGATGGCAAAGAATTTAAAATAATGTAATGCTGAGGAAAAAAAAAACCACAGAAACATTAAAACAGTAATGAAGTAAACCAACCCTTTGTCAACAGT
Source organism: Phaethornis superciliosus (assembly GCA_023637945.1). NCBI lineage: Eukaryota > Metazoa > Chordata > Aves > Apodiformes > Trochilidae > Phaethornis > Phaethornis superciliosus. The sequence continues at coordinate 31,020,054 of JAJQWJ010000008.1, forward strand.
GGTCCTTACATCCATACTTGGACCAACATAAAGGAATTATTAGTAATTTCTATAAGCATGTTACTTTAAATCATTAACCTTCAGAGACAGTTTCCAGCCCAATAGAAAGAATAAAACTTAAATCACAGTCAGCTGAGTTCAGCCCAATGCAGAAGGAAAACTTCATGAATAATATTCTTGTTATTTCCAGGCACAGGTACCTGGAAAACAGATTAAACAGATCCACTGCCACATTGCTGGCCTTTATTAATGCTGGAGTCCCATACTGCTTATTCTTTAATCACTAATATTTGCCACAGTTTAAGTTGGATGACTAGAACTTATATACCTTTCAAAAACCCTCCTCTTCAAAGTTCTTTATTTTTACTTCCTCAGTGCAAATCTCTCATTGCTGATATTCAGAAATATCCAAAATCTCTCACACTTTAAAAGTGAAGAGTATATTTTAGTATTTCCTGATTTCCTTCAAATAACATCATGAACAGGAATGCCCATTTTCCTTTCTGAAATGCCATTATTCTTCCTATAAAATGCTTTTTTAAGTCTATTTTTGAGACTTTTGCATTTTCTAGACTATTTCTAGACTATTCTGTCTCATTTTCCATCATTTGTCCCCTGTAATCACATTTCCCAGCCCTGATTAGTTTGATTCATAACTTTTAACATATTTTAATTGTTTAGAATGGATTTTCATGTCTTATTAATCATGAAAGTTATCTCCTATATATTGATCTCAAGCCTCTCTTCACTAGTTTTCTGCCTTAGCTCAAGGACTGGAATGCTTTACAAAAGATATTGTCTTTGAAACTGACTGAACTCTTACTTGGAAATGCTTCAGCTGTTGGTTTTTTTCCCTTTAGATTGCAAACTCCTTGATCATTTTCCAGTTGTTTTGTTCTGAACTTGTTCTAATGGTTACAAATTTGTTTTCTTATGAAAAACAATCTTGGATGCTGGCCTGGTATAGTTATTTTTTGAAACCTGTCTTTCAGAAAGTCCATGGATGACATGGGCTCAAAGGAGTCCACAGATGATTTAATGAAGAAGAAATGTGCATTTTCCCTATTTCTCTACCACCTGATAATAAGCCTTTTCCCTAAATTATCAAGAACAGCTTTTTTGTGTTGCACACTGAGTTGCTAATAGAGAACTGCTCAAGTTTTCCCCCCAATTCTGCGTAGATCTCTAATGTCTCTTATGTTTGGATTTCTCTTTTGAAGTTATTAAAAATAAAATCTGTGAGAAGTAGGATTTTGGAAAAGGAAGAATTGTGGCATATCCATATCAGCTGTAGGCAGCAATGTTCAGACACTCTGTGGCTTTAAAGTCCACTTGATTTCTGCTCTTTTTTTCAAGGACTCTACCTCTTGCACGGTAACCAAGCAAAGTTTTTAGTGGTTTTATTCCACTTAATGCTAATTGTGAGGCAGAGGGCAAGCACTAACCAGGCACAAGCAATATGATTACTGTATAATAACTGGCTTTCTAATAAAGAGACTTTAGATTTGCTCTCTTGAAATAAAATAGCATGATTTAAATAAACAAGCATAATGAAACATTAGTAATTGATACAAAAGGAGCACATTCTCTCAGCCTGACACTAAACTATTGCATAACAAGTCCTTTATTTTCTCTGTAGGTCATTTTACAGTGTTGACAGGTAAACATTGCTTAAGTAAAGAAATGCCAATATTAAAGAGCCTGGTTTTGCTTTTGAGGCAGCAAAATATTCAGATTTACTAAAAAAAAATCTGCTGTCATATAGACTCCATTGCACAGTGTCTGGAGTACAGAGCTTGAAAACTGCACTGGCTGTTATAATTAAATGTGACACTTGTTCCCTGGAAAAAAATCCTGCCTGTGAACACCAGGGCTGTCCAAAGAAGAGGCGAAGAACATGCCAGCATAGCAGAGGCAGTGAAAGGAGAGCCAGCAGGGCCCACCCAAAGAGAGATTTTGCAAGTGGAAGAATGAGTCAGAGGGCAGTTACACAACTTTGCATCCTGGCCCCAAAGGAAGAGTGAGAGAGCTGAAAATTGCTTAAAAATCCAGCAGTAAATCAGTGAGGTGGAAGTGAAACACAAAAGCTTTCATGTAGAGTCTTGGAGTGGAAAGAAAACACCAAACATCCAAGCAGCACAGGGACTTACCTGGGGTCATTTTGGGGATCTGAAGAGAGAAAATGAGGGGGTAGCAATGCAATAGGATAGCCCAGAAGTAGGTAAAACACCTCCAGGATTACCAGAACAGGATGTCCATCACTACACCTAGGGGAATATGCCTGTAACATGTCACTGTTTGGTATCCCAGGATGAAAGATATCAGGTCATGGTGTGCCTCCCTCTCTCTCCACGTGATCTGGGGACTCAGATACAGCTGATCACTCTGCTCTGGGAAAGCTGTGGCTGAGATATTAACTCTAAATGGTGTGTCCTATAAGAAGGCTTTGGTCCTGAGCTTCATTATACTCTTCAGATAGATCTATGTAGAAGCAGGTACAGTCACACATATGTTTGGTTCAAGTTAATAAAGAAAAAAAATATATCTTTTAACTTTTTTTTTTTTTTTTTTTTTTTTTTTTTAAGGACTACCTCAGAGGATTTCTATTTTGTGCAGAAAAGCTATTTGGTTTTGGGTAATAAATATATTTAACCAAAAATACCCCCTACAATCAACAACCAGTCAGATCCACAAGTTAAAATGACTTTGCAGAGAGAAAACAAAGTGGCTTGGTCAGCATTCTACCCAAATATCCATCAGGAACTATCCTCAGCTGCTCCTCACTGCTCAATGCCAAGAATTTTTTAAAAACCTGATTTCCATAAAAATATTGTGAGATTACATTCACTTTTAATTCCTGCAGACAAAACATAGAAGGTCATACTTTTTTACCTTCTATATACCTTTCCTTTTTTTACATCCTTGCACAATGCTGTCATGCCACAAAATGTTTTATAACTGTCATTATAACAAAAGAGTTGGAAAACTGGTATTTCATAGTGAGTGAAAAGCTTCTTTTCTTACACTCAAGGTAGGGGGCTTGCTTTTTAAAATAAATTATTCAGTTTCATTTGTACAGTAAATTAAAATTAACATGAAAATATTAAATGTAAAATGACATTTTCATGAAAAAAGTTTTCTACAACTCCATGCAGACTGCTGGCTGTTGCAGCTCAGCTCATGGACATGTTCCTACTTTTAACTCTGCAGATTCCTAGTTGGAATTCATGTCAGATGCCAGTGGTTAGACCTGGACTTTTAGCAAGAGAGGAGAAAAATGATACCTGCTCCAGGCTTCCTTCTAACTTCAATTTGGAATGAGAGGCAAGATCTGTTAAGACTATCAGCTTTTCTTAATGTGGCATCAAAATTCTCTAGAAATGTGATGTGTGGCTCAGGTTTTTCTCTTTACTATTTGCATCACTGAGTTGCTTTTGCAAAGATTTCCATATTTCTAGATTGTATTAATTATTCATTACTTGATTTCTGTCAGCAGTTCTTAGCATCCCAGTCACTGCTGGTTTTGACTGGGCAGATGGGTTACAAGCATCCTTGATTAAGTAACAGCATCACCCAGTATCAGCTACTTGGAATAAACATAATGCTGAATTAGGAATCCACCCTCTATCTCTCTTCTGTGATATTTCTTTTTAAACTACGGGAACAAAAAAGACAGTTGTTTGTGACAATCAATACAGGAAAAAATCTTAAAAATCAAAGTTTCTAGTATTCAAACAGCCAAGGATAAAACCTGCAGTTCTCCTAAGCACTGTGTGCAGATAGCTGTCATCCTGACTCCTTGATAGAAGTATTTGCCCAGAGTTCAGAACTGTAACCATCACCTTTTGTTGCCTAAAAATAATTTCAGATTCTGAATAGGCTTTCCTGTGTAAAATAAGATTTAGGGGAAAAGAATGAGAACCAGTTGGCCTAACAAAGATATCTGAACTGTGATGAGTACTAAATGGTGTGTCACAAACTTGTGTATGCCATGCTTCAATTTGAAAATTTTTTCCTACTTACTGAGTGATAGTTTTAAAGATTCTGACATGATTTTTTACTTGTAAAGTTCTATTGGCTCATTCCCTTTGGACATTTTATCACATACATTATTTGACTTGCAACACAAATTATCAAGTCTATGAAAGAATGATGTTAAATATAATATGCGTGCTACGCAAGGAAATAAAAAAAAACAACTACAGAGCAGTGTTCAAGAGGAGAATGACACTGTGTTTGGTGATGCACAAAGGGAACAACAACCCTACCCTCAATGCATGGAAGGATGACTGGAATTGACTCTGATCCAAGATTAGCAGCCAGGCATGTCAGGGGAAACTTTTACATAACCGTATGACAGATGTCAAAGAGCATCCATGGGATGAATGCATCCTAAGAGTCAGGATAAGCTGGAGTTGTAAGTGATGTGCAGTCCTCATGCTTCCCAGGATTAAATCAGATGAGTTGCAGGGTGTGCTCAGCCATTGCAGCATCTATTTGAGCAGCCTCTCTCATCTTTATTCTCCTTTCATGCAACTTAATGCTGGAGCTCTTAGTGTGCTGTACTTTCAACTGGAGGAAAAATGCTCTCCGTTCCAAAATTAATTTTTTTTTTTTTTTTTGACTGCTTCACTTTGTTTCTACCACTGTAACAGGGAATCAGTCACCTGCAATAAAATATTGCCATCTCCAGGAAGCAGTTGTTCTGCACCTGCAAAGCTAACCCATCAGCATGCTAAAAATCTAAAAAGACTTCTCATAAACCTGTGAGCAAAAAAAAAATGCTGATAGGGACAAGATCCTAGGAATTACTTCCTATATCATGAGAAGTGCTTGAAAATCTTGGACACATTCGGATCGTTTTACATCTTATGCAAAATTATGGTGTTTCCTCATCCCCCCTCCCCCAAATACAAGATTTGTGCATGAGTTTATAATTAATATTGATTCAAATTCAAGATCTAATCTGAAGCTCTATCTTGCTTTTACCTCCTGTCAATAGCAAATTGGTCATGGAACAATACCTTCAAAATGAACTGACTAGTCTATTGCATTGGCCAGTGATTTATCCTGCACTACCACCCAGAATTCTTTGTGGAGCAACATTTCTCATTGATAACAGGAACAAATAAGAAGTGACAGTGTGGCATCAGAGCAGCAAAGGACTGGCTGCTTGTAGCAGGAGTATTTAAAAGAATACAGAAGACATGAGTGCAATATAAAGTGTAAAACTCATTTTGGCCTAGTTGGAGCAGCCTCTTTTTTACTTTGTGGTATTTCATAAATAAAGTGTCGTGGGTTTTTAGATGTGCAAGAAAAGTTAGACTTGATTTACTTGTGCCACAGAAACAGCTCCCAAAATAAAGTAGTGACTAAAACTTCCTCATTTCAATTCCATGTACATTCTTTCCCATGTCTAGTAACAGCTATACAATAGTAACAACAGAACTAACAAAGAACAAAACAGGAATCTCCTATTTTAAATTTGCCAGTGCAAACCTCATTTCTCAAGAACTGTGTCAACCCAGCCATTTACTTGACAAATGACATCATAATCATATAAAAAATCCATAAACAAAGTTCAGTGAAAAACACTCAGCATATAACTATTACAATTTCTTGTTTGGAAAAAGCAATATATAAATTGCTTCTGCTGTTCCTTCTTCTAAAGGAGATGTGATATGCAATACTTAATAAAGAGCTAAGCATATTTGTAGGATGAAGGGTTTCCACCAGCACAGCTGAATCAGTCATGCAAAGTAAATCAGGGGACAGAAAATGAGCACTAATAGCAACTGTGACTGTATGGTCTGGCTAGGGAAAGACAGGGAATCCCTCCTGAAGACCCTCAGAAAAGGATTGTGTGCATAAAAAGACTTCAGAAACAATATCTTCTTTTCCAGACACATACCTCATTAGAAGTCAATAAGCAGATGTTGTCTCTGTAGGAGGCTCCGCTGAATGAATAAGTGAACAGCCATATTCTGTACTTCATTTCTGAATCACTGCTTTGTTTGATAGCACTTACTGAACCCTTAGACAAATTTAGAGTTGAGAACTTCAATTGCAAGGACAGAATGGAAACAGAACTGGAGGTACCTAGTTAAACTATTTAGTGAATGTAACATTACAAAGCCTGAAGTATCTTTTACTGAAAACTCAATCTTCAACTAAAAAAACCCCAAAAACTTCCTTTAAAGCTGTCAACAACATTTTCATTTGAGATGGCAGAAAATCCCAGTCTTCAGCTCTGGACCTGGACACTGAGAGTAAGTCTGGGCAGCAGTCCCATTGATAATTGTTTTCTGACTCCCCAGAGACTCAGACACATGCAAGGGGACCTAGGAAAAATATCTAAAGTCCTCAGAAAAGTGTGAAATTAATTTCACTGTGTGAAAATCTAAGTCTTCTGGAAGAAAGATACAGACTTAGGTTAAGGAAATGTCCCCATCCTTGCTAACTTCCACTGAGATGGCTCTCTTAGTTTGAGAAAAAGTCATACAAGGGAAAAAGCAGGTAGGATTGAAGGAAAACAATGTTTTTTTCTTAGGTTAAAACCCAAAAGTTTTGCATGGGCTGAAATACCAGGTGGTTTTGAATTCTAGCCAAGCCTCCTGCTTGTTCTCTGTATTATTGACCACGTTTTTCCACTTACACTCCTGTTACAGTCAATAATGGCTCATAATCAAGCAATACCTTCTGCAGATAACAGAATGAAAATAACCAGCAAGAACCCCTGAATTTTCATTACCCTTCCATCAACTGTAACAAACTGAGCTGGCCCTAAGTTTGTTCAGGGCTGAAAATAAACTGACTTTATTATTTCCACTCTCTTCCTACCAGTGCAGCTACATCAGGAAGCCTCACATTAGCCTTGTAACCCTCTCATCCAACTCATACATATGCTGAGCAGCTTGTAGCTCTCTCATTACCATTGCCCCACGCCTTACATGTTCTCTGTCACACAGCAGGAGACAGACTGAATTGCTGAATAGTTCCTCAACAGCATTGTTGATTCAAGCAGTTCTGTATATGGTAAATGATGTTTATTAGCCTTGTGGGTTGTAGCAATATCTAAAGCCTTCAAATACCCTTGAGAAACGTGGAAGAGAAAGTGTCTTCTTGTGAAACTGATACAATATGAAAATAAGCAAAGGTTGGCCAATTTGAAATCCAAAGGAGTTCTGCTATCTGCTCCAGTGGAGCTGGAATTTCAGCAATGGCCTATGAATATAAATCATATAAACTGTTATATTCCCAGGCTGTGTGCTCTCCCTCTGTGCTGGCACTCATAGCAGAGATGAGACAGTGCTAAATTACTTAAGGCTGTTCCTTTTTTAACAAACATATCCACATCCTTCCCTGAGAGCCTTCCCCCAAACTATAGGGAGGAAATCAACACTGTGGATGTGGCCTGCTATGTACAGTTCCTCAGTGTTTTGATGACTGAAGACACACCAAGGTCTGACCTTCCCAGGCCATCACACTCATCTTGTTTTGCTGTCACTACAGTTCCATGACAGCCTCTGTGCCTCCACAGGTCTTTTGTCATGTTCTACAGAAGCCATGCAGAAGGAACAACTGGAAGGAGCTGCTTTTGAACTCCACTTTAGAAAATCCTGGTACTCAGTGACAGCACGAGGCCATCAGGTTCTCCTTGCTTCACTATAACTTCATTTTGCCTCCCAAAGGAGGCAACAAGAGCCTGACAAGAAAGCTCTCTGTGACCCTGGGGGAGAAAGAAGGGTTGCAATGTTCTAAATGTAGTGCCAAAACCAAGAGGGGTAGATTTGTCTCCTTCTTATGTGTGAGGATAAAGAAGTGCTGAACTTGCCTTGGCATCTTTCATATGTTTAAAAGCATTTACCCCTCCACACTTTAGCTGGATTGCTATTCCCAACACAGTGTTGTGAGACTATTCAGATAAATTATTTAAAAGTGCAGCTCTGGTAATTTTACATTGTGAGTTATGAAAACTTTATTTAGTTTCAACCTTTTATTAACCTCCAGGGTTCTCCTACTGTCCCTAATGACATTAGATTGCATCAAAACAAACCCAATGCTTTTTACTGGGAGCTGTGCTATTTCTCTCAACTTGGTAATGCTAATGTTTAAATTCTGAGTCCTCTTACTGCTGATTAAACCTCTGAAGACTACAGCAGAATTTCTGCTTCACTGCTAGAAAAGAAAAAAAACCATCACAGTTTGTACCAAAGAGATCACTTGAAGAATGTACGTAAGGCTACTGCATTTATGAATAAAGCAAAGCATTATCATTTTTAATAGGAATTAAACAGCTAGAGGGAGAAGTAGGGCAATGCTGTGATCAGTGCAAAGGAAAACAATCTAACCATTTTAATTAACTGTATTTTAATAGCTTTAGTTATAATTGAATAATTTAAATACCAAGGGAAATAGTTAAATCTCCTAAAAGCCTTCTTTTTATTTACATTTTAAATACAGTTCATGGGGAAGGGATGGCACTGTGAAGGCTTAAAATAAATGTGTGGGGAAAACCTTACTAATTTCTGCAGCTTCTGTATCAACAGGAAATATTTATGGGATCTTAGTCATTGCTCTCTGCAGGATCTCCAGTCCAAATCCTAATACATTTTCTAGTTTTCTCCCCACTGTCTCAAAATATTACACAATCTCTGGTGCTACTGCCCTTGTCCTGTTACAACCATAAACTTGCACGGGAAGATAAATATGAAGCATGGATCATCTAATCCCATTTCTTTACATATGCATCTGGGAAGAAGATCACTGCAGAAAACAAAACCAAATTATTGGCAAGTGCAGAGTTTCCTTTAGACACACATTTATTTTATATATAAACCCCAATACCTCTCATAAGCAGAGCCCTTCTCTACTGCACATGTTGCCTGTAATGATGGAGATCATTCACTTCACGTGGACAACACTGTGGAGAGCTACAGTTTTGCAGAGGAAATCTGTTCTGGGGCTGACTCTTCCTCCCAATACACAGACTTTACCTCTGCAAAGTTTCCCTTTCTCAGTGCCTTTCCACGGGTTTAACCTCTAAGCACTCAGCAGTTTTTGCATCTGCGAGACCTTCCGAGTTAGTGGAAATATTCTGTGTTTAAATAATACAAAGCAGGGGTGGTTTTTTTTCCAGTAATGTGTCTACATGACTTTTTAAAATGATGTAAACTTTTAATGTCCAAAATATCCTCAGGTGATGGCTCCTTGTCATATCTCTTGCAGTAAGAAACATCACTTTTTGCTAGATTGACCCTGCTGTTATTTGATGCCAGTTAGTTCCTGTAATAGAAGAACCAGCAAGGGAGAGTTTTCCAGTTAATTCTCCATGCTGGTTGGGACTTCATAGATCTCTTTCATATCCCCCTTCACTGTTTTCTTTCCCAATCTATAATCCTAGTTTATTTAATTTTTTTTTTTAAAGCTCTTCCAAGCTTTTGATTGTCCTTTCACATACCTCCACTTCTCTAGTTCCCCTAAAATCTTTTCAAAAACAGAGTAACTGTAGTATTCTGTTCACACATTATACCTCAGTAAAATGTTTCTGGTTTTCTTGCTCTGCTTCTTTTTTTTTTTTTTTTTTTCTTTTTTTCTTTTTTCCTTAGGATTGCATGTAAAATGCAAAATGTATTAGGGTTTTACAGCATTTGGTGAAGACAGAGACAAAAGGTGTCAAGAGCACTATATCTGGAAATAATTAAAATAGACATATACAAACTAAAATACCTGCATGGTCTTCATCAAAATGAATAAACCCAAACACAATCAACTTGGGAACAGATCTTACTACTTTTTTACCAGATATTATTAATGCCAATATTGACTAAATGGGATTTCAGTCAGAATACTTAAGGGGATTATCTAGTTAAGCGTTCAAAAATCCTTATCCAAACGTCACCCTATAAATTTTGATAGGCTCAGATTTCTACTTCTGGCTCACACTTCTGGGAATATAAAGAGAAGGATACTGAATCTCAGTGCTATTGTTTTAACTGGGTGCCTGAAGTGCAGTAGGTGCCTCACAGGCAAGTAAAGAGCTTGGACTCTGTCCCAAAGTGCTTCCAACCTAAACATACAAATTTGATTAAGTGGTTGGGTGGATCTAACGTCAAAACAAGATGATCAGCCTGGTGTGGTTGACATTTTTCACTGGAGAACATTTGGCAATGTTTGTAACTTTTTAATTCAGCTCTCCTAGACATTCTCAGCTTTGACTCCTAAAGATATTAATCCCTCATAACCACCAGAGTTAACATGAACCTCAGTTTTAGTTTTCTTTCCCTCATTGTTGGAAAAGTGGTGCCATGCCACCTTGCTGTGCCAAGCTCTACATTTGAGCAAAAGCAGGGAATAGGATGGCAAGCTGGAGAATCCCACAACTGGGAACTCTGACAGGAAACCAGAGGGTGTTTGACTCCTCCAGGGTACAGAATCTGATGTGAATATTTAATCTAATTTACATTTTATGCGTTGCTATTCCTGAAATACAAAATAAGAAAAACATAGCATACTTTCAGAGTTCCAATCCTGGCTTCAGTTTCTCACTGATTTCACTTGAAGCTGTATTAATTTTTATGAAACACTGGAAAATTTAAGAACACAACTGAGTTTTTGGGCAACCAGTTACACCACCACCTATTGACCCAAACTCTCAGTTAAGTTTGCCTTCATGCTTACAAAAGAAGATCAGTAAGCCCCTGTCAGAGACAGAAAGCATTTTTAAGAGCCAGTTATCACTTAGGTGTTAGTGCAGTGAGAGGAAAAAGATATAATGAAAAACAGTACCAGGAAGAAATTCCATATTCTGGAAGTGAGAAAGTAGAGAGGGGAAAACCTTGAATTCCTCAAAAGGCTCTAACATTTTTCTAAATAATTTTGAAAATCCATGGGTAAGCTAAAACAAGAAAAAAGATAGTATTACTTTATTGTTTAGCATCTGCCTATATATATTAAAATAATTCTTATAATCAATCTGTGGCAACCCCAGGTACACCCATGAAAGGCAAGGCTGGCTCCACATTTGGAGTTTTAGTACAATCTGCATTTGTGTTGCTGAGGACTATGGAAATGACACCTCAGGTGTAATCCTGGGGGCCAAGAATTTCTAAGGATATGACAAGAAGTAGCCCACACCTCTCGATCAGCTTATGACATTCTACCAATTACATTATGCATATAAAAGCAAACACAGCCAAAACTGAAGTGGAGAGTGCAGGCTATCTCATGGATATTGCTGACTTAGAGGACTCAAAGCATGAACTAAGTCTGGCATTTTAATATGGTTCCCATGGGTTTCTGACCCGTTTTGGAAATCTGCAACCAACTATCCACAATTTTCCTCTCCTTCGCCTCCTTCAAATCACTTTGTGTATCAAATAATAAACTTGTTAGGTATCTGGCCTAATCCCCATTGACACATCTGGTAGGTGTGGGTGGCACTTATTAGAATATGCTCTCTAATAAATGCTCTGGTGAGGCTCTGACAAAATAAATGCTCATTTCCATTATCAGTCACTTACTCCCTGGCACTTCAAATGCACATCCTCCAAGGAATGGCTTCAATCCAAGCTGACATCTGAACCACAGTCAAGCAGGATGCCAGATTTTTGCTGTTAACATGGAAGTGCACACGTAGAAATGGAAAACAGAAATAGCTCCTTTCAGTATAAAAACAGCATCAAAGAGCAGGGCAACCAAAAGATTGCTGATTGGGTGCATAAACAGAGGTCTGGCAAGAAAAAGACCAGAAGACAAAAAGAAGGGAGAATAAATAGTAGCAGCAGTTTGAAGAGCTTAGCTGGGGAGAGCTTAAGAGAGTTCCAGCTCCCCGTGCAAATAAAGAATAGAAATAGAATGAGAAGAGGTAACTGGCTTCATTATTGGCTTGCCCACCACTCTGGTAGCAATATGCACAGCTGATTTCATGCCTACATCTGGCTTTCTGAAGCTTGTCAGTAACCAGGAAAGGGATGCAAAGAAAGGATCATCAGGGAGGGTGTTTGTAGATCTGTAGCTACCACTAGCTGGGGAAGCTGGATATGCCAAAAATAAGTATGTGATTCTTTTTGACATGAGACCACGAGGCTAGAAGTAATGAAAGAATGTTTACAGTATGACTCTCTTACAGAAGAAAAATATATATATATGACTTAAGCTGTATGACAGATGTCAAGAAGACTGATGTGTGGGTTAGGAAGATTCCTTTAATGACATGCTTGCAGCAGCTGGAAACAACTTGTCAGATTAACAGCAATTCTTTTTACTGCAGACCAGCCCAAGGAAATGGTGAAACTCTGCTTGGAAAATACAGAAGGAAGAAAGATTTGCCTTACTGAAGGTGAACAAATCACTTCATTAACATGAGAGCAAAACATACAGAGTGATTTTTATCACCTCCAGAGGTCAGGGTGCAGTGGTTGTGTTAAACTGCATCAGACAGATGCTTGGGACTGTGGTATTTTACTGTTCAGGGACAGCCACACACTGCACCCATGCTTCAAATTCCCCAGTGAGTAGATAGGTAAGAGTAGATGCTACTATTTAGAAAGCAACGCACAGAGAAAATATAGGACCCATCAAGGCCATGTACCAAATTAACCAAGTCTCCTGAGTCTCATTCCATACTCTCATTACAAGATCTTCCATTTCCCTTTGTGAGGAAACATGGGATTTACCTGGTGTGCTATTCAGTTTAAGAAGCCAGACAGAATTTCCTACAGTGCAGACCAAGACCATGGGATGGAAGAAAGCACAGAAGGAGTAGTTATGGACTCTGGTCCTTCATGAGCCTGGGTGTGATGTTCAGAGGAAGTACTAAGGCACTTAAAGGAATAAAATTAAGTAGGAATACAGCAAACTCTGGCAAATATTTGCAACAGGGTAGAAATTGGACTGCCTTGACTCTCAGATACAGCATGAAAGCTGAGATCTTTCTTCACAACTGTTTTTTTTATTTTTCTATAAGCACTTAGACTATCTACCATAGCAAACAGAACAAAATTCCAAGTCCTTCAGTAATTGTGCTTAATTATATTTTTCCACTGTTCCAGCTGCATTTGCTGTTTTACTCCATTTCCTTTCCTACTTGAGATCTTAATGTTGCAATACAATCTCAAACAGATGCTGCACTTCAGAGACAAGTGACTTCTCCAGAAGGGGCAGCAGCAACACACAACCCTTGGAGATGGAAACAATTATTTCAGTGTATTATTTTCCTTAAAAGAAAACAAATGTGTGGCTTCTGCAGACTCTTTTGCATCCATTTTTTTTTTCCAGACTCTTCTCACCTCATATTTCAGGGCCATTGCTTCAGAGAGAAAAATTTTCACTCCTGTCTCACAACTTATTTTTATTTTTCAGTAGATGCTGGAGCACTCAGTACAGAACAAGGCCCTTATGGGCTGATTTCTGCACAAACATTTCTCTAAAGAGAGACAAGTAATAGGTAAGCAGATCTTGAGAGTTAAAGGATTTGTTCAAGACAGTGTTAGAAACCAGAAGTGGAAGAAACAGGACCTGAAATATCTCAATTTAGGCAATGAGTTATGGATAAAGATATTAGAAATATGTTGTCAGTATATCTGTAATCTGTATTGTAGGCATGAGATCAAGTCTGGAATGCAGCTTTATCCAAATAAGAATTTAATACATCTTTTAAAAAAAAAAAATTACATTATCTTCTTATTATAATTAATAATTATTAAAATATTATCTTTTCTGTTCTGTGCTTAGATCTGTATTTCAATGGCAGTCTCTGTACCAGAAATGATTCTCATCTCACAGCTATGATCTATTATTATGTACCACTGAAAGTTCATTACTTTAATATGTAAAACATGGATTAAAATGTGACAGGAAGTGACTGCAAAGTACTTAATGAATCAAGTCAAACTGGACTAAATGCTAGTGTAAACAGCATAAAAATACATCTTCTGAAAATTAAAACCTACTTGCTTACTTAGCTTTGGGGTTTGTTGCCATTTCTGTGTAGTGAACATTTCTTCTGGGGCAAAAGACATTCCCTAATAAGTTTACATAATGTATATTTGCAATAAGAGAAAGATAATGCAGAATGACATTTATTATTTAAGAAATTGGGTCCTTCTAGCTGGCTATTTTCAGATATAAAATTTTCCTGACCTCAGGGAAAATTCCTCCTTTCTAGAGGACTCTCCTTGCAGAGTCCTGTGGTCAAAGTACAAGAGATAAGTTATGGAGCTGAAGGTTTTATTCCAAGCTATATCACAGTATTCACATCTCAAATCAAAGAAGAAATTAAATAAATTCACACACTTAAGGACCAATATGAATTACCATTATAAGCTGAAGTTTACCAAACTGAAACTTGAAGAGCAGAAAGACATTGTATTTTAAATAGCTCTCAGAGTAGATGGGGAACAATTAATGGTAAATTTCTATGAAAAATATCTGTGTCTGGGATGTTAGGCTTTATATTTACAGCAGAAGTAGGGAAAATTGATGTAAATTGATGACCCAGAATTTTTTTCCTGCTAATACTGTCAATTCTCTGTAAATCACCTCGGGTTTTACAAAATTGGAATAGTGTTCTGCTGTTTCCTTTGTGAGTAAAACTGTCACCAACACGTGGGAAGAACTGAGATCCTGTTGTGTTGATTGCCATACTGAAGTTTATAGATAATTATTCTCTACCTCACAAAATCATAAATCAGATTTTCAGTAACTGAGCAATACCACGAAGGTACACAACCTGGTCAGTCTATTTATTAGGCACATCTTTGTTTAATTCAGGCAGATTTTGTAGTTGTGAATCATTTACCAATGCACAGAAATTCACTAAATTCATTATGGTAACAGAAGTATTGTTCTAAATCATGATTTGACAGACTTAAGGTAAATTTGAGATATATTAAGAAGTTTGCATTGTCAGTACTTAATGTAGATAAAAACTTCCAGGACTTCAAGAACACTCATTATTCCACCAAAACCCCCAACTTCACTGCTACCAGTATAATTTTCACCCTCAAATAGGTTTGTAAGGATTTTGTCTCATATAAAAAAGATTGAAGTCAACAGGAAGACTGCCAAACTTCAGAAGAATCAGCACAATACAAGGATGAGCTTTTATTCATACTATTATTCCTTTTTTTACTGCTCGTAGAGAAAAATAGCCATCATCATAAGGTCCATTATCCTAGTTGATACATTCAGGCAAGAAATAGTGATAGGCAGTTTTGAGCATGATGATTATTTGATGGGATTGTTCTACTTTGTTTATGTTAAGCTTGCAGTTGAAGCTTGCAGATTTAATTTATGGAAAATGCCTAGAGTGTTTGACAGATGCTATAAAATCATAATGAAATAATTAACTTGAGATGAGAATAATAGGTCTAAGGACAAAGACATGAAAAGAACAACAAAGTGATTCAAGGTGGAGGAGCAGGCAAAAGCAAAAGCAGTGGGTTCCACCTAGTTTTCAAAAGGCAACTGAAGAGCTGGAGACATTGCAAAGGCTTTGGAAATACAAAGAAAGGGCTTTACAGACCTAGAAGATGGAGATGCCAGTATTTAGGTGACTAAAAGTCAAAAAAACTTGACCACTGGTAAAGATCCACCATTGAAACAAACTACCATGGCCAAAAAAGACTCACTTGATATATTCAAGTGAAGACAGGAAGACTTTCTTGAACAGACATCCTCTCAAGTACAAGTTGAAGTGAAAAAATTACTAACTAACTCCACTTAAACACCTAAAGCACAGTGGTCCCTGGGAGGTAATCCTAAAAGGGACCACTGGAATCACTTCCTGTGTAAGCTGATGAAATACTTTATGATCTGCTCACCTTATCTGCCTTTTGAATCACAGGGCTGCCCTCCCAACAGGATCTGGACATTAAACTGGACACCTCTATAATCTTTTTCCCTCCTGCATCATGGTCTATACCATTTTGGTGGCAACACTAAACTTAAATAGGAGGTGAACTGTTGATGCAGTTGGTATGGCAGAACTTTT
This sequence comes from Phaethornis superciliosus, assembly GCA_023637945.1. NCBI lineage: Eukaryota > Metazoa > Chordata > Aves > Apodiformes > Trochilidae > Phaethornis > Phaethornis superciliosus. The sequence goes on from JAJQWJ010000008.1 coordinate 31,036,048, forward strand.
GAGTTTTTTTACAATAACCTCAAGGCAGAGCTTGAAGACAATGCACTGGAATTTGTTAAATAATAATTTGTTATTATTGTGTATGTTTGTATTGTTAAACAATAATTTGTTAAAATGACAGGAAGGTTACCATGGCACAGCAATTGCACCCTAGGAGGCACAAAGCAGAACCAAATGCCTCCCTCATCCCTGCAGGCATGATTATTTTATGATAACCATGCCCACAGCCTGCAGCTTCTCTTTGCCTTATAAAATATATTTCATTGGCTTATAGTAAAGAAAAGACTTGTCATTCTTTGCTAATTAAAAATACAAAAGGTGGCAGCTTAAGCCGGTAAGTAGAAACTAGAATAGACCTAGCATTTAAAATTAAAAGAAAAAAAAAACCATAAAGCCTGGTGGCCCCTCCAGAACATCACAAGATGTTGGTGCCTGTTAAAGTTTACAGCCCAGGAACACGAGATACAGTCTCAGTCTTGCCCTTTAACAGTAGTTTCTGTGCCTTTCTGGGGAGTTCTGAGGTTATTCTCAATAAAAGGATACTTCACACCTTATAGAGAAATTTACATTTGCAGAGCTTCCTTTGCCCCTTTTGGCTACCTACTCAAAATGGTAAAAATATTCTGTCAGGTGCCTCCTGACCCTGCTGAGCCATCAGTGTGGACTTCTGGTGTCAAAGATTTACCTGGCAAAAGGAAATGAGGCTCTAGCTGCAGGATTATTATGTCTTTGCTGCACAGGATAAAGCAGAAAATACACTGAATCAAAAAAATCCCTTCCCTTGTTCATCTAGATGGATAGAATAGCAGCAAATACAAACATCAAGCAGTAAGACATCAGGATATACGAAGATGGATAGAGGGTGTAGACATTTTCTTTTGCCCCACAGTAAAAGCCTTCTCTCAAAACAAGCATAAAAGACAAACTTCTTGAAGTGAAAAGAATTCTAACAGAACAGTTTCAGAAAAAAAAGGCTTATGTAAAGATAGGTGCTTGAGGGTATTCTTACTATTCCTACAAGACGGTTGTCCACTGTTTCTTACAAAGTAATTAAGAAAGAAACGTTTTACCTCTAATAAACAAATTCTTGTTTTCACTGAGTTATGGGATTGGCTGTTTGGGAAGCTCCTGATTCAGCAGAGCTGAAGCTCTTTGTTCAGGTAGCATGATACAAACAGCACAGGCAAATAATGCCACAGCACAAAAGGAGTGAGCAGGACAATTTTTTAACACTGCTTTTCAAAATACCCTTGATCAAATCATGACAAAGGTTCTGTAGTACTCGAATTTGTTACAGGCTTTATAACCTCCCCACAGAGCCAGAGAGCTTTTAATTCATCAGGTAGATTTAATCTTTAGATAACTACCAAGTTCTTCCCCTCCTCAGCTTTTCTTATAGTTTCTTAGATAACTTTACTGCCTCTAATGGAACATTTCATGATAGAGCAATAGTTTTGTCTCTGATCATTTTAGAAAATTATGCCTGGCACTTTTTAGACCTAAATGAGAGAAGTAACTGTACCTGACACAAAGAGCACTCAATTTTTTACCACCCTAGCACAAAGTTTTATGCCATGTAACCATCACCAAAGGTAAACCTGAGATTAACTTCACCAGCTTTTAGGAGGCCAAGGGGCTGGGAACCTCTGACTGTTGAATAGAAGCAAGACCTGAGAAAAAAAGATCTCTTCTTAACACTGCTAACAGGCTAACTCAAACCTATCTGCCCATATAGAGCAGCTTAAAAGGAAAATCTGAAAGAACTTAGAGCAAAGTTTCAATCTAATAAAGGACAACAAAAGCAAGGCAAGGAGGGTGTTTTTCTTTTTAGCTCAGGTTTTCCTCCTGCTCTCCCTCACAAAGCATCTAACCCCTAATAGAAGCCAACCCAAGCCCTTGGAGTACCTCCCTTTTACAGAGTGCTGAGGAACTACTTAATTCTTGACAGCTGGGTCAGCCCAGGGGCTGGAAATCCCTCTGCTGGGGATGCAGCTGTGGATTTCCCCCCAGTCAGGGGAAGTGTTAACTCTTTCCAGACCTGTCTCTGGCCAGAATCACACATGGTAGGAGCTTGTAAAGCCAGATCACACAGGGCACATGGCTGTATGCTAGAGCTCTCTGCAAATCCTCTGTTAGCAAAGTATTTTGAGCTTCAATCTATGTCACAGGAAATCTTCCTCACAAAACTGTTACACTTTGTCCCTTTCAAAATGAACAGATTGAGAGATTAGTGCATGCTTTTCCCCTCTCAGATGATTCTCAGTTGAAATGCAGCCATGCTGATTAATAAGCTGCTCTAATATTTAATATTAAAGTCTGTATCACTCATATTTGGAGAAGAAACTTTTTAAATCCATAAAGCCCAGAGGACTTAATGACAAAGAGATATTGAATCAAATTAGCAACCCAGGGGCCAAATTTGCATAGATCCATTGCTCCATTCGACTTTTTGGCTGTGTGGGGTTATGTACCAAGTAAGCAGTGCATTGTATTTAATATTTTAAAAAGCCAAATCAGATTGGGAAGGCAGCAGTCGAGATCAGATATATTACACAGTATTTTTTTTTTTATTTTATTTTCACTCATCTGGTCATGACACAAGAGCAGCCAGAGGAACACCTCAGTCCTCTCACATCTTTGTATGTGTCTCGGATGGCTCAAATCACCCCCAAAAAATTGTTTTCCAACCTGTGCTGTATACTGCATGGACTTCTGCCCATGGGGAGGCTGTTGAACCAGCCAGAGGTGCAGAAACAGTGGTCATTACCAGTACCCTTGCTGCAGGAATTGTACCAGGCTGCTTGGGCTGTGCCTCCCCTTCTCCTCCTGGCACAGGTACAGGATCAGTTCTGAGCATGAAGCTGTGGGTAGCAAATCTGGCCATTTATTGCACCCAGGCAAAACTTCTGTGCCTGTCTGCAGTGAGGTATAAGACTATGTAACAGTATAGGGTATGCAATGGGTATTTTTTGTCTATAGGTGTTACATATATGATTTCAATATAATGCAAAATAACTCAGAGAGAGCCTATTAATCAAATCACAGATATTTCAGTGGCCTCCGTAGCCAATAATGATCCCAACACATGCTGCCTGAATATTACTTCAATATCAGATATGCTGGACATGAAGCTCATGAAAATGGCTTCCTGGGTCACCAGATTCTGTTTCTGCAGAATATTAGCACCCATTTCACATTGCCCTTTTCATAAATGTATCAACCTCTGACAAAGTTTATGAGACATCTAATTGGCTTTATGCCATCTACAAGGCTATTCCAAGACCTCTCCCATAAGCAGCAAAAGCCTCTTCAGATTTTCAACCTATTTTAATTCATGGCAAGCTTAATTTAGTAAGCTCTCTTGTCCCCATGATATTTGCTCTTAAGAAGTATCTATATTGTGTAGTCACATCACCCTCAAGGTGAGACAATGGACTGAGACCAACATTTTAAAGAAGAATTCAAAGCTCTGTTCTTATTCATTGCATTGACTCTTGGCCTTTAATAAAACCATCACACAAGCACTTCCCATAGTTTTTAAGTCCCATACAGCTCAGCCTCACAGGCTACCAGCTTGTAGCACCTTGATGTACAAACCATCTGATATTTGAGGCTGCCAAGACCTTCCTGGTAAAAATAACCCCGGGTGTATGAGTGTTTTCTGGAAAAATTGATTTGTTGGTAGAGGCAGCAGTGAGACACTTTTAGAGAAAGGTCTAAATAACCAGATATTCCATAAGGAAAAGTTAAATAAGGAAAAATAAGGAATTAGTTCACATCCATAACAAAAGTCTTTGTTATTTAGAAACATGTAGTGGCATTGCTCTAAGAGATAGCAGAAACCCTGCTTTAGAGCTAGGGAATTTGCCAGTAGTTCCTTAGTGGTTTCATTGCTGATTAATAGTGGTAAACTGGTGCAGATCAAACCAGCACTGAGAAACTGTCTCATATTGTTCTAAAAACCAGGAAAAGTTACCCCTTTCTAAAGACCCTCAAGTTACACTGGTCCATAAACTCTTGAAAAAATTATTGTTATGATGTCCATACTCACCAGGAGACAAAGCACAGAGTATGAAGCTTTGATAAAAAAGTAAAAAGAATGCTGTATTATCCAACAATCAGTCATTTGCACGATGATGGAGAAAATGAAAGAGACCCATGGAAAACAATTCAACATCTTGCACTAGAAAACTGTTGTCTGACACCATGCATCTAAGCTTCAGCTGCAGATTTATGCTTCAGGTGGATTGTGTTATATCTCTGAATCTCCTTCTCTTGGGAGGGGGTAGAGATGGAATTGGATTTATATCCCTGTGTTTTTTGAACCAGACACTAGCTAATAATATAGGAGTCTAGGTAGAGGCTAATGTTAAAGGCTGTGAGTATTTGGTGTCAATCAATGGATGGCTGTCTCAGTGGGACTTTGCTCATTTCTGCCTTAAGAGAGCTAAATTGCTACATCTGGCTATGCTGGGGCAGTATTGAAACAAGCAGTCAATACTTTCTTCCAGAATCAATATATAAAAAAGTAACTCGACCTGAGAAATGTACAGGGAGGAGGAAAGGGAGAAGCAATCTGCCTGATGGGTCATACCTCATGCACAGCCAGACAAACACATCCGTACACCTGGTAGGAGCAGACAGAGCTTCAGAGAGAGGTGGCTGGAACCAGAGTTGTTCAGGCAACTCCTGAAGAATAAGACTGAAGATGAAAAGCAGTCCAGGCAAATATTCCCCCTTCCACTGACACCTGATAGAGAAAAGCACTTAATCCTTTGCTTAAGTCTACCCCAACTCAGCCAAGCTGTTAAGCAGATGTTTAAGTGTTAGAGAGTCAATAGGATAGAAGATTGTCTTTAACTGTTTTGCTGGAAGGGGCAGGTTGATGCTCAGGGTGTGAAAGATGTGACCTGAAACCTTGCTTTCTCCACCAGCCTTTGCCCAAGGGCAAATCCAGCCTTCAGGGGGGGCAGCTGGATCTCTTTCCAACCTTCAAAGGAGAGAATGTTAAAGATGTCACAGGTTGTCCCCACTAACAGCTGCTGGACACTGGAAGTCTTCCTGATGTCTCCAAAAGGATGAGAAAGTGAGAAAGTTAAGTCCCACAGACACACCAATAGTCAAATTTCTGACCCACAGTGAAAGATTGCCTTGCTGTGTGCTTACCCCTGCTGACCCTCACCAATAATCCCATATCTGGCTAGAACTCTGACTAGAACTAGGGAATTACTGCTGTTTTAATGGGAGAATAAATAAGTTTTCTTGGTACGTTATGGCATATTTCCAGGAAGCTGCTGAAGTACAAGGGAGAGCTGCAGAATTTTGTAGACAAAGGATTATTTAAAAAGGACAGGGATAACATCCAGTGATAGGATAACACTGATAGCGTCCAGTGTGTGTGTCTGTATGCTTGGGTTTGTGTGTTTAGGAGTAGGAGGAGAGCTGCACCTGTGCCTCAGTCCCAACATCTGTTTTGTTAATTTGTCTTATGTGGACTTTACAAAAACAATTTTGTTATGAGATTTGCAAAACTCATGTCCCAGGAGTTTCTTAGTGGAAGAGAAGGATGCAACACACTCATTTTCTGATCAAAAAGTAAACAAAAAAAAAAAAAAAAAGGAAATTCCATTTGTTTCTTATGGTCTGAAAAGAGCCAATTAAAGTTGCTGTGTCCTAGGTTCCTATAAATTAGGAAGGAAATGGAGGGTTATCACCATGTGGCTCTAACATCATGTCCACTAACTTTTGGTAAAAGTTGTCTTTCAGTAAACGGGGAGGCAAGATGAGAAGCAGCATCCTGAAAATGAAGAGCACCTCAGTCCTTCTGCCAGTCTGTACTGCTGTGATCTTTCTTGTCTGACAGATAGATCTTGGGGCCAGATTTGCTCATAAATTGATTTTGCTTTATTTCTTTCTGTAGCTTTTTTCTAACACAGTGGCCAGAACAGTGGTTTGCTGGAATAAAACTTGCTTGCTTTTTTTCTTAAGCTTCTCAATTATGAAAAGTATGAGTGCATGGAGCTTTGTAGCTATTGGTGTTTCTGTGGAAGTGCTTAATCTTCAGGGGACAAGATATGGAAGCAACTCTTCACCTGGACCAGCAACCCAAAAATAAGCGTAGGACTCACAGGCACAGAAATACATCACCTCAAAACCTTCATGGACTATTCCAGGTGCTAATATACTCAGGCAGCATGTCTAAGGAGAAAAAGCATAAAACATTCTCTGGGCATAAACCATTACATTTCTGACAAGAAGCAGCAAAGAAAAGAGCCTCAAAAGTTGCCCATGGCAGCTGAAAAGAAGTATTATTAGATGTGACAGAAAGGGAAAGGGAGCTGGTTTCAAACCAGGTATGAAGGCTAGAAATAGATGATTTCAAACACTGAGCTTTTTAGTATTAAACCAGAGGGATAGATGATTTTTTCCAGCATATTTTTTTTTAAGTAGAGGAGACGTGGCATTTACAATGTCACAAAAAGAAAGCCAAATTTATTTCTGTTAGGTCCTGCTTTAGCAGTGCTCTTCATTTACTACTGTAAGAAGACAACACTGTTTTCTGGCTCCAGGTCACCAGTTGTAGAGTGAGCTTCAGTTTCATGCCATCCATTATGAAAAATCCAGCTCAGGTCATGATTCTCTTGTAGCAGCCCCTTGTGAGTCACCAGGGATAAATCAATCCAGCCATAAATCAAAAGCTCTGGTAACATCCGGGTAATGGTGATTTGGGGGAAACCAAGGGAAGATGAGTGGTGTAAAAGAACACGCAGCCCAATTTTCTATCAATTTGACACATGCCTCTCTAAACTGAGGGTTATGCTGATAAACAAAGCCACTTGGGTTCAGTTTGACCCTTAGTATATCAAAATGGGAAGCCAGTATTCAAGACAAACTGGCTTTCCATGGTAAAGACCTTGTCACACTTCAACTATATCACATCAGATTGCTATTCTTATATCCCAGAAATGTGATCAGTAATACTTCTTTCATAATTCTAAAAAGAGTTATTTTTTTTTCATATCCACAGCCACCTGAGAAACAAGCCTTTGCCATATGCCTCAGGGCATATAATTGAAAATACTTAGCCCAAATGGCATTTTTTGCACACAAATGTTTCCTTGCACAGCAACGAAAAATCACGCTAGGACTTTTACACACCAGTACAGCCAGAAACATCACTTGGGAGGTCCCACTGGCCATTAAAATCTGTTCTTACTGTAGTGAGGTCATGTTAGGTCAGCATAGATGCATATATTACTGACTTTTGTATTCTAAGTAGACATTAACTGGAAATCAGATGGCTATAAGCCACTGGAGATTAGAATGTGTGTCTGCACTTCATACAGCTGGAAAGGAGAATGGAAGGAAGTGGAGCATGGAACTCTAGTTCCCCATCCAAGAGGAACAGACAACAACCAAGTCAAAGATCCAGAAATGCTAAAAAAGCAATGTGAACCTGGAGACATGAAGAGTCTGGCTTCCTCCTCCTGGAAAGGCATTAGGAAGGACAAATAAAGTAAAATTTAATGGCACTTGCCTTTGACTGCACATCACACAATCACTATCAGAAATTCCAGTCCAGGAATTCTCCATGTTTCAAAATGATATCCTGGCTCCAATGAGAAGGATTCAAGTTATTTGAGTGCAAATATACGCAAACTGAAAAAAATCTTCATACAAAATTGTTTTTCAGTCATAGTACTTACAAAGAGAGTGGTCAAACATTGGCACAAGTCACCCAGTGAAATGGTAGGAGCTGGAAGTGTTGAAGGTCAGGTTGGATGGGACTCAGCAATCTCATCTGGCTAAAGATGTCTCTGCTCATTGCAAGGGCCTTGGACTAGATGACCTTTAAAAGTCCCTTCTGTGAATCTGTCATTACATTAGATTAACACAGCTTTAATTGAGTGAAATGAATCATGACTAACTGATTAAAATGTACTTATAAATTTTTACAGAGTTGTATCTTTGCTTGAAAAGGAGCTTGGCCTAGCTGTGTATGGGTGGGAAATGAGGAAAGGTGAGGAGAAGGTAAAATTAAAAGAGTGCAATGTATAGATGGAAGCTAGTAAAGCCTGGGAAGCAAATGCAACTAAAATTTGAGGGACTTACTTTTTTAAAATGGAAACATTGTACAGAGAGAATGTTCCCAGTTTCTGGGTGAAAATCATATTATTTTGGGACCAGCTACTTTAAACACAGGACATGATGCAAGCTTTGTCTCATTTTGGTTGCAGTGCACCTGTTATCACAGACTGTTTGGAAGCAGCTACTCTCTGGATATTCCATAGCAACTGGAAACTTTCAAAAAATTAAAAGCAATATAAGTAGAATATTATGTTGATTTTAGTATTTCATAGTGCCCTATTTGGTTTCATTTTCTTGAAAAAGGAAACACTTACTATGCTAATTCAGCTAAAAATAAAAGCAACCATGTAATTAATTAAATTTCGTGTCACTCAATTAAAGAGTGAGTTTAGAATTCAGCAGACATTTTTATAGGTTTATAAAGCTATCATAAATACTTGCTGTAGGCTGATTTTTTTTGCTTAAACTTGAGTTTTCTTGGTTTTTGTGGGTTTTTTTCTGTAACTAATAAATCCACGCTCCATTTTGATGTTGTGAATAAATAAGAAGAAAACATCTTGACAAAACATTTTAAATGTCAGTTTTTGAAAAGAGAATGTAAAGAAGCTGGCTTACAAATACTAACAGTACTCCAGCAGTGAGTAATGTACAGTAGAGGTTTAATTTATCCATGTCTCCAAAAGCTAAATATATCTCATTCTACACTCAAGCCAGTGACCCCTTACACATTGCAAATGTCTATCCCAGTTTCCCTCTTTCTGAAGAGAAAACGTATTGTCTCTACAATGTAAGCACAGCAAAAAGTAGTGGGAAAAGACTTTGGGAAATAGTTACACTTAGGTGATACCTGACAACTACATCTAACTTCCTGTAAGACATCAAACTCATTCATTGATTCAAAACCTCCAGGTCTATCAAGAAGTTTGCATCATGTATATAACTCAATGCCAGCTACGTAAGTGGTTTAGTTCAGAGCAGTAGAGTAGTTTTCAAGTCAAAATCATGTGTTATTTCAGTCCTCAGAGCATTTTTTTGGTCCTCAGAAGTCAGAATCCATTTGGAGAAAGGAAAGCTGAAAGATCCACTGCAGGTGCAAATCAAATGTGCACCAACACCTAAGGGTTTGAACCTATGATTTGTTCCTCATGCAGTTTCAAACTTCATGGACAGTCAAGAAGTTCACTCTTGGGGACCAAACTAAATTTATTCTAGAGAAAAACACCTAAGTGAGTTACTGTAGGCATCCAGTACCAACTGTTTAGATCTACTGCCAAGCACTTATTGTGCCTAATTACTTGCTAATGCAGTTACAGCCTACAACTTTTTGCTTTAATTTAGGCACATTCCTTCTTCTAGACAGCAAAACAACTCTCTGAAAAACAAATTATTGCCTTTTGCTTTTAAAATAACATTTAAACACAGAACACTGTTCTCCATGTCTTCACTCAGTCTTGTGCAGACATCACAACTCAATCCTTCATGCCTTCAAGACTTTCCTCCTTGCTTCATGTAGAGCTGCTAAGTTCTCCACACCTTCCTACAGGTGTGATGCTCAGCCTTTGTTGGCGTGGAGTGAAATGCAAGGTTTATTTCATGTATTTTACAGAAGATGCTCTGCTTACACATTCCGATACAAGCTCTGCATTTTTCCAGTGGAGAAAGTGGACATAGTGTTGTTCATCCTCCCTGAAGTTCTGTCAGAGGACATGTATCCTTTGCTACAAAACTGTCCACAATGAGCTGTTCTCCAGTGCATGGCTGTGCAGCTGATTAGTGCTGTCTAAGCACACACTGAGTGGCCCACAAAGTTCACAACTAGAGCTCTGTGAAATCAGGATTTTTCATTTTACGAGATTTTATTTGCATAGATTGGCAATAATAATTATACTGAATGGTCCTTGGATAGTTTTCAGATAATAACAATAGCAATGACAGTTCTAAGGTAAGACTTTCTGGATCTTGGTGCTAGGGAAACTCTGGTCTGGGGTTGTAAGATGAACCCATCTCTGTTAATCCTGCTCTGTGATTTCACACACTAATAGAGTGGAAAAAAATTTGAGCAGCATTCATTCATCTTTATCCTTAAAGCATGGCACAAACATTAATAATTTAATCATTGTAAACAGCTAGATAAGCATCTGTTTCATACACGAATAGAAATAAAATAGGATTACTTTCCTGTAATAGCTATTCTTTAATAATTTCATCCACACCCTCTTTAAAGCAGCCATTCAAAGTGACATGTGTTAGCTAAGGAATATTTGTACACAGCTAGCATAGGGTAGTTAGTAGCACCCATAGCTGTTGAACCTCATACTTGAGGCAGATGAGGAGTGCTCACACACCCCGTTCTGCAGCTGCAGCAGCCTCCCAGAACACTCAGGAAAGGAGGACAAATAACCAAATTACTTTCTCTGCGTTTCTCCTTCATGCTCTCACTCACACAGGACAGAACACCTCGGGCAATCTTCTCTCCTTTCAAACTCTCTATCCATCTTCCTTTCCCTTTTGTTTACCTGCTTCTCAAACACCAAACTGAGCCCTCAGCCACGGATTTCACCTGAGATTTCCTGGCACCAACCTCTGCCCTGCTTGCTGACCATGTGTATTGCTTCTGTATATATATTTTTATCTATTTATTTTACAAGTAACAGTCAGGTGTCTCTGCTTCTCTCTCTGCAGTGCCTAGCACCATCAGGGCCCACTCTTTACCAGCAGCCCTGAAAATCTGTTAAAGAATCTTTAGCTCCAATACAATTTTTGGAAGGCAAAGCTGCTGTGGTAAGAGAAGAATTACAGCAAAGTTCTCCCACTTTGATGCTCACTTTTTTCTGTTCTTTAGTTAGCTTCCTGTGCACTAAGACAGACTAAGGGTCTGCTTCTCAGAGATGCTAATAATGCTTTGACAGCATAAATGCTCTTAAAGTAGATGCAAACCATACCCTGAAAATACACTTTCTACAGGGAGCTCTTAACCTCCAGCCCTTGCATAGCAACCAAAAGGCTATAGGGTTTTTTGGAAGCATTGATTCCAGAGCCCAAATACAGGCAAACCTGGGTACTCAAGAAGTTTCCACCTGTGAACGAAACATTATCTCAAGGAATCTGCTAACTGTAGCTAAAGAAAACAGGACTTCTGTCAAGCTTCAGTCCTTAGGAAACTGATAAATCCTTTCTTCACTAGGAAACCCCTGCAAACTGGAAGTTATCAGAAAACTTGACAATGTTAGGCTCTGCTTTCTTATGTGGCCAGGGACAAGAGAAAGAAAAATTGTGTACAGAAAGCTCACGACTTTGTCTGTGCCAGGACACAGCTGTTTTGAAGTCCTGTCTGGTCTCCTCCCACTCTTCTTAGCTCTATTGAGATTCAGGTGCCAGAATATGAACAAAAATCTGGATTTTGCTAGTGTGCTCTATCAAATATAAAAAAATCCATTCTTCCAAAATGGGTGATTAAAAGTATCTCCTTAGAAATATCCCTTTGAAAGGTGATTACACATTCTTATTTTTTTCCCTGACAGTGCAGTGTGTCAGTTTCTAGAACACACATGCTTTCCCTCTTCCAGATTCCTCCCAGTAAGTAGAGGAGGTCATCTTGCCTTTATTGCTAGCATTTGAGCTACAGCAATTCACTGTACTTTAGTAGCATGAAAAGCCTCTAATCAACTGGTAGTGCAGACCCAGCTGGAAAATGCTGTATACTGTAGTGAAGATGGTACCTGTTCAGAATGAAAATGTCCTGCTATGTTTGCTTAAAACTACAGGTGGCAAATCCCCACTCCTTGCAGGTTAGGCTGGATTTCACCTTGAGAAAACTGGGGTTCTGAGAATCTGCAGCTCTTGGAAGGTGTCAGTGTTTGCAAGGAGTTGACTAAAATGGCCAAGGATTTGCATGGATCCTTTTTTTTTTTTTTTTTTTTTTTACCTCTCAATTCTTATGACATATATATATGATATATATACTTCTGAATGGCACCCGTTTTATCCAACAAAGAAATGAACAGAAGATCTAAAGCATGCAAACATTTTTTAATCTATAACTTTAGTGCAAGAGTTGTTGGCTCTCTCCCACAAGCAGATCTTCTCAGGCAGAAATTAGTCACTAGGAACTACACAGACAGGATAGTTTATCAGTAAGGACAGGACCCAAGACCCCCTGCAACTGTAGAGTATGACAATACTCTTGCCTGAAAGATGTCTTCATAAATGCATTTACCAGATCTATCAGATGGGATATTTCACACACTAATTCCTCAAGGTATTGTACAGCAGATTTAATCAACTCTATGCAGGAAGAGAGATGCAGACAACAACAATATAAAGAAGGCAGTCGCATGCAGTCCTTCTATTTTACAGCTTTTAGCAACTGCAATAAATGCTGTCAGATAACAGAGGCTGCCTCAATAAATGCACCCAGGAAAGCAGCGAAGGTAAGAGAAACTCTGCAGAAGGCAGTACAGCAGCCAACAGGGAACAGCCTGCAGTGAGAAGATAAGGATTTGCACAAATATAGTGGATAAAGTTAAAAAAAAACCCACAAAACTAAAAACCCAACCAAACAAAATCTCATCAGCCCTGGTTAGACCACAGCACCACAGCCATGCTGGGGAAAAACAAATGAGAAAGGGGCCAAAGAGCCCAAGATTCCTTAGATCCAGATGTCAGGCTGTTCTTTGGGAACTGCTGGGCTGAGCCCAACCTTCTGGCCCCACTCATCTCAGTGAGGAGCTGATGAAACCCAAAGGAGAAAGACAGCAGTGCTCACCATGGGCTAGCCCTACACCACATGAACACTGAAATCTCATTATTCCTGCCTCTGAAAGCAGTGTAAATTCTGCTGGATCAACTAAGATGCCACGGCCCAGAAGAAATCAGTGTAATTTCACATGTGGAGACCTAATACCTACACATAATGCTTTCTTTTCTGCACAGGGGAGGAAGAAATAGATGTGAGAGGACAGCCCGTGCTGTCAACATTTTCCTTGCCTCTGTTAGCCATACCCTGACCCTTCTCCTGAGCAGTGCTGCTGCCATAACAGTCACCATGGGAGCAGATCTTTGCTCCATCTGTGGCTCATCAGCTCTTCTGTGCTACTACCTGTAAAGCTTTTTTTTTTTTTTCCCCTCTGGAAGACAGTCAACACTTCATTAAAATAATTCAGTAAGAGCTCCCTTACAAATAAAGCCAAAGCACTTAGAGCAAGAGGACAAGACAACATGCAGGAGTACAAATATTTTTTCCTTTACCAAATGCTTAATCTTTTAAGTATTATTACCCTCTTTTCATTAGGGCTACTCCCATCTTTGGCTGAGAGAACCATTTGGTATATTGTGTGCAACCACAAAGCCCTGTCAGCATTCACATTTTCAGAAATGTCCTCAGCCCCCTGTCTCCCTTTTCAGCACTAGGGCAGGGCTGGGAACTGTAAAATTTTTCTATAAAGTTGGAAGCAGGATAGCAGTACTCCACCCCTTTAATAGCTTTCCCATCATTTCCCTCAGGACATAATGTATTTTCTAGATTATCTTTGCTGTTGCAGTATGTGGGGGAGCAGAGAGGTTTTCCCAATATTCTTCATTGCTTTTTTCAGAGAGCAAAACGTTTGAAAGGTGAACTCAGGTATGGATGAGATAAGAGATAGATAAAATTGTTTTTATTTTATTCTCTTCATGTCCATACTTTCCATGAGTTCAGTGAATTAGTCAGAGGAACCCTGTCATGAAGTGTACAAGCAGGGCTATTAATGAGAGCTTGTTTGGTTTAAAAGAAACATAGGTGAATGCCTAGCAGGGATGTTCTTGAGTTTTTTTGGGTTTTGGTTTGTTTGTTTGTTTTTAATAATGATCCATAAATTGTTTGTCTTTAAAATACAGCTAAATGCTAATAAAGAATGACATACTACATATTTTAAATAACTAGTATAATAATCAATTTCATGGGTTCTCCAAGGCTGAGAGCAAATTAACCAATCAGCCTCCACTTTAATCAACTCTTAGGTGATTAGGGCAAGTGATTTGCAAGGCAGTATGAACAACACATGCCAGCTTGCTGAGATTCTGCTGACTCAAGAAGCCTTCTCTGTTTGCATAATAGACCTAATAAAGATTGAGAACTACAGCTGTGGAAGGCTGCTTGATATGAAATATTCTGTGAAGGTTGTTATGATGATTAAGTTTCTACTGCTGCCATACAGATAATTCAAGTTGGATGTATGTTTTGTTTGCACACATGAACAATTACTGGCTTAGTACCTCCCAGAACAATAATAAAAATCTCAGGCTGCCTCTATAAAACATTAAATTCCTAATATGACTAATCAAGCAGTTCTCTTCAATGCTGTTGTCCTGCTTCCTCAGATAAAGCTCTTCTGATCATCTTAAATGCCCTCCTGAGAAAAAAACAAACCTGCACTTCTAAATGAGAAGAGATCCTCAGGATCCACTCCTTACCTGGTGACTGAGAGAGGAAAGATGCCTGGTGAGGCTGGAACCAGGAGGTGTTTTAATATGTGCAACAGATTTTCCCAAGAATTAAAGGGCATATTCCACGTTAAAAAAATTGTTCTGACCTAATGTGAGATGGCATGTGGGGGGAGAACTAAGTCTTTGAATCCTGGCAATATAAAAGAGTTGAAACCAAGATGCAGTCTAAGTTATTCAGAAGCCTTTACTGTGCTGAACACCTGCAGACCAAGGTGCTCCCCCAAGAAAGATGCAGATGTTCAGTATTCCAAGGATTTATCCTAATATATTAATAGCAACAGCAAATGTTTGGGTACTTTCTCCAGAGAGAACATGTGCAGATAAATCAAATAATTATACAATTGAATCCAGGTATTCAAATAACAGAAACCACTTCAACCAGGCAGTGCCTCAAGTCCATGTATTCAGTTCCTGTGACTGCAGGGACAGTTAAGTGCAGCAGTGTAAAAAACACAAGGGTCTTTATTGCTAAAGACATTTTTTTTTTTTTTTTTCCTGCCTTAAAGTTATACCTCCTACCTCACTGAATCTTGAGAGTATTTTCTGGCCTCCTTGTGCCTCAGATATATTCCCAGAGTCATAATCTCATACACATCCACAAGGAAGTGCTGGGCACTCAGGTCTCTCTGGTCTACTTGAGGAGAAAATAATCTCAGGTGTTGTCACAGGCTCCTGTCACTCTGTGTTTCACTGAAAACAACAGCTCAAAAGTGTAAGCAGATTGTCACAGGGTAGAATTTGTCTGAATTTTCAGACAGCCTCAGCAGGGAGAATCACTGTAGCTTCTGAAGCTGGACAAGAAAATTCCAAACCCCAAAGCTGATTAAATCCTTAAGAACAAGGAATTCCACTGGGCACTAGCAAGGTGGGTTTGACTGAGCCTCCCCCCTACAGAAGACCTTGTGGAAGTTACTGCTGCTTCATGTCCAGCCAAACTTGGCATGGATTGTGGTAGTCAACAGTTTTTGACAAACCTGTGTAGTGACCTGTCACTACCTTGCAGCCTGTAGGGCAGACATTCCATAGGGCCCAACACCCACAGAAATCAATAAGGGCTCCATAAAACCTTAAAATACAAATAAATCTGTATTAAACTATCCACTGAAAAACATTTACCTTTGCACGAAGGAAACCAATGGAAGACATTCCTTTAAAACTCCCTCTTTTTTAACTTGTATTTATGTTCAGAATGAATGTTCTCAGACTTAATCAGATCAACATGCTTGTAAATGTGTATTTTTTTAAAAAACCTTGTGTGGGCTACAAATCTCTACAGCCCTACTAAAAAGAACTGTGTGGCAATTAGCTTTAACCCACCCATATGTATGAGCACTATTACACACTCAAAGCAAATTATCGGGGTAAATCGTAAAAGTTATAATAACAAGATCTGGAATATACTGAATATCTGGTTACATTAACATGAAATCCAGCATACCTGAGGAAATTAAATGAAACCTTATCCAAAGAAAAATAATCACTGTTTATTTCTGTTATAATACCTTCATTTTTCAAATCTTTTCTCATTTTGTCACATAACACATTCTAAAATCAAGCTGTGAAATAAGAAATACTAAGTGGCAAATCCCTCAGTCACCTTTATTTAATGAAACTTGAGAAACAAGTCACTTGTAATACTCCTCTGTTTGAATTTTGAGGAAAAGACTAACTTTCAATAAAAAGAAAGCCAAGACAGGTACCAGGGCAGCCTAAAAGTAGCTGGTGCAATAAAATAGCATCTGTTCACAGGAGCCTCCAGCCCCTCACCACTGCTCATGGGAACAAGCTGTGGGTTTGTACTATCAGAGCAGTCTGCTATTTGTCAGGAGAACAAAACCAGGAGATTTACTTCCCATCTGTTCTTCAGATCTTCATGCACACTGGTAGGAGAGCCAATAGTGGGAGGACTTGGGGCCAGAACACTTCTGGCTTCCATCCCAACTGCCCAGAGTCAGCCCGGACCATGGAGCATCAAACCAAGTGTGGACTGGGAAATCTTTGGGATGTAGGAAAAACGTCAAAGGAATAATGCTAAGGGCACTGGGGACTGAAGCAGAGGAAAGGAAGGGCCTACAAATCAGCATGAAGAAATTACTCATCAGCACAGTAATCACTCACAGGGCTCTCAGGGTTAATCAGTTAATACACTGTGTAAATTGCACGTGGACCTGTCCCCTGTTTGCTGGCACTGTGGCCTTTGGCAGGCTGTCTGGTACTGGATTATTTTAACATTCTTGTGAGCTTTGTGACCCCATAAGGGCACTGCACTCTTGTCAGGTTTCAAAGGACACCTGAGCTCTGGAGCACTGCAGAAGCATGAAGCCATGCACCTCTCAGCATCCTCAGCTCCCTGATCTGCCAGCCCACACTTACTGATTCATACCCAGAACTGCACAGTCATTACTAAGAGTAGCACATACTACAGCACTAAATCTCAGTGCAACCTGTTTCCTCAGGTACAGAAAAAGCCAGTATATTTTAAAATACGTTTCAAAACCAAAAAGGAAACATTATCATCGTTTAGTTACTTATTTACTGCATTTTGAATTGAAACGATGTTTGTATCAACCCATAGACTTTATTCCCCCTCATAAACTCTATTTCCTAGCTATTTGAAGCCTGCATTATTTTGTAACAGACTGAAAGCAGGCAATAATGTTCTCAGTGAAGAGACTTGAAAACAGCACTGAATTCAGTAGCTAGACAGGCAGACTGGGAGAATTTGCTCTGCATACAAACTTCCCACCAACTCCAAATTGTCTTCTTTAGAGACCATATTAACAAGGCAAGGGCAGGGGCTGTGGCTCCACACCTGACTGAAACTCTGGCCTTTGTTTTTTTTGTTGAGGATGACCACGATTCAGCTTCTACCCTGAGGAGCTGTATGACCCTGAGGAGGCTGGTATTTCTGTTTGCTCACCTCTGTAAAGCGAAGCAGGTTCAGGGCTTGGAACCTGTATTATCTGCCCCAAGAGGACAACATTCAGTCCTTATAAAGTAATTACATCCAATGTTTTCTCTAAAATGCTTTTAACTACATATGTCTGTCCTTAAATTACATATTTTTCTTTTAATCATACTCTACATAAGGGAAATGAGCCCAAAGTCCTTTTCTGGGACTTATGGACATCAAATATCCAATTTTGCCTTTAGCTCTCGCCTTTGCATGAAGTCATGCACAGAATTTAAGATATGGCCAAGACACTATACAGTTGGCAACTTTGTTTTTCCAGTATTAATCTGTTCCCATCCATTGTGAGGCCTGAGTTAACCAATCCATAAGGCTGGATATCATCCTGAAGGAAGTTTTAACTTCACTGTATTTTTAGATTGCTGGTATGGTGCTGCAGAATTAAAACAGACACCTGCCCTGGCTTGAAGGGAATTTTATGCACACTAAAGTCACAGGATGGGTCTGATCCTTAAGATGTTACAGGATATTATCTTGCAGTGCTGTGCCAAATAATCTGAGCTGGGTACCAGAAAGAGTGCAGCCATATTAACATGCTGGTCTAGGAATGAATAATGTCCCAATCTACCTTTTTTTAAGCTGAAATGATGTCAATGGAAAGTTACTCCAGCCACACTGCTACTGTTCCTATTAGCAAAGGTAAACCCAGTTATCCATAAATTGCAGGAATGTGAGTATCCCTTAGCAATCCTTCAAAGCAAACACAATATAAAAAAATAGCACCAGTGGCTTTTTTTTTTTTTTCACCAGCAATGTCTCCAGTCTGTCCTGGCCCTTGCACTCAGCATTCAGTAATTGCTCAGATCAGGCACCAAGAGTAGAGAATAAACTGTTATTTATTACCTGGGCCACACAGTTTCCTCTGACCTACCCAGAAGAAGTGCTTCAATAGCTCAGTTGCCCAGATTCCTTTCTCATGAGCAGTCCAACACAGGCCCTAGGGAGAGGACTGAGCTCAGGAATGCTGATGAGACTCCACATTTATCTTCCTGCTGAAGAGGTGGTTTCTCTAGGCTCTTCCCTTCCTACAGCTGCTGCCTTTTCAGTCTTCTTGCCCTACTTGCACTCACTCAGCCAAGGTACTTGTAAACACAATCACTGCATTTTTGTCCTCCTCCTGAGACCTGGACTGAAGGGGGTTATGTGCTTTTGTCATACACAGCAGGGCTGCTTTTGGTCTCTTGCTCTGAACAACCAAGCACTGCTGTCTGTGTGCACCCAGGGAGTGTGCCCTGCTTTCCCTTTGCAGCCAGCCTGCTGCTGCCTGGACTGCTACAACCCTGCTGACTGGATTCAAAACATCAAGTGAGTCCAATGAAAAAGAGTCCATCTGGTATCCTCATGGAGAACAGCAAGGGTTTTAATCCCTGGGACTCAGCCCTTGCTTGCTATTCTCATGGACAATCCCCTTTGTGTTCGTCACAAGAGAATACAGAGTAGGGCTCAATGCAAGCAGGTTTCTAGATAATGATACCAATTCAAATATCTTTCATTAGAATTCCCTCATGTATTTGCTTGATGGCTTTGTGAGGCCAAAGCTGAAAGAAGCCATGATTTTAGAGAGAAAGAAAAAGGGTTAGGAAGCTATGCTGACTGTGCATAAAAGCAAAAACCACACACAACCTGAAAAACTGCTCCTGCAACAGCTCCAAATCAGTGCTCATTGAAATCCTTGCTTCCTCAGCCAGTCTTTCCTCTCAAGATTCTTATCCATTCTTGTCACTCTTGAAGATCTCACAAACCATCATTATAGCCACTGAATCAGGGTAGAACATTAGCCACTTTTTGACACTTATCTGTCATTGTTCTAACATCTCATCTCCATTTTCAGTTTTCATGACAGTCTCTAAATGGAAAATTAAAGAAAAATGTTCCAATTTCCTTGCTGAATTTACTGAAAAGGGAAAGTATCTATGACCCCAGAGCCACGGTCTGGTGCTGAACAAGTATGGTTATTAAACAAGCCAGGTTCAGCAACTCTCCTGTACAAGACTGAAAGCATCAACACGGCAGCTCCAGAGAACAACTGCCCAGAAAGGACGTGACAAGGGCTGGAAACTCTAATTATAAAGCATAAATCACTATTCAGACTCAATTTACACCATTTAAAAATTATATCACCTAACGCATTAAAAAAAAATCCTACTTTTTCATTCTTGCTGAATTTTTCTTTTTGTGCACATGCATGAGGTTTTCACTGTCATGCTATGATAAAGAAAAAAGAATATACATTTGGGACACTTATATTTTTATAATAAATTACCTCTCAGAATGTAACTTCTCATTCCCCTCTGCTTGCTTAACAATAGGACATATAAGGCAGATTATCTGTTTGAGCTATACCTTAACTAGAGCTGTAAATTATGTTTCTCACTAACTGACATTGAACTGAAGACCCATCTAATAAGGGAAACTATAACTTCAAAGAAATTCAAAGTTTTAGTTTATTAACCTTCCTGATGACTTAATACTTATGTTAGTAGGATGGTGTTATGGTGCTGACCTTAAACAGGAAGGGAGCTTGTTTCAAGGGAGCTTGATCAGAAAGCAATCCAGCTACTCAGTCTCATTTAAAAGCCCCCAACATTTCTTAATATCTTTACTATTCTGGGACAACTCCCTCAGAACAGTCCTAATTTCTGAAAGTTATGATGCCCAGTTGTGCTTGTATCAATGTTTTCTTTAAGCATAAATATTAGTTTTATTTTCTGTCCCTTCATTGTAGCAGAATGAACAATCATTACACTAAAAATAATAAGTTTTTTTCCTTCTTTTATGGAGTGGAATATACAAGTCTCTCTTCATCCCAATAAACCTTTGTTACAACTTGGAATCATCCTTCTTGTTTAAGAGACCTATATATTCACCATTCCAAAAGAAATCTCACTTTAATTTACTGCAATGCTATCAGTGCTTGCCCATATGATTTCTTTTACCAAATGCACCCTCAGCTCACTCCTTTTCCATAAATGCTTTGCCCTGGTAACTCACAGTTCTACTGCCATCAACAAAACCCCCAGAATTTTTCCTTCCCCCATTGTTTCCATTTGTACAGCTTCTAGATTACAGTATGAATTCTTGTTTTAGAATTTAAACATGGAGTTAAATCTCACCTCTCTTAATACAGACCAGCATCCAGTTCTTTTTAGGCATTCTTATCCTTTTGCTTGTAGGCCATGGCTATCTTATCCACTCCTCATCAACTGCCATTAACCCATCTGTATATTCTGTGCCCAAGCCATTAATGAAAATATTATATTTAGTCCTAAGAGTGGTACTTGAGGACCTAACTGCCTGCAGCTTAACCTCTGCTTTTAGCACAACCTTTTCTCTTTTTAGCCAGTTCCTTCTACACTCCACAGTTCTTGCACTAATCCCCATCTCACCTGCCCTTACCAATTATTTCCCATGTGCCATCATACCAAATGCTGTCCTGAAGGCCAGAAAGATTAGAACTACCACATTTCCCCTGATTTCAAACAAACTATTAGGAAAATCTGGGAAGCAAGGGTTGAGTTTAGATAAAAATCTTGGTAAGAATATAGGTACTGTGCACGTCCACGGAGCTGTGCCACAGGGGAGGGAACATTTTACATTCACACCAGCAACTCAGCCACTTTGTTTTCCCTGTTACCCATTAATTCCCACACAGATGAAGATGTTGCTCCTGGTTTTCAGTGTGGACTTGCTGACTTGATGTAATTTAGATTAAAAGTCATTAAAGTTATCATGGGAAATACTTGCAGTTGTAGATTCCATTTCTGAATGTATAAATTCTCTATTGAATATGACATCACGTTTTAATTTCACAGGCAGGTAAAGCACATTTTAACGTGGACTTTTGAAAAAACACCCACAATATTTGAATTTAAAAATATGTTTTTGTCTGCATTCTATTCAATCTACAGTTGCAATGAAACTAATTATTTTTTTTTATAAATCGAAGTTATCTTTAAAAAAGTGACAGGTAATTTTTGAAATGGACTCTGTCCATTTTACTCTGTTTCTTATTATGGACAAAAACTGACTTTTGGCCACATGGCCACGTTTTTAAAAGAAATGTGCACTTGTTTTCAGTTGTTAAGAGGTGGTTTTTTTCCAAATCATAGATCCAGAGGGTTCATATGAAAACAAAGCCCCTTCCTGTCAGCTTGGGCAGACAATAGAGCAGCACAGGATGCTGTGATCTGGCAAACAATGTAAAATCACACATCCTGCAGCTACAAGTGGGAACTTCATCTCAGACCAGAGTCAACTGGCATGGCAGAGGCAGCAGGGAGGCAACTTAAGGAAGGAATTCTAGGGACCAGCCCAGTAGCAACAGTGCAGACCCCCTTTTTTTTTTCTTTTCCAGTCTCAAGAATGAAACAACAGCTGTCACAACCCTTTCTTAGAGCCCTGTTGGGACCTGTCTATAGATTGGGATGTTTTAATTTCATCTCCCTGCCTCTGCTAAGAGTCTGTAAGGAAGCCTGATGCCACTGGCTTTGTGTGGGTGAGGTGGATTTCCCCTGCAGTGCATCTCTGCACAGCAACACTTGAAATGCAAAACACAAACATTTCCTTACCAGTGCTTAATGTCCTCGTTATTCAAAGGCATGGAAAGGGGCCAGAAACTCTGTTCAGATTATCAGTGAACCACTGAAACCAGCTGCATAAAAGCAGATATTAGAACTTGTGAGAAGGTAGAGAGAAAAGCAGTGACTCAGTTGACTGTGGGAACAAAAGCAGTGACAGTATAGACAGTTCATAGTATTTAATCCTTATAATCTGAAAGGTGAGAAAGGATCAAGAGGACTGCATTAACTCAAATATATCTGATTTTAAGATTATGGCTGTTGCCGAGAGATAATCAAGCACACATTTAAAATAAGTGGGTAAAAGGGAAAGGAATAATTCCACACCTGACACTGGGATTACTTATCCTAGAAAGAGTAATGTCTCGGGTGTTACCTGACCACCACATGGTACAGAAGCTGAGAATTTAGGGTTCTCTCATGTCCTTCAAAAGATAATCAGTACTACTTTAAAGAAAGCAATGTTAAAAGAAATGAGCCTCAACGGGCTTCAGAGACTTTTTTCATTCCAACATTCCTGATGTTCTCCAGAATGTGTCTTTTTTTAAACTTTACACTCCTCAATTAACTCCTAATTGCTACCCGTGCCATGTGAATTATGCAGCACTTGATGTAAATTCAGATCCCTCACACTGAAGAAATCTAAGGGCATTTCAGACCCTGGTGTAATTACAAAAAGCAATCCCTGTAGACTGAGGAAGAAAATGAATATCATCTCCTTTTGTGACCCTGGTGGGTTGGTGTGGTGCTCCTGTGCTAAATTCCCTTTGGGCTGCTGTGAAAGTGCAACAGCAATGAAGATTCTGAAGTGGTGTAAATGAGCACAGTCCATGAGAAATCAGTGGTGCTCCTCCAGTTTACACCAGTGGTAGCTGTGCCTCTGATTTCTCCTAATTCAAATGTTACCCTTGGTGAGTCCTTTACTGTTGCCTTCTTACTGAACTAAAATTTGGGTGGAAAATATTACTCATAAAAGCCAAACAAGTCTTGCAATGTACTACACTCTGAATTATTCAGCTCTTGAAAGGTAACACATTTATCCAAAATAGCAGGAGCAGGAGGAGGCTGCAGAAATATACAGCAACTTTTATAACAGTGGACAAAGGAATATTTCTCTTTATGTCTGTATTTATTTCTATACTCATGGTTATATGAGATAATAAATAAGATATTCTAGGAGACAGCCTAGATTCTAAGGGATTCCCAATGAGCTTGGAATACTAAGAGTCTCTCAACAAATGTGAAAAGATAGTTATCTAAAAATTATCTACATTAAAATTTTTTTCAGTCTACCTTGAACAGAAAAAGTGATTTTAGTGACTGGTCTTAGGCTAGGAATATATTTGATCACCAAGCATCCAGATATTTACTGTATCTTCAAGATGTGGAAAACCCCAGCATACTGTTAGTCTTGATTATCAAGGTCCTCAGGGGGAATTTTCACTAAATACAAGTGAGAGAAAACAAAGCACAAGAAGGTGCTCAAGATAGACTTCTATACACATTTTTTAGCTAATGTATTACTTTCAGTTTAGAGAGGAGCAAAGCAACCTATCTAAACTCTCTGACTTTCCCAGTCTGCAGGTAATGGTGGGGTGCAGTGCCAGAGAAGAACCCATAGATGCGGAGGCATGGAATGTGGGATAGGGAAAGCAGAAATTAGACAAGACAAAAACCAAGGAGGTGAGATCAAGCCTTTAAAAACATATTCTTAAAATCAAATATCCAAATATCAACAAATCATGTTTTTACAAGCTGAAAGTCAATTGATGCTTTGCATTGACTTTACCAGGACCAACAGTTAAATGACATGACTGAGGTTGTACAGCAAATCTGTCTGAGGACAAGGAAGATTTTATTAGCTGTGCACATTCACTTTTTTTTTTTTTTCCCTCAAGCTGTGACAGCTCTAAAATTTACTGCCAGTTCCCAGGTAGTGCTCTGTATTGCTATCTAGAAATAATCTCGAGCAAAATTGTTTTCTTCCAGGGTTTTATTTAAATGTCCCAAGTGATGAAGGAATCTGACTTTCTTTCCTGAAACTTGGGAAAAAAAAGTTGCTTTGCTCCTGAATCCAAATTCAAGAGCAATTATATTTTTGTCTAAATATTTGTCTGGAAAGCTTTTCATTCCCACCTCCCCCTTCAAAGTCTGCTACATTCAAAGTAGTTAGTTACACCACCGAGCACAGAGATTCCTTTCTGAACATTAGCCATCCAATCCAGCTTTTTTTTTTTTTTTTTTTTTTTAGAAGCCACCAAGAAAACGGTGACCCCTTCCACACACATATAATACAGACAGTCACTCATGCATTAACAGCCATAAACCCCCAAAGGTCGTTTCCATGACAACCCCAGGCTCCTTAATGACCCTGACAGTTCAATGATTTTGTTTTGTTTGAGAGTGAAGGCATAATAAGTCTTCTCCCATCACCCTCTCCCCCTTCTGCCTGGCTGATATGCTGTTCATTATCTGATCCCAGGCTCAGCCCTGGAGACAGAGCAGAGTCAGCTCAGAGAGACAAGAGCATCACTGCAGACAAAGAGCAGCAAAGGAGCTGAGCATGCTCAGCATACTGCAGCCCCAGCAGCCTCATTAATTCCATCACTAGCCCAATGAGTCCCAGAGAGTGCCAGGGGTATTACAATAGTTTGTAGCAATATGTTGCATAAGTGAGCCCCAAATCACTGTGCAGTTATTTAGAAAGTACATTTTGCATACCACTAGCAGGAGGGCTTTTTTATTAATGATGTGTACCAGAAACACAATAAGATATTGCAGCTAGTCTGCAGCAAGACCTATAATTTTAATGATGTGATGAATAAGGCAATTAATGTACTTCAATCTATTTCCCATATGGATCATATTTAACTTCAGAAAACTACAGAGATATCCGAGAGAAAGAAGCACAATAATGCATCATGAAATGCATAGGCTATTCCTAATGCTTTGAATGCACATTCCTCACTTCTGCTCCTCAGCTCAACCTTCTGTTCTTTAATTAGAAATCAGCTACAGGCATATGCAGGCTTCCAGTCCCAATATTGAAGGCTGTGTATTCATTAAAAGGTCTAGAAACTGACTCCTTGTTGATCTGTTGTGGCTCTTGTTGAAATCCCCCTAAAAGCTCCTTCCATTCCTGCCGTGAAATTCTACACGTTCATTTGATCACATTCCAGCATTATCTCATCATGAATATGCTCTTACTTGTGCCCTATTAAACCAGCTCTTTGCTGACCTATTTTATGGACGGATGGATCTAAATTGCCTTCTCTTTCCTCCCCAGATTACCCGTGCACTGAAGGTAAGTGGTATTTATTACAACTTCCCCAAGGTTTCTCTAACTCCTATCAATAACCAGAGTGGCTGCAAGTCATGGCTGTGTGGAAAGGCCACAGCTGAGTCTTCCTCTTCCCACTTGTACAGAGACCCCGGGACAAAGCCCTGGGCCTGAAACATTCACTATGGCTGAATGGTTTTGCTTTATAGGTAAATGCGTTGCTGCTAGCATAACTTTGTACCTGTGTTCTTCCAGCTGGCTTTCTAATGACAGAGGGGGAAGTCTGGATGTGCTCTGGATGAAGCTACATGAATCTCTTTATTTCCTTATTGTATGCCATTGAATCCTTTGATCTGGTGAAGTCCTTGACTCCAGATGGCTTCAGGATCCACCCATCACTCAGATGACAGGTCCCATAATGTTGCCATCCACAAGGACTGTCCTTAACTCTCTTGTCCAACATGCTGCATTTTATATTTAGAAAAATATTTTAGATTAATATGAATTCCCAAAGAAGCCACCTCCCTCTGAACATGAAGTCACCACGCTGCTTGAATTTTCGCTGCCAATATGATTATATTTGGTTCTTATTTGGAAGAAATTACTCAGCTCTTTGTGGGGTGGAAAAAAGTAAAAGGAAAAAATATAAAATTTTGCTTTCTTTTGAAGAGTGTAATCTAATGGGCATCAAACTAGCTGCAGAGGATACCAGAGTTAGGACTGGAGCACAAGCACGAGACCCTTCTGCACTTTCTAGGTCTGAGCTGCCAACCCCTCAGATCCAATCTTACATCTTTTCATCTTGCCCTCCTTCAGTTTATGCCTCTACAGCCTAACTCAAGGTCACTGGAAAGTCAGCTTAAGAGGCAGCACAGCGACGTCCCAGCCTCACCCAGGAAGGAAAAGAGATTAAAAGAGGAAAGTTAGCATCTTGCTCCTCCAGCTAATCGTTCTCAGCAGCATGCCTTGATTGTATGCTACAAAGGAAATCCAAACTATCAGTTACAGCTGTACTATAGCCTCCGTGCTCCCCAAATGTGACATTGCCTCCTGCCTGCCATCTATGTTTCTCTCCATGCCATCAGAGCTTTCCAAGTTCTGCAGAGCTTCCCCACAGAGCAATGTACACGCCTGCCTGAACAAATCCTTTGCTTCTCAGTTTTATTTCCATGTTCTGTGCATACCCTATGCTATGTAAAAGAAGTCTGGGTCTGAGAGCAATTAAATAATTCCATCAGAGGCAATCTGTGCCCAGAGGCATGGATTCTCTCCTCCAAGTGTTCGTGCAGTTTTCATTGATGTTAATGTCAGCTCTACACCTTATCATAAAAAGGAGGAGGAAGATTCCTAAAAGTAACTAAAAAGCTGGGGAAGAACCAGCTGGGGAGTGTAATGATGTTGTCTGCATGTATATAGGACACAGCCCTCTGTTTCTAAACAGTTTTCCTAAACAATGACAAGTTTTAGGTCATGGGGGTGGGGAAAATCAAGTACCAAGTCTGTCAGAATTCTTATAAAGCCTCCAAATGTATCCACACCGTTTCTGGCTTAACAACAGTGCAACACAGCCAGCAATGAAACACGACCTGCAGAAATTTGGTGAGTTTTTATTATTTTTGTGACAACTAGAAATGCTCAGAGACTCTGGATGAGATTAGGACCCTGCTAAAGAGTCTCTCCTCAGAAAACGTGCAGCACAAGTGTCTCTTTCCCACTAAGCTTAGACATGAAACAGGCAAGACAGACAAAAGAAGTGGTTATCTTCATGTTACACACTAGCAGCAGAGGCACACACAGATGAAGTCACTTGCTCAATTTTACAATAAGAGGAAGCAGGAACAGAAAGTGAATTTGCTGAGGTCCATCCCAGCTCCCTCACTCTGTGAGTATCTTTCCCCCAACCTGACAGCTTCCCCTCCCAGCTCAGTCACTTCCACCAGAAATAAAATGTATCCAAAAGGAATTTTTCTAGGATTTCCTCTTCCATGCATTTCATCTTGTTGCAGTCATATAGCACACAGTAACAAACAAGAGTTTAAATTCCTTTTCCAGCAGGGAACAAAAGCCTCCCATTGGACCAGGTTCTACCTTTAAAAGGTAGCTCTGAAAGTGGGAGATTGAAGCAACATATAAGACATGTCCCTGCAGCTTTCCCTTCTGTTTATAATCCAAACTTGCCAGGGACAATTCTAAAAGTAGTTATCATACACACTTTTACACAAAGCAAGAGTGACGTATAAAGAAGAGAAGAAAAATATGGTTTAAACTGAAGAACCATGTGGGATGTGGCACATCTACTTAGTCAAAGAGGGAACGGCTATGGATATTGTCTGCTTAGACATTAATAAAGCCTTTGATGCTGTTTTCCACAGCATTCTCCTGGAGAAACTGGCCTCAAGTAGAATTTAATTCATTTATTTAGAAAACTTTGGGTTTCATGTTCTCACATATATGCTGTCCTGTGAAATAAAATTGCTGCAAAGTGAAAAAGATTTTAATGACTAGAGCAGAGATCTAGGAGTGAGGACCAGAAGATTCTATTCTTTATTTTGTTACTGACCTCTTATATAAATCTAAGCAAGACACTCCACCTGAGCTTCTGTACAGTTTGCCCCAAATATCTCAAGTGATGTGAAAAGTACTTAGGATTGGAAAACACTTAAAGATAACCAGATGGATGACATTTCAAAGTGAGGATAAGTATAAGGTGGTCTTAGTTATGCATTGCTAATTATTTTCCTTAATGTAGTCTCTATCTTCAACTATATATAAAATAAATTCATGTTGAACCAAAGAGAGAAAATTCTTGAAGTGGTGTAATTTAAGGAGCCATTTTACAGTCAAAAATATGCATTTCCCCTTTTTTTAATGGTACTGCTTATAGCTATAATTTCCATGGTAATGAAAAGACAGGCACCTGAAATGAAAGTGTTGGAATAACAAGGATTTTCCATTTCATTGTTAAGAGAAGGACATAAACTGCTGAAGTTCAGATACAACAGACCTGAAAAAAACATTTTCTTATTACCTGGCTTGCTAAAATGTAATCTGTGGCAATTTGCCCAGGCCTCCTAAGGGTGAATCAGAAGACACTACAGTTATCCTCCCAGTACTAGTTGTTTGTGCTAGTCTAGGCACAGTTTGATGTCAAGAAACAGTCATCTACTGCCAGGAGAACAGGTATTTAACACGAGAATAAAATTCCCTGAACCCCAGTAAACCCATGCTTTGACACTTTACTGGAATTATTACCAAACTTGGACATATACTGTACCTTTTCTAACCCACATAGTACTTCTCCACTATTTGCAGAATCATTATCAACTTAGACATGTTTTCTTTAGGCTTTACAATGAATGATGAATATTCTTTTCTTCACACAAGAAAAGTATTCACAATTAAATCCTCATAGCTGGCATGATAAAAAAAGTACCCGTGGAGGAAATGTAACGCAGAAGGCAATCAACGTGCTGTAAATCCCAGGGTTTGTATTTATTTATTTGACCAAGAACTAGAATCCTCTTTCTGAAAGTGATTTTAGCACTTTGAAATAATTTTAGAGGTTCTAGGTGTGGTTTGCAAAGGGTGCAAACACATACATGTCTGCTACCTATGAAAATCAACAGATGAAGTGAAAAAAAAAACCAAAAAACCCAAACAATTAAGGCCAGGTTGTTGTCATTTCCTTCTGTTGGATGCAAATGTAAAAAACAAATAAAATTAAGAAAACCTCAATGCCAATCTAAGCCCAGGGACAAATACATTTCAAAGGCAAAGTTTCCTGTAAATAACCAAAGAAACACTTAAATTTTTACAGCGCTGTCAAAAGCCACAGTTACTGTCAGGTAAACTTCTAAATCTCCTGCCTAAGCCCTGGTCTCATTGCCACTTAGTGAACATCTGGAACAGAGGGACCCAGCTCTGGTCTGCTTTATCAGATCAGAGCCAGAAACTCTAATAAAAGTTTTCAGTTGATTTGAACAAGACTGGCTCCACACCGTGAGAATGCTTTCAAGCTTTCCTGATCAAGCTGCCCATGGCTGCCTTACTGATTTAGAGAAGTGGTCTTGACTTTTACCTCTCTGCATCCTACATTAGGCAAAGAAAAATTTTCTATCTTATGCATTTATTTCCTTTGATTTCCTATCTCTAATTTGTCTGCTCTAATTCTCCTGTGACTAATCAGAGCAATATTGCTGAGTTTGTGTCTCAATAAAGATTACAGAAGTGCTAAAAAAAATCAAGAGATGAGTTTTAAAAAACAGGAAATTTTTGCTTTCAATTTTGGAGCTTTGTACTATAAAACAGAGAATTTTGAGGGCTTGCCACAGAGATATACTTTGAACATAAACTGTTTCTTCATTTTGCAAGTAGCTGTAAGAGAGTTCTGGTGGCAGCATAGCACTGGAAATGGAGGCAGCTAGCAAGCCAGGAGAGTGCTAAAAATTCCAGCTAAGAGGTAGAATCTTCTTTATTGTTATTTTTTTTTCTGCTTTCTTCTCACTCTTGTGCTCTGCAGCACAGCTGGAAGTCTTTATCCTTTTCATATTGTGTGTTTCCCAAACATATATCCTATAACTGGTCTTACAACACAGGACATTCAGTCTTTCAATAATTTCAATGATAAGTATTTTTATAATTTTTATAGAATGCCTAAACCCCTATTTTCTAGTACATCTGTGTCTGCATGTGCACATATTTACAACTCAATCCATTCACATATGTTTCCATAGGAACATACATTTCAGTAGAAAACATTTTGGATCATACATTTCAGTAGAAAAAATTTTGCTTAAAAGATTCTTGTATCACTTACCTAGCCTGTCACACCCAGGACTGAATTTACCATTTTCATTCCCCCTTGAACACTGCAGAATGTTGCTACCAAATTGCCATCCCAAAGAGATTTTGTAAGCAAGGCCACGTTACACTTGGGGACCAAATGGTGTCTGCCAAATGATTCTGCAGACCTTGAGGCACTCTGAGTGTATAAACATTTACAGTACAACAGATCTGTGGCCAAGTAGCCAAGTAATTGATTACAGGGCTACGAATGTCACTGGATTTTATTTATAAAAATCCTGTAAGACTGGCACTAATTCATGCAGAACTAGCTCTGGCAGGTTTTAAAAAGCAGGATGCTCTCAGGTGAATTTAGGGGCAAGTAATCTTTGCAACAAATGGTGTAGAACAAATAGGAGCAGATCTCACCCTGGCTACCATTTTTTCCCTGAATTCATGATATCTGCCATTTAGGCAAATATATTGCAAAGACACCCTGTCTTGCTATAGCATAAGTGAACATGAAGAGGACTTTTCCATAGGGAATATTACAGGAACAGCACAACAACACTGAGTTATGTTAAATATAATTTAAAAGAAAAAAGATAAGACACATCAGAAATGTTTTAAAATAAAAGCAGTTGAATGTTTGCTGTATATATAGATATCTAATAGAAAAAGTGAGATGCTGGACAAGGAAAATATTATTTTAGGGAGTATTTTTCCAGTTTTTCCAGCAAATCTTAGTTAACTTTTTTGAAAGGTAAGGAAAAATTGTTGTGGAAAAGCAGACCATGTACTGATAACCAGCTGTATACTGACATGAAAAGTCATAGGCACCATTTTTATCTTTGGAGGTGCCATTTTAGACACACAAATGGCAATGAAATGCCATACAGAAGCATGTCAGCCTTTGGTTTTACCTCTGCAAAACACAAAGGCTGACCCCGAAAAGTCATACAGTTAACTTTGCACTCTGTGTTCAGCTGACTGACACGGAACCTCACTCAAAAATGCACAAGGGCACATTCAAATGTCCTTCTCTGGAGATTAATTTGCTGTCCTGCTTACTTCTAAGTTTAAATCAGTTTTCCTTTTTTCCTTGCTGCTTAACTGGAAGAAAAGAATGTATGAGTGCTCCTTAATCTGCTTCAGTGCAGTCAGACACAAAGGGTAAACTCACCTTAAATGACTGGTAGACAAAAGCAAGCTGTAGGTTGGAGAGGATGACTTTAACCATTCCAATTGCTTGTAAAATGGGTGTCTGTCTGAAAAATGGGCCTTTGCAGAGCTGGGGAGCAAGGCACTCCACTCCACAGCATTTGCCACAGAGCAGTTCAGCCTATTTCCCCCAAAAGTACCAACTCATGGACTCTACAAGTGATCTGCAGACACGTTCCCTACAGGCTCTATCATTCCACATCCATTTCTTCATCTCTGCATTCCGGGTCCAGTTTCTTTTTAAGCATCCTCTCTGCCAGAGATGAACATTTCTGTGAGCAGCAAAGGGCACCATAAACTCAGCTGAGTTAGCAGTGGGGAGGAAACTTGTTCCAAAGTTCTGAGTTCACCAGGTGACACCACCCCAGTGGCTGTCTGCACACCCAGAAGAGGAAAAGGATGCATTGCTCAGGGTAAGTGACCAGCAAACAAACCCAGATTTGCAGAGTTCTTGCTGTATCTGTAAATGGCTGATAATGAATACAGGGAAAAACTCAACAGATAACAATTCAGTTTCTCAGTTTGACTGCTCCTAGTAACATCCTGCTCAGCAAAACCACCCACAAAGGATGAGATTCTGGGTATAATATCCAAAACCAGTTTTCTAGAGTGCTGATATTGATGTGGCATAGGTTCTAAACACTGTCATTCAAAATGCAACAAATCAGTTCAACTCATTTACAATACAGCTAGAAAAAAATTTAGAAAAATCAGTCGTATTCAATACTTAGAGTAAAATAGAACCTAAAATTATACTGAACACTGTTCAAGTAATCTGTGACTGTTAGGAGCAATGCCAGGCTACTTCCTGGCAACTCAATGAAATTGAAGAATATACAGGTCACTTTGGGTTTGTTTTGCTTCCCTTCAGGTTGTGCCCTGACCAAAGGTTATCCACACTACATCCAAGGTCTCAGAACTGCTAATATCTTTTTCTTTGTGCAGGATCTGTAATAGGAAAGCTTTGGAGCAGCAGGAGGGCAAGCATGCAGTTTTGAGAGACTGGCTTGTACATTTCATCTGTCACACAAACAAGAAACACATCACCTCCAGTGAGGAAGCCAACAGCAGCATCTCTAGCATAGACATGGAACAGAACTGCTGCTGTTAGAAATGAGAAAGACCTATTGATCTGCTATCTGCAGATTTAAGACTCTACAGGATGTCTGCTATTGGGTTTTTTTCTAGCTTGATCTCAAAAGTCTACATATTGATGATGCCACCACTTTCCTTGAGGTTTTATTCCAGCTTTCATGATGAGAGGCACAGTACCCAGCCTAAATTTTGAGTTCCTTATCCTGTATCTAGATGTTCCTTTACATAACATCTTTCTTTCTTGATGTTTCCCCCCCTAGAGAAATGTTTCCTTTTACTTTTATTTACCCAGCTTTGATATTGTCTCAGAAATCAGCCCTCCTATGAACCATCATTCTGGTCAAATGATCAACACTAGTTATTTTCTGGTTGCCCCTTCCAGCTTGTTAGACTCTTTCTCTCCTAAGTTTAGTTGGGATGACAGGCACAGAGAATAAGAGAAATCCAAGAGTGGAAGGACTTAATTGATAGAAAACTGGGAGAAGCATGTAAATGCAGGGTGTCAAAGCTTAAAATGAAAATGGGGAAAAACATGTTGTGGTTTTTTTAGAACTCTTGTAATTGTTGCACGTCAGAAGTGCCCAAGGCAAACCAGCCTTTAGTGGATTGATAAAGGTCCAATGTGTCAGGTCTTATTTAGTGGAAGAATGCAATTAATTATTATACAGAATTAGATGCCATTTAGCATTGCTTATATTACTGATGACTCGCTAATTTGGCTGCCTCTGATGTAATTACAATTAATTTACGTCCTTAATCCTAATGCTCTAACCTGGCTTTGATTTAATCAGGCTATGTGGAGGTATCACAATCAAAGCAGCACTGAGGAGCTCACTGCTAAAGAGAGTTAATTACACCTTACCAGATATATCCTTCCTACCACTCACATGTCTCAAAACACTGAATTAGAACAGTGAAAACTCTCAGTCTGAACATCTCACAAGGCAAAGCCTGGTTAAAATGCTGAGAAGAGCTGAGGACATTGCTCATATTTCTTTGAGAACAGTTCCAGTTACTTCAGCTGCAGTCTACAGATCTGTGCAGAAACCTGCAGGACAAGCAGATGTTCATGCCATGCCATCAGGAGAGGATGGGTGACAGGCAGTAAAGATGAACCACCTAGAACATGTGGAAGAATATATCAATGCAAATAAGAACAAGAGTAACAGAGAGCTCAGTTCAATCCTTCCTTGGTGAGAAGACAAAGCAAAAGCAAGGAAGGACCCCCTTCTTCTGGGGATGTTGGTCTTGTGCAGTCCTTATGCACCCCTAATTACATGTCCCTAAGAATATGTCTCAGCCATTTCTACACTTGTTAAAGAGGTCCTTGCTGTTGTTTTGTTCTCTGGTGCAGGGGAGGCAAGTAGTTTTGAGGAATCTTTCTGAGAAACTGTGTATGAGGCAAGCCTGGAGCCAGGGGATGTAATTTTGCTGTGGATTTCTCCTCTTTTGTTATTTCACAGCATGCAGCCTTTGACCAGGTGTAATGAGGAGAAGGTGAGCAGGACTTCCCCCCTCATCCCCTCTCCTCTTCTCTTGTCCAGATAATTGCATTCAGGCTCCTACACACTCAAGTCATCCCAGTTCAGTACACCCCCTATTTTTATCAAATATATGCTTAAGTCTTGCTGAAGTCCCTAAGAGTTAAGGATACATTTGTGTGGTTTGCTGAAGAGAGACAGGGTAATCAAGCAGAGCATCAGAGAGCTCTTCAGTGTGCAGTCTGGGTCCAAACTGCTGCCAGCACTTTCATTAGTCAGTCTCTAAGACAAGTCTGACTTTATCAAGTTGTCACATTTTGCACAGAGGAGAAAAACAAGAGGGCAGTTTGAAGAGGGGGGTGGGGGGGAGAGCTGTCCCATTTATATGAAAACCTCTCCCCAACAGCTGAAAGAACTGCAGATGTGGTGGTCTGAGATGCCTCCTCCCTCTACAGCAGGCATGCTCTGGAGGAGATAATGGCTGTCACCCCATCCAGAGTGCTGTTATATGATCCTCTTTCAGTTATTTGAAATATGGACTTCACTCAGAGGATTCTAGGAATAGCTGCTCCAGCTGTTCTGGAGAGATAGAAAGCTGTCACAGGAGACATTGTTAGACTCTGGTAAAATCACCAGCTGCACTTCAGATCTCACACAAACTCCTTAATGGTTTCTACCATTCACTTAGGAGTCAAGAAATGAAACTTGGTCTATGCCTGTAAGGCAGTTTGTATTCCATGCATCAAGGCTGTGCTTGGATTTGGCAGACAGAACGGGGAAGACCCTAAACAGATCCTTTTATCAAGTGTCTGAGCAGTTACTGGATCTAAGAGATTTGTATACCTGCAACCAGCAATGTACATGCCTGAGACAAATTACAAGGCAGCAGCAGTGTTACAGTGAAGGATGAAAGTGCACACAGAAAGGCAAACAAGCAAAGCATTACAACAGCCACTTAATGGCAAACACATTTATTAACATCAAGTGCGATGTTTGTAGGTTTTCCTGCCACAACCAGCAGCAGATGCCAGCTACTTAAAAAGATGAAACAGTGGAGTGAATAAAATAGAGGGTTGGGGGTTTTTTGTAGTTTTTTTTCCACTTTCCTTTTTTTTTTTTTTCTTTTCTTTTTTTTTTGCATTCTTGGCAGTGGAAACAGGCTCCTAGCTCTGCCTTGGAAGGAACAAAAGCCACGATGCTGGCGTGCAGCGAGCAACTTGATTTCACACAGCCTCCTGGGAAGCTTGTACAGGAGCACAGCCCTGTGTCTGGCAGCTGCATCCTGGAACAAAAAGAGGAGGAGGAAAAGGGCAGGAAGGAAGGAGCACACGAGGTCTCCATGAGAAGCTTTGACGCACAATCAGACGTCCTTGCCCCAAAGTATTCAATAAAAGAAGTGTTCAAGGTGAACCACGGCAGCACATTTCACAGGCTACCTGTTCTTTTATTAGAAATGCCTCTCAAAGGTTTCATTGCCACCCATAGATTGTTCAGGGGTTTTAAGCAGAGGAAAAATAATGAAGTAGCAGAACTAAATAAAACTCTGAAATTTCAAGGTGCTTTCTAACTCAAAATTAGCATTCTTTGCTTTTATTTCTTGCTTTTCCTCAGAAGAAGCCCGCAGTCAAAACACTGGTGGGGAATGGTCCTTCTCCAGTGGAGTACAGTTTATTTCAGCTGAAGACACTGACTCAAAATAGAGATTTTATCATGCTATTGGTATGCCATGGCCAGAAAACAGCTACAGAGATGAATGCATGACTCAATGGAAATTCAGACAGAGGTAAAGAGGTTCATATTAGTAATGGATTAGCTCTGAAATCTGAGAACGTGAGGCAAAGCTTCCATATCTATGGTACTAATTTGTATTAAGGCCTTGATCTGGGTAAGTAAGCTGCAAGTAAAATCTTGCTCACTTCAGAAATTCAATGAAAAAATACTTTTCTTAACAAGTAAATAAAATGTTTCAAAGTCCTAGAAAAGCTACAGGCAAATAAGAACAAGAAGAGGGGGAAATCACTATTACTATGAAAATATTGGTATCTCAGCACATTTCCAGGACTGGTCTTTTCATTTAGCTCCAGTGTTTTTAGACTCATGCAGAGAATTAAATTAATCATTATACAGTGGAAATCAGGACACATTTCCTTAAGGGCATATTGACATTTTATCTCTCTTGTTCATTGGCATAGATGTAAACAGGAACTGCAAAAAAGTGGGAAAGTCTTCTCCTGTCTATTTGGCATTCCTAATTCACAGTGGGGTTTAACCTGACATCCCCCCTGTCCAGCAGGGAAAAATGAGGGAGGGCAAACACTCCCTGAGAGTAAACCTCTGGCTTTGTGGCCAAAAGAAAAGCAGGGTTCAGTTCTATAAGCAAGAAGGGGTTCCTAATAATAATAAACATCTGGTTATCCAAAATTACTTTCAAAGAAAGACTTTCTTGTAACTATTAACTGTAGCTGGCGAATCAGAATAATCCTTCTACCTAGTCTGATTTTTTTTTTTAATCCTAAATAATTATATTCACTTCGGAAGGACTCCTGGCATAAGAAAGACTATTGTGGTGTAAATTTTAGATTTTAGAATTTTTAACAAACAAAAAAAACCCCACAAAACAAAGCAACCAACCAAAACCCAAAAAACCCAAACCCCAAACAAAAACAACACACACAGACACACACACACACACACAAAAAATCAATCCTCACCCATGACCCATCAATTTAATGCCAAATCCTTGCCAGATAGGAATTGTTTTCTGCATCAAACATGATTTCCTGCTGGCTCAATATTGCAAATATTACTTTGAGTTTCCTATAATAATGCAACCCAAAAAAACCTGACCATGTGGTATTGCCCAATGGTCACCTCGTTTCTCTGTTGGCTGATCACCTTGGGTTAGTAGGTTAAGTAGCTTACTTTCAGCAGAATCAAATAATCCTATCTGGTCATCCTCTTTACATCTTGGTAGTGTTTCCTTATTCCTCTTTAGCCCAGTTGATCTCACCAGTGGGGATCTGGAGTCTCTTAACCCCTTTTAAACCTGTTTCTCTTGGTGTTTGTGGGCAGTGCTTTACTGCAGCTTCTGAGCACCTTTGTCCCTCCTGAAAAGCCATGCTCCACATACTCCCTCGCTCTGAAGCCAGTCTCATTCTCACAGATGGAAATGAATAATCATCTATTTCAAACACAGGCTGACAGCAGTTGGCATATTTATACCTGATCAACATTTAAAAGTGCATCATTCAGAGGTGCTTAACCACGTTACTTAATTTTTGGTTTGTATTGCTATTGATATCTAATATTTTCTCCAGATGTAGGACATGACTCAATAAATCATTCTGTTTAGAGTGTTTATCTGCCAGCCAAAATGTTGGGGAGTTCTTATAATATGTTTGTAAATTTAGGATAATAACTCTTCCATAAATAAACTTGTTTACTGACATGATGAGTAAGGTTACACATGGTATTCTTCAAGAAATCTCTGAAAATAAAAAAAAAGTAACAAAAGCCACTAGGAAAATATACTTTTGTTAAAAGAACAGAAACAAACAGGGCAAAACCCACTAAAATCTTTTCCTCAAGACAGACATTAACTGTATTTCTGTATATTCAGAGCAAATGCTTTCTAGGGTTCATTGGTCTAGGTGAAGAATGCTAATTCTTGATAACTTGCAAACAGAAATAAAGAGAAGATAAACCTGGGAAACAGAGAATGGGAAATATTATAGTTCAATGTAATTATAAGTTATGGGATGGAGAGAACTGTGGACTTAAGCAGTGAGAAAAGAACAAACCAGAAAGAACACAGAATGTTTTTAGATGTTTATCAGTTGAAAACCTGATAAAAACACGAAAAGTGGTCTCTGTGAAAAGTTTTGTGTACAAAATTCTGAGCCTGCTTTCTCTGAGATGTGTTTAAAGGGGACCTCACAAGTGGTACACAGGGTGTTCAGCTCCAGCAATTCCCAACATCTGATACTAAGCAGTAAATGGGAACCTCGTTTTCCACCCAAAATATGAGCCCATTTCTCTCTCTCTTTGAATGAAAAGACTTCAAGAATAGGAAATGAGTATTCCAATTTGAAAGCTCAAAGTAGTAAAATGCAATAAAAAGTGCTTATCATTAACAGGCTATAATATTCTAAAAAACATGCCCAGATTTTGGTACATAAGATTCATAATTTTTTAAGCCCGTTTTTGCCAAAACTGAACTGTTTACAGCAAATTCTAGAAGAAGGATTTACTTACTGTAAAAATATTCAAAAATCCTCTTTCTGTATTGGAAATCTATTGTTTTCCAAAACAGCAGCTCAGCTGAATGAATTTAAGCAATTTGAAGTCACTCCCCACAAGCTCCTGAAAACTCAAGGAAATTGTCAAAAAAAGCATATAAACCCAATATAAAACTTGCACAGCCACACAGTAAATATTTAAATAGTAATTTAGTGTGTACATTTGACTCCATTCTGACTTCAGTGTTCAGTGCATCATTTTTCCATTTATATTTTAGACATGTGGAAAGTCTTACTCTAAACAAAGT
Source organism: Phaethornis superciliosus (assembly GCA_023637945.1). NCBI lineage: Eukaryota > Metazoa > Chordata > Aves > Apodiformes > Trochilidae > Phaethornis > Phaethornis superciliosus. The sequence continues at coordinate 31,074,572 of JAJQWJ010000008.1, forward strand.
TAGAGTCCAAATCAGAAAAGTCAGTCACTAATCCCTACAGTTTGTCAAACGTAATGTGAACACCCTTCAGTTAAGAAAAGTGTGATAAGATGTACTCTGTCTCTTAAAAGAAAATCACAACACAAATTTCACAGGAATTGCTTCTTTGCAGAACTGAATGCAAGAGCTGAACAAATATAAAAGCCTTACCTAGAGGGACTAAGTTGAATTTAAATACATTGGGGTTTGAATTCACTTTTGTGAGATCTTCAGCCAACTTTCTGCAGTTCAAAGCAAATGACACTCAGGAATGAAGTTAATATTTTCCCAGTAAATGAAAGGTGAATGAGCCAATGTGGAAGCCTGGTCCTACAAATAACTGGATTCAATCAGGGGATTGTGCGTGCAGTCAAAACAATTCAGATTGCAAACATAAACACTAAATAGCAAGTACTCCAAGGACCATTGAGAAGAAACAGTTTGTCAGCAATCCAGGGCCTGAAATATATTAACAGCAAATATTTGCTGAGTAATTGCAGTCAACAAATTTGTTGAAACACACCCAGCTGACAGACAGCTTATCAAAGGGGAAAAAAACCAAGCCAAAAAGCAACACCCCAAACATGAGAGAGGTCTTCAGAGTTCTTTCACTCAGCTTTGTGGCTTAACATTAAAACTTTGAAATTCAACGTTTACTGAATTTAGACTGCAGATGTCCTTTAAAAAGAGTAATTGGGTCAGGTGAAACACTGGAAAGGGAGACTGCTTTCCTCCTGGAAATCAACCCAGCCTGCTCGAGCTTGGAAAGCTAAGGCAGCTTCTGAGAGGTGGCAGGGGAAAGGAACAAGAGGATCATCACAAGGAAGAGGGGTCCTGATGTGCACATGCAAAAGTGAAGAGCTTGCTGTGAGCCCCAGGGAGCAGACAGCAAGGTTTTAGAAAACTGCAATTTTCAGGGAGGACCTGGATAGTCTTGCAATTCTGCAAGTCACCATGGTGTATCTACAGAAGCATTTTAATAGCTCAAAAGGGCTGGGTTTTTTTAAAGCAATTTTCCTGATTTTCCACATTTGCCGTGCATTGATTCATATCATAAAGTTGGTTTGGTGCAAGCAAGTTGGATCCCTTTTAAATGAAATTAAACTGGAAGATGTTTTCCAGGAGCACCCCTGAATGTGCTCTGGCAGCTAAAAAGCATCCAGTCCACAGGACTGCACTAGAACCAGAACTTTGAAATGTGCAGGGGTGGACATCAGTGTCTCAGCATCAAATATTTTGCTCTCCAAAACCATTCCTGGGGCCCCACAGTACATGGATGTAGCTTGAGGCAATTGAAACCAAGCCTTGAAATAAGGATGCACAGAAACACACAGCAGGTAGCATGAGTGGGGTTTTTTAAATCCTGTATTCTGCCTGACCTAATCATTTCAAGGTTTTACTAGTGTTAAGTATCCCCTTTTGGTACAATAAAATTGAAGCTTTTTGAATTTAAAAGCCTCTTCACCCATCTGGGATGCTCACACAAGGTAAAGGTGTAGGCAGGTCCACTACAAGGTTCTTACTTGACCATCATGTGGCCATCTGAATGCCTTCTTGCAATGCAGTTGATAACTCCTGGAAGTGCTTTCCTACAGAAGCATTAGTAACAACAATTGATACTGGCCCAGCATTTTAACTCTTTTCTCATGCCAAGCTTCATATTTGTGTTTGCAGCTATTTATTTATAGACCTAGCCCTGCTCATATGCACAGACTAATAGGTGACAAGCAGGCTTATCTGGTTCAGGATTCCTCACCCAGTCCCAGAATTCCAGCCGTGCACAGTAGGCTGCATGCCTGAATGAAAGAAAAGTGGATTAAAATGTTTCTTGCATACTAAAGAACAAATCAAATTCCTGTAGACTAAGTAAATCCATTGCTGTACCCAGAAGTGATCTTTTCCTCCTGAAACAGGGAATATTTATGTAGGAGAGAATAGTTACGTTTGGGAACAATTAAGGAGTATGAATAAAACTAAAGAAATCAGAGAAGATTTGGCATAAATAAGCCAATTACACAGGCTCTTGAACTGAAATCTTTAATAATGCATAAAGTAAAACACTGACATGCAGCAGAGCTGATGCTTGCAAATGAGCAAGTCCGCAATGCGTAAACATTTTCCTAGGGCAAGGATAACAGAAAGAATACAGGGTCTTAAAAAAAAACCAAAACTCCAGAACCCACCCCAAACCAAAGCAGGAATTCAAAAAGAAAATAATGAAATAAAAGAGGTTTAAGAAAAAAAAGTCTCTGCAAATCGCATGTGGAAAAAACTTGAATAAGTCAGGAAATTTCCTCCCAGGCCAGGCTGCCAGCTCAGGCTCTTTGTAACCAACCCATCCTCTTTACTGCACCTTCACTCAATAGGTATCCATGGAGTTAGTCCAGGTCAGAAGGGTTCCTGGGGACAGCTCTACTGTTTCACATTTCCTTCCACATGTACAGCACTGTAAGGGGCTGGAAATACAGCTCTGAGGACTGAAATCACTCCACAATTGCAGAAGAGCTGAAAGAGTGCAAGTTCCTTCACACTAACACAGACATTTATTTTAGAAGGAGGCTACAAGTAGATGGCAAAGGGCAATCAGACCTCTCTGAACTGACACTGGTGTCCCTCCTAAGGCTACTGAGAGGTGCATGGAGACACAGCATCAGTTCCAAAGAGCTGCTTGGCACAGCTCAGTGCAAACATCATCACACACCGATACCCCTCCCTAAATTCATGAGGGCATCATACAGCTGCAGAGACCTGTGATCACAGAATAAAATACTAGAAGTGATTTATGTCACCATTTCTTGGTATTTCTAACACAGAGGTTCTTTGCATAAATCTGTTTGCCTGCTGGTTTATATCACCTTGCCTTTACAGTGCTGCATTAAAGCACTGGAATGAGAGGTGAGAAAAAAAACCACACCTAATAAGCCTTGCAGTGTTCTGTGAGCATCTCTTCTGACCACAAGTAAACATCTTCACTTTCTGATGATGTTTAAAATCAACTACATAGAATTTCTTCCTTCACGAAATGTTTTAAAACTCTATTTCTGTTTATAAAATATACAGTGAAAGAGTATGTATATAATACTATTTAGTTTAATAGTATTAAAAGAAGAAAATTTAATTCCACCAAAATCAAAATCCTGGCCTGCAATTCTGAGTTTTTTCCACACAAAAATTTAAGTTTATGTCAGTTGCAATGCTTATTTTATAAACTGCAATATATTTAAGTGTGCTTTCAACTATTTTGAAGTTTTGAAACCCTTTTGAAAATGTCTCCAACTTCTTAAAATAAAAATTTGACCTTAACCCACATTTTCTTGCCTGTATTTTTGTTTTAGGCAAATTATTATTTTACATATAATCCCATTTTTGATAGAAAATGTGTCAAACTTTAAAAAACAGGACATTATATATTCTGCTAAGTCAAGGTGTAATTATTTTGTGTCTAGTTTTGTGTCTCACTTCAGGTCACACAATGCAAAGGTTTTTCTCCTTTCACATCTGTTACCTTTGACTTTATTCATGAATACAGAATTGGGATACTACAGGACCTGACCTGTTGGTGAAACTTCCAACACCAATTGAAAGCAATCATGGCAAGGTTAAATGTCACTGTACACATAAAAGAAATCCATTACTCCATCTACTATAGATCAGGCAGAAATCAGCTTTGTTTTGTAATGTAGTCTGAGAGAACTCCTGCTTTAAATAAGAAAAAATAGTAAATATCTGAGTGCTTCTTACTACACCAGATTTTCACTGCTTGGGGAATATTCCACCCATTCTGTTATGCTTCCCAGATATATTTTTATTCCATGATTTTGTCATGTGAATCACTTTAATGTAATGCTTGCATGCCAAAAATATAGGAGAGATGATTATTTTTAAATGTGTACCACACTGCTTATTTAATGACATAAAATGCTGGTAAAGTTTTACCTCATCTGAAAAAAAAAAACCAAACATTAATGTCACTACCTGAGACAGCACCAATTTCAATCTGCAAGTTTTACCAATACTCAGCCAAACACAGAGCTGCAAAGTTAATTACATATGACAGGCTACAAAGTCTTGCACTGATTTTCAAGTTCCTCACAATTTTTGCACAACAGCAATACAGAAATGTAAAAAATATGATTGTGTACTGAGTCCACTAGAAATATGACTAATAAGGAATATAAAATAATCTATTTGCATGTAAAATAATAAATCTGTCTCTTTGGAATCCACTAAGCAACCCAACAAAATTAATTATCCAATAACTGCAATTAAATTAAGTACCAGCCCCAATCAGCTCACAGAAAATAAGCCAGCCAGGCAGCTGCCTCTAAGGTCCATCACCAGGATACATCCAATTCCAAAGCTGTGACAGCATGATGCATGGCCAGAGACTGAAAATTCAGGCCACTTGGTACCTATGGGGAAGTCAGCTTCAGAGGTTCAGATCCCTCACAAAAAATCTAACACCTAACACCTCATAACAGAGATGATCTCACTCCAACATCTGTGGTGACTGCAGCTTTGACTGCGAGGCACTGGAAGACAGATAATTCCTTTTGCATGACCAATTTCAGTCTCTTAAGGCTTTTAATAATCCTAATCACATCTCTGTTCACAAGTTTCACAATTATCAGCTTAAAAATAAACTTTATTGGTACCTCGATACCTATTAGAACCTGAAGCAGATCCAAAATCACAAAGCTCAACATGCCCTAATGCCACCTGCTGGAATTTTTGTCCTGCCAAAAGAAACACCACGGAAGTCTTGGGATGAGTGGCAGGAACAGTGACAGCAAGGCCAAAAGCTGAAGTGGCCCCCAGACCAAACCCACTGCCTGAGCTCACTTCCCTCAGGACATTTGGATTCAGAAGCTCCAGAGTGTCCCATTGATCACTTGAGCAGCTTTGGGAAAGTTAATGACATCAGGTTATCTATTTGTTAAAGGCTGGAAATGACAGTGTTGTTTACACAGCAGTCCGAGACCTTGGACTGGAAGCGTAACTAAGATGCTCAAAAGCAACTTGGTCAGCTACAATGGGGACCACCTCAAAAAGGGAGGATAGAAAGGAATGAACACTTTTCCATCTCTTTGGATGCTCAAACATATAAGGATTTTTCTGGGTTTTCTTGAGGGTGGAGGGGGGCAGGAATATGGATGGGGTTTTTGTTACCTTCTCTCACTATAGTCTCACAGGTGAACACTTATATGAGGCAAGAATTAGAAAAGCCACTGCAGAAAGAAAGAATGGGGACAAAAAAATCATTCCAGACTATAAAATATATAAAAATCGGAAAAGAGAGATGTTCAATAAAAACATTTTTTTTGGTGGAAGGGTAAGGAGAATAAAATGATGTGGCAGGAAAAGAGAGAATATCAGAGAGGAGACTAAGTGAGACGTCACAGAGAATTTAATAATTGTGCAGGTTATTAAAAGCCATAAGAAAAAAAAATCCACTGTCAAGCCAAGACACGTAGCAGAGATGTAACTGTTCTTATCTGTACTTGAGGGTATGAAATAATTCCTTTTTTAATTTTGCCTTTTTAATCCTGTCAATTGGAGCTGTCACTGTGGATGTAATACCAAGTATCCCAATCACAATATCAAAGGCTCTTCATTGACACTTCTTGAAAGAGCTTTAATATCTGCTCAGTGAGAACTCTGCAGTGCTGCAGCTCCCCTTCAGCCAGGTATCAGCTGCTAGTTCATGCTCTGCTTGCAAAATTATTAACAGCTGGCCTAAGAGATCAGCTGGACTATGGTTTGCTAGAACAAGACAGTGCTTAATAAGACCATTCCCTACTCTATCAAGTTATTAGTGCCTTTTCCCAACACCTATGGCCTATTTCCCAGTACCAAAAATGGCTTTTGAGCCCAAAAAAGGATTTCAAGAGGCCTGAACCAAGCTGCCAAAATTCAGTTTTGGAGAAGGGTAAACTTCCAATCCAACCTTGGATCCAGAAATTTTCTCTGCAACCAAGAGGCTTGGCAAAATCCAGGTTAAAATGCCACAGAAATAACTCTTATTACTAGCACCTTTCATATTCTGCATTAAGGAACCTTGAGGTGGATAATGAAACGAGAAATTTTCCAACATAATATTTTCCCATTGGAAAATTCAAGTTTTTCCCACTGCACCATTCCTCAAACATATGGGGCCAGATCTATCTTTAGGTACAGTGGTTCCAGGCCATGCTGTCTGCTGTTGGCAGCTCAGAACCTTACAGAGTGTAAAACCAAAAAAGTTCAACACACAGTTTCAACATTCCCTTCACTATAGTTCCTAAATTACAACGTAATAATGTTAAGAACATAGATTCTGTGCCAGTATTCTGCAGATGATGGTTTCTTCTTTATTCTTACAGTTCTTTGTAATGACCAGCGTGGGAATTCCTAGGACACCACCAGAAAATCCTTTTGGTAAGAATATAAAAGAATGGCACAGAGTATAAGCCTGAATCTTTTGGTGAAAATGCCATTTAATAATATAGTATTTTGGTGCAATTTAAAGCTCCATTATTGATATAGATTTTCTGATGGCTATCTCATCCATTAAGAAACCAAATAAAACCTTTCTATATGACTAATTAATTTATTCAGACGCATTCAATACTGAGTTATAATCCTGCAATAATTAGTAGACAAAACCTCCAAGAACACCCATCAAACTTTAAAAAATTCTAGTGGCTCTTTGGCATAATTCAGCATGTACTGATGATTTTATGGGTGTGAAATTGTGACTCTGCCTAAGAGATGCAACAGTGATTTACCAGCTTGGTTACTGCTGTTATATTACCACCCTCAGATTGCTCTCACCTCGGTATAAAAAAGGGACACAGGACATGAAAATTTAAAAACTATGAAATTTCATAAAACAATTCAGTGATTAGTAGGGCCATGGACAATTAAGTAAGAGAAACTGAGTTCACATGATATGCTGGGGTCAAGCAGGTATATACAAAAGTGTAATTTTATACTTCAGCATAAATGGGCTGCTTTAAAATGTTACAATGTTGCCTTTAAAATGCAGATGATGAATCTTGAATGATTTATACACTCACATCTACCCAAAGGATTCACAAATTGGTTCACTGGCAAGTCAAAGTAGATCTCTGTTCCATTACATTTCCAGCACATGTTAGAAGTATAATAAAACAGATTACAAATTTACTGCTTATACGAGCTATTTCTCTAGGTAAATGATAAAGGGAAAGACAAAACATGCACTCAGAAACAAGTTAAAGGATATAGGAAGAGACAAAACAATCTATACTAAATTCATTTGGAAAATAGCATTATACACTCATGTCATTATTTCTGTCATTGTGATTTCATTAAGAATTTCATTAAACTTCATTAAAACTTAGTCTGTGCTGAAAGTTTTTTTGTAGTAGCCTAAATGAATGAAGTACTTGTGACCTATGGTCTGGATGGGTACTTTCTGTCTGGGAAGTGTAAAACTGAGTGTATGCTTCCAGAACCAGTGAAATTAGTGATCTCTTTTATAGTCAGGTACTGTTTTAAAAGAGAAGATGTAGTCAGTTCAGTGCTTAAATCATTATCCTTTTGAAAAGGCAGTGAATTCAAAATTTCCTTCATTGCTTATCAAGGCACAAAACTCAGATATCAAGGGACTCATTTATTACATGTTACAGAACCATGAGAAGTACTAATAACAAAATCAAGGAATAAAGTGTAAGAACTGCAACTATCATGAATCACTGAGATTGGGGAGGTGCACAAATTAATCTGACAAGAAACATCATCTGACAGTGAATGAATTTGCATTCATTTACTGATTTATAATGCATATTTCAGGTTGATTGACATAACTCCTAGCCAAGAAACTCAGGCTTGCTGAATTTAGCAGTATGGTACTGTTTAAAAAAAAAAATCAACCCTGGATTAATACCTTGCAAATGAGTAGGTGGGTCTTCCTTTGAAGAAAGAAAAACTTCAAGAAATAAGTATATAAAACAAATAGGAAATTAAAAATCTAAGGACTTAGCTATAGAGCAGATTAAAGACTTTCAGATTCTGAGAACATGCTCTGGGGAACAAAGAAAGGCTCTGGGTGTTGTGACTGATACTATCTTAAACCTGTGAGATAGTAAAATTTGATATTGACATACAGATCACAAAAGCCATGCTGAAAGTAGGATACCTGCTTTCCTGGTAACAGAATTGTTTTGCTTCATCTATATTTAGTAAAGTTTTTCCCCTGGGGCTATAATTTTTTTTTTTTAATTTGCTGTGTAAACTTTATGGGGTCAGGATCCAAAATATACACTGATATCAGTCAGATGCACCAAAAAAAATAAATCAAAACTGATGGAGAAATGTGTGGGCAATCCACCCTATCACAAAAATTCCTTCTGTTTTGGTATACATCTGCCACCTGCTTTCAGTTCTGCCTAAGATGGGAGAACCTGGGGGTGTAAGCATGTGGGTGCTTGTGCAGGCTGAGTTCAGGGAGAGCACAGGAGCTGTGCTGCAGTCTTGCACCTTCCTTCCTGCCCCCTCCATCAGGTTCTGCACTCCACTCCATTCCCAGACTTTGGCAACCCACCCTGAGCTTATTTCTTGTATTTCTAGAGGACAGAAAGCATTACTATATCCATATTTAAAGCTGCTTTGGAGGAATGGAAATGGGACTAGTTGTAGGTAGGTATTAAGCTAAAAGCATCAAATAGGTGGCATAAATTTGTTGGGTTTTTTCTTTTTTTAGGAATAATGGCCCACATTTTCCACGCTTTTTAAAATTTTCACAAAAAAATAGAACCATCAAGGCAGTTAACTAATTGGCTGGATGCAACTGTAAATTATGAATTTAGGCCCTGTGCAAGCTCTTGCACTGTCCAGCCAGCTGGAAAACATGAAAAACAGGCATGTAAGAGGGGAATTAGTCCCCTGAAGGAGGCACAGAGTTTTGCAGAGGGTAACCCTTGATCATCCACTGGATGTGAGAGAACATGATTTACAGGTTTCTAATTCAGTTACATCAGCACAGCTGCAAGGCTAAGGACAGCCAAGTACCCCAGACAGCACAGGATGGGGCAGATTTTGACTCAAGTAGCTTACCAGAAAGTTGAACAAGTCCCTAGGGTTATTTTCCAGGCTTGTTATCTCACCATGGCTGAAACATCAGTAGCAACTCGCATGGCCTGAGCTCTACAAGCACAGCTCAAGTCCAGGATTAGAACTGATTGGACAATACAAAAAAATTGGCAGAAGACATCAATGAATAACATACTGCTAGGTGCTGCCCCTGCTTTCTGTGGAACAAAATTACAGAATTTTCTAAAATTTCTATTCAGAGGCATGGGAAATGTATTCTTGTGGTGTTTCCAGGTTTTGCTGTTCTACAGGTGGAAGCATTCACTCTGCTAAGGAGGTGAATCCATACAAACACAGTTATAATAAAAATATTAGTGAATAAAGAGGTTATATTAACTATCAGAGCACTCTCTACGTAGCAGTATATAGAATGCATGAGTTAGCACCTGCACCATGATCCCAGACACACTGAAGCAGATTCCAGAAATGAGATGATTACACCATCAAAGCAATTTAAACAAGATGCTTAGTTCTGGTATTCTGTATTTCATTGCAGTGGATGGGAAGCTGCAGTTTTCAAGACCAAGAAAAGTTGAAGGAATTTTTTCTTCCCAAATGATTGTCCTTAGTAATATGTGTGAGGGATGGTGCTGCCATCTGAGGGGTCTTCTAAGTGTAAGAGCACAAGACAGGCTGTGAATACCAACATCAGCAGAGATTCAAACATTAAGTAAGGTAATTGGCATGAAGGGATGTGCTTCACCTTCAGCTTTGTAGTTTATGTGATTCTATAGTGAAACAAAATAGAATTTGTGTTTGTAACTTACAGCAATGGTTTAATTTGATTGTACAATATGATATTGTCACCAGTCATCTCTCTGTGGCAAAAAATCTGAATTCATTTAAACAAAATCTGAAATTATAATATTAATAATTAAAATAATAATCATGGATTATTACATCAGAGCTACCTCCTAGAGGAAGTAACCCTCTAAGAGGGAGTTTGGTGAGGAAAGAGATTTAAGAAGAATCTTAATAGAGAAAGCACATGAAACCAAAGTATCATTTGCTGTTTTTAAATGCTATTTATGTTTCCCATATTCCTTTCCTGGAAAGCCCTTACTGAATATTATTATCTATCTAGTAGAATATCTATCTTAGTAGAAAACATATTAATGAATTAAGCTTTTATACTAACTTGTCTCTTAAAGGGCCTTTGTTGGTAGAAAGCCACATTTTAGTGTAAAATCAGTTTTAGCAAAGCATATTCAGTTACTCAAATTCAAATTTGTATATTTTGTTTCAAGAGCTCCTGAATATTTTCAATATGCATATGGAGACAAGGGGCCACATTAGCAGCACTTGGGATTTTTCAGCCTTTGGAAAATAAGGATAATCTCCTCTCTTATATTTAAAATTGATTTTTTTTGGTTGTGCATCTGTAGAATTACTCCAAGCAACTAACAGGTTATACAGTACTGACTGTCACAGCAAAGAGGCTTCACACTGATTAAAAAGATGTTTCCTGACATGGTGGAAGTGTTTTCATAACATGTTCATCTCTAACAACTCCAGACATCATAAACATACCAGGGGTGATGTGATAAGGAATACTCATAGAGCAGAACCCAGATTTTCAAAGATGTAAAAAATGATGAAAAAGCAGAAGTGTGTTTAATATAAGAACACATTTAAACTTCCACAATAATTTTTCTGGTTTCTTTTCAGTGCCCTAGAATGCAGGACAAAATCCAAAACTTTCCTGCATAAAGTTCATCTTTTGACACTTTATTTTCTAATCTCCCAACAAGAAAATTAAATTTACTGAATCTACTAGTAATTTATTTATTTATTTATAGAGTCACAGACTTTTTCAAGTGAAATTATCTTCACTTGGAGCTTCCAGGTCATGTCACACTCAGGCGTTTCAATGAAATCTTTTTTCCATTATTTTTTAGTTCTAAATACCACAGAGCTAAAATTATAAACTATTATTATAGGCAATTTGTATCAGCAGAAGGGCTGTCCCAGTTTAATTTTTTTTCATAAGTGTAAAGATTTCCTCCCATGCTGAATACAGGAAAGAACACTACAAGGCTCAGAACCCTTTTATTCTTAGGACTAAATTAATAACTCTGGAATTCAGTGATGTTTCTTCTTGCATTGACTGACACTATAGGATGTAGTTTCTACATATTTCCAAAAAGATCCCCAGAGGACTGGCACTTGAAGCTTATGGTTAAAGATTGAACAATGAAGCAGGTCAGCTTGTCCTAAGAAATCAGGTCATTCCACTGTGTTTCATGTTATCATTTTGACAACAGGGGATGGGGGAACAGACACAGTTGTAAGCCAGCACTTTGGAAAAGCCACTTACAAAATGCAGTAAAATAGCAACAATTCTCCTGTAAAACCTAAGTTCATCTTTTAAATACAGTCTACTTATTGTGGGTGCTGGTCTCCCCCTTTTTTTTTATTCCTTCCAGTTTTTCTCTATTTATGAGAAAAGCAGCATTTAGAAGTAATTTCCAATTGATGATCCTATGTCTTGGATTTTATTTTTTTTTCTGGAGGAAAAGCATCGCTATTCAAATATTTTCTATGGAGGACATTTTATTGCTGTGGCTGTTAGCAAGAAAAAGCTGAATAATCACACATTGAGCAGTCACTCATTCATCAGACAATTTCAGTTTGTGGTAAGATGCCCAAAGCTTGAAATAACAATTTGGTCAATATCAATATACCGAAAAATTATATCCATATGGTGACAGAATTCCCTTTGCTTAACTATAAACTACAGAGGACACAGAGAATTTTCTCTGCATACACCCAAATGAATTCCAACTTTCTCCATGAGGTCACTGAAGTTTTCCTGAGATGTCCAAATACACAGCTCTGATATATTAGGTAGCATAAAGTGAAGACAGTGGAGATGGCTGATTGAGATCCTCCCACTACACCACTGCAGGGATGGCAGCATCCAGGGTGGAAAATGAGTCAGAAGGATACTGGGATTGCTACAATATCCTCTGTGAATGCTGAGAGACTAAGCAGCTTGGAAATAAACTTGTGATCTGCTGACAAGTTGAGAGAGATGGAAACTGGAGAGCTCTTCAAACCTTTGAAGAGTTTAATTAAAGGCAGACATTTTCAAAGCCTTCCCAGCTCTGTTGCAAAAGGCTACACCAGGGTGCAGATACCAACAAAGGTGGGTTTAGTCCTTTGGTAAGAATTAACTCTGTCAAGTCCTTAACTATGTTTATGAATAACATAAAGCTGTGGCAAACATACAGAGCAAATGACTGCAATAGGAAAACAGCCATTTTTACTTAGTTGGTATAGGGATTTAGCACATCATATGTTGGTAGTGAATCCTAGAGGTCTCCAGCCACAGAAGCCATCAGGAAAGATCAGATATAGATAATAAACTTTGAAAAGGTTACATTTAAAAATTAATTTTAAAAATCCTTCCTTCTGTCTGTTCATAGATGAACTAGAAATTGCAAGCCAAATTACAGTTTGCAGCAAATCTGAAGTAAGTCTGCTTTAGTAGTTAGCCTCTGACTAGAAGGATGGGACCTAAGACACCTGCAATAAATTGCCACTAAAAATCACTGGAGCTACAACGTTTGGTTACACCATCAGAAAATATTTTGTCTGCTTCCCAAGTATGCAAATTAATTGAAAATACACATTTCATCTCTATCCGGAGCACTTTGATACATTGCTTCCTTTGATGGTAACTTATTCTAGATTTTCAGCAACCATCAGGCAATCCAAACCCATGTGGCTCCTGAGGTACCATAATAAAGAAGATAAGAAGCAGTTGTGCTGTGCTGGCACTTGGCAGTAACCACTGTGTTCATTCCAACAAACTTGCTTTTTAAAAGTCTATACTCCCCCCATTCTTCTAGTGAGTTCACTAGGACTATAGTGAGATGCACAGAGAGTACAGAATGTCCTCCAACAGAGCTGTGAAATTCTAACCCCAGCTCACAATAAAAGGTGCAGAAAAACCACCTGTGGAGCTTCCTGGTAAAGTCTTAATAACACAAAAATTCTGGTCAGAACATTTGGAAGATGCATTAGCTAGACAAGCATTAACAGAAAGACCTATCAGAGAAGTATCACCCCAAATACCACCTTTTATTAAACTCAGGGGAGATTTTAAAAGCACCCCATTACTCTGATGGCTTTAGAAGGCCTCTTCTCTCTGGCTAAAACATGCTTGAAAGTAACAGGAAAGTGTTCTGGCTTAACTCTAGCATTAAAATATGTGAAGAACCACATTTAATGGCGGATTGACACAAATAATTTCATTTTGGCAGACTTCACAAAATTAGGAGTAGTGTCTTTTGATCAGTGTCAGCCTAAATGCCAGCTGCTTTGCTAGCATTTGAGGACTGAGCTCCATATCACACATACTTTAACCACATCCACACTGGCACTTATTTAAAAGCCAGGGATCCCTCATGGAATTTTGGAATTCCAAAGTCTGGAACACCTGGACTGTGCAAGGTTACAACAAATGGTCCTGGCAACATTGTTTATAAGTGGAGAGAAAGAAAATTGAACTGTCCTGAAAGATGTGTGTCCTCTGTATCTGAGAGAGGTAACAGTGACTGTTTCTGTGCAAAATAATAATGTAAAAACTCAGAGTTACAGAATCAGTTCAGATAACACTGATAGTTTTTAGTGAGGAAAACAGTGTTCACAATCATAGTTAGAAATTGTTTTAGCCTAATTTTAAAACCTAATTTCTCTTTAAATCACTGTACATTTGGCATTTTCTCTTTGTGCTTGCACTCAGTAGGACTATCTACACCTTCAGGATGCTTTTTGAAACACTGAGCTGGCTTTGCAATATGAGCAGAAGGTATCTCTTATTTTAAGAGATTGCATGCACAGAAAACATTCAGATAGATAACATAATCTAAAAGTATAAAAAAAAGACCCCCTAGAAGGGAAGATTTGGAAAAGATACTGCACAGTTTGTTTTGAAGGAAACCCCCCCTTAATTAATAAGAAAATCCAAGAGTAATTGCATTCATAGCAGAAGAATGTATCATTTTATCATTTGGATTAAATATTGTGTCTCTCTCTCTTCTCTAAATCATCCTAAACTCTTTGGAATGACCTATCATTCACCCTGATGATCAAAATTATTTAGATATATTAAAGTGAAACTGTATTAAGAAGAGTTTTGAAATAATGTCATATGTGCTACAAAAGTATTAACTGCATGACAGGTTAAAGTCCACATTATCCCAAAAAAATCTTGTGTATGAAGTCTGATGCCCAAGTCTTGATCTACCTAAATAATTTTGCCCACTGGCTGAGCCCAACTACCAAAGATGTGAACATATCAAGAACCTGTTGCATGATGTGCTTTACGACTGCTGAGGAATTCCCTAAAGAAAGATGAGGAATCCCCCATCTGTCTTGAGACCTACAACTTCCAACAAGGCTCTCCCTGGAGTCAAGGCAGGATAGGCTGGAAAGGCTCTGGAGGAGTCACCTGCACTTTGGCAACCCCTCTCTCAAGTGTCATTCTCAAGGGAGACATTGATGTATTTTACTACAGCACAGGTTTGGGATCCACCCAGCATTCACAATAGGTGTGAAAAAATAGAAAGGCAGGACCCAAATTCGTAGCACAACCCTCATGCAGAAACACACAATCCACCCTGGACAAGCACAGGTCAGGAGCAGCACAGAATCCAAGCCAAGCTGTATTTTCCCAATGGTAGCATGGAAACAGGTTGAAGGAGGAGGAAAGAAAGTGCTTTTTATGACAGGTTTGAATAACATTGGCTCCCAGCACAGGCAATAAGGGCAGGTGTTACTCAATAGTCCATCAACAGGGCTAAAATTCTATAATCTGAATTATGAGAATATTTGGATGAATTGTTCTCAGTGAAAATTCCTCGAGCTCTCCAACCTCAGCCCATTACAGTAGGCATGAAATACAAGTAGATTCACTTTTCAAGTGGAATGGTTTTGGTTTCACATTAAAATTCAGACCACATATTAAATCACTGTGAGACATAAATGTATTTTTGACTTAACATCACGGATAGATAGTAGTTTCACACAGAAAAAAAATGTTTTAAAAAGGTGAAACACATTATTAACTCATCCTTTGCTTTACTGTTGAACATGATGTGGTCCAGAGTACAATGGCTGGTATCAGGAACTTGAAATATATCTTCTCCTGGTATCAAAAAAATATCCTCTGAATGTGAAGTTATTTTAATCAGGAGTATTCTTTATTATTACCTATTTATTAGCCAGTTAAGAGAGAATGATTTCCTGACAGTGGATTTAATAGGTGAGTATAAATTTATTTCTTCTTCCTGTCTGTTTACTGAAGAAAAAGGAAAAAACTAACACCTAGTCAAGTGCATGTGAGTTTTAAATAATTTTTTTCTCAAAATTCCACCCAGCACAGCTTAGGCTGGTTGCAAGACTGTGCCATGAGAGAGGAGGATGGTCCTCCCTCCCCAGCTCCATTTCTTCTCCCTATATCTTGCCCCTCTAGGCCCTGGTGTTAGGAGGAACATCCACTCTGTTTCCTTCTCCACCAGGAGCACTGAGAGTGCAGAAAAGTGGAAACTTGACTTTGCAATGACACCACACTTACTCTAATTTCACTTCATAGAAATGAGGAACCAGTTGTGCTGAAATTGTAGAGATTATAAACACTGTGTTCCATACTGTGCCATCATTGTTTAAACAGATAGCTCAGTTTATTCAGCAGATGCCCTGGCAGTGTCACCTGTCACAGTGTTTGACTACAAATAAACTTACTTGCTTGACCAAACCTTAAAGAATTCATTAAAATTTCTCATGTTCAGAATAGATCTCAACAGGAATATTTATACATTACTAGTTCTCATCTGTATATATTCCTAACTCCATGATTTCATAGCCTTTTAGGAATATCAGCTCTCCCAGAACAAACTGCTGTCATCTCTGCAAATCCCAGCTGTAAAATGCAAGAGTAAAAATCATGCTAAGATTTTTTTATGATGATATCCTAATTGTGGTGGAGTTCAAAGGGCCGAGATATTTCGGATTCAGGGGAATGTCTCTGTTGATTATATTCAGATCTGATTAAAAAATATTTGGGACACAAGCTAGAAACAATTTTAGCTTCTCTGAGACGTGTTGTACTAATTCATTGCTCATAATGGTAGCTAAGAACCCAGGAAAAGAACTTTAAGTCTGAATACTTGTGTTACATTGGGAGAAAACACAGTTCTCTGTAGGACTGATAGAAATATTTTCTATTTGGCTGAGCTGATGGCTACTGAGTGCAAGTTTTCTACCAAATAAAGCTGTGGCCACTCATCTGAAAATACCTCCCTGTGAGTGGCATAAATAGCATCTGATGGATGTATTTTAATAACACTAATAATAACAATAATATATTCCTACGTAAAAAAAAAAAAAAGGACAAAACAAAAGTAAAAAAAAAAAAAAAAGAAGTGAGACCATCCTTTAAAATGCCCCTGTGCCTCTTGTTTCCTTAGAAATGCCATAAACTCTAAGGTTAATCCTCTTCCCATTGCATACATGTTTTCATTCTTACACTGCTGCTTTTAATAACACCATAAACCAGAAATGATGCTTTGGAAAATGACTCTGACTTTCAGAACACCTGTATCCTTTGCCTGTATTTGCTAAACACTGTGTGAAATGTGAAGTTCTACTATTGGAGCCCTTTTTATGACATGTCTGGGGAACTATTCACGTGTTTAAATTTAAGCACATTCTTAAGTTTGTCAATGAACTGATTCTTACACCTGCAGAAGATTTCACTTGCAGAGCAACCAGAGCCTGGGGACTAGAAAATGGGAATCACTACAGTACAGAAACCATTAGTTTCAATACAGCACTGGATGTTATTGCAGTTTGTAGATCACTCATCCCCAGAGAAAACTGAAAGCAGAATTGAGCTAATAGATCTAATGGCCACACCTGCAGATGTGGTACAGGTTTACAAGCATCCCATACAAAGCCTATGAACATCCCTCCTGAAAATTAATACCAGCTATAACACAGTACATGTGTAAAAATCTCTGCAGGCTGAATAGCACCCAGAAGTCCAGATGCTTTACTTCAATGGAACATCAAATAATGTGCAAGAAAGTCCAGCATGCTTTTTGCATCTAGAAATTATTGTAACTGACCAAGACAAAATGATACCATCTTTGTTAACACTTTAGACTCTTCTTCTTTTCTCTTGGCAGCAGGATCATCCATGCTTATTCTTGACAGACTGGGCAAACTGCATAACATCTTTAGTGTTTTAAGCCTATTACTTTACTCAGTTGATGTTAAGTCCAGCTAAGCCTATGCACAAGATCCTGGCTATTTCTATTCTTCAACCCCTTGGAATAATAATTTTAAAACACAGCTTCAGTTCATTATTTTTGTTTTTCAAAAACTCTAAATATTTTCTATTTCTACATTTATTTATTTTTTAAATTCAGCTTCCTCCTGAACTCACTCCTCTTTCTTTGGTAACAATGGGTGGATGCTTTAGGACAGCACTTGAATCAGTATCAGCCAAATGGCTCCACTTAATTCCATGCTTGTTTATCTACCAAAGTCAGGAACACTTGAGACTGTTTTGGATGCCCAATGCAAAATACAAGCCTGTTACAACAGACTTGTCTCAGTTCTTCTTATGATTCATAGATACCTTGAGAAGGCTTGGATTTCAGGCTGAAAAATTTCTATAACTTGCTAAAGGCACCACAAAACTACATGGATTAATCTGGGGGGGCTATTTGTAATCTCACCAATTATCATTGATAGACATCTGTGTTTTCAGGGACTATTACAACATAGCTCAAGGAAATTCATATTATGGGTGAGAAATTCCTTTCTGTGAGTTTTTTTAAAGAGGATGATGGCAATGCTACAGAAAAGATTGACTCACTCCTTCAAAAAAACCTTGTGTTTAATTAATTTCTAATTCTGGTTAATAAAAAGACTGACTTGAATACTGCAAGGTTTCCTCTCAATCTCTCAGGAAGAGCTTTTCTGCGTTGTTTCCTGCTAATTGTCCATAAAGGCTTTATGATCATGGAAACCAGATTTTTGTCCTCTGCTTCAATTTATTTCTCTGATTAACTATAACTCAATATTACTGCTTCAATCTCTGCCATTAAATCTCACAGAAAACCCAAGCAGTTTCTGTTGTTGAAGTCACAAAATGGTTAGCAGAAAATTAACTCTTTTTAGCTACAGCAGAAGGACTGATGCCCACTTCTGAGCAGTAATCCCCTCTGCTATTTGTATCTTCAGGATGACAGAAAGTTTTGTTTTTACTTCATAACTACATCAGGAGTCAGAAGTCCCTAACTTCAGAGAAACGTGAAGTAAGGACAAACCTTTAAAAAAAAAAAATTGGTGTCTATGGATTAATTGTCACTCAAGCAGTGCTGCATAGGCACATAGCTAAACACAAATGGCTCTTGGTCCCAGACTCCCAAACTTGGGTGGCACTGAGGTATGTAAACTCATTTTTGAATCTGGACTTTCTGCCTTATGCTTTTCAAATCTGTTCAAAGTGCATAGAAAAACATACAATTTTGTATCATGAAAAGGATAGGGGGAAAATATTTTTCAGTAGTGAAATACTGTTGAATGAAGCTGCAGCAGAGAAAAACAACCAAACTACAGTTTGCCAAAGTAGCTTAAAGTACTTCCAAAGAAGCTAAAGTCAGTGAGAGAATTTTCCTTACGGCTCTCACCCTCAAGTTTAGAGTTTTCAGGCTATAAAGCAAAGGAACATAGGTTGTTACAACACAAACAGAGACATTTTTAACTCAAGCTATGTATCAGGTTTGCCTTTCAGTTACAAGGTGTTTCATTCTGCTGCACAAGAGACTCACTTTTAACTTCCAGAGAAGTGCTTTTATAGAGCTTCCTAGTTTAAACTTGTGATCAGCCTTTAAGCCATGTATCTCCTTGCTCCATATCCTTGCCTCCTTGCTTTAAATTAACTCCTTAATTTCCACTGTACTCGAAACATCTTTGAGTGTACAAATTTTCTGCTTGAAATAATCCCAGTTTATCATTCCAAGAAGAGAATGATGGCAAGTATGGGAAGTAGACACCATAAGTAACCTTCCTATACAGCTATTCAAGTTGCAGAGCAGATTGTGGTCAGACTTGGTGCTTGTATGGCACAGACTGTCCCAGGACAGAACTAGATAAAGTTTTCTTCTAAGAACTCCTCTTGTTAAGGCCTGAACTGGAATAGCTCCAGTAGACAAATAAAACAATAAGCATAGCTAACAACCTTAACACCCACATCCATTCTTCTTCTGAGATTCAGTTGCTATTTGAATCCCTGAGGTTTCTATTTTTGAACACTTTCCTCTTCCAGCTGATCTCTCAGTCAAACTTTGGAGCTCAGCATTCCCACTTCACCAGCACCATCCCACAGGCATCCCTGGAGGGATTTCTCCCTTTCACTGGGATAAAGTGAGGGCTCTGTGGGTTCTCCTCAAGGTCACTGAGGTTTCTGTAAGGATAGACAGGAATCTAGAGGGATTTACCAGCAGCCTGACAGCCACTGATTTTGGTGTAAGTCAGACTGCTAGACAGTTCTGAAAATCCCAGTTTGAGCCTGTTTCCAGCTGTAGGCACCTAAATCTCTTTCAAATAGGATTGCATAAGAGTGCACAATAAGGTCATTTAAGGAGATCAAAAAAGATTTAAGTGGCATATGGCTATTAAAACAACAAAAGCAGCTCGCAAATGATAACAGCTTTTGGACACAAACTAGACAGCTACACACAAAGACACAAACTACAATAGCCAGGATGCTTTTTAACTGGTCATTTAGATAAGACCAAGATGAAGAAAGCAACAGCCATAAAAAACCAACACAAACTTCCCTTCTAAGTAAAAATCTATAACTAGAATTTTAAAAGTAACAACAATAAAATTTTTCTGTTATCTCCAGAAGAATTACTTCTACAAGATGTTCCTATTAGCTGTTAGTAAAGAAATCATATTAGTTCATAAAGTATCAAACCACAAAATAAGCTGGCCAAAGAATGTCTCTGCTAACAAAGTTGTTACTCAATGTGCAGGAAAAAATAATTTTCATTATCCAGTAATTCTAGTCAGGTGAGAGTCTTTGGCTACCACTAAAAAGGTTCAGTGAAGTTGGGCCAAAACACAGGGCTCTGGAGAACTCCCCATCACTTCCAGCTGCCAGCCCTCAGCTTTTTTCCTGTAACTGCTGACTCCTCCTCCAGCTCCAGAAGTCTCCCCCCTGCAGAAACCCTTTCTCTTCTCATGTTGGGAGCTGCTAGGAAAGCCAGAGCTGGCTCTCGTGGAGAGGAAGAGTGAAATAAAGCAATGGGTAGAAGTGAAATGGGGGAAAGGGAGCAGGGAGGCATTAGTGAGAACCCAGGGATACTCCCCTAGCATACATATACTGGTGTCTCAAGGAGGTATGGGAGCAGATCAGGTGTTGGAGCTGGGTACTCCCTGAACTCTGTTTTCACAGCAAAACCAGTTAGGCAGGATGTTGCTCTGACTTGTTCTATCCTTAAAGCATCCCTGAGAGAAAGAGACACTGGAGGAAAACACTACAGGCAATAACCCCCAAAATAGTGAAATTCTGCATTTTTACAATTAATTGCAACCTCATCAGCAACAGCAAGTCACACTACAAAGTCATTATCAGTGACAATTCTATGCATGAAATCATAATCTCATCATCTTCCTATTTACTTAAAATTTTCCCATGAGACAGGGAGAATTTTCACATCTACTAAGACTCAGAGAAGGAAAATGACTTACTCAGGACCCCACAGGACAGGTGCAGCTAAGCCAAAAGTGAAATCCATGGCATCCCACACCACCAGGACATGAGGCATTCTGTTCCTCCTGTTATATTGCTCTGACACTCCCCTCAGATGATTTTGTGCCAGGACCTGAGTAAAACAAACAAACAAGCAAATATGTACAACTCAGAAAAAGAAAAAACAACAAAACAAACAGTTCTGACTGGTTTACAGTTTATTCTCAAAAGGTGTTATAGCAGTTCAAGCGAAAAGGTAACCAGCTGGAGCACAGGTATCAATGTCCAGAGGCAGAGAGAGGTGGGAATGTCTAAAGTGGCTTCCTTGCCAGAACTGAGATGCCACAAGTATCTTGTTAGGAGTCAAGCAAAATGCTGAGCGTCCAGGTAAATATTAGCATTTATTTTTTGCTAAAGGGTTGTCAGGCTAAACATTTACTAAAGTTTATAATAATAAAGAGAATTAAAAGAGGAACTCTTCTGGACCAAAGTACTGCTTCCACCAGTCATCAGTTGACTTGAAACAGTAAAATTCCAGGATCTCAATAATAAAAATACAAGTTTATCAGAGAGGTTACAAATTCCAGTTCTTAGTGGAACCTGGAAAACCAGAGCATGTTTCAGAAATCTAGATCTACAGCAGCTTTAATTTCCACATAAATATTGAGTTCTTTTTTGCACATTTCAACAAGGAAAAAACTGTGAGTTTAAAATAATTTTTGGAAGAAATCTCAATTCTGTTGTGAGGGGTTTTTTTTCATCTATTTCCTGTGCATGGTGTATATAGTACAAAAATACAGTCTCAGATGTATAGTAATGAACAATTTTAAGTAATAAGTACTATTAAAAAAATATATACATTGTAGAGCCCTGCTAAGCAGTCAGCTTTGGATAACCCTATTCATAGAAGTTTCAATTTACTCTTTTCCTTAAAAAAACCTGAAACCAAGTACAGGGCAAATAAACACTGAAAGAGACATTTAGCATTTCTCATCAAGCACTTGAAAACAGAAGCACCAACAACTGTAGAATTCTCACTAAAAATGCCATCATTTTGCTCAGACTAATTTGTAATTTTGAGTTCACAACATAAATGCAATTATGTATTCACATTAATTAACTACTTCTAGTACAAGTGGAGAAAAAAAAAACACAACAAAACACAAATACCACCATTACCACAGCTCCAGATGGAGTTTTCTGGGTTTTGGTCACATCCTGGCACAGCCATCCAAAGCACACTCTTGTCAAAATTCATAAATCCGGACTTCCCTGCCTCTCCTAAACAATCTATAGGTACCTTTTTATCACTTTGTTTGGAGGAAGCCTCCATCCTATGCCATGCCCACTTAACTGAAGTTAAGTTGTTACAGTCCACTAGGTCTGCTCTAAAATGCAAAGCAATTATTAGGAAAAGTTGGTTTTCTTGTATAAACATCCCTTTTATGTGGCTGGCATCTAATGGTAACATGTACTATGCCACTCCATTCTTTTATAATTCTACTTACTGCACTAATTTGAATCTGCCAGGATCCACAAGTTTCAAAAGAGAAGCGGTTTCTAAACAGGCCTATTCCTCCCTTACTTGTGCTGCTATCAACTTCTAACAAAAATAAAATTCTCATTAAAATTTATTAAATTAAAGAATGTTTTTACTTCCTTAAGATTATATTTTTGTATCTCTTATTTACCAAAATTATGAGGGGTTGCCTTTACGGTGAAATTTTTAAACACTAGTTGTTTTTGGCAAAAAGTTCTTCAAGAAGTTTATCTGAAACTCACCTCCACAGAAATAAGTAATAATATGACACCATTTACCTCTAAGGACTATTTTCAGCTCAGACTTTCTCAGTTATCACTTCCAGCTCAGGCCACTTGCTTTCAGGATTTCCATTTTATGCACAACAGCAAAGTATTTACAAAATGTTTTTTTTCAAAAAGCTGATTTATTTCTTTTTACTTCTAGAGAGAGGTTTTCTTTATCTGTCTGGAAACATTTCTAGGATAAGATTAGACATTTCCTCACTCAAATTCCCTTAAAACCTGGCAGAATCCTGTTTGCTTTCTATATCTTGCTTATAATGGGAATCAGATCACTCCTGATGCTTCATCCTTAATTAGACAAAAATATTAGCCAGAAAAATTTGTTGTCCTTTCATCCAATGTCACATCAAACATTAGAACTGTAGTTCACATTCCAGAAACACACAACATTTTCCCAGAGAAAATGAAGCCTCCTGCTCATATTTTCAAACCAATTTTTTGGGTGCCCTTCAAGGACTGATGAACACAGAAAAACAGTGTCTGAGAAAGATGAGGCAAAGATCCCCACTGAGCAGGGATTTCCAAGCCCTGCTCAGGGAATCACATAACCTGAAATTTTAGTTTTTAGTTGCCACAGGAGTGGTTGGGTGAGCATTTAAGCCAATGAAACATGTAGTGAATACAGGAACATGTTGAGGGACTTGCAGAGGTAAAACTTCAGGAGCCCCACCTATGCCTGGGGCAATTTTACAAGATCACTCAGCTCCCTTGGCTTTCTGAGCCCACCCCCCCAGCTTTTCCTTCATTTGGAGCTGTCCTAGGGTCTACCTGTGCCTCCCAAGTTTCAGGATTCTAGCACAGGATTTATCTTAGAGATTTATCTTACTCATTATTCAGATTGAAATTGGAATCAGCCAAGAGGGTTAAAGGTTAATCACAGGCAGGCAGACAGAGATACAGGGATATAGAAACGTTCTTTATGTAGAAAACCAAACTAAAATATATACAGTGCTGGCTTAGTGATGGTTTGAGTCAGGATCTCATTATATTTCTGTCTGTGCATCTGATCTTGCTGATCAAAATTTGGCATCAGTGTCACGCAGGTCAGCTACCTCCAGTGGAAATAGCTGTGGGAAAAAGGAGGTCTTACTGTGTCAAAAAGAGTTTGTCTGGACCAGAAAAATTAAAGGTTTTGTATTCCAATTGAGGTGCATTTCAATATGCTTCTCAATGACCAGTTCTCTTAAATAGATTTCATTCCTTACCTGTCTCCAGGAAAGATATAAAATGGAAATAGAAACGTGAAGACCTCATAAATGAGACCACTCAGGCTCAGCCTTTTTTACTACTGAAAAAAGAAATGGCATTTGCACTGATTCTCTTAGCAGCTCTTCTCTTTAGGTTGGGCGTTCCTGATGCCAGGCCTGGAGATCTGACATCTCACATGGTATTTACATGAACAGCCCCAGCTGTACATTTCCAAGGCTGTAGATTACTCCTTAATGACCTTGCTTCAGAAACACAGTTCTCAAAAGTAGTAAATTCATGTCAATAAATCCATATCTGTTGTTCTGTCAGAGTATTTAATGTTGAAATATGGTAAGTTTAAATAATTTCACCTCTATATTTACTCCACTATCAGCTACACAATGTTGACAATTTTCCTCTGTGAAATCAAACCAGCTCTTGACTTACAGCAGTGACTGAAATTGAAGCAACATAAATCACTGAGTTTCAACTGTGGTTACCTTAATCTCAAAACCTTTGATCTAAATAACCAGTGTTAATTTGATTTTTAGTCGCATGTTTTAGTAATTTCTCCAAAGAAAGGTTGACTCTTTTTGGTGATAGAATTTGCTATTTCCTTCTCCTGCACTGAATTCAGATATATGTATTTCAATTACTGATTATATGTGACTACTATTTTACTTAATTTCTAATGTTTAGTTTTATTATGTTGGAAAATATGTAAGAAGATAACTTTTAGAATTTTTTTTAATTGATATGAATCAAGTATATTAGCATGGAAAATGGAATATGTTTAAGAAACAAAGTATTTTAAAATCTTATTTGTTAAATAAAGTTGTCTGAAATATATATGGTTCATTAGAAACCAAAATTATTATTAAATTAATTTACACTGCAAACCCAATTTAAGTCATGTAAGTATTTTTATGCACTTAGTGATTTAAACATATTATTTACATTCTTAGGGTACTTTAGGAATAGTACATTTGACCTTCTCATACATGGCTCCTAAACACAGATTGGAAGAGGTGGTGGTGGTGAAGTTGCTTTTTTTATCTTTCCAACTGAATATTAAATTTTGTAAACTAGCTAGGAAAAAAAAAAAAAAAAAAAAAAAAAAGGAAAAACCAACAACAGAAAACTAAAATATTCACACAAGTAGTATTCACACAAATAGGGAATGCAGTGGTTCTATCAGCAGCTAGTCTGACTTCAACAAGCTAATCAAAGGAAGACTTTAGCTAAATATCTGTGCTGCTCTTACTACTATTTTCAAAGGCAAATGGTTTGAGTACTTTCTAACAATTGTAATTATTCTATAGGTTATAACTTTGATTTCTTTCTATATGTATATGCACATTTTTAAAAAAAAAAAAGTATGTTTGGAAAGTCAATGAAGATGAAAACTGATTTAATTTTTCACTAGTGTGCAATAAAGGATATAAAAATTTGACTGCTTCTCTCAAGTCTGTGGGGGAAATCCAAAGTGGTTACATGATAAACTGTGACAAACTCATTTGTCAGGAATGATGTATTCTCAGAAATTAAATGCATGAAGTGCATTAATTAATATCTTGCATTTACATAGATGTTCTTTCATCTCAAAGAATCCTGAAGCACTTTGCACATACATCCAAATTATATCCAATTCACAAAACTCAACAGTTTCATGCATCAGCTCAAAGAAATCCTCTAAAAGTTAACCATTTAGCAAGCACCACTTTTCCACAAACTATCAGCTCCTTCTCCAACAGTTCTGTCAAGCAAAATTCAACTCCCTTCTTCTAGTAGCACAGGAAATTAAAAGCATCTCACAAATTATTTCAGTTCCTGCTATAACTTAAAAGTCCCTCTGGGGCCACCTGACATACTCTTCTTTGATCTCCTCTTCCCCTTGTAAACCACAGAGCCCTTAGCCCCCAAATTAAATCCAGACAGCTTTTTCATCTCCAGTCTCTGCTCTGCACTGGCAGCTGATGCGTTTCCCTCCTGCCTGATGGCACTGCCAGCTTTATGCTGCTCCTGCTGCACGATGTTCAAATGACAAATTCGTTCAGTGAAAAGCTCCTTTGCAAGTGATCTTCATTCACATGTGGTGATACCATTGAAATTCTGCTTTTAAAAGTCCTGACTGGTTGGCAGGGAACCGTATTACTTAGCTGCTTACCTAAGTAGCCTTCAGGAAACGAATACAGGAGTGGTGGAGTTTATAATTTATCATGATATCCAATAAATAAATGGCTTCTTCTACTTATTCAGGAGCCCACCCCACTGTACAAACATAGCAGCTGTCATACTGTCCCTTCTTTTGGCCATCAACTCATCTGCAGTCACCAAACACCCCATGGTACCTCACACTCTGCAGCCTGATTACAGAATAAGTGAAATTTCCTTTCTGACCTCTGCAGCAGCTGCAGCCTTCTTGCTGTTGTCTTATTCTAGTGACAGTGGAGGTTTTGATCAAGGTGTTTTCCAACATAGCACAACCTAAGTATAAAATGGAAACTCCACAGTCTCACTCTTTTATAGTAAAGTAATGGGGAGAAGAGCAGAAATAGACATCTCTCCCCTTGCATCATCTTGCTTGGTTGGTGGTTGTTTTTTTTTACCCCAAAAGAACAGTCATCAGTAAGGAAAAAGGGGATTAATAAATGGCTTCAAATATTTCAGTTTCTGAAAATCTTTCACTAAGTGCCATTCTCTTGTTAGAAGGTATTTATGTGAAGTATTAAATTGCCAATCATCTGGGATCATATAGCACTGATCAGCTAAACTCTATATAAGCATGTCTGCAGTCCTCATGCATTGCTAGGTGTGTGCTTTGCTATAGTTGGTCAAGTATTTCATCTTCCCTGCAGTCTGGAAAAATATGCCTCCAGATAAAGGGGGAAGAAAACTTTTCTTAATATTAATATATTAGGCCCTTACAAAATAAAAATTCAAGTTTTTGAAAGAATTCTAACAGATCTGTGAAAAATCTACCAAGCAGGAAAATTGCTCATTAACTTTCTGTAGTTCTGCCTGATATTCAGCATCATCACCCATCTCCCCCAAATCCTCTGGGCTCAATATTATTGGAAAAGTAGCAGATATCTTTTTTGAGTCTCACAGAGATGGTCTTTTGCTTTTTAGTATTTGACTTTCCATCCCAGGTCAGTGCTCTAGCATCAGTCAGACTCAAGAGAGTAACTCAAAGTGCCATAATTTGCAAAATATACCCTGCAGCACAATGAAAAATAATGTAGTTAAAAATAAACAGTGTGCTGGGTGATGGGGAGCTGAACTTATTTATTACAAGTTGAATGACTCCACAGATCTAGTTAAGTGCAGCTTCTGAACACAAACTACCAAACAGAAAGGCATCATCACTGTCTGTAATGGGCTACAAGATAACTTCTCTCCTGAAGGTAATCTGGGATTGCCAAAAGACAAGGAGCAGAGCTTCAAACACTATTTCCCAGCTGCTGAGCACACCCCACCAGAAGGGCAGCATTTACAGAGCTGCCTTGTTCCTGCCCTTAAAGAGCTGTTCCAGAAGCTGGAGCTTGTCAGGCAAATCCTGGCCTGCCCCTTCCTTTTTGGTACAGCTCTGAGCATGAGGTAAGTGGTGCTGAGAGGGACTGTCCTGGCATTAAGTAACCAGAATATGCTTCTATGCACATTCTCCACTGGTCTGTTAAAGTGACTCCAAAGACATCCAGATATACAGCTCTAAGAACTATGTGGATAATCCAACTCCATCCTAGTTCAGATAGGTTTTATAATAACCAACTATTGACGAGACAGTTTATATTATTACACTAACAAAATGGTCTTCATTTACATCACTCTTCGGTATGAATTTTCATTTTGAACATTATTGTCAGTTTCAAACCAGAACAGGCAATTTACAAAAATACTCACACTCCCACAGAAAGCTGACAACGCGTTCTGTTTTACACTGAGATAGAGTTAAGTCTTCATGAAATGAGAAATTCACAGAAAACAAACTAAAAAAACTCAAAAATTTGGTGACATGCTATTTAATTCCAGGGCAAAAGTCCTACTACCAAAGAGCTTTTTGTAACATTATAATTGTGGAACAAACCCAAAAGGCACCAGTCAAGTGAAACTATTAGCAAAGATGTGATAGTTCTGTCCCAGGAAATATCTTAATATTAAGATTTACCTACTTAGAGGAAGGTAGCAACAATTAGCTACGGATACAAAGAGGAGCTAATGGGATATTATGGGTCATTCTGGGATACTAAGTGACCAGTCAGGAACAGAATCCCTGTATCATGCTGAAGTTTTCATTTACAAAGTTCATTTCTCCTCAGAGCTCTTTGTCCTGTGTGTCAACAATGTCTCTTTCTTCCTTTGCTATTCTCCTATTTTCTAATGACTTCTGTTCAGACATGAGAATGTTTTTGCATACTTCTTGCATATCTTACCAAGCTAGCAACCATTCTTCAACATCCCAAGCACATCTCAAAACATCTTGTGTTGGATCCTTCTAGAAATTATTGCAGTAGCTGAGTTCTAAAGATGGGATTTTTCCTGACCATAAAAAGACACCAGTGGGTTCTCCATGTGAGTCACTGGTTGTAAGCAAAAGTCAGCACTATTTACATCTACCTATTGCAGCCAAAAAAATTTCATGCAGCTTTCCTTATGCAGGTGTTTTATACATCTGGTTTGTTTTTCCACACAAGTGATACAGAAGTGGGAACCTGGGTAGGTAAGTTGGTAGAATCCCTAAACAAAATAAAGCTTTTACATTTTCTCAACACCAGTGCACATCCTAGCTCTGATATGCAAAGTCACCTTTAAAGTCAGGGCAGCTAGTTCTGGTGAAAATGCAAATGGCACTGAGATCTAGCCTGAAAAACAGGAATATTCTAGTCCCATCCAAAATGCTTCCCCAGGAAAGAAAACCTGTCAATAAAGGAAGGAGGGTAAGGTCTAGATTAGAGTACAACAAGAACACTGTACTGCAGTTGCTAAATGCTTTCCAACAGGAATATGATGGGATAATTTCATTGTCTTGGTTCAAGGGATTTTCTTTAAAATTTTACTTGCTCCTGTAGTTACACAACTAGCTCTTAAAAGCTGAATCTTACAATCAGTCAGCTAAAATGGCTAGCACTGCATTTTACTTTTTTTTTTTGAAAATGTGCTAACAGAAAAAGAAATTTAATCATCCATCTTTTCCTTTTTTAGATCAAATGGAGACGTGGGTACACAGGTTGCTGAAGCCACACTTAGCAGCTTTGGTAAGGGGGTCCTGATCCCACTTCCCTCAGAAGCAAAAATCCCATGGGTACCAAAGCTGACAGAATGCCAAGTACACCATTTAGATGCCAACAAATCTAGTTATCTCCTAATGTGGATGGGATTAGCATTCACAGTCCCTGTTAATTTCCATCAGAAGCATGTGTGCTCTGGCCCTCTTAAAAATCAGATGAAACAACCTTAATATGATTACTCTTTTCAGAATTAGCACTATGTTTGACACTGAAAGCATCTGAAGCTAAGTGGAAAATTGCTTGGTTGGTGGTTGTTTTTTTTTACCCCAAAAGAACAGTCGCCGGTAAGGAAAAAGGGGATTAATAAATACCTTCAAATATTTCAGTTTCTGAAAATCTTTTACTAAGTGCCATTCTCTTCTTAAAAGGCATTTATGTGAAGTATTAAATTGCCAATCATCTGGGATCATGTAGCACTGATCAGTTAAACTCTATATGATTCCTCTGTAGGAATGTTGCACAGCACAAGGATGCTTTATCTCTCTGGGGGACATTATTGTTACATTTTGGTTGGATGTCTTAGAGCTTCCTATGGAAGCTTGGCAGAGTGGGGTCCCATGACAGGTATCTCTGTGATATATGAGGAGGAATGACAGATGGAATTGAACTATATCTTCTGAGAACAACTTAGCTTTGCTTGCCACTGGGTTTAGAAAAGATACTAGATTGAAAAAAAAAGGTGAATTTCTAAGCACAGGATAAACCTTCACATGCAGCAGGAGAGGATGGAGAGGAAACAGAAAGGTATGAGCTGAAATCCAGTGGCAGATGTAGACCAGACAGATCAAACCTTTTGAAGAGTAGGGTTTTTTGCTGGCAAAAAAAAAAGTCTAAGAACCTCTTAAACTCTTTCTTGCTGCTTTCCAATGTTTCTCAGAATTACGTGGTTTGTTTCAGGGCAGGCGTAGTCTAGAGTATTAAAACATTTGCAGCTAGATGAAAGGTAGCAAGACCATACAAGAAGGATCACATGAGTCAGAAAATTATTTTGGATTCATTGTTTACTTGTCCTGCATATATTTATCTCTGTATGAATTCTAATGTGAGTGATGGCAAGGCGGATGTGTTTGAGGCTCACACATTCCTTAAGGAAAGTAAATTTTATTTTGGTGCCAGCAGCTGACTGCCTCACAAAACTCCTTACTTAGATAAATCTGTCACATTCCTTCTTTTCAGAAGGAAAAAAAAAAAAACGAAAACACATTTCTAATATCACCACGCTCTGTCAAAAGCACAGTAAATTGATCATATTCTCCCATGTCTTTGTTAGCCACACTTAACCAGTCATCAAATAACAATATTCCCGTGGTAACATACAGTGATAGCTACAACAAACAGCAAAGACATAAGGAGAACTTAACTGGTAAGTGGTCCAGAGACTTTTCCTTTCTTGGGACATTTCTGAGTGATTCTGAGTAAAAAATTACTTAAAATTAGCAAATTTACAAATAGCAGAGAGAGAAAAAGAACTCTGAGATCTTTCTGAAGAATCCTCTTCAGCTTCTTTCCATCTTTACACTTTTTAAGCCCCTTTCTCTTGTTCTTCCCAACTGTGGAGTGCAGAAACTTTCCACATTTGGCACCTGGTATGTAAATCAGGATTGTTCAGGATGTTGTATACTTTCCAAAAAACTGGAAATGCGGTTAGTTTTCAAACTATAACACCTAGGTGAGAAAATAATTCCTCCAGAAAGAGACATAGCCACTCTGATGCTTTTATGAAGAAAACAGATCTGCCCAAGAGCTGACATGCTAGACAGCAGGATAAATTCTACTGTGATTTATACATCTTGTAACTCAAATACAACTCAGACAACTGATTTGTGACAAGCCATGATGGCAGTTTGGAAGATGATTAATTTCACTGTTGTTATTCAAAGAGAGAAATGGGATGTTTCCTCTTAATGAAGAGCCTCAGAAGTCAGACCAGTCTTAATGGGTGTAAGAATAACACAAAAGCAAAAAATGAAAAAGAAAAAAAAGAAAATAACATCCAAGATGTGCTTTATCAGGGCCTATCTCCAAACAGGGCATAGATGAGCAGAGGTGACACAGACACTGAGAGCACCAGGTTAGCCAGGGAGATGCACAGCAGTACATTAGGTGTCTCAGCAGAGATTTCAGGAGAGGAAAGTGTTGTTTCCATTAGAAATGGAATACTCTGCACACCTGATATCTGACAGTTCAGACTGTGAAATGACTGCGGGCCCTGCAAGGCTCAATTTGGCACAGAAGGCTTTGCAGGGATAATAATTGCTGTGGTGATTCCCAGGTAAGTCAACCAGCTTTCTGCTACAGGGTTAGAATGGTGGATACAAGTAAAGTGACACCCAAAATATTTCTATAACAGCACAAAACTATTTCTGTTGTAATTTCCTTAATTTTTACAACTCTGACACTTTCAAAACATCAACAGCTCTGTTTTAACTAAGGAAGAACACATTAAAATTCATCCTTTTGGATGCAAACATCAGTGCAGAAGAAACTCCTGACATCTTGTCAAGTGTATAATGTAGAGAGATTCAGAAGTCATTCAGTACTCAAAACCAACACAAATCTTTCCCAGTCTCTCCCTCCCTCCCTCTCTGGGGGATAGTTATTTCTCAGTAGGTGGAATTATGATGTTTGACTTGGCAGTGGAAGCATCACATGGCTTATAATGACGGCCCCAAGTGCTTTCTATTATTGGTAGCTGCTTATGTCACCAGAATGTTCTCACATGTCAAGAGCAGGTGTCCCCACTGCTGCATTAAAAATAAATCATTTTCAGTCAGAATTTGGATTTGAAATTAACGGAGCAGCAAGCAACCAGCAATTGGACCTCTAAATAACAGCACGTAGGCAAAAAAAAAGGAAAATAGTTAGTCTGAGATCGTACCCAGTGATGAAAAACAGGTGAAAAGTTTAAAAACATAACATTTAGCAGTAAGCAGAACAGTTTGAAATTAGCAACATAATAAAATACGAGCATTTAAA
The DNA here is from genome assembly GCA_023637945.1 of Phaethornis superciliosus. Taxonomy (NCBI): domain Eukaryota; kingdom Metazoa; phylum Chordata; class Aves; order Apodiformes; family Trochilidae; genus Phaethornis; species Phaethornis superciliosus. The sequence goes on from JAJQWJ010000008.1 coordinate 31,106,756, forward strand.
GATACCAACTGGAAACCTGAAGGATCAAAAAAAATATTTGAAAAGCATTTAATGCATAATTATTTTAAGCATCAGTATTCAGAGAAACTCTGAACTACCTCAGAACTACTCTCAGTTTTAAACCAAGACCAACTAAACTTTTCCACAGCTTTGGAAAAGTCTTTTAATATTTCCTTTCCTCTGGGCATGTCTTGGTTCTTCAACTTCAAGCAGTTGAAGATGTAATATGGAAAGAGGAACAATTCTTCTAAGTTTTTACTAGAATTTGAGTTGTCTATTCATGTTGAACTCAAAAGCAACAAAGTTGGTCTGGAAATCAAATGTCTCAAGTAGTCCCCAGTTCCATACAATATTCCACTAAATTAAGCTTGATCAGGAATAATGAGAACTGAACAGTAATTTTTCCCCTCCAAAGACTGTCAAGTAACATGGGAAGGATATCTCAGATATCATCAGATATCCCAGAGGGGCACCTGCTGGTTTGTGGGAGACAGCTTGCTTAAATGAACAAATGAAAGCAAGGAAATGAACTCAGGTTTGCCAGACCTCATATGTTTAGTGTGAGTGTACTGTTCAGTGCCTTGGAGCTCTTTCTGCTAAGTTTTAGCTTTAGAAACCTCCAAGTGGAAAAGGAAAAAATGTCAGTGGAAAAGGAAAAAAATCAAAATCATCACTCTTCTACAGAATTATATAAAAGTTCCTTGCCCAAACTCTTAACAATGTAACTTCTGAAACATTTCTCTGCTGCTCTAGTCATCAAGCTTCACAGGAATTCTGGGGCACTTCTGTTCAAACCTTCATCTAAAAGAAATTTTATATCTCTACAAAATAGGTAAACTAATAGTTATGTATATAAATTAATTAATTTCATTAGCTTGGATCTTGCTGTCTCTTACATAAACCTTTAAATATAAATGAGCAAAACAGGACACTGTTTGGCACACTTTGGTTTTCTTTCCTTCTGTCCTGATTTGGGCCAGGATAGAGCCAATCTTCTGTCTTGTAATTTTGCTTTCAGCTCAGTCTCTTGTGAGTAGCTGCACTTGCTGAAATTAACAGCAAGTTTCTCAGTCAGTGTCTGCTTCTAGGACTGCTAACACTCCATGGTTATAGTTACAGACAGAGCCTGGTGTGCAGAGCCAAGGGCACTGCTCAGCTCTGGGGAATATTTTGTGCTCTGGAAAGAGAAAAGGAGTAAAGAGGTCACACCTGCAAACCCTCTTTTAAGGAGGAGCAGACGAGATAAATGACTAGAATTGATCAGAGTATTCCATCCCTTACATGTCATAATCAGTATAAATCTGAGGGATCATGAGAGTCAAACCCCTTCTTCTGCCCTCTTCCTGTGGCCTTTTGCCTTCCCCTCTCCCTGTTTGCTTGGGCATCCTGGGAGGATTCCATCCATTCATTCACCTGTGGTCCTGATCCCTGCCAGCCTGAATCTGTGTGTTCCTGCCCCCAGCTCCTGACTGCTGCTGACTCCAGGATTCCAGCCTGGACTTTCCCAGGGCTGCCCTGCAGCCTCAGTGGTGATGTGAGACTTACTGGGGGAAGGGAGGAAGAAGGTGGTATCATTTTCCTGTATAGGGGAAGAAGGTGGTATCATTTTCCTGTATATTTGAATATATTTAGTAATTTTTTCCTTTTTATCATTTCATGCTCTGTAGTTTAGTTTCCAACCCATAAGTCTCTCTCCCTTTTCTCTCCTTTCTTTACCAGGGATTAATAGAGAGCATCTGTCATGTGATTTTATTGCTGGGCCAGTGTTTAACTGTGACACCTCCTTTAGAGTGAGCCAGGGTGCATACTGCATGCCCATGTGAAGCTTTAGATAACTCAGTGCAAGAGGAAAAGCTTCTACACCAGGAACAGATAACATTCAGTAACATCCACCAACTTCTAAACAACCCAAGCTTCAGAAACAAGACAATGAGGTGGTGAACTGCTGACTGCCAGGTTGCTACTCAGTCCCCAGAGGATGATTCTCCATCCCTAATGGGGTGCTGCATGATGTGTGCCTGTTTGCACAGTGATTTTATGTCAGAAGTAGAGAGAGAAGAACTCAGTCCTGAACACCCAAAACATGGGTGTTAGAATGGGAAAGGAAAGGAGGGCAGGAGTGAGAAAACTGGGGGGGACCTTGAAGGGAGAACAAAGGAATATTTGAGTTCCTACAGTATAAAACACAAATACAGAGACTGAATTCCAGATCCTTGAAAATTAAATTCAGTTCTTAAACCACAACACCAGATGGTTGACTAATGTAAATAAATGCAACTTGCTTGGCTTGAAGGGAACAGTACCAATGTGTACCAGCTGAGATCTTGGCAAATCCTCCTTCCGAGGTTTGATCAACACCCACATGTTCCCAGGTCACTGGACACAAAGTCAGGTTCATTCCCAACACACTGTGATTGCAAGTGGAGATACTTAGCATTTGTGGGGTAATGAGATCATTGCTCACCACAATAAATTTTCACTTCATTTTTCGTGCCAGAAAACTCTACACATTGGCATCACCAAATCCGTATCTTTGGCAGACTGAGGGTTTCCACAGAATCTTGCCTGCCAGATTCTTTCTGTGAACTACCACAAAAAGTGATGTACAAGGTAAGGCAGAGAGAATTTCTGACAATTATCTACATTAAAGAAATGCCGTTGATTTGAATCAATTTAAGAAGGAGAATATGATCTGCATCAACAGCCCTATAATTAGACATCTTCTCAATACATTGGTACCAGAGAGATCTAACCTTTGAGTCCCAGCTGTAAGTCTAACCTTGGCTTGGAATTACAATTTGTAGCAGAAAAGGAAGATTTCAGTCTCACACATTCATTTAGTCCTGGGATTGTGCTCTCAGAATGCAAATCAGGCTACTGGGGAGTGAATGGCATCTGTGCAACTGGTAGAAATGTACATGCAGCTGAAGAGATACCACTGACTTGTGTCAACTCAGCAAGGATTTATCATGAACAAGTAGCACATGAATCCTGAACTAAGACATGGGAAGAGTCATGTCCTACAGCTTTGTCATCCAGGTCTTACGTGCTCAGAGAAGACTAACAACTTCATTGAGGATGTGATGGATGGCAAAGCACTATCAGACTTGACTCTCTCTGATAGTTCCCACCAGCACATCCGATCATTCCCCAGAAAGAAATCACTCTGTACAATATATTTCTCTGGGGCTTATTTCTTTACCTTCAGGTTTGAAGACAGAGTGATTAGAAGGAGTGGAAAAACACGGCTCAATAACATAGCCCACTTCACTGGCACATCTGCATTTAAAAAAAAAAACTTGATTGACTTTTCTTTCCAGGGTACATGAGTTGGGAGATTGAATGCATGAAGAGAGAGCACAGAGAATGAAGGTGTGTCCCCCTAAACCAGGCAGAACTGCTAAAACAGCTAACACAGATTGCTAAAATGTATATAGAATAAAACCACTGCTGAATTATCATTTTCATTCAGACAAAAGGACAAGGTCTAATAGGAACCTGGTTTTCTGCTCCTCCTCAGAATATACTTCTTAGGAAAGGAACACTTCCTAAGCAGCTGTGTGATTTGCTGGGGTTTTTTGCTTGTTTGGTTTTAGTCTCAACAAAAGCAACAAGATACATCAAACATGCCCACCCTAGCTCTCACACAGACAAAAAAGAATTTAGAACAACCTCCACCTCTCTGGCTTTTCAATACTTCATTTCTTGTTCTGTTTTCAGGGACTTATTAAAACCAAATAACAAGTGTTCAAAGCAAAGAGCAAAGGCAAATTCACATCAATTTTTATGCTTTTTGAAAGTGTGAATTCAAAGGCTACATACTTTGAGCTTTCAGTGCTCCACAATTAACATCATGTAAGCTGCCATTATCAGGAATACGCTGGGAAACCCTCTGTTTTGCAGACATAAAATCTGCTTGAACTGAATTCCACCACAGAAATAAGAAAAAAAAAAATCACTAAACACCCCAATGTACTTCTCATCAGAGAACAAATAGAACAGGCAAACCTATATATATTATTCCTTAACCTCAATTTTTTCACCTCCTTGTCTCAGATTTTATAAAACCATCTGATATAATTTAGATCTCATTCCAATAAAACCTCTGTTCCTTTCCAATCTCTTATCCTCCTCTGTGCAAATAGACATTCTGCTGTGAGCTGCAGAAAGAGGCATTCTTGGTTACAAAGCTCAGCATGGGTCTCACACAACAGCTAGGAAAGCAAGGCTTCTGAAAAATAAATCTGGATAAAGGAAAGCAAACCACCAATTTGCTCCCTACCTTGAAGATTTTTTTTCTCAAAATATGTTTTATGTGTTTTTGAGAATATTCTCTTTTAAAGATCTCCAGCAGTCCTGTAACATGACAACTAGACCTGGCTTTCCAGAAATGGTCTAAATCAAATAACCTGGGTTTTTTTTATTATTTTTCTAGATTTTGATTATGATGTTATAATATCTGGTAAGTGTGGAAAGAGAATAATTGCATAGTCACTCAGATTACCTGCCTCAGAGATCGTCCTGCTAGTGATAGTATTCTAAATGGTTGTCAACAATAAACTTGAAGAAAAAGCTTAAAAAACAGAAGACATAAAGCAAGTCTTTGATCCAGGGATTCAGTAGTTTGGGGATATTCCTAAACCAAGGGCTTTATTGGTACACTGTCCTAATAATCACCAGAGAAATGTTTGCCACTCATCTGTTAATTTTTTTTTTTTTGGGTACATACTGGCAAAAGCATGCTTAGAAAGCCTTTTAAGACTTTATTAAAGATGCTATAATTAAAAACATTCAGTTGCTTTAATTATTGCTAGTCAAACTTACCTTTTACCTGCTAGCCAGCCCTGGGAACTGAGCTCAAGCCCCTCAGTGGTGGCTTCTTTCAGCCAAGGAAAAAAAGATGCAGCTGCAAGTTTAACCCCAGTTCTCCTGACTGACTTAACCCATTGCTCCAAGTTCTTCAGGAAAAAGTAAAATGGGCAGGCCAGCACTTCTCTACTGCCTTTTACAGCATTCTCAGCCCCTGTGTGGCACTTCCAGCCAAAGTAACCACTCATAGCTACTTGCACAGAAGAATGAGTTAAAGTTGACAGAAAGCCCTGGGACTATAGACCAATACACTTTCCTAAAAAGTCTTCACTGTTCTGCTGCTAGTGACATTTAAAATTAAAATACTTAATTATTATTAATTATATACTTCATAAAAATATATACTTAATTAAGTATAAGATTGTGTATGGCATCTGACAGGTGAAAAACACTGCACTGGGACTTAATATTTCCTCTCTAGGGACCATACCTCTTATGCTAAGGACTTCAGACTCCAAAACTCCTGAGCTCCAATGCAGCCTGCAGCCCGGTGAAGCTGCATTAAATATGTTCTTAAGTATCACTAACAAAGTTTTCAAGTGAGCTTTTTAAACTCAAGAGCACAAAATTAAAAATTAGTTTGCCAGGAGTTTCATTCCAAGCTTTGCTATATGATAGCACTTTCTCACCATTCTAAAAATGCTTTCTAGAAAATAAAAAAAAATTTCCACACTCATAATTAGGGTGCTCTTGATGAATTTTTGAGTAACCTGACCCAGCTTTGGTCCTGCTTTGGCAGGGGGGGTTGGACTCAATGATCTTTGGAGGGCCCTTCAAACCCCTGACATTGCATGAGTTTGACAGGTATTAGAGAACAAGCAAAAGAGAGAGATTCCTGTTCTTCACCAGAACTATGCAAGTACAAGTTAACCTTTTTGACTGAATCACAGTAGACATCACAAGGAAATCTGACCCCTTCCTGTATCCTCCTCCAAAATAAGCTCCTTGAGTTTATTTTGTACAGAAACATATAAAAAAAAAAACTTATACAACCAGGAAAGTATTCAAAACCCATAAATATTGCTTCCTTCCTTTTCCCTTCTGAAATTGCTCTCAGAAATGCATCTCTGACAGTGTTCTTTTAAAGAAAATAATAAAAAATATTTTCTCCTTTCTGTTTTTCTTTGATACAGCCAACTAAAAGGAACAGATGTTAACATACTTCAGCTAAAACTGATGCAAGCCCTAGAAATTTAGGACAGATATCACAATAGTGCAAATAACTCCAAAATGGGTAAGTGAACCCAGGAATGTACAATAGTACAAAAATTCTATAGGACAATGCAGTTGGCAATGGGCCTATTTGACCCCTGTGTATGTTTGAAAAGTATTTTTGTACTATATATACATATTTGGTAGCTTTTAATAAAGCTCCTCAAGTAATTTTCACTTCCGTGCTAAGGATTGATATAGCAAATGCCCCCTCTCCAGGCAGTCTGGGGACAAATGCCACCCTCACATCAATCCAAACCTACAATATTATCAATCTAAACCTACCTTATTATCTCAAAGCATGGCATCAGCTTTTAGTTCTGAATAGGAAAATGTTGGCAGATCTATAAATGAGAAGCTTTGCCCTGTGACACCTTATTTGTTACAGTCTTCATAGTGCAATTCTATTTCTTTGGCAATGACTGTAAATCTCACCTGTAAATCAACAGGTTCAGTGTTCAAACAAAGACTGTCCCAGTCACCCAGTAACTGTGCAACCAACACAACCAGAGATCTGCAAGCTAAGTGGGTTCTTTGGTTCTTTTGTGACCTGCTCTCAAATCACTGGTGGTAATAAAAGGTCCTGCAATATCAAATTAGGGCCTCAAAACACAGCTATTTTAGCAGCTGTGCTTTATAAGTCCTCATGTTGCTGCTGGCTGTCAAGAACATCAGCAGTTTAGTTAAATATTAGGTTCTTGGTATACAACAATAGCACATAGACTACCATGGTTCAGTAGCAAAAGCATAAAAGCATAAAACAACCATAGTTTTGCCACTTAACACAGCAGAACTGAAGTGATTAACTACATGGAACAGAATCATTCTATAGGTAGATGTCATCTATTAAAAGAAAAAAATAATCTGTTGATTCTAAAACATTCAGGCAAGAGACTGGAGAAAATTCCCTAAGGGAGACAGCTCTGAATATAAATTAATCTCCTCAAAAGCTAAATTTCTGATATACTGCAGATACCTAGAGTGCATGTTATAGTGATTTTGTGAAAGTCATCCATGAGAGATTTTTATTCAGAAGAAGAAGAAAAAAAAAAAAAGAGGGATTTTGTCATCTAAATGAGGTCAGAATATAACACAGTAACAAAATGTCCCACATAGACTATCACATACAATGTAGCTCCTTAAGAAGGTAGTTTAAAAAAGGCTGATTTCAGCAGTATTGTTTTTGTAACTGAACAGAAAAAAAGGAAAGATTCAAGCAGGAAAGCTCAAAGGTCTATCTAGAAAGAACAACAACAACAAAATCCTCTCATTTTTTTTTCTAAATGATAGCATTTGAAGGTCCACATAATAAGAATGAAGCCTGGCTGTCTGTTACAAGCTGCTTCTAAGCGCTGCCAAACAAGAAATGGCTTTTCTCTACCAATTCTGCAGTGAAAAGGTTGAAAACAACTTGGAATAGCTGCAGCTCAACTTGCCTCTAAGGGTTCTTTATGTACTGGGTATTGAGAAGTCATTTACAGGTTTCTAGATTTTCTTTATGCAGGAAAAGATCTAAGCTCAGCAATGCTCTAAACTCTACAAAGATGCACACAATTTGAATATTTGATCAAACCCTTCCCAGGTGGGCAAAATGAGTGCTGATGTACCACTACTTAGAAAAGAAACATCAGGCCACTATTAAAGAGTATTTTCTCAACCTGAACCAATAAACCAAAATCTTTTTTAAGAAGGAGATGCATGATCTAGACATGAAACTGGAGGCATAAACCCTTTCACCTCTAAGTCATCAGTTCAAATCTCTTTCTCTTGGGCTGTGAAAAAGCTGGTGCTATCCAGTGTCCTTTTGGGGGCCCACATGGAAAGAATTCCCAGTCTGAGCCAGGGGATTGCTGCCCAGGTCAGTAGATAATGTCAGCAAAGGTCCAAGTATGGGGTGAAAAAGAAGAGTGGACTCAAACAATCAGTTTACCAGGATGCCTGTGTATTGGTGAAGAAATTGAAACAAAATCTATGCATGATCTGTAGATTATTAAAATAATCTAATTCTCCACAATTATCCCAATTACCTTTTTCTGTGCTCTGTGTCCATTACACAATGAATAACACAAAGAGAGACAGCAGGTGCCTGCAATTGCAGAAACATTTCTGAAAATGCCACGGGTTCTGTTTCCATACTACTGTCTCTCATAATGGCTTAGAAAATAGAAGTTAAACAAAAATGAGATCACTGTTCAGTTTTCCTTTACTTCACAGATGTTACCAGACAAGGTAGGTGAGTTGGATACACTACATGGAAAAAAAAAACAAAACAAAAACTCTTATAAAGGCAGATGCAGAGGAAGTTAGCAACTGCTCTTTGCCTCTCCCCTGTTACCACAGGGTGTCTTTACTGTTTTAAAAGGTAGACAACAAAGAAGGTGGTGGAAGATGCTTTGATTCTGGAAATGACAGCAGAGGCAGGAGCTGGTTAAAGATTTTGAAAATAGTTCATAGCTTCGTGGTGATTTTTACCTGCTATTGGTATCAAGAGATTTACCTTTTATTTGTGTTACCTCTCTACTTATCACCTTTCTTTCCTATTCTATATTGCAGATGCTTCATTTGTTGATACATGTTGTCAGATGGTATTTAATTGCAGTGGATGTGGGTTTAGCTGTTTGAATGATCTGGTAACATTCAAGGAAGTTTACTGACAGAAAATAATTAGAATTATTTAACTATCTCATCTGTAATACATAACCCTTCTGTGTTGAAATGGCTTCCTTCAGCAGCCCAACGGTGTGACCAGTTCTACATTTTAGCTTCACTAAAAAGCTCTGTAAAGGATTGCTAACTGAAGCCAATTCTCTAAGGTGCTAAATGTGACTTAAGTCCTGATCCAACACAAGAATTAATCACTGACCTTATACAAACTTACTCTGCTGGTTCTAACACATTTTCAAGGTTTTGAGCCTATGTGTTGTCAGATGGAGCACCCAGACAGGATTTTAGTTAATTTGAAAGCAACGCAATCCTTCTGCCTTGCCAGGCTGAGCTCAGGTTTGTACCTGTGACTAATGCAGCAGTGCATATAGGTCTAGCATCAGAGAATATGGAACTACAGTTTCCAGCTCCTAAATGAATAGGTAAGAGATTGTAGACATCCATAAAATCTTGGGCTGGCCCTCTGAATTTGAGATGCTTCTAAGGAGGCTTGAAAGTACATGGTAAGATCCATGAATTTCAAGGAAGCCCACTGAGTTAAATGTCTTTCACTTTGATACAGGGTCTCCTACAAGACAGAGAGGCTGAAATCTCTGAAAACAATTTATTATGTCAATCCAGAACAGTAATTATAAAACACAGAACTTGTCAGAGTTGCTTTTTCAGGTGTACATCCATAATTCAGCTCTAACAGCACAGAAATACTATCCCCCTAAGCTGATTTTGCAGATGTAGATGTACATAACATGCCTGAATCTTGCATGTGTGTGTTCAGATAGAAACCCCCATGACACCTAATCTCATGTCCTTATGTTTTCCAGATTACTCATACAATAAAAGATAGATTGAAGCACTTGAAAAACAAAAACCAGGCCCATCACTACACTAGCTAAACACAGGGCAGGCATGGAGGACTCTTCTTGCAGTCCCTCCTCTGAATCCAGACTTCCCTACGTAGTTGCAGACCCATTTGATTTATCTCTTTCTGCATCCTATTGCACTGTATGTCATGCCTATGTATAAAACACACACATACATTGAAATTTATATAAATCATTTTTATAGAGAGAAATCTCCCCAAAGGCAGCATCCTGTAGACTCTAAATCAATTTATTCTAATCTAATCTTCATCTGTAATGGTTTTCTTGGCTGCAGCCATCAAGGAAACATCTTGGCAGGTGGAAAAGAATGAAAACATGTAACATTTGTTTCTAATGGTTCCTATGCAGCATGTAGTTTTGACTTTCCCATACAGAAATACCTGCAAAACCCATGAAATATGTCTGGGCTTGGAACTGACCTCTGCTGTAAACTTAGCTATGCACAGCTGAGAACTCTTTGAAATAGAAACACAGAGAGGTCAGGAACTCCTCAAAATAACCTTTAAAAATCATTTAAGCAAAGTCACAAAGTGAACTTTTCTACCAAAAGACAAAGTTCAAGTGGAATCTTTCCATATAACCACTAACCAAATGGAAAGCCTTTACTATATTCTAAGACTTTTTCTTTTATCCTCAGAACACAGGTTTCAAGTCATCCAAAGTGTGGTTTTCTATTAAGAATTACTTAGACCACAAACCTCTAGGAATCTCCCAGCATTGTCAGATTTCCCCTCCTGTTGCCAGACTCAGTGCCTTACCAATTGCCAGGGAGTACAGTGTCTTTCTCATAGAAACAAATTATTTTCTTGATGGAATAGCATGATTTGCACCTGCAGAGTCTCAGCCTGGCAAGCAACCAAGTGGGTAGCCTACAGGACAGACCTCTGGAAAGGTAGGAATCCTGTCAGGTTGGATATCAGCTAGCAGGAGGCTGGCTGGAAACCAAGAAACCAGGAGAGGATGGTCCATGTATCTCCTAACCTGGCTTCTGTCAGTCACAGAAAATTCCTGTTCTGTGGCATCAGCACTGAATAAAGAACAAAAGTGTATTAGTTCTACCCACAACTTCCCTAGATGCCTTCACCCTCAGAAAGGAAATGAGCTCAAGGTTAAGATGATGTTTCTTGCAGATGTTGCACTGCGAAAAATAACTGAAAACAGAGCAAGAAGAAATCCCCAGCAGTTCTCTGGTTGTGTATAACACCATACTGGTCAAGATTGCTCTAGGGCTTCTTCTTTGAAAGGCCACAGCTATAATTCACATTTGTTCACACACCTCACAAGATTGCAGAGCTGAGTTACCTACAGTGTTAAGCACTTATTCTTTTGACCACTAAAACCATAAGAAGTCAGTCTGATTATGATTTATTAGCTGAAAGGGTGTTAGGTGGTCAGAGATTAGTCCTCTCAAGAGTCACTGCAGAACCCAAGCAACACTGGGTCTGGCACAGAATGGTTCTGTTTCCAACCTCTGCTGAGGGACAGGTGAACTGGGACAGACACAACCTCTGCTTGGTGCTTGAAGTGGTACTTTGCAGAGCCACAGGCAGCTTTCTGTCAGAGGATCAGATCACACCAAGGAGGAAAGTGTATGTGATCATGAGAAAAAGGTTTCATCTCATCTTTTTCTTTACTTTGCACCTGGCCCAGCTTGATTTTTTGCCAAGTTGATCTGACTGCTGAAGCTGGCAGTAGAAGAGAAACTGCTTATGTTTTCAGTGAGCTTGCTGGTTGGCTGCTTCACTCAATTTAGCCTGGCATAACACCTTCTGACATGAAGAAGTGGCTATTGAACATAGAATTTTCTATCACATTCTTTACGTGAATATTGTCAGGTCAAATCTGTCTCAAAATTAAACCCTGAACAAACATGAAAATGCATGGAAAAAGCAGAAAAATACTAAATCCATATGGTATGGTTCAGTTTTCATTTTTGAAACTGCTCTTAAGAAACATAGAAGTTAGAAGACACCTATTCAGTGCATCCTAAAACCTCTCTCTCTCAAAAAGGCACTAATCTTACATATTTCACTCAGTCACTGCAAACACGTTTGAATTTAACCTGTAAAGATAATCAACAAATTATCAAAAAACCTAAAAAAGTTTAAAAAAGCAAACAGAGCAGCTTTTCTAGGCTGCCTCCCCATCCCCAAACTGAGTCAATAAGAAATACGTGCCAAGAGATTGTGCTTCATTTATATGAAGAAATCAAATTTATCATCAACCATTGTGATGAAGATTGCATTATAAAATACTGGTCCAACCATTCCCCAGCCCTCCAAAATTACAAATTCATGCCTCCTGAAATAAAATGCCTTTTTTTCCTAGAATATTAAATAAGAAAACAAAATTGGAAGAGCTCCATAACCGGCATTAAAAATTCATTCCTAAACAGACAAAGATTTTGTTTGCACTGATGGTTACAGTCACTGAAATTAGGCTAAAAAAATTTTTAAAAAAATTATTAAGGAGTAGATGACAAAACCACCACCTTTCCAGAAGAGTTCTGCAATAGAAGAACAGCCATACAAGCTGTTGTACAGAACACATAGCATCCTGAAATACAGACTGCTTTCTTATACATATTGCATTTCAGCAATAGTGTGATAAGAATCCAAAACAAAACAATAATGGAAAACAATAACTATTATTCAACAGCTATTGGTTATGATTCATAGATTTCAGCAAGATAATTTTAAGGAGAGTGTTTAAGTTAAACGAAATAGGTGAAGCAGGAATTAAAGTGAACCTTACTAGTTCACTTTGTTTTCTATGAAATTTGTAAGCTCTCTGAAAAAAATAAAAGAAAAAATATATAGTGCTAGGATAAACTATTAAGAAATCTATAAAAATTTCAATATTTGAAAGCCAAGATTTTGTACTGGAGATCTTTTGAAATCTCTGAAAACTTTTTTCTCCTGAAAACATAATCACATTTTAACACTGTAGGCAAGACACCTTCATTAGAGCTAGTTTTCTTTTCTGATGCTCAAACAGCTCAGTGGGACCTTTGGACAAAGAATGTCACCTTCCCATACCTCAATCTACTTTTACATAGAAGAGAAAAAATATTATAACCCACTTTGATAAGGTCATACCCTTTCATTATTATTTTAAAAACTCAACCTGCCAAGCAACCACTTCCTCACCCTCTCTGGACTTTTTTCACTGCCTCTGGCAATAGACATCATTCAGTCCAGCTTACTGTGTGATTTTCAAATCTCAGAACCTGAAGTTCCACAGTGTTACAGAAGAGAACATTTTACATCTCTGGAGAGGAGCAAAACATTCACCCATAGCATTAAAAACAAACAAACAAACAAAAAACTACTAGCCATTAATCACATAATATAATATTGGGTTTGGACTCCTTAAAATCCTTTTGGATTTCTGTTTCCCCTTCCCACAATACAATCTGCTCATTTCAGATTTACTGTAAGAAAACCCAACTGTATTTCAATATAAGGAAACAGGAAATAATCCCAAATTTACTACTACTACCTAACTGCTACCTATTTGTAAAGTATCTTCTATTTCAACTGAAGTATTGAATGAAGTATTGAAAAAAGCTGTAGTTGTAGACATACCATTGACTACTACATACTACTACTTAGCAATTTAATTTTAGAGCCACTGTTTGTAAGTTTATCATGCTTAAATGTTCTTCATTCTTAAGCATTACCACTGATATATGGCAGTAAGGGTTCTTAAACAGTAGAATTTACAGGTTTTTTTCCCCTCAAGATGACTATTAGCTCTTAGATAATGTGAAGAATTTAAAAACATCTTCAGGATCTCATTTCTTATTATTCCCTGACTCTAGGGAGGTTCTAAGAATTATTAAATATTTTAGCATCCCAGTGACCTCCAAACTGCCTATAGTACACCCATTTCAGATCATAAGGCTGGTGAACAATAATATCTTTCAACTTCATTGCCAAGCCACAAACCATCAAATGCTGTCTTTGTACAGCAAAGACATCCAGTTCATCTGCTGCTGATCACTCCTAAGCACACTAGATATTTGGAAAAGTACTCAATGTTTCAGGCTCTTAAGAAAAATCTCTACTTATATTTGACAAGTAACACGAAGTGAAAAATGTCTAAGTCTGCTGCTTCCTAAAAGTATTGAGTGCAATGTAAGAGGCTGTTTGTCTGCAGTCTCACTGAAGGCTGGAACACACTATATTAAATAAGAAGGATGGATAATATTGCATTAGACAAAGAGCCCCTGCATGACTGCATCCTCAGCACTATGACAAAAAAGCAATAAGCAATTTCTGTCCTTTTAATTGCTCTAAACTACTTTTTTTTTTTTTCTTCTAATGTACTTCTAATAAAAATAAGAACAAAATTTCAGCATTTCACCTTTCCCTGATACGCCAGTGCCAGTGAGAATGTCCTAAACCACACCCCTTTGGAACTGAGCTAACATCATCTCCAAGTAAGAAAGCAGCAGATGGGGTTAGAGATAGCCTCTTCATTTTGCTAGTAATTCATTTCATAGCAAACTGGCTCTACTCACAAGTCCATGAACATCACATACATTTACACTCCTGTTTCATGCTGCAGTACATCAACCTGACACTGCCTCTCAGGGGGAACAGTCTCTATGCAGTCCAAATGGCTTTTCAGATGAAAAATAAGGGCAATAGCCTTTTATCTTGGGAGACTTGGGTTCAATTCCTTGATTAGGTCACAAGTTAAAATCAGTTTGGTGCTCTTGTCCTTCCTCACTTTTGTGCACCTCACACAGCTGCTACTTCTCCAGCAGTCCCCACTCAAAGGGAGGATGCCCAGGGCAAGGAAGGAGGGTAACATCAGGCAGAGGCTCAGGTAGGATGACATCAATACAGATGGGAAAAGGGAATGTGAAAGGGGAGAAGAAAAAAAAAGGAAGAAGTCAAAGTTTGGGGGTTTGGGTTGTGGATTATTTTTGTTGGTTTGGTTTTGGGTTGGGCTGTTTTGTTTTTTGTTTTGTTTTGGGTTTTTTTTGGGTGGGGGGTAGCAATATTAAAACCCAGTTTCATTCTAACATCCCAACTATTATTTTTTTTTTAGAAAAAGTGTCACCTTATGTGCCTGGGTTACCTACAGACAACATACAACATCAGCAGCTTGTAACTGGCTACTCGCAGAACAAAGGGAATGAGGAAAATAATATCTTAAACAACCCTGTGATCATGATTAAAAAACTCTCCTTTTTCAGACCTATGTATTGAACCCCTCAACATTCAGAACTACCTGACAAAGAGTTGCCACCTGTCAGGAGCAAAACTTGATGTGTTGGTTGTAGGATTACACTCGTGCAACAGAAAAATGGGTTTGGACTCTTTACCTCAGGCTCTCCTGGGTTCAAGCTTTGAAGACATTCCCTCAGCTGGAAGGATGAAGGATGGACCATCCAGAATCTTGTTATTCCTGCTCAGGGTTGTCAACCCACACTAATGAAAGACTTGTTGTGCTTTGCAGAACACAGCAGTACCTTGGTGCCATCTGCATAGAGCACAGTTGTAGCACCATCCACATTATAAAGCTCTCACTGAAGTACATTATTTTATTATGCCAGATTGATAAAAGGGAATTGTCAGAAACTCTGCTGTATGCTCAAGTGCATGTTAATTCTTAGCTTATCCTACTTCCTGCTGTACAAAACCTATCTTGCTGTACATATGGTTATAGAAAAAATTACATTCAATTATGAGTGAAGTGTGTTTACATCCAGATCCACCTAAGATATTTAACAGTATCCCCAAAGCAAATGATTTGACTGCAATATAAATTGTAATGTGTTTATTCACAACCATATTCCTGGGAGACAAAGCAGTGTTTTTGATCCCTAATTTAGAAATAAAAATTAAAGTGCAAAGAAGAATAACGTGCTCTAACCTGCAGAATAGCAGTTCTGAAACAAAGCAGAAATTTGAACCAGGCAAATCCCAGCCTAGCCTCAATTTTTGATGTTTCTGAGCTAAGGTCCTACTACACACTATTAAATATCAATTTCTCAAATTTTACATGATAAACAAAAAAGAATACATTAATGAGTGAATTCTGTGATTGAAAATGGAAAATCAAAAGCATGCCCCCCCAAAAAAACCTAAAAATCTGATATCTAGCATCAAGAAAAAGACAATTTCCAAAGAAATCATCTACAAATCCTTATGTTTTCTTTGTTCTATACATGATTTGGGGAAAGAGCATGGCAAGAATATGGCATAGATAAGATTCTTCCCCAAAATTGTTACTTCAGCAACTGGATTTTATTTCACTTACACTCCCACTTGACTTCTACAAGCTGATATACAGTTTCCTGTATGGAATCTACAATAGGAATGCATGTCTGACATATTTGCACTTGACTTTACTAGTGCTGCTGTAACCAACCAGCTGGTGACTGGATGCTTAACTTTTCATTGTAGGTTTGTGCAGACCTCTAACAAAAACATTGATTTTTTTAATATGCAATCTGCAATTAATTACATGAACCAGTGGATATGCTACTTACACTAATTAAATTTCAATAGGCACTGTTTTGCAATATCTGGATAGTTAACACACAACACGTTTTCCTAAATAAGGCACTTCATTAAGGAGTATTGCTCAGATCATTGAAGTGTTTCATCTAGACTACTGGATGCAACTGGGAGCAAAAGGAATCTCAGGTGTTTATGGGAATACCTGGGAGTTTGCAGCAAATTATTTCATGTACTGTGGCTTACAACAGACTTAGGAATCAACAGAGTCACCTGTCATGATCTCTTGTAAGACCATGTTAAAATTTTCTGAAAGTCTCTTCTGATCCTCCTTTCAGTCTACACTCTCTCCTTTTGATGTGTCATTTTTCTCTATTAAGAACATTTAAGGTCTAATTTCCAAAAAGTGTTCAAGGTGCTTGTGATGCAGACAGGCAGCTTCTGTTATTTTTCAAAATCACTTAGACAGGTCAGACAGCTAAAATCTCACTAAAATTAATGTGAATCAGGCCTTTGACTTAGGCACTTTAAAAAATTTAGCCAACGTTTATTTGCATTTTCAGGCTTCTACTCATCTTTGAACATCTGGGTGATAAGTTTTCATTTATTCAGGCTGGTTCCCAGTGCATGACTTTCTATCATCTCACTTAAAGACCATAGCTCATTAAGAAAGTCACAGATTTTTCCTGCAGACATGTTAAGAGCACTTAAAAGTGCAACAGATGACAAGTTTTTTCTTCTATAATTTGATTTTTTTTTTCTTCTAAATAGGTAAAGAGAGTGTGGGCCCATGAATAATGGAAAAGGACTGGCTTATCACAAAAAGTGAAATTTAAAAGTTGGAAAAATTTAAAACACTCTGTCTGTCTTGATCATATTTTACTCATCTTAAAAAAAATGCATTTTCCATCATTACATGGAGAAAGTTTTGACTATTTGAATATTTGTCCCACCAGATATCTGGTTTATAGGTCTTTTTCATTGAATGATAAATTGGTGTTACAAAATACAAGGAAGATCGAAATATATCTGTTTCACCCATGACATTTATTCATAGTCATATTTTTTAAACTAGAAAATATTTTATCCTGTTTAGTTTAATTGATACCCTACAGAAAAGGGATTTCCCAGAGCAGGTCACTACATTCTAGTAGGTCCATGACTCCAGCTTAATAACTTCTGAATCCACTAGCACATTTCCACCGTATCTGACCTAAAACAGGTGAGATCTCAAGCAGAACTTCCTAGAAGTCCCTTGGAAATTGACAGCTGAAACACAGGAGAGACAGCCTAAAAATTATCATTAACAGAAAGAGCACAGGTAAGCTTTACAATTATCTGGGTTTCCTTTCCATCTGCAGACATGGATCAGCTCCTCAGTCCACAGCCAGTGGAGGACTGAGAGGGTTTGAGGGCACTGGTGAGGGCAGCTCTCTGGAGACACTCTGGGGGATGGAGGTAATGTGATGCAGCCAAGGTGGGAGAAAAACAAACAAAAAAAAAAAAGCAAAGACTTTGGAAAACAGGCTTCTATAGTGTGACCGACCATCACCAAAACCAATTTTTCATCAACTGATTCAAAAATTCCTTAAGAAACTATTTCTGAATCAGAGATATTTTTTTGAGTCTGTGACAACTTTGATTTTTTTAATTTCACTTTCAATCAAAAATACCTTCAAACATTTTTTAAATACCCAAGAGACTTATCTGGGATTTATTTGCCAAAATGTTCCTTTGCCTTTTTTCAAAAGAATTATTTTTCCACTATACAGTTCTTTTCATTAGGGAGAATAAAATGAAAGAATTGGCTGCCTCTGATGAGTCATAATTGTACATTTTGTGGCTTCAATGACAGAATTTTTGTCTTTTGTAACAGGCATTAATTTATCAAAGCAACACAAGTCTAAAGCTGTCTTGCTACATACGTATGGTGCAGTTTATCTCAAGGTACAAATCTGATCATTTCCCACCTTATGTTTACATAAAGGGAACAGCAAAGTCCAAATGTAAGATGTTATATAATGTAAAATAATAATCACTCTAATAAGTGGGTGCTGAAGTTGATTACTGGCTTAAAGCTTACAGAATAAATGTACTAGGAGAAAGCTAGAAGCTAGGAAAGATAGGTAAAATACATCAAATTTAATCAGGCAAATGTATCCCTCCAGGCTACTTTACCTGACCTAAGCTTTCCACTGGGAAACCAGAGTGCAGAATACTATTTCTGCAACTTAATTTCAGGTGCAACAAAGTCCCATTATAAAAGAAGCATGGAAGCTATTTCTCACCCTGTGATTTGCATGGCTAGAGAGGCAAAAGGCAGGCACACTGTCCACTCCAAATCTATAGTAAAATAACTTATTTCAGACTGCACAAAAGCCTCTAATTCAGTTTCCCCACAGCTGTACAGTGGCTCTCAAGAACCATCTTTAATTGAGTCGTATCTCTGACAGGAGCAGGGAAAAACTGGCTGAAGAATTATGTATTCTAGGTTTCCACAGGAAATGTTGAGTATGCTTGAGCCAAGCAACTACTTGAACACAAGTTTCTATATGATTTCTAAAAGTGCTGATTTAAACTAAAATGAGATCATCTTTCTTTCCCCAAGAAATGATGCTACAAGGTGGCTGACTGCAAAAGAAATAATGGGCAATTATTATGTCCCTTGGAGGGATTTCTGCCAATGGTATCTGGGGGCCTAAAGAAAAAAAAAAGCATTAGAGTGGTTTTGTTTCCAGACAGAGGAAGGTGACACTCCCTCCCACCCAAGTGAACCAAAACCTTACAACCTCAGCTCTGAACTCACATGTCTGTAGGCAATGGAAAAATGCTATATGGACATCTGAAGTGAAAAAGACAGTTAATAAACCAGCATTATCTGGCTGATATCTTTTTTCAAGCTATTCATGTGAGTGTGACCAAAATAGGTCATAAAATGTCTTATGTACATCAGTATGAATATACTGATATGAATAGTATATGAATATAGAATTAGCATGAATATACTAATATATTAGTATAAATATAAGCTTATCGAAGAAATAGGTGACTCAATTACACTGAGGATGGGAGAGAAACAAGTTTTCCTAGAGGTCCATATTAACTTCCCCCTTCCTCCCTTTTTCCAGGTCAGCTGGGCAGTCTAGGTAAAAAGGAATCATCCTCTGTGCAGGTGCAGCATCAAGCCTTACCCAGCATGACAAAATATTTCAAGTAAAACAAACTGGGACCACTAGGCCTGTTAATTTTAACTCATTATTGAATACTCTGACAGGAAATACATTAAAAAACCTTAGCTCTTAATTAAAAAGGTCTTTGATGTGGGTCTTATATTAAGTTTTCATTTAATTTTGTCTAAGCACAGTCAGCACTTCAGTAAGGAAAGGAATGGCACAGTAAATAAATATGAAATATGACTCGACAGAAAGTGTAAACAGCCTTTGATACTTTAAGTATCTTGACAAAAGTAATAATGCATCATTTAATCTACTAATTCCAAAATCTCTAAGAGCTCCTTAAAATGGAATAATGTAATATTATGAGTCAGTGATACATCATCCTCCCAGCAGCCCTGGGTTTGGCAAACAATATGTTAAACACGCTTTTCAAAGACCTTTAAAACTCAATTTTTCAGTTCCCCTTTCCCTTTGCCCCCACTCATACTCAATGTATAAGAGATCACACACACAAAAATCCTATTTGACTACATCAACGTTCTTTCCCTCTCTCATCCCCAAATCCAGGTTTTACTAAAGGGAACACATTGCTCGTGCAACCTCACATTCAGCTCTTGGCATAAATAATTTAGCCACAAGCTGCTTGGTTGGCTGTGCTTACAGAACTGAAAGCCATCCCACCAAGTTTGTTATGGATGGGAACTCCAGAGGGGGGGAGGATGGAGCAGATTGAGCTTGCAGCAACACTGCCCAAGAAGCTCCATCCTTACCTTTCTTTATAGAGCCTCTGTGGATCTAATGCAGAGAAGTGACAGCACCTCATCAGTGTAATTTCCACAGCTTTCTGCGTGCTGCTATGTCTGAGTTTCTGCCATGAAAGATCATTTTATTTCCCTGAGGATCAGAGCTCAAAAGGTTTTTGAAGACAAGTCTGAACGTGCTTTGTTTGGATGTAATTTAGCACTCACATGAGCATTAACTTCTTTCTGCACAGCACCATATCCAGTGTAATTGCTTCTGCTGCATCCTACCAACTAACTGTGCAGTCAGAGACTTTCATAATAACTGTAACTAAGCCAGAACAGTTTCCCAACAGACTAATTATTATTTTGTCTATATCATCCTTGTACTACAGAGAACAGGGCTGAATGTTTTCCTTTTAAATAAAAGTTTTGCACAGAACTGAAAGGTTCTTCTTGCTGTTCTGCATGTGGAAATGTTCCAGTAATTAGGTGCTGCTTTTTGTATTTCTATATTGTATATTCTGAGAAGGTATTTGACTTCCATTCATAGAGAAGTTTCTCAGGACAAATTTTCTATAACGACCCCAATTCTCGTAAGAATAAAATAGGGAAAGGCACAAACCCTGAGCAATGTATCATTCAGCCATCACTTATCAATGTATGCAAGCAGTTGTATGTGTTCATTTGCAGATAATTATGGGTATAGAAAAAACTGTCCCAGAAAATTTCTGCATAAAACCCTGTACAAACCACTACAAGCAGTATACAGGCTAAATAACAAAAGACATCCAGAACCTCAAAGAGGAACTGGGAAAGGATGTTCAGTGAAATGAAAAGTGTTGGCTGTAAGTTGATGCCCACCATAAAACAACTTGTACAGCTGAAAACCATCATGGTATCATCTGTCTAGCAGGGACACACAAATTATACTCCCTTTCCCAGAGGATGTGACAAGCTTGAATTCCTCCAAAAAACAGCACTAAGCCCAACTCATAAGAAGTAATCCATCAATATTAGGTTGTCACTTCTGGAGCCCACAGTAATCTGCTTTCTAAACTTCCAGTAGTCAGACATGGGGCTTTGATTTACAAGTACTTAATTTTGATCTTGAAAACTTTGATGATGAATCTAATGGTATTTTGATATTCTTCTATTTAACAAGTGTGAATCCAGGAAACACAGAGGCTGACAGCTTATTAAGTAAGCAGAATTTAGCAAAGGCAAGTTGCATTCCCTGTTGAGACTGCTGAAGATTCTAAACTCAATATGAGGTTTTGGTGAAAAATTAATTTGGCACTTATTTACTACCATCTGTTCTAGATATTCCAAGTGGGTAGGAACAGCTTATTACTGACACGTGAAGGATTAGAAGCAGTAGAAGTAACCAGTATGGAAGATGATTCTTGTCTCCAGGAAAGACAATCTGTCTCCAACACACCATATCCAGTGTTTCTGCCCTCCTGAAACACTTCAACCATGAATTAAATACAGGATATGTTTGTTAAACACCATAGCAACTGAATTGTACTGTTTCAAGTACAATCCTAATACTGTTTTGCACTGACATAATAGCAAAATATTTTTAAAGCAATGAACTAGGAATGAAGGAAAGTGTAGAGGAAGCACACTCACCAGACTATTGAAAATAATCCACATTCTGAGTCCATTTTACTATCATGCTCCATATTGTAATTATTGCTGAGGTTAACAGAATTTAGGAAAAGCTAAGTGCAGAATTCATTCTGGTGCTGCCTTCTTCAAATGATGACTCAACACCTAACTCCACCATAAATATTAAACACAGGGTCACCCAGAAATTCCACAGGAACACTGTGTTTCTAAACATACCAGTACCCAGCAATGCCAACACATTTAGGCACCAACAAGGCATTCTCAATGCTGCTCTGATTTGGTACCATCCAAAAGAATCTCACCCAGCCCAGCCCTATCCCGCACATCATACACAGGATCTTCACTCCAGCAAGGGCAGAGGAGGAAAAAAGGGCTGAACACAGTCTTGTCCTCCCAGGTTCTCCTCCAATAACCTCCAGGTTTCTCCTCCAATATTTCATGCACACACTTTTCCTTCCCACGAAAATAAGGGATCACTGTTACTTGTTATCTAACCCTGGGAGCTAACAGACAAGGGGATGCAGTCTGGGTACTGATTACTGCTGTGATGGGCTCAGGGAACTGGCTGACTGGGAACAGACAAAGGAGACAAGACCCTGAGAGAGATTTCTCTCAAAAAAGACTTTCGCTGCCCTTCCTCTAAAACATTACATAGGATTACAAGTGGCACAACCTGTATCATCAAAGATTTAACTGCTGAAGCCTTATCATCTCCCTCACTGTCACCAGTTTTCATGTACAGTAGAGACATCCCACATAATTAAATATATAAAAACCATACATTTTTAAAAAAGGGAAGTTTTACAATTTCAGAAGACAAATTAAAGACTACATCCGAGACTACCTGGTGGGAACTATTTGGAGAGAGCTCTTGATGGGCTAAAACTTGCAGGTAAGTGAGGTTTTGGAAAGTGGTTTGATTTAGTGCCTAGAAAAGGACAATGACCTCCAACCAATGAGCACGTGGACAGATTTCATACTTGTGGTTGGGTCTGCTTGTCAAGAAGATCCTGCTCTGAGACAGTCACAAATTAAAGAGCCAGGGTTTGTTTAGAGAGCTCTCTTCTCTATGAGAGGTAACAGTTTCCACTTCTTATGTGTTCACCCTTCCAGTGATCAGTATCAAATGTCAGAGAATACTTTGCAGGGGTTGTAAACAGGCCACAAGCCCATGGATTCACAGAGGAATGTGGCACAGGGGTTAACATAGAGTATCTGTCATTCATTAAACTGCCAGCCCTGTGCTAAACTGTGACAATCTGCTAACAAACTCTGGGGCAACTTCTCAGCACATATTTAACAAGCTAAAGGTAACCCAATATCCCATAAACCTAACAGCAACAGCCATAAGTGCTGCATCTTGTAAGGGTGGCTTATAGACCACAAAAGTTAATCAAAACTTCCTTGACTGTCGGAATTAGGGGGGGAAATTGCAGTGGGAATATTATGATCTTGATGATATGGGAAAGGCACTTCCCAAAGTTCCTTTGCATTGGATCTTACTATCCTACTACCTTTCAGACATTTGTTAGCTTGTTGTGTTTTTTTTTCTACTTCATTGTGCCTCATCCACATCTCTAAAAAACATTTCTTCAAGGAGAAAAAAGGAATCACTTAATGTGTCACCACTATCTGAAGGTTTCAGTAAAAGGCCTCTAAAATGACATAATCAATAGAGGAGTTTCCAGTCTAATAAAATTTGTCTGCTACATTTCATCTAATTTGACTCATGCTACACACAGCATGCTGATTGATATATTGGATGTTTTCATTCCTCCAACAGAAGGCTGTGGCTGTTCCAGGACTCCTTTTGTCCTTCAGGTTTACAAAAAGTTCAAAATACATCTCATAGGTCTTGTTCATTACTTTCAGCAATTTAGGAATTGGCCAGTTTGAACTGTTAGCACAGAGTCAGTGCAAATATTACAGCTTAGCTATATCTTAAAAGTTGAAGTTCCACTGTCACATACCTTTTCTTCACATAGAAGTAGTTCTGTTTATTCCTAACTCAGCATCTGAGCTATTGATCAGGTTGGTTTAGGTCATCCCACCCTGCCTCAATCCTTACATTGTTTTCCAATAGCTTGCTTTATTGACTTCAGGTTCTTGGGTTTGTCTTTAGGATCTTGCTTTTAGTTTTAACCCTGCCCTGTGTTCTTTCCTCAAGTTTTGTTTTACTGTTGCCTCAAACTGTCTGAACAAATTGCCATCCAATGTAAAGATGTATCTGGTAGGCTTGAAGAAATTAAATTAAGCCTCAGTAAAAACAGTGAGGCCTGTTTACCACACTAGCTTCAGTATAGATATTTTTCAGCCTAAGTGCATATTATGCCATATCTGCAGCAATCTTCAAAACAAGAACTTGGAGCTTTTTGTCTGCTCTACTAAAACTCTGTAGGGAATCACTGATCACCTGTTCATAGCTTATTTGGAGACCTTTGATAGCTGGACTCCTGAAATTACTGGTGAATATACAGGTGAATTCAAGACAACAGGTCTGATTTTCTACCATCTCACATGTTGAATTACATTTGTGCTGAGCAAATTGTAAAATCTCATTATCCCTATTGGGGAGCATTTTCACTCCCTTTTGTCCTGTGGAGACTGAGGCAGAAAAATCAGACTTGAGCTGATTCTGGATGACCCCTCCCTGTGAATCTGAGGGCAGAACTGGACTTTTACAATTGTTATGCTTCTGATAAATGATTCTGCATTTTGCAAAAAATCCAGTGGTGGTTACATTTGCAGTTTTGTACTATACTTCTACACTGAAGTTAACATTCTGTCAACATACTGAGTTTGTTCTATTTGTTTTACTGAAAAGCCATGAGAGATTTGTGTGTGAATAGTTCTAAATATATATATTTTCATTGAACTAAAATATTGTTTGGGTTGGTCAGTAGAAGCTTTCAAGTAAAGTATGCTTCTGTGTTTATTTCTACAAAAATAAATATTCTATTATTTGTGTAGTTGACAGCCAGCTTTGTTGTAGTTCCAGATGAAAAAGAGAGTATGTTGATTAGAGAAAATAGAACTATGTTCCATCTTCCTCCTCTGCCTCAATAAGAGAAGAGAATTTACATACTAATTCTAGGACTGAACAGCTGCATTCCCTAGAAAGCTCCATTCATTGCAGCAGTGAGCCCCAGAAAGAAGGCAAAGAAGAAACAAACAAAAAATAAAAGCAGCTGGCATAAAACTCAAGGTGGATAGACAGTGATTTTGCAATTCTTCTGTATTTCCAAAAGGAGTACTTTTCATTTTAAGGAGTGTACACGGACATCCAGCCTATCACAGGAGTATTCCAGCTACCCAATGAGCAACAAGAATTCTCTAACTTCCATTTCACACCAAGACAAACAGAGGCATAAAGGGATTATTTACTAGATTTGGAAAATTATTTCCTTAGAACTTTACATCTGTATTCTATGTAGAGACTTAAGTGATTTGCCCAGGATTACACAAGAGATCTATGGCACAGTCAGAAACAATTTCCATCTCCAGTTCCCACTTCCATGTCTTTACAATAAAGATCCAGGCTTTTGCCTTCTCTACTGGTTTATTATTTAACTTTAAAATACATAGAAAACAGAGAGAGATGGTTGATCTTTTGTCAAGAACTGCAACAAAAGCTCAGGTGTGTGTTGTGCACCTGTAAAAATCTGTGAAGATGGAAAACAAAGCCCACTTCTGTGAGGCACTGAGCAGTAACAGTACCATAAGTACCATATTTTTGAAGCACCTAATAGTATTAAGAAAAAGACAAAAAATGATAAATTCCTGTCTTAGCTGAATTTGTCAATCACATTTCCAAAATCTGTGAACCACCTCTGCCACTGCTGATTTCCCCTGTGATCAACAGAAATGAATGAAAATGGGTAAGCTCCAACCATTGCCTTAGAGGGAAAATTGGTGGGAAACAGGAAAATCTCTCTTAATTCTCAGGACATTTCAAACCTAATCTTCCTGGCATCAAAAGTGTCAAGGTAAACCAGAATTGTTAGATTAGAACTGACTGGCAGGACTTCTCTTGATAGGGGTCTATAGGAATGGTAGTACTTGACATTAAGAAAGACAGAAACATAGGCAACTAAAGGTCCTGTCTTGGAAACACTCATTTCCACTGCTGGCATCAGTTTGACTAAGTAGATGAACAGGGACTATTTTAATAGTTAACATTAATCTAGTTTAGGACACTCTCTCCTGCTTCCCAAGTTACCCATCCCTTTGGTTATTGACTTCTGTTCCCACAAGTACAACAGCTTTGGGGCCATGTGGCAAATTCAATCAGTGCAATTACACAGGGTAAATATAATTCTCCAGAACTGTGTTGTTTTTAATTCAGCCCACCTGAATTCAGCCATCAGATGCTGCTACTAGCACTGCAAACAACAACAGCAAAATGCTTTATGACAATATTTTAAGGGAATATTGTTTAGCAATGTTTGGGGGAGAAAAAACCCCACAGCATTATTGGTCTTAGTAAATAGCATTAATATCTCTTTGCCTTGAAGTTAAGGATTTGGGAGCCTGCTGTTTGTAAGAAGTAGCTGACAGTGCCTGGCAGGTTCCTCAGCAGGTTCAGAGCCACCACGCATATTTTCCCTGTCTCCCAACCATGAAGGATTTGGCACTCTCCATAGCCTGCCACGTGTGATTGAATGCCCTCTTTTCTACAACTCACAGAATCCTATGCACAATACCTAACTATTTATGTTTGCTGCAAAAAATGTAGGCTACATGTGAGCAATACAAATTAGGAGCTTGCTCGGCTGCCTTCTGGAACTTCCAACAGTGTTTTTATACAGACTTTTGCTTATTCCTCTCCCCCCCCTCCCCCCCATATGTTATTTTTCTTCTAAATTAGAACTTTATGGAACTTTTGAAAGATATAATCTGAAGTTAAAGGCAAGGTAAAATTTTTAAAGCTTATTCAGCTGTAGCTGTGAGATCACACAGTAAACTACCAGGAACTGAAATCATGCAGAGGAAAAATGTCAACTGACAGAAAATGTATTTGAAAGAATAGCAGTCAAAAAGAAAAAGAGGAAAAAGCAAACATTAAAAGGATTCTATCTTTTCTAGATATACTACCACTTTTATGTTAGCCTCCTGGAGCACTCAAATGAGATCCAGTGCTACAACAAATTACATGACTTTTAAAGAAAATATACTTTTGTCTTTGCTTTTTCTTTCCTCACATTCTGCACCAAGAATTCCTGCTCAGACTGGCAATTGGCAACAATATTAACAGTATATCATACTGTGTTCAGGAAAGGAAAACTGGTGACAGAAAAGAGCACAGAGAAAACATAATACCTTCTGCTGAGATCGTTCAAGGATGATTTTCATATTTGCTGTTTTCCACAACACAGCATTCCATCACCTGGGATATTTTACTGTGATTGAGACAGGCTGCTGCATTTCTTTCCTCCTGTTAGCCAAAGTAACTAGGAGTCAGAGGACTAAAATTTAACTCCCTCAATGGTCACTTCATTTCCACAGGTCTGTTCCTCTTCCGTGTTGCCCCTGTAGGTTTAAAGAACAGGGATAGTTAGTGAGTATCATACTGGAAAATAATTTCTAGAAAGCTCTTCCATTAACTATCTGCACAAGAATTATTTGAACAACTTCAGCCTAAGCATGACAGCCACAGTAACTCTCATCAAAATACCTCAGCTTAGTAGTATAAACCTTGGAGAACCTCAGCATCACTTATACACTTAATGCTTCAGAATATTCATGTCTGGAGGAGGCTTGCATTTTCAACAGGGAAGACTCAAGTGATGTCTGATTGAGCAGTTCAAGAGCGCTTTTTTTAATTAGAATAGCAAAAATATGTGCTGCCAGAAACTTGGCTACAGATAACTGTTTACTACTTGATTTAAAATAGAATACTTTTCTTGCTCAAAGTACCCCTATCACATTCATGGTAGCAGCCTGGGTCTAATTAACAGCATTATTTTACTAGTTATGAGTATATTTTATAGCCCTTAGAAAAGCAAACTAACAAGTTCAAGTAAATATAGGTTAATTTCATTTTTAATTAATTAAAAGACAAAATCATTTTATCTATAGTCAAGATTCTATGAAAGTATTAATAAATTTTCCAAAATTTACATTTTAAAATCCTGAAGTATTTGCCACGAGTCCTAATTTCTAAAAGTATTCATAGAATCATAGAAGTTAAGCAGTCATGGTCAATTCTTCAGACATATTTTTAGTTTATTCTTGGATTGGTGGTCTTTTGGGGGTTTGTGAATATGCAGAGTGTCGAAGGACAGAGCAGATGAAGAGGAAGGAAGGAGTAAGAGATGTCAATAGTCGAAGTGTTTGTCAATATACAAAGTAACCTCTTGGTTTGTTGAATTAATATAAATGTTTAGGCAAGGACAGCAACATAGTATCTAAAGTTGCACAGGACAACATTGATAGTGGAAGAGATGAAACAATGTTGCTTCCAGAAAGCAGGCACTGACTTCAAGTGACACAGCATATTAGGTTTCTGTTCTTAGCATGGCTGGCTGGTAGATTTATACTAGTGCAAGAAAAAGAGTATTTAATAGAGTTATCCTTACCAGCAGCCTTATCTGAAAATTATGAGAGACGACCAATCACATAACCCAGTGCTAAATTCCTGCCAAACTTCTGAGCTGAAGGCATTGTGCTAATTAAGTACATTTTGCTTTTGTAATGCATTAATTTCCTGCTCTCCCTTAACCAATACATGGAACTGGATACCTGGTGTGGCAGAGAATGAGGGAAGTGCTTGGAATACCATCCTTTTCTCTGCCTCAATTGCCCACTTTCATATACAGGATAGTGTCACAGAACAGTCCTCAAGCTAAGGGAGGACTTCTGGTGAAATGAGCCCAAACACACATTCACAGCTTCCACACTGCCCATAAAATAACTTGGATCTGGAAACAGTACAGCTGCTGGGAGGCAGACTGCATTAGCTCAATTTCAGTGCTGCTCTAATAGTTACCTGGCCTGGGAAACATGTATTTGCCTTTCAAAAAACTGCTCAGACACATTTGTGTTTTTGGTTTTTTTTTTGTTTTGTTTGGTTTTTTTGTTTGTTTGTTTGTTTGGTTTTTTTTTTTTTTTTGTGTCTGTTTTCCAGGTCTGCATGCTAATGATTATCTACCCAGAACTTGAAGGAATGAGACTTTAAAAAATAAACTGGAATAATCAGGAGATTGACAAACACATCCAGACATACAAGATGACATTAAAGTAAGCAGGACCATGGCAAAGCTTTCAATGTCTGAGTGAAGACACTTTTAGTTAAGTATAAAGAGCTAAAATGTCATGAGAGATGCAGAATCTTCAGCTTCCACAGGAAGATGCCAATTCTGTTGAAAACCACTGGTACAAAAATCTGCTTAAGTTCTCTGTTTCCATGCAAAGGGATGGACTTTTTTATTCTCCAGAGAGCACTTAGGCTGATTTTTGAATGCACTCAACAGAAGATAAAACTGTATTTCCCATCAAATACATTTTTCTGATATTCAACACAGTTACTGGTAAACAACCTTCCCAAAATACAACATGTAGAAGACTACAGGAATGGGGAAAGAAATCACTTCCCCTCAAACTTATAACTTTCCTTTTCACATGGCTGTGTAATAGTAGGCAGGCAATGGAGGAGAAGCTTGGAGGGTGGTCTGCATGTTCAGCTGTATTCAGCAGTTATGCAGCTGAACCCATTTTATGTGAAGGCCAGCTGTAAATCTCAGGAAAAAGAATTAATTCCCATTTAACCTTGGAAGCATCTCCCTACAGTAATTTCTATCCCTTTACCTTGCTTTGAATAGGAATGACATTTTTTTGGATGCTTTTATTTCACAGTTGCATGGAAATGCCTAAGACATGAGAAAAAAATATGGAAAATAGTAGACAGAGGAAGTAGGGGAAGAGTTGGGCTTGATACAAGAGCAGCTCAGATGCGCTGTGCAGAAGCCTTACAAAAAGAGGGAACCTTTTAGTAAAAGACCAGTAGATGCAGAATTACTTTTTTTTTTTTTTTTTGTACTAAGTTACCAAAGAAGAAATATGGTCTCATAAAACAAATGATACATAGAAGGTGGCCTGTTCAAAACACGAAGTTATGTTTCCCACTTCTTCAGACTCAGCTTCCTATCTGTGACTGAATGATGGACAGTGGTCCCTAGCATATATTCTCATTACACCACCACTTTCCTTTCTCTCCACTCGCCCTCCATATGTTTTCATCTTTGTTTTCTTTCCCTAATCATGCTTCCTCACACTCACACACCTCATAATTTTCCTCTTTCCCTTCAAGTTTCACTCATTTAATAGCTTTACAGTTTTACTGGCTTTCCGCCCTATTTTTCCTGCCATCACAAGATATATTGCCTAGAGTGGAGAGTTGAAACAACTGAGGTATTTTAACAAGCTGGGCTGGTTGAACAACTAAAGGTTATTTTCAAAAAGAAGCCCATCAAATTTTAACATACTGGTTTTCTTTAAAATTTCAGTGCTATTAAGACTTCACTGCACCCAGAGGTTTTCGGGCAGCTGTTTTTGCAAGTTCTGCTTATCTGAACACAAAAACATGAGAAAATCTTTTGCAGGAAATTAATATTTTTTTTTCAAATGCCCTAAACTGAAAGATGTTTTTCCAATGAAAAAAAAAATAAATTTTAAATTACTTTATTTCACTGGAATTGTGAAAAAAATCTCTCCCCACCAAGGTATAAATTCCATGTAGGGACTTTTTCCTACTTTATCTTATTTGCCCTGCTGTCTTCACAGAACCCTAATATTACTGAGCCTCATGAGATCAAGGTGTCTTCACAGCATGCTTCAGTAGGAAAAAAAACAACTGCATCACAGTTCATGGATTTATCCTTGTTAGCACGAAAGCAAACATGACTGACTTCCCTCCAGATGCCAAGCTGGCAATCCTGTCTATTTGGTCAAAGAATCAGCTCTTTCATCTTCAAGCAGACACAAGTTATAGGTATTCACCAAACAGGGTGGATGTACTTGCTTAAGCAATTGTTTTGAATATCCAGGATTTACAGGGGTCAGCTTAATTCTGCGTTTGTTTAAGCAAGTTTCATGGGACCTGATCTCTGCTGTCTGTAAGTGCCAGAGAAATAAGTATTTGGGTTCAGGTGCAGATCAAAACATGTCCCGTAGTGACTTTATCCACCTCACTTCTGAGCTCTTTGGTCTGAGTTACTGTTCTGCAGGCCTGAATCACTCAGTATAAGATGAATACCAAATAACAACACCTCTCTCATCACTGTTTTCATGCTACAGAGGAATAACTGTGGTACCCAGACATTAAACAAACAGAAATCATTCTTGTACAGAGGCCTGAGGAAAGACATGTATAAAGCAAAGGCTATATACAGGTATACAAAGATTATTGTCATATTAAGTTATATATTGATTATATAGTCCTGGTACTAACTGATGCATTTGTTGCATCACCAGCAAATCAAGGTTCTGGAGTCTGGTGAAGCCCAAACTCAGCTGAAAAATGTGAAAAACAATGTAGAAATATGCTGGAAACTCAGCTCTTGAGCTTTGATCCCAGTATGTTAAATAACTTCTGAAGTGCCACAGAGGCACAAAAGATATAATACAGTCACACCTAAACTATATATGCTCTGAATGGAAAAGAAATACATATAAGAGAAGACTATTTAGATTTGAGTTTATGTGAACAGTGTAATGAAGCTTAAAAGTGGTTTAGAAGTAATCAGCCACACCAATAGAACTCCGTAATTCATCTAGGTAGTGACTTCTGACTGAGCAGCAAGGGGCAAAACAGATTATATTCTGGGGCACTTCAGAGAGGTACTTCCCAGTGCTCATCTGCTCTTAAAAATCATGCATATTTTCTGGAAAATTTACATATTTTGATCCCCTGCAACCAATTCATTAGAGTCTCATGGCACTCATGACTAAGACGTAAAATAAATTAAATCTATTGCACACCCCCACACCCAAATTTCCTTTACGAGGGAAAGAATAATTTATTTGAGAGTGAAAATTTCCACAGGCTACTCCTATATGCCTGTTTCAGAAAACTTCCAAATCAACATGCTCCGTGTTCCCCCCACCACAAACCTCAAAAAATCCCTATATTCTTAATTCTTATGAATTAGTATTTACTGGTAATAAAAAGTCAACTCCAAGTTGTAACTGAGCAAATTGCCAGGATTCTGTGCACAAGCTAGAAAACTGCAAAAGCAAATCTACAGCTGAGTGAATATTCTTGTTACTCCACAGAGATGCATTTATGATGGATTTAACTTTATTTGAAACTTTACATGTTACTCACAGTGAAGAGCAAACCTACAGGCTTAGCAAAGCATGATTAGATTTTCAGACTAGATTATATATGCTTTACATCACTGTTAGGTTTCAAAGATTTTTTCTGAAGCATGTGACAATATTCTCATGCTAAATTACAGACTCATTTAAAGTGAAAAGAATATTGTACAAAACAAAGTGAGGATGGTATATAAATTGATACATCTCAAGAGAAGAATGTTTTGTTTGGCTTTGTTTTTTTGTTTTTTTTTCTCTTTAAGAAATGCATCATAAGTCCTCAACCAGCTTCTTGAAAATCAGATTCCTCAGGAATACATTATCTGTCATTCCATTCAGGTCCAACTACTGGAATAAATTAAACCTTTCTACTGCTATGCTCAATCAACACAGTGCTGCTCCTCCTTCTCATTTCTCCTACTATGTTTTTTCCATTTCAGATAGAGAAAATCTAAAAGCAAGAAAGTTAGGAACAAGGACAAAAGGAAATATGGCACAGAATTTCTACCTTGCCCTCCACCCCCCCCCCCAAAAAATGATAGTCAAACTTTCCAAATCCAATAAAGCAAGAAAGAAATTAAATGTGTTTACTTTCCAGGCAGACCATGATGCTCCTGATCACTCCATTTCCTGCCATTTCCTTCTGCCCCTTGCACATTTGTAGCCCTGGCCTCGACAATCTCAAAGTTAAAATTCAGCATCTCTTTTTGACAGAGAGATTTTGCAAGTGCAAA
Source organism: Phaethornis superciliosus (assembly GCA_023637945.1). Taxonomy (NCBI): domain Eukaryota; kingdom Metazoa; phylum Chordata; class Aves; order Apodiformes; family Trochilidae; genus Phaethornis; species Phaethornis superciliosus. Next base: position 31,139,457 of record JAJQWJ010000008.1, read on the forward strand.
CTGGTTTATGTTGTTTTCCTTGAAGCAGACGTGAGAAACATTGTCATGATAATTTGGATACATTTTGACCCAGAATTTGCTGTTTTTCAATACAATAGGAGAATAAAGCCACAGTTTCATAAGAAGCTTTAAGAAGTACAATATAGACCTCAAGACATCTGAATGTCATTGCAAGTGCACATTTGCTCTCCTACAGAGGGCAAGATTTAATTCTAGGACTCTTTATCAGTTACACAGTGTAGGAAGTTTAGAGGTACTAGAAGAAGTCTATTGAACTGTAGGGATATTATAGGGTACCTTCTGAGAACTCAAATCCAGCCTGAAAGAAGAGACAAAACTAACTCACTTATTCTTTCTGTCCTTAAAAAGCAAGAAAATACGATTTTAAGAATGGTAAATAGGATTCTTTTCTTCTGAATTAAATCTCACAGAGCAAACCTGAGGGTATCTTATCACAGTTGTAGTGACAAGTCAGAGAGAAAGCCTGTAGGCCTGTTTGTACTGCTGCTATCAAATGCAAAAAAATCAGCAATTTTAAATGTTTGAAGTCCATACTGTTTATACTTTAATACCACATGCACCATTACTCTAAAACTATTTAAAAATAAATATTTTATCTTTATTTATTTCCTTCATCTGTAACCTGAAACAGTTGCTCACTAGTTTATGAATAAGAAAGTGATAAATAAAAAGCCACATAAAAAAATTATTTTACCTCTAAATTTTGTTTCATATGAAATTCTGTCTTTACTATCGTTCAGGGTCCACTGACCCACCAAGCCTTTTAAATTAGCAAGGGGAAAGTTCTCTGAAAATGGCTGTTGACTAAATGACAAAACATGTGCTTCCTCGTGCATTTGTGCATCCCTTTATGCTTCTGTCAGACCTAGAACAACTCAGATCTGTGCTAACACAATGTAATAAAAAAACGTATGTTTATTACACATCTTCTAGGGAGAGTGAATTGCATAACAAATAAAACATTTACCTTTCCTTCGGTTCCAAAACACATCTGGTTGTTTCCATTTTGGATCCTCTAGCGCCTGCCTACAATGTCTCAACATACCTAATCTAAATACAAGTGGGTTTGCTGTCATCCTGTAAGCTACAGCAATGCAGGTAAAACAAAACAAAACAAAACAAAACAAAACAAAACAGACTCTTTATAAGCCTAGATATAATTCTTAAAACATATCAGAGACATAAAAGGTGAAAGTCTACCACCAGGTACCTGAATAATGCTTACCGCCAAAAAAGTTTTCACGTCAGTACTCCCCTCAGAGGGACTTATGGAGTGATGTCTTGTTCACCATGGCCATGTGGCAAACACAGGCATGAAGGGCAACTTCAGAGCAGCTCGGGGTGGGGGTTCAAGCTTAAGAACTGGCTGATTTCCTGCAAATCTTCAGGAGCTCCCTCTCCAAACCCCCAGCATTCTGCAAGGTCTCTGGCTACAAGGTGAAGTGAGGAGAGGTGAGGTGAGGTGAGGTGACGTGAGGTGAGGAGAGGAGAGGAGAATGGAGGAGAGGCGAGGAGACGTGAGGAGAGGGGAGGAGAACTGGGGAGAACTGGGGAGAGGTGAGGAGAGGTGAGGAGAGGTGAGGAGAGGTGAGGAGAACTGAGGAGAACTGAGGAGAACTGAGGAGAACTGAGGAGAACTGAGGAAAGGTGAAGAGAAGTGAGGAGAGGTGAGGAGAGGTGAGGAGAGGTGAGGAGAGGTGAGGAGAGGTGAGGAGAGGTGAGGTGAGGAGAACTGAGGAGAACTGAGGAGACGTGAGGAGACGTGAGGAGACGTGAGGAGACGTGAGGAGAACTGAGGAGACGTGAGGAGACGTGAGGAGAACTGAGGAGAACTGAGGAGAACTGAGGAGACGTGAGGAGACGTGAGGAGACGTGAGGAGACGTGAGGAGACGTGAGGAGACGTGAGGAGACGTGAGGAGAGGTGAAGAGAAGTGAGGAGAGGTGAGGAGAGGTGAGGAGACGTGAGGAGAGGTGAGGAGAGGTGAGGAGAGGGGAGGAGAGGTGAGGAGAACTGAGGAGAACTGAGGAGACGTGAGGAGACGTGAGGAGACGTGAGGAGAACTGAGGAGACGTGAGGAGACGTGAGGAGAACTGAGGAGAACTGAGGAGACGTGAGGAGACGTGAGGAGACGTGAGGAGACGTGAGGAGACGTGAGGAGACGTGAGGAGACGTGAGGAGAGGTGAAGAGAAGTGAGGAGAGGTGAGGAGAGGTGAGGAGACGTGAGGAGACGTGAGGAGACGTGAGGAGAACTGAGGAGACGTGAGGAGAACTGAGAAGACGTGAGGAGAACTGGGGAGAGGTGAGGAGAGGTGAGGAGAGGTGAGGAGAACTGAGGAGAGGTGAGGAGAGGTGAGGAGAGGTGAGGAGAGGTGAGGAGAGGTGAGGAGAGGTGAGGAGAGGTGAGGAGAGGTGAGGAGACGTGAGGAGAGGTGAGGAGACGTGAGGAGAGGTGAGGAGAGGTGAGGAGACGTGAGGAGACGTGAGGAGACGTGAGGAGAACTGAGGAGAGGTGAAGAGAGGTGAAGAGAGGTGAAGAGAGGTGAGGAGAGGTGAGGAGAGGTGAGGAGAGGTGAGGAGACGCGAGGAGACGCGAGGAGACGCGAGGAGACGTGAGGAGACGTGAGGAGACGTGAGGAGACGTGAGGAGAGGTGAAGAGAAGTGAGGAGAGGTGAGGAGAGGTGAGGAGAGGTGAGGAGAGGTGAGGAGAGGTGAGGAGAGGTGAGGAGAGGTGAGGAGAGGTGAGGAGAGGTGAGGAGAGGTGAGGAGACGTGAGGAGACGTGAGGAGAACTGAGGAGAACTGAGGAGAACTGAGGAGAGGTGAAGAGAAGTGAGGAGACGTGAGGAGACGTGAGGAGACGTGAGGAGACGTGAGGAGAGGTAAAAATGAAATTTAAGAAATTAAAAATAAACTAAATCAATAAAAATAAATAAATTTTTTAAAATAAATTAAATAAAAAGAAATTTTTTTAAAAGTAAAAAAAATAACATTAAATAAAATATTAAACTAACAACAACAGAAGGATTACTTTTCTCTGGGAAAAAATAATGCTTACATTTACTTTTGAACAAGTATTTATTTGAACCAAATAGGACCTATACTTAAGAAAAACAGGTCCTACCTGGAGAATGATTAGGAAATGACAGAGGAAGTGAGAGCCATCTGGCCCTACATATCCACCACATATTAATTCTGCAAAACCCACAGTGATAATGCTATCAGATGGGGTTCTATTGTCTTAGGCCCTTGAGACCAGAGAATGGCAGTAAAATTTCACAGGGAATAACAAACAAACAAAAAGTACGGTTCATTTCTACCATTTTTTCCACCTGTCTTAAAATTCACTGCAGTGTTTTCACCCAAGGAAGGTTCCCTGTTTTCATTGGGATGACCCACAACCTCAAATAGTTCCCTGCTTTACAACAAGACTTCTTCTGCAGCTATGCAGAGATGATGTGGAACTGAAAACACAAAGACACAGCATCAGGCTGACATGCAAGACATCAGACTGGTATCACCTTCCTTTCCCCTTCCCAGTGCTGCTCCCGTTTTTCACATTTTCTGCTCTTTTATACCAACCCCTTGTTTAAGAGAGCAGTGAGTGTGAACGCTCAAAAACTGGAAGGAAAGGGACAGAGGAGGAATTCTGCAAAACAAGGACAAGACCTGTGAATGGAAATGCCAAAAAGGTGGAATAGTACAGCTCCACAGAGTCCTGTGGAAGGAAACTTGCTCCCAAATTTTCTTTCCGAAATGTTTGTGGATCTTGCAGAGGTATCTAGAAGATAAACTTCCTCTGCCTTAACCACACATTCCTGATACTTGCCCTGTAGCTCAGTAGCAGCATCTTTAAGATAAAAAGCAGAAGTTACAGGAATGAAAATACATCACATTTAGTGCTTAATTAAACAAATGAATAGAAGCCTTTGCTTCTTCTTTGTCACAGAAGAAAAAAAAACACCAAAAAAAAAAAAAAAGGCTCATACTCCAGCTTCTGCCACTATTCTTTTTCTAATGCTAACTAGAAAGTCACAAAATCCATGAAACCCTTTTAAGCTGACCTCCTTCATCACATTAGACCTGAAAGCCAAATGCTACAGAGACACTACAAAAAAAGAATCAGATGTTTGGATTTCCTTATTTAAGTGGATACCAAAATAATAACACTGCTGCTTCTAAACAACAACTAAAGTGAAAATCTTAAAAATAACTAGCAACACCTGACAGAAATCAAAAGCAGCTATAGGATCTCTGCAAAGAAAACGGAAAAAAACCCCAGATGTTCCAGCAGACAGAATATCCTGGGTTTAGGAAATGAGAAACAGCAGGGATCACAGCATTTAAATGGGTCACTACTTCTTTTCTGGTTCTTTCATTTAAATAATGCATTCTGATATTTGCAATCTCCTCTCCTTTACCTTGTTGCATACCCAGCCATGTCATAATTTTATCTTCTTAATTAGTATCTCTAAATGAATTTATGGTGGAAAACTATACCAGCAACAACCCAGCTGCTAACACCAGAGTTCTCAGGAGCACTCAGAAGGAACAGAGCTCTGGTTTGCTTATTTATTTTTGCCACCAGAAGGCTAGCACCAGCAGCCCTCCTTAATCAAAATTTCCTTTTCTCAGGTGAACAAGTAGATGAAAAGCAAGGAGACTGCAGAGAAATGCAGACTGAGTGGACTTGGAAAAAATGAGTGAGTAGAGACTAACCAAATGGTGCAACTGTCCACTTACTTCAGTCATTTTCTACATCAGTGTAGTCCTCTCCTCCCCCCTGACACAGCATTAAAGCAGTATCTCCACATCACTTTCTTCTTTGCACACAGCTGGTACCCTCCTGTAACAGGTTTAATGAAATATGGCCTCTCAGTTACTGTACCAACCCATTTTATGTGTTGGAGAGCTATCATCTTCCAGTGGTAGATATATGCTTATCATGAGAGCACACAGAATATGAAAGCAAGCACTAGGTTCTGATGGGAGGAAAAGGGGGGAAAATTACAGAAAACACATCCCCAGAAGAAAAGAACAATTAATAATTTTTTTCCTCTTGATTAACTTAAGGAGAGCCAATTAAGCATCAGGAGTAAGAGTAATAATTGAACTTAGTGGAAGAACTACTAAAGAAACATTTAATTCTTTCACAATAATACCAGAATGGTTTGAGTTAGAAAGGACCATAAAGATCATCTGGTCCCAGACCCCCTGCATGGGCAGGGCTACCTCCCACTAGACCAGGTTGCTCAAACCCCATCCAATCTTCACCCTTCAACACTTTCAGGGATGGAGCACCCACAACTTCCTTGGACAGCCTCTTCCACTGTCTCACCACCCTCACAGTTAAGAATTTCATCCTAATATCCAATCTAAATCTATCATCTTCCACCTTCAGGTCATTCTCTCTCATCCTACCACTACACACCCTCAGAAAAAATCTCTCCACAGCTTTCCTATAACTTCAAGTACTGGAAAGCTGCTAAAAGGTCTCCCTGAAGCCTTCTCTTCTTTAGGCTGAGTGATCCCAGCTTTCTCAGCCTATCCTGCTCCATCCCTCTGATCCTCTTCATTGCCCTCCTCTGGACTCACTCCAACAGGTCCATGTTCTTCTTGTGTTGAGGGCTGCAGAACTGGACACAGTACTCCAGGTAGGCTCTCACAAATAGGTATGAACTGCAGCCCTTTTCCCCTTGAGTACACTTGTTTATGCCCTTGGGATATATATAGGTACACAGAACAAACTGACTTTCTTGACATGTAATTAAATCAAATAAATTGTAGGGTTTTAATCTTAATAAAATAAAATAAATCCTTAAGCTAAACCCGTTCTGGGTGTTCCATTCTTTCTTCCTATGAGCATCTGAGGGGCTTTCTCTTCTGAGCATCTGGGAGCCATCATATCAAGCTCCGGATATTAAATGTGCATGAAGTTCTCTGCAGGCCTAATGACTTACAATGGAGGTCACATTCTCCACTGCTCAAATGTAATTTGAACAATTCCTTGCAGAAAGAATTGTGACACACTTGTGTATAAACACTCCTGACAGTAAATTTTGTTATTTTTCTTTTCTTCTGCACAGAGATGGAGCGGAGTTTCCCTTATCACTGTTAGCATGTTCATATTTACTGTTCCTATTACATTTTTCTGACCAAGTTTCATACCGTCCCATAGTAAAAACCTATGACCTGATATGTGAAATATGTTGTGAGAGCTTGGAAAGGATCCAAATTGCTTCCAAGTCATACTCTTAAGACTCAAGATAACACCAGGTTTCCCTAAATCAACCATAAACAGTGCATCGCTTTCCAAGCAATTTTTTTTTTCTCTGCTACAACAGTGAAATTACAATCATTCCTCATATTTCAGAGAAAAGAAGACAACATACTCAAATATTGTTAGAAGAAATAAAACATTTCACATATGGATAAATGCTAGCTTGCTAGCATGGCAGGAAGACAAGCTGAACAGGATCATTTCTGCCAAAACCATTAGCAAATTGCCTTACGGTGATTGGCTTGGCTGCAAGCCCTGGATTCTTGGGTTTTATGGTTTGGGATTTTTTTTTTTCTCCTCTGCTTTGTTTTGATTTGGGGTTTCTTTGAGGGGAGGAGAAAGATACAGGGTAGAGAAGAGGATGAGGGAGTTACATTAATCCACACATAGCTTGTACGTTAAGTCATTTCTTCTGGATATTTTGCTACTTAAGAACATCTGGCTTTGTTTAATGTCAGGTTTTTTAACTGAATCACATTTTTGTTGCAGCACTGGATAATACTCTAATGCAAAGCTTGAAGGAAGCAGCAGCTCAAGACATCTCCTCTGTTCCATACTTGCTGCCATAGCCTCTGACTGTGTAAACATACACACACACACAGACTACATGTTAACAACACCTATCTCTTTCTGGTTTTTATCAACTTCCCTTTTTTTTTTTTTTTTTTGGCTGTCTGAAGAATTTTTCTACATCCCCCACGACATGACATCACTTGCCATTATGTAGATCCCCACTGGCAAGCAGCCAGCATAGATTGTTCTGAACCCCTCTTTTTTTTTTTTTTTCTTCCATCTCACCAGAAAACTCACAGTTTCAAACCTTGCCTGCCAACACTTAATCCTCCTCCTGCTATTGTGAAGTGAACCTTAGGGAGGTATCTGAAGCCATGACAACAGCTTGCTTCCTCAGCACTCTGCTCTGGGCTGCTCTGGAGGTGTCCCCATTGCCCAGGCCCAACAGTTCAATGTGCTCAATAACCCAGCTTCTCATCTCGATGGGGCACTGCCTTTTATGTCATTCACAGAAGAGAATCTCCAAGCCTCTGAAATTTGGGTTCAGCTCAGCTAAACGCAGGAACGTTCCGAAGTTGCTTGGAACTCTGCCAAAGCTTCTAAAAGATTCACCCTTACTGCCAGTTTGGGCATGAGAAATTGGTGTTTCTGACATTTTAAAACTGCAGGATAGGGAAGGAGGGCAGACACAGCTGGTTAACAGTTAACAGTTCTTCTGGTCTGTCAGTTATTCAAACAGTTCAAATCCTAGATATTTAATCAGATTTAATTAGCGAGCCACAAAACACAAGTAAACAACAGCTTAAAATGCAAACAAACAAACAAAAATGGCAAAGTCTGGTAACTAGGAAGTGTAGCTTTTACAACAGGTGCTAATTTCAGTTGCAATATTTTGTGAGGATAATGCAGGATGCCACACACTAATAGACTGCAGGAAATTCTTGGTTACACAACATGCTGATTCAACCTGCAAAATTTGCCAGCACGGGGTTTCACCAAGTGACCCAGCGTTCCTGAAAGGATCAGCTAAGCACAAATCCAGAGCAGTGACAGAGTAAAAAGTTTAGAATATGCCTGAATAGATGAATCATCATAAACACAGATCAGGAGGTGGTTTTTTCTTTTTTCCTTCTAAAAGCAGTTATTGTCTACCCTTTTGAACATTTAGGATAGATGTCTGAGTTCTCTTTTTCCTCCCACTGCTTAGAATAAGGTCCTAAGTGGCCAGGTAGCTGTTCTTTTTGAGAACTTTTATTTTTTTCAACCCAGTTAGACTCAAATGTCTGGACTTGCATTTAGAATCATGGGGCCATCAACTAGAAAATCCTGCACCTAAATGTGGTATTTGTGCTACTGAGATAACAAGACAACCTACAGAGCCCCTATCAGGCAGCAGGAACATTCCTTTTCAAAGACACACACAAAAAAAAACCCAAACACTCCTCCAGCAGCAGAGATAGGGGAAATTCTGGGAATCCCAGGATTAATGACTTGTCATACACAAACAAACAGAAGTGGAAAGGCAGTTCTGTTTTTCAGAGCCTGACTCCTGGCAGCATCAGAGGTAGGTGTGCACAGCCCTCTGGCTGATGGAATTGCTTGTTCCCTGAAACCAGCGCTCAAAAAACATAAGGTGCTGGGAGTTGGTTGGAAAAAGAGAGCAAAATCAGGATAGTTAAAGAAAAAATGAGTGCAAACAGCAATAGCACATGATGTGACAAGCCTGTAACCCACTTTGCACGTTCAGGCTGCCCTCCTAACATCACTGGTCTCCTCCAGCTCATGGGGGTTTCTGGCTCCTAAGCAGCAGGAATAGAGAAAATAATTTGCTTATGGCAAACTCCTCCATAAATCCTCTAAGTTAAAAAATCTCAACATTAAAAGTTTTCTGACATGCTATAGGATTGCTAGAGCACCCTGAAAAATTTTCAGTGCTTAGTAATCAAATATTACAATGTATTTTCTATTTGTGCCTGTGAAAAAGATGGTGTTCCTTCACGTTCCTGCTCCAAACTGGGATGCATAATGGTTTTGGTTGATATGCACGATGAGAGTAAAATTCCTGTTTACATGAGCTGCCTCCTAGGGAAGGTGATCAACTGTAAAGTGAATCTACCATTATACCCCATCTTCTCTCAGCTGACAAAAATATCAGAGAACAATTTATGAACACCAGGAGACTGCAGAGAACTTGCTAGAAATTCAGTCTGAGTACAGGAGAAAGTGTATGTGACTCAGGAGAAACCTCCTAACAATGGGTGCTGTCATTTTTCATACAAATGTGATTCAACTATAGAAACTTCAGTTGTCCCATGTTCCAAGAGGAGCCTGTCTGCAAGTAGTGAAATTTGGGAAGTAGGTTTTTTTTCCTGTATATTTTGCCATATGACAGAATGAAATAATTAACTGAGCCTGGGGGACTACCAGCAGTCAGCAAAGAGCTTCTGTGGTCCCTCCTTGAGCCAGGGAAGTGGCTGAGCCCATTCCACCCTTCCCATCAGCTTCCAGAGGGACACAAGGACACAGAAATGAAAGGTGCAATGACATCCACTGTTTCTAACTGAAGGTGATCTTATATCCCTGACATGAGGCACATCTACAGGTATAGTACAGTGAAATCCAGTTCACTAAGGGGAGACTGAGATTTACATATATCCCACATGCATAATTATTAGAAGAAAAATCCATTTCCATTTACAACCTTTTGAATTTTAGTCTAAAAATTTAGTCTAAATTAAGCCCCACATACAGGTACAGTCACTTCTACTTTAAAAAAAAAAAAAAAAAATTAAAAATTAGCTACTCCACCTGCAATACCTACCAGTCAGAAATTCATTAGAAAATACCAGTCAACACTTAAAACCTGGTTGATTATTTACACTCTGTGGTCTCCATTCTGGCTGAACTTCTTCACAGAAAGAACTGTGCTTGCATTTCTATTTCTCTCCCTCTTTCTTTTTTTTTTTTTTTTTTTTTTCTTTGTAAAAAACGTGGTGAAGTTGTCAATTAAAGTGACCTGAACTTATTTACATGCACACAGCAGAGAAGAGGGTGTTTATAATAGCTCAATACAGGCAGCCCCATGAAGCCAGCCAAGCATTCCTGCTGGTCTTACATATAATCAATGAGCCTGCAGTGCATTCACTGATGAATTGGACAATGAGACTGAGGGGCTGAGTCATATTCAATCAACTCCATTTCCAGCAGCCTGTCAGGGAGGATGGCAGATCTGTTTTGCAGGGCTGTACACACATCAGCCCATTTGGGACACTGTATTTTCATGTGTGTGTATATATAAGCCTGTGTGCTTATACATATATATATATATAAAAAAAAAAAGCGTGTGTATGTGTATATATATATATATAAAGCTGATGGGTTTTCCAGTAGCACATTTTAAAGCAGTTCTTTGTTTGCTTTTTCTTAGCAACTACAGTACTGGCCATCCAGAAGATTTTTTTCCCCTGATGACAAGAAATTAAAGTAGAGAAAATCATATTTGTAAAGCTGTGGTTGTTCAGACTGAAGAGAAAAACAACTTCAGAAGGTGTTAGATGCTCAGCTAAAGAGATGTATCCCAGGGGCAGACCTCTAAAGGGTCTATTAGGATGAGATAGTAAATCTAATTTGCCAAAATGCAGGTGCTGTGCTCCTCAAGGTTTCATGCTGTCAATATTCTGTGCTAGTTTGCAGTCCTGATAGAATTCCCATTGTAATGAGTCTGGAAACCTGGGAAGGAATTGGCTGTTTTGTGCAACCAGTGGCCTTTTGTCTGGTTAGCTCATGCATCTGCTCCCCACACCCCACCACCAAACATCCCTTCAGGTGGTAGAGCTATGGGATCTGACCACTGAATTGTTCCTAGGAATTGTTCCTAGAAATCCACACCTCCTAGATGGGCTGGGCTGGGAGAGGAAATAAAAACAAACAACAAAACAAACAAACAAAATAAAAAACACCCCAAACCAACTTGAAAGTAATCAAATATAAAACACTTTTTGCCTTTCAAAGTTCCAAATAAGGTTTTCTTTGGGAAAAGGATGGTGACTTGGAAGTAAATAGGCTCTGTTGTAAGAAACAAGTATCCACAGAGTAGTGCTCAGGCTTTCATTCCTGAGGCTTGGGAATTTTTCTTTTCCTTAGCATTTCTTAAAATCATGTTTTCATTTCTTACACTTGGCAGTTTTCCTTCTTTTTTCTTAACATTCCTTCAACTTCAGTTTTCATTCCTTAAGCTTAAGTCCCTGGTCTTCTCCAGTTCTGCTTATCAGCCTTCAGGATTCTGATTTCCTGTTGTTCAAGGCAGCATCGACCTCCATGGAATGCTTGGAGAAGTATTTAAGACAAATGTAAAAAATTGCTTCTAGCAGGACAAAAATATAAGAAAAACAAAAGGAGAAATAAATATAACAAGTATCCAGAAGCAAGGCACGGTCCATCCACGAGCCTTACCTCTTGTTTCTGAAGGAATGCTGAAGGAAAGTTGTTTATTTCCCTTTGGGAAATGTAAGCATGTGCTTCTGTGGGGCTGATGAACAGCATCCTGGTGCCAAAGTGGGTGCCAAATTCTGCCAGGCTCATAATCTTACTGATTCAATTCCACTTTCTCCTTTGCATGTGAAATTCCTCTGCAAACTCATTAATACAGCAAATAACCAGCCCAAGGCTAAAAGAGGAGACACCACAGCCATAATAATAAGGAAGAAGTGTCCTGAGAAAAAGTCCATTGGGCAACCAGAAGGAAAAAAGAAGTTGTCTCCATCTGGACAAATCCAAGGACTGCCCATTCCAGTTCCAGAAATCCAGTAACTGGGCACACCTTGAAGCCCTTGAACTCTGCAAAGGGAAATTCACACTGTAGGTGGTACTCAGCTGTGAGCACTTGTAGATGTCAAAGTGGGATTTCCTCAGAGGAGTACTATTCAACAAGGATGAATCTTGTGGATTTTTCCCCCACCTTCTTCATAATATCAGGTGGTAACCTGCAGGCCTGTCACAAAGAAGTGACATGAAAATCTGTTGCCACTCAACAGAAATCAAGCTTGGAGCAGAGGTGCTCCAATGACATATGACAGCAAAGGTCCAGTCCTCAGTGGTGACAGAAAGGGAAACAAGGTATAGGATATCAAGGCAAAATTGAGGACCAGAATACTACAAAAATATATGTTAATTGCCCCAAATTCTTCCAATAGCTACTGAAGATGGTTGATTTTAGGACTAGTGTTACAGAGAACCATAATGGAATTAAAAATGCATAGCCCTGGACAAACCTATAGAGATTGTCATATTAGCTTTTATGAACATGTTGGGTGTCTGACATCACTTAACAATTAACTTGAAATTAAAAAAAAAACAAAACAACAAAGTCTGGTTTAGACAAACTCCTTGAGGCTTTGTACATTTTATACCAAGATGTTGTTGTTTTGTTGGTTTTTTTTTCCAGTAAAGACAGCAAATCCAACTTGATATAAAAACTAAGACAAAGCAGTGGCACTATCACTAGACTGAGATAGTTCAAGTGTGAAATAAAAACACCACCTGTGTTTCCCATTTACCAAAAGGAAGAAAAAACATTTCCCCTCAGACACTTGTGCAGGGCTGAAATCTGCAGAGAGCCTGCACTAAATGCTGTTGGAGCTGGGAAGAGCCTTGGATGCTTCATCTGCAAAAAGAGCAGAAAAATGGCCAGTGCAGCCACAACCTGCTTAACTCACTGGGAAACAAGCAGCTCACTTAGCTGTATTCTCTTAATTACATTTCAATCCTGCAAATTCCTTTTGCTTGACATTTTTTAGGCTAGCACAGATTTTTCAGCTTCCACCACAGCAGATCAAGAGTTTACTACTAGAGCAGAAAATCCTGGTCCTGCAGGCTGAAGAATATGTGAGAAACATAATGAACAAAACAGTGTTTTCTAAGCACAAAATGATAAACTTAAATAGGACAAGGCTTTTAATCACATCTGTCTTACATTGAAATCAGCAGGAGTTTTAATAATCATGAACTTTGCTGGGATTACCAAAGCCAAGAGTATTTTATGAAAATAGGATGCTTTTTAATGCTTTCTTCTATCCAAATACAGTACAGCATATTTTTCTGGAAAACCTGCAAAGGAACAGGTTGAATATAAAAATGCATTGAATATAAAAAAACAATTGAATATAAAAATTGAAGTGAATATAAAAATATAATATTGAATATAAAAAAACAATTACTGCACTTGCAGTTAGGGCCAGCTCAGCAACAAAACTGACACAAATTTTCCTGGGAGACATCATGCCAGTGGGGAGAGAACAGACTGTACCTTTAATATTTCAAAGCAACAAAGCAAGAAGCATGAGCCACAAAAGGACAATTAAATAAGCAGGTAGCTAACACACGTCTGCTTGAGCCACAAAGAGGAGAGAGTTAGGTCAAACAAACTGCATAAAGGTGGCAGCAAGGAACTGTTTAGAAGTTACTTGATGCCTTGAAATAAGGGATGGATTTGAGCTTGAAAGGTTTCTCTTCAAACAAAACTTGAGGCATGTGCAATAAGCATGAGGTTCCAATGCTGAAATCTATTCGAAGGGCGTTTGAAAACATCTGATGTTCATATTTCAGTTGTCAGCAAGGCTCTGGAGCTTTGATCCCACACTTTTATCTTTACCTGTTCTTCATGGAGTTTCTAAGAGAGCTCATTTTGCTGGTACACAGTTTCCTGCCTTCCTTCTTTCACTGGGTAGCTGACACATGCCCTTGGATTGAACCATTTTTTGATTATTGTCTGAATAGGGTTTGGAGGCAAGTTTTTTGCACAAAGCACTGGCTCTTGCCTAAGTTCATCAGTATGCAGACTGCCCAAGCTTCATACAGCTTTCACATCTTTCATATATCCTACTTTTTCTTTTCTTTTTTTTTTTTTTTTTTTTTTTTAATCCCCATTTTGGATTGTGCCACAGTTCAGCTAACACAGGTACTGCAAATTTCTTACAGCATCATTAATGAATGCATGGAACCAAATTATCCCTTACACATCACCACTGAAACCAATGTACAAACAATTACAATCCTATATAACTAGCCTCAGATTCCCAGTGTTCTGAAATACTTCAGACATTCTTTATTCATTTGTTAATCTACATCTCCAATTAGATTCTCTAACCCCTACACCCATAACTTGTTGGGGAATCACTACCTAAAAAATCTGCCATCATTTCCATTCTATTTAGAACACTATTTTACTTTTTACAGGAAGCAATACATCAGAACTAAAATCTGTCTTAAGAACTTTTGTTTCAAGACACTTCCTTTTCCTCCTTTTTTTCCTTCCCTACGTACAGCTAAAGAAACAGGTATATTTGATTTTTTCAAGTTTTAGAACAACAAGAAAATCAGGCAACTGAATGTTTCAGATTGAAGCGGAAGAAAAAACCCTCAAAATTCTTGGGAGTTCATTGTTCATTTCAAATATGTGAGGGTTTTTACCTGTATCTCAGAAGGAAGACTTTTTAATGATATGTAATATATTTGTAATACTGCACCACATCAAGATTTTTTTTTTTTAACATATAAACAGAAGCTGTTATTTTAATTATTTTCTAGACAGCATTTTTTGTCATTTACCTGCCCCAAACAGTAACAGGAATATCACAATGTTATAAACCTATCGAGCAGTAATTCTGTTTCCAAAGATTAAAATTGTTTTACCGAGTTGTTTTTTCAAATAAGTACTCTTTGCAGACTACATCTGGCTTGTTTAAGAGCAGAAACAGCGTCAAACAACTTTTTAAGACAATCCTGGACTAATTTTAGCAAATTTGCAACAGACTTGATGCTAAAATGCATTGGGAGTGCTTACATAAACCTTTGCAAAACAACACTGAAAGGCTCCACAGCCTTTCTCTTTCACTGAAAGTGAAAAAAGACCTTGCAGAAACCTCACTTTTACTACAGGCGGAGAGAGACTGGGGCATTCTGTTCCTGCAGTTCTGGTTTGCAGGAACTGATAGCTGGGGTACCATGAAGATCTGAAGAAGTTGCAGAAAGAACAAGAAAATGAAATGGGCTTCACAGTTGTGAAATCTCTAACGTGTTCATACTTCCCACTTCAGGAGAGGCAAACTGGCTGCCAAGGTGGAGTGGCTGGGTTTCTAAACAACTCTGCAAGCAATTTCACGTGATACTGTGAAAGAACAAAGTGACATTATGTGTCTCCTAATGACAAAGCACAAAACCTACATAAAGCCTAAAATATTGCCTTCCCTTGATAAATGAGACCTCTTGAGTAGCAGCCTGGCATTGGCAGAGTGAACAGTTTATTTCTACATTTTTCAAGTATCACTTTTTTATGACAGGATGTCACATGAAAGGAAAATCAGTTCCTAAAAAGAGATGCAGGAGATGTTATTAAAAATTCTGGCAGGTGAGTCTGATGTCCCAGTGGAGAAAAAAAAAATAAATGTTGAAAGATATGTAACTAATCATGTTTGCCACTACAGCAAAAGCAGAGAGCCTTCACCAGTAACAGGAATGACACCACAACTGTAATACTAGAAAGCATTCAAGGGTTTAGTGGTGTCAAGGAGCTAAGGAGACTGTAATACAAGAAACTGATCCCGTAGTAAATGACAGACATTTGATTTAACTACTCCATCTACTGGCAAATAATGATGGCTGGTGTGTAGAGATGGGTGTTGCTCCCATGAAACAGCCTACAGAAAAGGGGCTCCAAGAGGCATTTTCCTGCTTTTTGAAAAGGCAGAAAATGCTTTGTTGGGAGCATCATTCCGTCCTACAGCTTCCTTACCCTGTAGTTTCTATTAGCACCATGTCCTGAGTTCTACCTGAAGGGCATGAAATTTTTTTTTCAGTCCAGTTCACAAACATCTGAGTCTGATTTGAGCTGTATCACAACCAACTCAATTTCCATTTGTGACCCATCCTGCTCATTTTTCCTCAGACTGCCTGGGAACATGCTAAGCTTTATGGCAGATTACACAAGGCTCCACCTAAACATTCTTCATCACAGGCATGCAGGAAGGTGTTTAGCCACAAGAGTTTTGCAAGGAACTGATTTTCTTTTAATTTCTGTTGCAGGCAGTACATAGCAGCAAAGCTCTGAGAGAATATGTACCAAAGGCCTGAGATCTGCATGAAACAATCTGATCACAGTAACTGCCTGCCTTTCCTTCAAATTACAGTCTCCTGATAATTCTCTCTCCACAAAAAGTGCATCATCTCTGTCAGTCTCATCTTTCCCACCCAGAACATCAGAGCATTCATAATTTTGCATGTACTTCTAGCAACCCAATAAGCTTTCTGCTGGGCTTCAATATTTTAATGTAGTACCTACTATACTTACAATCAGTCTACAATACCACAGAAAATTAATAAAATTGTCTATTTAATCTTGTTTTAGCTTTGAATTTCTAAGAGTCCTTCATGATATCATTTTATAATATGCATTTAACACAAAACCCAGGCTCTTTCCTTCACCTGTGTGGGGGGGTGCAGTTCATGAACCAGACCAAACCCTCCTTCACACCTCTCTCCAGTCTCCATGATTGTGTTGCCTGGCAGCAGAGGCCACAAAACATTGTCATGCTCCTCTCAGCAGGTCCAGAAAAGGTTTGTTAGGGTTTAGGACAGTCAGAGTTAAGGGAGAAGGCTGTGAGAGGGGAAGTGACAGCTGAAGGACCCCCAGGCTGCACAGGTTTTGGAGTGACCCATAGCCATCCCCAAGACAACTGCTGGAAATGTGGAACAACTGGGACAGAGGGTTTCTACCACTTGTGGGAGCATTTCAGCCTTAGGAGAAGCACAGTATCCACCTATGAATAATACAATTAGCTTTTATCTTCTGTAACATCTCTGGAGACAGTAGTGTAAGTCCTGGAGATGCAGCTGAGAAGACAAATTAGACTTTTTAAACAAACATCTAAACTTCTACATCCACACCTCACCATCTACACCCTTTACTGGGGATTTGTTCCATGACACCAAAGTTCCTAGTCAAAACTACTTTGTTTTGTTTCAGTCTCATTCATGGTGCAAACCAGAATTGCAGTTTCCCCCAGTTCTATTTCCTGTGGATAAAAACATCCCTGATAAGACTATTGCAACCTGGAACACACTCTTACCTGCATGAGGGCAGTGGTCAGAGATTGGAGCAAGAAACACATCATAAGCTGTTCTTCTCAACACAGACAGGAGAGATTGCTTAGAAACACAGCAATTTGGCATTTTCTGGGTACAAGAGAAACCCTGTGTTATGGGGAAGATGTGCTGGGTTTGTGGGTTCCCACCTAGCACTCCTTTCTGCACAGAAGTGGAATAAAGAAATCTCTCAGCTCTCTGTGCAGTCTGGGTTAGTGTACACCAGATAAATAGATGCCATTTGGGGGACAAGAAGGGCAGGAACAGAAGTCTGACTGATTCCCTAAATCCTTCCAAATTTAGGTAAAGCTGGTGGTTTTCACAAGCACCATTGAACATAAGACAATGTCAAGAACGATCACCCCACATACTCCAGATAATTTTGCTAATTATTCTTTCATCACTCTATAAGCTTCCAGTTCATCTTTTGGCTGAGGATTCTGGAGGGGCTCAGTCTAACCTCTAGTTTTACTTTACACCTACCAGGTGCAAAAGAAACTCAAGGGATACACTTGGTTGAGATGGTAACTACTGCTGTGCTTCACCCAGTGAAAGGTTCCACAATAAATAAATAGGGGGTTTTGTCAGACAAATTAAAAGAAAAAAAAAAAAGGTTGTCTGCAAGTTTTGCACAGCTTTGAGATATGGATTGGTGGACAGGAAAGGTGGTGAAGCTCCTCCTCAGTGCACACAGCAATGAGCTGTACGTGTCTGGGGAAGCTTCAGCCACGCACCTGGACTCTGCTTAAGGCATGACCTTGGTGCCAAGTTCAATGTTGAAACAAAACACTGGTTAGTTCCTTTGGCAAAAACTTCCCACCAGCACAAGGGGTTGCTTTAGAGTGAAGATTTCAATAGCAACATATGCTCTGGCTGTTGATCCTCTCAGAGCAGACTTTCACACGGAAATATGGGCAGCCCAGCCTCTGACCTCAGGAGCATCTCTCATGATTTCAGAGTGGATCTCTGAACTTCTTGTGTTTAAACAACTAAGACAGAAATCTAGCCCACACTTGGGGTTTTTTCCCACTGCTGCAAGGCTACCAATGAAAGCCTGCTCCACTGCAATCAACACAAAGTGTTTTAACCTCAGTAGCATATGGATTTTACTGAGTTTCAATTGTGTCTACTATCAGCAGGCTCAGTGGTTAGAAAGTATACACAGATCCTCTGAGTACATTAGGCACACAGGAATAAGAAGCCTAAATCAGTTTGGCATCTCATAAAAGAACAGCTGTTTATTACACACTAGTGTCCAATGCAGACAATTTTTCATTGGGACTTAAAAAAGAAAATAAAGCAAACAACAAAAAAACCCCCAAACATACACCAAAAAAAAACCCCAAACAAATAAACAAACAAACAAAAAAAAAACCAAAAAGAACCCCACCACACACTACACCCCTCTAGTAATACATCAATTTTAAGTGAAATTACAGGATTTGTTCAACCAAAGCATTGCCACTGTTAAGCAAATCAGGTGAGAATTCACTGGTGTATATTTTTCCTAAATAAGTTCAAGTAAAATCTATAAGCCCTGACATCAAAGTGAGCTCTGAACACAGGTTCCTTTGAATGAAGAAAGCACATTGCCCAGACAAGTCTTCTCTGCAAGATGCCAGAGGGTGCCCCTGGTCTCTGAGTCTGCCACTCTCCCTTTGGGACAACCCCCTCCTGACAATCCCCTGCACTCCTGCATGGTCTGCTTCTAATTTGCCTGCTGAACACCACACAGAGCTGTTTTGCTTCAAGAAAGGACCTTTATAAAAGCCAGTAACAACAACTAAAGACAAACTGGGTTTGCATCTAGTTGTTTTTTTTTTTCATTTGTTGTTAAATACAGAGTGACATCCACACTACATACATCTTCCACAATTATAAAGTGAATTACTGTTAAATATCATCATGCAGATGTCAGCTGTTAACCTAATCTCTTGCAAGAGGAATATTTATATTGAAGAAATAAATTCATCTTGAATGTCTCCAGTGAATATTAGGTTGGTTGTACTGTCTCTTTACTCTTTTCCCAGAGCTGTAGCATCACTGTCTGCTTTATACCTTTTAGTCAGTCTGCCTGTGAGTCAGTCCTGGGTTCCTACCTGTGCCAGCTGAAATGGGACAAATTCAGGAAAGATTGCAAGAAGTGGGAAGGAAATGGGTCTGTGTGCACCCACAGAGCACTAACTACAGTCACATCATTTGTGATGCATCTTATCAGGAATGGACAATTTAATTTTCTACAGCATTTCTAAAAGCATTTTCTCCCCTATGTTACTGTCACACACGTGGGAAAAGAAATGGCAGAGGTGTATACCTCAGGCTGGGGCAGCATTTATCTGACACACTGTCGTGCTCAGAGGCAGGCAGCCCTTTGAAGTTCCAATGTCATCGAGAGTCTAAGAAAGAGAAGCAGAATTTGAAAGGAAATAAAATTATTCCAGAATGAATCTAACACTTGAAATCTTCCATATATTTGATGGATTATTTTTTTTTCCATCCTGCAAGAGCCCATTGTGCACGGTGCTCTACAGGAGGTGCTTTGAGTGTCAGCAAGTTCAGAACTACTTCTGGAAGCCTCAAAGAACAGCTTCAGATAGCTCTTCCACATCATGCAAGCTATAAATTTCACCCAGTAGTTTCTACATCATGATCAAACTTAAAATTGAACTGTCTTTCAGTTAAGCTTTAAAGAGCTCAGTGACGTGTGCTAAAGGAAAAAAAAAAAAAAAAACCCAACAAACCCAAACCACAAAATCAAAACAGAGCTGGTAAAGACCTCAGAACATGGAGTTCCACTCCAGTACCCCCCAAGGCAACATTTATTTTCACCTCAGCAGCTCTGGGCTTATGTTTATCTAGCCAGATCTTAAATTCCCTGTAGGATGGTATTCCCACAATCTCCACATCTTACTTTAGGAGGCAGATAGATGGGCTCTGAATCAACAGTTGAATGTGACCTCTATCAGTGGCATCCAAACTCATTCCTTTGGTATGGCTCTAAACAAGAATATGTCCTCAACTTAAAACATGAAGAGCTTGTGAGCAAAGTCTTTTGGTTTTAATTATTCAGACATCTTGAAAATATTTAATTGATGACACTGGTTATAAAAGGAGAGACTAAAGGTAGACAAGACAGAACTGTACATTTTGCACAAAACACTTCTTTTGCAACAATAACTTTACTTAAAATTAACTATAATTTAAAATTAGAAAGTGTCTGGACAAAAGAGATCTGGTTTTCTCATAAGGCAATTCAAAGCCTCCAGGATCTGAAATATCACCATTCCACACTGAATTCCTGAAAATATTCCATGATACTGAAAATATACTCCAAAAAAGCTCTTTCTAACAAAGCTTTCATCTTATATTGTGAATTATTCAGATTAGTCCAATTATGTTTCTTACTATTTTACACACACTTTAATCCCAGAAAATAGAAAACACTGAGGAGGTTGAAGCTGTGTTAAGATTTCAGAAGGCTTGGATTTGAGTCCTTGTGTCATTGTTGGCCCAGGAAGGATCACAGCTCTGCCTCATTCCCATCCATGCCTTGCTTCCCCAGCAGCAAAAATAATGCTTGGAAAAGCAGAGCTTTTCAAACAGAGAGGGGAAGAGAAAATAAAAACCAGCAGTTGTTTTGCCTGGAAAAAGGATTTTTTTTTTTTTTTTTCTTCATGCCACTCAAGCTGGCTCTAAACACACCTCCCCCGTTTCCCAGAGAAAGGCTTTAATCTCTGAACTGCATCACTCAGACACTGAGATTCTGCCTTTTTTACATCAGGGCGGGCTCAGAGAAGCAGGAACATTACAGCTTGCAAAGGGAATGTTTGTATTTTAAGCTCAGCTGTACACTACACGTACACTACAGTCTTTTTAGGTCAGATCACGTAGAACAGGAGGGGAACGTGTGGTGGTGGGGGGGGAAACACCAAACATTTTTTAACTGTCAGTTGGAACTGAAAGAAACAGCATGAAAAGAGGCAGCTTAGCTATTGGTTTTGAAGTGATGGCATTTGTCTACGAGTGCACAGCCTACGAAAGGCGACAGGTTCTAAAATAATGGTACCGTAGCAGGCACTGAAATGTAAAACATATGTCACACTTTTCCCTGCTCACAGGAAGGTTTAAAATATTTATAAATGCTGCACCTTTCCCTGAAAGCTTTCTGCAGCTTTCCTGGGTTCACGGGTAGGTGAATCATTCTCTAGAACTGCGCTGTAATGCTTACAGGGATTCATTTCTCTGCATTCACAGAGGGGAGCAAATTTTTGGATGCAAAGATCCATTTTTGTTGGGATGCACTCCAACAAAATCTTTGCTTCTGCAATAGGATTATTTAAAAAAAAAAAACAACACAAAACTACTCTTATTTACTACACAAGCTGAGGAACTGATAATATTACTTCCTTATAGAAAAGAACAAAAATTTGTCAGGAAAGTGTGATCCAGGGCTTTGGATGAGGTAAAAGGAGCACAGAAGGTGTTTGTGTGCATCCATAGGAAGGGCAGGGACAAAAAAAGAGTTACATTATCTGCTTTTTTTGTTTGTTTCTTTAATGTTTTTCAGCGTGCACTAGACTAGCACTGGAATGGAAATTGGTTTTTGAGGTTACAACTAAGAGGGACATAATTATTTTGTCATCCAAGGAATTAGTGTCTTAGGAACCATCTGCTCACAAGAGATCTGAGCTGTGGACAGACGTCTCTCCCAAATCCCAAGCTGTAAGAAATTAAAGGGTAGGTCTCTCTTCACCACATGTGCAAAAAAGGTGCAGATTGCCAAATGAAAAAGTTGTTTAGCAGCTAATGGGAGAAGATTTAAGTATCAAAACCACCAGGAAGTCAGCAAAACAGAGGCAGGTAGGACCTATGTGCAGACCTTAATGAAACCAAGTTCTTTTTGAGACAAACTGAAGCAAACCTGATCAGAGGCCAGCATCCTGCTCTGGACCATCAAACTTCAGACACATCAGGTCTTAAACTGTCAGGAAAAGATTGTCAAAGGCATGACTCTGGCATCTCCTGTCTAGCAGAGACCTTGCTCCACCTGGATACAGAGGGCCCTGGTGTCACTGTCACAACATGCACTACCCAAGTGCAGCCTGATTCCTCAGCTCCTCTCAGCATGCCAGAGAAGAGCTGGGTGCAAGGGACAGTCACACAGTCCTAACACATCAGGTGCCACCTCTCAGCACCTGGCCAGGTCCATGTCCTCCATGGCCACTTTTCCCTGCTCTCTCTACTCACTGAATTGCCTAAAGAGGTCAACTCACTGAAAGAGAAAGTCCTACAAGACAGAGTTTCTCTGTAGTGCCACCTAAAAATCCTAATTTTAGATATCAGACCTTCGTTTTGACTGGTGCTTTCTAATAGTTAGGACACATTTTGGTCATTTTTCTCATTTTTTTTTCTTCATAAATACATTATCCCCTGCCAATGTGCTTTTATTAAGATCTGAGATGCTCACATCTTTACTTTGTATTAAACCACTGCCCATTTCCCTTAAATAAAAACCAAGCAGAAATGCCACACAATGAGAAGCACACTCATTTCCAATACTATTACTAGATTTGCAAAGCTTTACTGTTGTAGCAATGTTTTCATTTCCTCATACCACGAGAATTGCTAGGGAAGAATTTTCCTTTGTTAAATGCCACGTATGAGCCAGGCAAGATGAAAATATTCTGCTCTCTTCTTTAACATTTCCAGGTAATTTTAATGCTTAAACTCAATGGGAAGGCCTACACCCAACTTAGTACTGCTGCTTTCTACTGCCATAAGCCACAGCACCTAGAGTATTGATGAGAATCCACTGCTAAGAATATGACATCAAACCAAAGCTTCCCAAAATCTAGCACACAAGCTTATTCAGAATCAGACAGATAATATTTTGCCTGTCACCCCTTGTCTGGAATAGATAAGGAATGATGAGGCAGAAAGCACTGACAAAAAGTCCAACACCTCCTGCTGTGCCTGTGCTGCTGAGCTGGTACCTGCTGCTACACAACAGAAGCAGAAGCTGAAGATTTCCCAGCTCTTGGCTTGCACATGGAGCACTCAGAGAGCCAGCAGAGCTCATGTGGCAAGCAACTTTCTGCCTATGAGAGTTCCATTGAAAAGCTGAGTTTAAAAAGTCCTGAATTATATTATGACAATAGCAAGAAATGCTGCTGTCTGATCCTCCTACTTATGCTCTCTGGTATAAACAAGACTGAGCTGGAAATTGCATTTTCATTCCAGACACAGCTTTGGTTATTTGTTTGAAATCAGGAGGATAGAACTTCTGGAAATCTTCATCTAAATATTATTTTTAAAATAGGAATATCTCATTATATTCTGTACAGTTTTGATTCATTTTGGTGTGGCTCATTAAATACACAGCCTGATCTAATCACATTGTCTCATAATATATAAATTGATATACATTTTCATATTAAATAATTCTAAATTACTCTCCTCCCCCCTAATTAAGAAAAAAGGAATAATAGTTTACATCTCGAGCTAGATATTAAAATTTCAACAAAGCTACAGTCACAGAGGGTATGTTTTGCACAAATGTGTCCCAGCTGTGCTAAGGTGGCAGTCAAACAATTTTATCTTTTCAGTTTTAAAACAAAGTTTTAATTGTGGATAAAGAAGAATGTCTCCTCTACATGAAGAAGGGGATTAATTTTAATTAACCTGAAATGAACCTGAGAAACATAACTTAGACTACAACCTATCTGTAGTTTGCTTAAGCAACAAACCTGAGTTCAACATCAGCAAGTAGGTGAACTTCTTTGAGACAGCTACTATAGAAAGCTAAATGCACAGGAGTTCTCCATACCCAAAAATAATGCAACTTTTTAAAAAACATATTTTTTAATTGGCCACCTCAGCAGAGTTTACCTATGCAGTTCTTTTATTGCTTGGTCATTTCCATTACCAAAAATACAGACTCATCTTCAAGGCAGACTTACCTGGCCTTTCTTCAAGTAACATTGAGTGGGTTAAGATACAAAGTCTTGATCTTTATGGGTGATGTCAGTCTAAATGAGATCAAATAATGAAGCAATGTCTCTTCAATTCCTACTTCTGCTTTGTCTTCTTCAGGTTTCAAGGGAATACATAAAAACTGCAGAGTTCAGTCCTGCTCTCATCTCTAAATTTCCAGCATATAAAAGTTTGGGGCATGAAGTTTTCCATTTCATAGAGTTTTGTACAAAATTCTGAACATTGAGAAAGGTGTGGAGACTCAAGTGGTAAGCATATACGAAAATATCTGGCAGACACAACAGGCGTGTAAACATGTAAGAAATAACTACTATGTTTTTTTTCTCTTCTCAGATCTTACTTCTACACAAGTTCTACCATACTGGAAGTTAGAAATTAATTCAGATAGAATTCCTAAGTCTAAATAAATTCAGTGTGAAGATAACTGCCCAGCTTCCATAATAGTTCTGAATCATACCACATTTTCCTGGGTTCAAATTTTAATGAATATTCTGAAATATGGCCAGAAAAGTATATTCAGAGATGAGTTGGGTCAGACACAGTTTAGTATTTCTCAAAGTCAAGATTTCACATAGTTTTTATCGCAGTACAACTCCCTGAAGTTTCATACAAACTCAGCCAAACATCTTAAATGTTATGTATTAAAACCAAGCTCATGCAGATCTTCTATCTTAAATGATACTGATTTTTTTCAGGGAGCAGTAGCCAGTTCCATACTCAGGCTAGCAGCAGCCTTTAATTTTCTAATAAGAAACAAAAAGCAAGCTCTTTTCCCTGTTTTCTCATCTCCATATGCTTATTTTTTCATCTTGTTCCACACACCACTTCTAAGGAGATCCATTTCCTTGGTTTAAGTTATACCTCAGTTAAGAATCAAGTCCCTGATGATCTTTTCAAGTGTCTGGATCTCTAATATGGTTTACTAAACCATTTCCTTCTTTCTACTGTGAGCTACTTGTGGTGCATGGTATCAATTTAGAGAACAAGCTACACAGCCCAATTTTTTTTAGATAATTAGCTGAGTGGATATTCAGCAGAAATGGGTTATACTGTGCTTGTTCACAGATGGTTCAATAGACAAATTCTGCACATGCACCTCTCTAAATGCATAACGTCTGGGAAGAGGAAAGAAAGCAGAAAAAATATTTTTAAAGTTTTAGGAGAGGTTAGAGAATGGTGTAGGCAGGCAAAGCATTTCATGTATGCAGTGACCACTCTGCATCAGCAGCCAAAAGGCGAGCTTTTGGAAGGTAGACATTTAAACTGGAGATGGTTCAACTCCTGCTGACATGGATCAACAATTTGCTAATAAACTGTGACCAAAGTTGTCACTTATCTATACACACCCCAAATATCCATACAGACACATACTCTGTGTGTAGAAGAGGCCCTTATCTCTTGATAGCACCAAGTTTAAGCATGCACCCATGGGGCTCAGGCTTGATTCTTCATCCTCCTGCTGCAGGACTGTGGCACCAACCAGCCCTTTCCAAGTCCAGATAAAAGTGTCACTGCAGATCCACTGTGAACCCAAAAGCTCCTCAGTTTCCTAGGCTGGGGAGAAAACATGCTGCAGGGTCCAGAAACAACCAGCAAAAAGTGGACAAGATGCAAATAACCAAGCTGCTAAATCCTTCCAGAATTCTTGCCAGTCTTTAGAACCACCAATGGAAACTCAAGGACTTTGCAGCACTTTGCAGCCCAATCTCATCAATAATTTGCTACGTTTTTCCACAGTCATGATGGTATCAGAGGATTAAAAGATGCAGAAATCATGGCATTTGTTGGGGAAACATAGTAAACCTACTACTTTTCTCCTAACCACAGGCAGCTGATATCAAATTATCATACACCAAACAAGATTTACTTTGACATCATGAGATACCCATAAACTGGAGCCTAACTCTGCCCTCAGAGTATTACATGACATGATGACATTGTTCATTCTGCAGTTTGCCTTTTTTTTTTTTTTGTTAGCAGCACAGATGCTATAGCTAAAATTAGTTATACTGTTTGTTATGTGGGTAATATTATTATGTGTTATTAACAATGCAAACCAAACCATACAACTAACCAAATTTCCTATCATAAACAAGATACTTTAAATAAAACAGAATATTATAAAATGAAAATTAGCATTTCAGCTATCAAATCACTTTTTCCCCTAGAAGATATACCCTCCAGCAGTAATTTGTTACAAAGAAATGAAGGCTGGGACAGCTTATTGCTTTATATTTGTGTACACATCCTGAAACAACAGGATGCTCCTGCCTGATGGAGAAAGAAGGACTAGAAGAAAAAGGACTAAAGATACAAAATGCTGAATAGAATTTGATTATAGCCTATTGTTACTCATTATTTCACTCAAGCAGTGAACATGTTCATAGATATTAGATTTTCTTCAATATGAACAAAAAAGGTGGTCCATCTATTCAAGGAAATAATAATAAAAAAATTAAGTCTCAGTAATAACTGCCATAAAGTCCTTGATCATTATGTTTAGCTATTTGTCCAGCACACCTTCCCTGATTAAAGGATATTGTTACATAGTAGGTCCTGTACAGAATTTTAGCCTAGATAATATTTTATCTGATAATATCAGATGAACTTTCTGATGTACAGCAATTCATTGCTCTTAGATCCATGCAGTGTCAAAAAATAATGTGTAAACTGCGAATGAGCACTCCCCAGGCAGAATTTATGAAGTTACAACTTCATTGTTTAATGTTTCACTGTTCTCACAATGAAACCCAATCATAATTTTATCCTTTCCAATATAACTTTTCAAAGACAAAAGATTAAAACACGTGGGGAGGGAAGGGATAGGATGTACACCTTCCAGATCAGCAGTTTCAATTCCAGGACAATAAGACTGAGCCTGAGAGCTGCACACAGACAGAGTGAAACATTTAAAAATCTATAAAGCAGTGATTTAACACACCACTAACTAAAAGGAGGCATCTGATTATATAGAATTGCCAAGCACATGCCAAGAATGCTTTTATGGTTTCCAATCATTTACTCCCTGCACTTCAATCCAAAAATTCATTCCTTCTTTTTTACTTGCTCCTAGAGGGTCCAAGGTCTAGCTAGTCCTGAACCTGGGAAAAAAATCTGGGGGGGGAAAAAATCTCAACCAGAACAGAAAAAGCCACCACACCCAATTCATCATCTCTTACCAGTCTCCACCATTTTTACAGTTCAAGAAACAAGATATTTTACCCACTTAAAGACCTAAATCAGAAAGGATTGGTTAAAAAAGGCAGTGATTAATTAAACTTAGTTAAGATCAAAAAGGGAAGTCAGGGAATTAACAAAAAGTAACAAGCTTACTATCCCTTGAAGATTTTGACCATGGAACTTATTAACAATGCTTACAATTCACCAGTCACTCATTTATATAAATGTTAGAAGAACGTGGATAATAATCTAAGATTTGTATAAAGTCAGCTTTCAGTGAAATGCCAATCCACAAGCACCTGTAATTGTTTCAAACATTACACTCTAAATTGTTTTAGACGTGGCTGAGCTGCAATAATGCTGACAGTTTCCAAAACAAATTATCAGCGTATCCATTAGGCCTGGAAGTTGTGATTTGCAGTATAAAATATACATGAAAGCAGAAAAGAGTTCAATCATCCACCACAGCATAAAGCACAGCATTTTTCTGCTTTTTGTGTCACTGTGTGCATCCAGTCTAGGCCCTTGCACAACGATACAGATGATACACTATGGAGCTGGTACTCTCAATTATATGTTGGTGCTCTATGGATATGTACTTGATGAACAGAAACACACACAACACAAAGAAATTAATCCCACACCATGTCCACAGAACCCACTGAGACTCAGAAGAGGCACAGTCCCCAAGATTGAGATTCAGGCATGTCCCACGTGGAAGATGGGAGCACAATTCTTCACTTGCTGTCCTCCTCTACTCAATTTCTTGCCTTACTGCCCCTCACCAGCTATTCTGCATTCCATGCCCTGCAGTAGCTTTCTACTTCCATGGGAATTTCAGGAACTCCTCAGCAGGGCAGCAGTGGCATAATTTGCTCCAAAAGATTTTAAAACTTCCTTGCCTGATTTTGTGAAGCTGTATTTCAGACAATTCAAAATCTGAAGGGGCACACAGCACGTTACCTATCAGGCACAAGTGGCTCTCTATAGTCATCTTCTTATTCTAGGAAAAAACAAATCTTTCCTGGACTGCTCTTTCTCCAGTAGTCACTTGAGCTTCACTTTCAAAAGACATTGACCAAAATTCTACCTGAATGTGGCTATTCCGCTCACCAAACAATACCACAGAGTGCTGCCTATCTTCTTTCAGAACCCATCATTCTAAGGATGTCCTTGGACAATCTCTCAGGTTTTAGAATCATAGAATCCTAGGGGTTGGAAGGGACCTCGAAAGATCATCTAGTCCAACCCCCATATTATGTCCATCTAGTCCAACCCCCCATATTTAGTGCACATATTTCACCTTGCATCAAAACACATCAGAAATAAAGACACGTGCTATTTGCAGCTGAATCCTGACTCATCTCACTTTGAGTTCTACCTCCTGCAGTCCTTCACACTTCATCTCAGCAGCTAAACATCAGGAAAGAGGCAGAACTAGATGTAAAGTGCCAGCTGGTGTTTTACACACTGCCCTGCTTCACCCCAAAGACAGGGCCAGAGGAATGTCCTTCTAGTTCTATTCCTTTCTGCAAGGTGACTGGAACATCTTATTATGTTAAAGAGAATAAACAGAGGATAAAATAATTTCTGACTTGTACAGTTCCCAGAATCAACTCACCAATGCTTAGGAGTCATTGAGTCACACACATCTTACATGAAGTTATTTCATGGTCTTCCGGAGAATAACAGCTGACAGACAATAAAGAGACTCTGTCCAAGCTGGCCAGGATTTGTGTCTGATTTCAGACACAAAGGTCTGAAAGAAATTTCCTCCTTATTATGAGATGTTTTAAACCTGTGCAATGATTACACCAAGGAGAGAGGAAGATTCTCTCAGTTTGTGTTCTCAGACAGCAGGGAACTGCAAAGGGGCTCTGTAAAAGGATGCAGAAGTACTCTGCTTTTTCATGGACAGTCTTCACTCCCCTGTGCCCATCCTACACAGAGCACATGTCACAAGATAGAGCAAGGTCCAGGGCACCCAGGTTGCCCTCTGAGGATGCCACTCAGCACCATTCCAGATGTGACTTCTTATTTAATGTTTGCCTGTTCTTTCAACTCTCTTCCTCTGGTCTGTTGCTGAGTGATGCTGATCTCTGTCTCTTGACTACCTGGAGTGAACTGCTTTGCAAACAAGCTCTTCTCCCTTTGCCTAATACAAAAGCAACCAAAATACCAGCACTTGATTTTTCACTGTCCTCAAGCTGCTGTTCTGGGGAGCAATACAAGTAAAACAGCCCACATCCCAAAGGGCTAGCACACAACTCACCAGGTTTGTCTGGTTTTAGGGACCCCCTGAAGCAAAGGGAGATGAAGAGGAAGGGAGAGTAAATGAAAAGAATAATGGAATGTATGTTTTATTTTAATATCTTTTAAGAGCAGTAGACAGTATCACATTTTGAACCGACCTGCTACATGAAAGGCCATTATATTTCATCCAATCTTTCCTGCTATTTACCCAGTTGTGTTTTGTTAAAGCTTATCTTCCAATTTTGATAGAAGAATCCATCAGTTGTCATGGTACTCTGTCCAAATAGCTATCCACATTATCTGAAGGGTAGATAAGGATGAATCTCTATAGTCAATATACACAAACCAGCTTTAACACAGACCTGTCAGGACAGAACTATTTCTGCAACACCTTGAATAGGTTTCACAATCTATAAATTAACTAAAGTTTGCCTCTGCATCCTCCTACTAAGTGCCAGGTACAGCCCAGATATAGCCAGACACTATCCAGAGGCACAGAGGAAGAACTGCTAATTGCTGAACTATAACAAACACCAAGAACTGTCACCTGTCACCCATCATTTCTGCTGAAATGCAGTGACAGCAATCCATTTCAGGCATATCTACTGGTAATTTCTCTTCTTGATGTTGATATATGAATTAGCTCCTTCAGGAATGGTCTGCTGACTTCATGCAAATTCACAACACAAAGATGTAGAATGCAAATTTGTTTAAAATTAACAGTCTGCAATTAAATTTCAAGGCCTCAATTTAACTACATGAAATTACCTGCAAAGCTTGGAGTTAGATGACTTGGAAAAAAACCCCAAAACTTTTAAATCAATGCAAATGCCTTCAACAGGCTTCCCTTCACACATAGGGGTGACCCACAGAGAAGACAGTTGTACATGAAACCAGATCCACAGGTACAGACCAGTGAGATTTCTGCAGCATTTACAGACAGAGCACACTGCTCCCATCTCCAGTTTTCTCACTGGGACTCTATCCTGCCAGGTGCTGAGCAAACATGTCACTCAGCACCCTCCCAAAAGGTTAAAGATGCTACAGGTCATGTTCCGACCTGTCATGTTGTTTTCTCCAGCTCTCTTGGTGCATTGAGAAATTATTTCAGTGGAAATCAGGACAGCAGTAAGGTACAGAAAGTTAGAAATCAGCTGAATTTTAGCACACTTATGAGCTGTTGGTAAAAGCTATTATTCTAAATAATACAAATAGCTTCACTGCTTAACACAGCATCTATTTATTACTTGATTGTTTCATGGTACAAATGGATAACTGTTTATTCAAGCAAGGTCTCTGAAAGATAGAAGCTGTTGAGTATTGATTATCAGCTGTTAAAAACCCCCAAACCACTGTGCATATCATCCTTCAGTCCAACTCAGAGTCCCCACCTGAGCATTGCACTGAATTCACCTCCAGGTAATACCCCATCAAATAATTAGTAGCAATGCAACTACACATAGATTAAAAAAAATCTGGGTTTTTTTTTTTTCTGTCCAAAAAATCCCAAACAAAACCAGGAAGTCCAAGAGACAGATTTGATTATAGTCAGGGAGAACAAAACCAGAATCTTTGATTATTATGAAAACAACTGTACAGGCCTGTGATGATTTTGAATTAGCAGTTCAAACCCCTAAGAACCCAAAGACAATGGTACATTAAAATGCATTGACAGTAATCTTATTTTAGCTAAGTAAACAAAGTAGAAAGGTTTATTGTTAAAAAAAAATCTTTGTGTGTTAAGAATGAATTTAACCTTAATTATTACATATAAAATCGAATTTGCCATTGGATGTTTTCTTCATCAATTTGAAGAAGGCAATTTGAAGCACACACTTTTTACAAGCCCTGTCCTTGCAGAATATGGAATTCAAGCAGGAGGAGAGGAAACAGGAAATAAATTTCAATTTTGTTCAAAAGCATAGGAAATGAATGACAAAACTGGTAGGCTCCAGCACTTAAAAGACAAAATGATCAGGAATAATTTCTCTACTATGCAGCTGTGGAGTAGCTGGGCAGAGCTATGCTGAAATAATAAAAAAGACCTTAGATTAAGAAGAAATCTGTGCCCGAGAGAGACTTGCAAGCAGACTTATAACATCACTCAGTTTTATTCCAAGTGATTGGTGAAGTCTTTCCCTGTTAACCATTCCATATTCTTGGGATTATAAACACCAGGAGAAAAATGAACAGACATGTAGTAGGAGTATGAGAGGGGACTGAGTTCAGAGCTGTCTAGATTCACCTGCCAAGTACCAGAACTGTGAAAAAACAAAGTCTTCCACTTTCTGAAGAGCTTCACAGTCTAAGATGAAAGATTGTTGCTGCACCCGTGAGTTCAGTTTCACAGGAAAGAAGGGATTTGTTGCAAAGAGCACAATGTGACTGTCTTCAAAGTCAACACTGCTATGGCATTGCTTGGCCAGACTCAAAAGTCCACCAAAACTCAGGAGGAATCTGTCACTCCTCTCCCACCAAGTTTTCTGTCCCTCGTATGCCTCAGCAACAAGCAGAAATGTAAAAACTCTCAAGAGGAATTTCAAGTGTTCTGTTCATTTGAAAGTGAAGCTCCTATCAATAACCCAAAGTATAATCCAGATTTTAAATTCCAACCAGAAATATCTGACCATCCTTCCCCTGTCTGTGCACCCTCTTCCTCTCCAACCTATGGCACGTAGAAAAATAATGGGGAAAATTTATCTCCACTCCAGTTTCTTTTTTAACATTAATAAAGGTGGAATTGCTGCAACATGCTCAGGGAAAAAAACCCCAAACACTCCCAGATCAGTGCAAATCGGAGTAATATATAAAACTATCTTCTGGCTAACTGCAATTTTTTTCCTTTATCTCTAACCTTTTGTGGGTTTAAACAACTCCATATACTTTGATTCATTTGTTCCACCAGGTCTGCTCTTTTGAACCCCAGTAGAAGCTGGGAGAAGTGCAAAGCAAAATTTACTGGTCTTTCTGACCCCTGGGGACAGCTTAAGGCAGAATGTGCATGGCAGCCCTGCCTGTGTGTCAATTCATATGCTAAACCCTTCAGAACTGGGTTGCCAGTCAGTTAGAGAAATGAGGAAACATAATGCCTACAAGACAAGTAAAAACCAGCTTTAAAATGACACCCACATATAAAATGCCACTCCAAAATTCAGAGCAAATTGGAAAAGGTAGAGTTCAGAAGGTAAGCAGCTCTCCTGCCCCAGCTGGAGCTGTTGTATTTATATTGCACACCCCAATACAACAAGGATAATACATCTGTACCTCCCCTTTGCTGCTCCTGGTGGGAAGGCATTGAGGATTACATTTCATGATATGAGCTCTGCTTCCTTAAGAACAGCTTGAAAAAGCTTTACTATCATTTTACTGAAGAAAACAAAAAAGCTGCTAAATCTCAAGGACAGGAAGAGCTAAAGGAGAAAAGTGATTTATTTTTCTCACCTACTTTTTCATACATTCATAGAGAACATGGCAACATCTACAAGAACCAAAACCAGTGCCACCTGTTACTGAAACCAATCAGCAAATCCTCAAAAAACACAAATTACCTTGGGCAAATTGCTCTGTGTGTCTTTCACATCCTTGGGCTACAGCTGGAGCCAAGCAAAGCTCACATGTAGGAATCAGAGGGAGTTTCCCTTGGATACAGCCAGATGGCAGGTGATGGAAGGCCAAAATAATTTGGCCAGAAATGAAACCTCCAGCATTCATTTTAGAAGAATCATTCAGTAGCTTCTGTCTGCCCTGAAAAACCCAAGGACAAGCCCTGCAGCAGAGCATGCTGCACCCTGACTGCCACACAAGGAGCACACCTGCACTCATGCAAAAGAAAAGTCAGGATTTAAGGACCTACAATCAAGTCATAGAAGAGAAGAAACCACTGTTAATTTAAAGGACCATCATGCCAGAGTCAGGATGAAAGCAATGCTGCTTCCCCTTGGGAGACCCAGGGATTCACTTTTCCCAACCTGCAAGCAGGCAAAGAAAACTAAATTTAACAACTACACGAGAGTTTGGTAACACAGCTCACAGTGTGATGTGGATGAGGCGTCATACCAAAAGGTCACTTTTAAATAAATGACAAATTCAACTCTTAGAAAATGAGATCTCAGGTTTCTCTGTTACACTCATGCAACAAGACCTTGAAATCTGTCACATGGTACAGCATGCAAAAGAGTGCCCAAAATGCTTTTCCCAAGTATTTTAAATTTTGCCTGAAAAGCAACATTCCTGATGTGGAAAGAAATGCTGAAAGAACCTAAGTCTGTACATCCAGACACAAAATGTTTTCTACCATTGCCTTAGCACACATGGTGCCACTACAAAACTCAGAACTGGTCCACAAGGAGGGGCTCCTACAAAGAGTGCAGTGGTCACAGCCACTTTCCCACTACAAAGTTGTGAGTCCAGCAACTCCTTCAAGCTCAGTGACTCACAGTACCAAGCAGAACCCACCCAGGGTCCATCCAAACCTGCACTGGTTAAGCCAGGAGTTTTGGCTGTGGATCTGAACACAGGCTGGATGTTACATATGGTCCTGATCCACCAAGTGGCTTTACTTCCTGCTGGTTCACTACAGTAGTGTCAGAAAAATTTCATATTTACATATAAACCAAACCATACTTTAAAAACTAAAACACTGTATATACTATTCTTCTCCTTATATCCTTTCTTTTAAGGCCTATGAACAATTACAAATCTCTTGGGCTGAGATTTTAATTCAACCATGTCCATACTACTGTGCAGTCTTTGATTTGCTTTCTTATCTTGGTTTTGGCCTGGCACTCATGGAAATACATGAGTATTTATTTCAACATTCTCTCAAGAAGCTCTAAAAGTCACAAAATTACTTACAGATACGTATTGAAATGTATATATTTATATATATATTAAAATAGTAAATAGAGGCAGGTGGTTGTACCCATTTCAGGGAACCTATATAGGTGTGGACAAGCTGAAGCCAACTCACATATGTATGCATACACATTAAGCATACAGTTTTTCTCAATCTACTAGTTAATTCCTGGTTTATTTCTACTTGTTTATTATCACCTTGCTGGAAGTGCAATATTGGCCAGCAGTTGCAATATTAAAGCTACAATGATGAAGCGTTTTAGTATCTGGAATGAAAACCTGGAATTGTTGTAAATTTCTTGTGTAGTTTAAACCTAACAATATAAGTTACAAGACCACACACTCTGCCTTTTGGGAAATCTCTGGTTTACATTACCTGGCTGTACACTTACTTGTAATCTCAGATAAACAAGAGGCAGACAACACAAAGTGTTAAATACAACAGCACACATTATTTTTTAATTCTCTTTGTAAGGATAAGAGTTCAACCTCTCTTGACTGTTACTGTGCTTCATGTGCCAAGAAGCATTCTTGAGCTGAGACTTTCCAAATTAAAGAAAACAAAGATCCCTTGCATGCCTGGAAGAATACATAGTCCAGGGACACAACAAGGGAATAGGTGTCATCTACAATTTCAAATGAATTTATTTACCAGAGGGAAAGACTGATTTAAGATCTGACACCTTCTGCTCTAATCCACTTTTGTACATAGAAAAATCTATTAGGAACATGATCTGATGTACTATCAGTTAGCTCATTTTCCCCTCTTCCCTGCATACAGGCACCGCTGTTGTTCTGCACACTGCCTGTTTCTGCCCAGCCTGGAAATGCTGCTCCTGCTTCAAGATGCCATCCAAAGCCTTTCCTGTGTGACCATTTGCTTCTTGGAAAATGTACCTGGCTGCTGAGCTGGATGGGCAAACCCATGCCACTTCCAGCAGAAACCAATACTTTCCTTTATTTGGAGAAAATACCATTAAGCAGCATATGTTGCAAGCACAGCAGAGTTTCCCAGTGAAGTTTGCCTGTCAGCTTGGGGCCAGGGGTTGGCAGGCAGGATGCCTGACTGCAAAAGGTGAAAAGAAAGAAGAAAGAATCCTACTTGTGTACTAACAACAGCCCTGCATGATTCTGCTTCCCATTGTTAACACTGAGCCTCAGCACAGCCTCCTGCTGGACTACATTTCCATCATTTGCTTGGTTAGCTCTTTGTTGCCTTTTTGTTTTTTATTATTATGCCTGTCTGGAGATCACTAACATGAAAAAGGATTATAATTATGATGCAACATACCACGTACTTCACCTAAACACAGTACATGTGGAGCTTTATTTCTCCTCACCCTCCTGTTGTACAAGCCCAATTAGTTACACCAAGCACTCCAGTACAACAAGGAATATTTCCTGTGCAGTTTCATTTGCTAAATACCTTTGTGACAGCTTCTTGGCAAGAACTGCAGCAGAGAGGTTAACATATGTTAAGAACACATACAGCAAGCACCCCCAGTTAGAAAGCAAGCAAATAGGAAACATCTCAACAGTAGCATTTCCCTTGCCCTCCATTCCAACCAGTTTGTTTCAGAAGTTCCAGAGAGATTTCAGCAGCAGAGCTCACCACTACAGAAAGGGATCTTTGGCTACAGGCTTATTACATTCAAGAAGTTTCAAGCTCATCAGTGATTCTCATCCATAATCTTCCACTTCGGACTCCTATTTTGGAACCACTGGTTTGAAAGGTAAAATGGAAGGTTGGGAGAGAGAAAAATGGTCTCTGCTTGGAGTACAGGACTAAAAATAAAAACCAAAAGTCCTTTTTAACAGACTTTCTCAAATTGCAGAAGCTATAAAGGCCTGCAATGTATATAAAAACATATGCCACTTGCTTAGAAATTGCTCCTCTGGGTATCACCAGGAACAGCAATATTCCAGGTTTTTCTCCTTTGCTTGTCACATCCATCTCCTTTCTCTCTCTACAACAGAATATGTTCATATTGTCCTTCCCTGATGCTGGAGAAGTAGCCCAGAGGTGTTAGAGAGGAGGAAAGGCTTGCAGAAGTAAGGGTTGGAGGCTTCTGGAAGGAAAAGTGTCTCTGTCTCCTGAGAGCTGCCTGGAAGAAAGCAGAGCAGGTACCCAACGCGTGGAAGGGACCCCTCAGCTTCAGCTGCAGTCTTGAGAACCATCTGCTCATTCTTCTCATCCTAAACCTCTTCAAACTTCTGTAACCCTCCCCAGTTTGACACAGACAAACCCTGACTGCTCCTTCTTTCCCAGCATTTCTGCTCACAACACTAACTCCTCAAAAACCCCCTTTCTCCTGGCTGCCACAGGAACAGATCCTCTCCCTGAAACTCCTTACCTGTCTCCCAAATCCCTGCAGATTCATTCCTAATTGATCCATGCCTCTAAACCCAGGCAATGTTTGCTCTGCCCATCTATCCCACTTACACCACCAAGGTGAATTTTAACCACCCAAGGGGCTGTAAACCTTGGCTTGGGCTCCCAGGTCCCCTCTTTTGAGACAGGTGAGACTGAACACATGTTGCTCAGAAGATGGCAGCTGTAAATAAGCGTATATTTAAGCCAAAATAAAAATAAAAATTAGAAATAATTTCAAGTCTCCTACTCTGCATTCTCAGAACACTTACAGGTGATAATTTGTGATCCTACTGTGCCTCAAGGAAAAAAAAATTAATACTGGCAGCACAGCAGAGGGTGATCTCAGTGAAATGTTTATAAATATCACAGAACAAAAAACAAACTTAAGGATTTGAAGGAGGTAATATAATAGGGGAAGAAAACTAGAAAGTGTTTATCAGAAAACAAAGTGAGTGACACATGAGGACACAGAGGTTTGCACTAATTCTAAAAACTGGAATTTGCACTTGAGCAGCAGAGTTGGTTAACTTTGGAGATATCTGAGAGTATTTGGTAGCCACAATCAAGCAATGTACATGGCTGGTGTCTGAGAGGCACAGGTTTCCTGGGCCAGTCCTGTGACAGAATGCATTTGGCTTTTTCTGTGCAGTATTTGTGTTAAACTGTGACAAAGTTGGAGCTTTCAGCCAGGAAACATAACATTAATTACTGGTGCTGAACTTTTAAAGCTAAAACCAAGAGGCAGAATCTGAAAAAAAAGTCTGAGAAGCATCTCACAGAGTGACATTCGTGAGGACCACATGTAGAAAAAAAGAAAACTAAAACCACAGCGGGTTTCCTCAAGAAAAATCTCAACTTTTACTAAAAGATTAGGTAAGTGAGGGCTCCTTAATCTCTACAGACTTTTGCTTTGTTCCAGATTCCACACTTGAAGTGTAGTCTAGACAGATCAGATTGATTTCTTTTCATTATTTATGCAAGCATAGAAGGGGGAAAAAAAATAAAATAAAAAATTGATCTCTTGAGAAAGTTCTGGGCCAGGCTTGGATTTTCCTAGACCACTCTGGAAAAACAAGTGTCCTTTGCAAATAAATCAGGAAATGAGCAGAAAATGAATTATGACAGGGAACTGCTCTTAATGTTTTCCAGAGTTTTCAGCTTTGTGATGCCATAACCCTGGTATTCGGAACGGAAATTGGCAATTTCCACAGCCTTTCTCCAGAACTCCAATTCTCACTTGTTACTCCAGGAATGAAAAGCAAAGCAACAAAGTCAATCAGAACTTTCAAAAAAATCCCACCACGTTAGAAGGACAGATCAAATGGCTGTTTGAGGCTACAGACACATACAATATTTTATGGTGGCACAAATTTGCACCCCTCAATGTTAGCAACACTGTCATTCACCCCATTACTCATCCCCACCCTTACACTGCTGCAAGGGCTTGGGCAGGCACCCAGTCAAGTGGATCAGAGCTAAAACTACACACACATGTGGAAAAGGGGGGGGGAAGGAAGAGGATTT
The DNA here is from genome assembly GCA_023637945.1 of Phaethornis superciliosus. Lineage (NCBI taxonomy): Eukaryota > Metazoa > Chordata > Aves > Apodiformes > Trochilidae > Phaethornis > Phaethornis superciliosus. The sequence goes on from JAJQWJ010000008.1 coordinate 31,177,586, forward strand.
TGGTATTGCTGTCATTCCCTGCACAGCCTGACACCCAAAGGCTGCTCACCCACCATGCTCAGGCTTTGGGGGGAGGTGGGAGGCAATAAGAGGGAGAGAAGCAGCTCCCATCTCACCCATCACTCATCTGACCCATACATTGGGTCACATTTTTGAAGCTTTTAGGGATGCAGATAGCATAGGAAAGGCTGCATAAATCTCAGCACCACCAAGAGATGACCAGGATAAACACAAATTGCTGCTGTTTCAGAAGAGGAATTTCACTTTGCTACCTAAAACCCAGCTTACTTATGACCACAGATAACTTGATTTTTACCCCCTGGCTGTATTTTTGTTACACACTGGGTCACACAGTAATGACTCCAAAATAGACTTTTCTTATCCAGCTCCAGGGAACCTTTCCTCCCCTTTGTCCAATCTCCTCACTTGTTCTTGTTGGTCATCTTCAGTCTTTTCCTCCCTTTCTCTAACACAAGTAGTAATTTATGTCTTCTCCCTCTGCCTGGATGCTAAATTTATATTGGTTTTGGTTTTTTCCCTGGTATCTATTAGCTTATATCTTCTGTATAAGTTCCTTTAGTAATTTTTAACCTTCTTTTAAGCTCTCCCCATGCAATTTTTGTTGTTCTTTACTCCCCTATTCCTCCTTTCTAGTCCTCTACAAACCAGAATACATATTTTTACAGAAAACTGTTAAACTATGTAGTCCCTTTGGGGTCACATGAAGTACTTTTGAGCTACAAAAGCCAAATCCCTGCCATCCACCTGTGAAAACCCCCTCGGGAGCTGCACCAGGAACTGTCCTAACTTCTAGAACGATGTGTGGATTTATCCTACATTGTGATCCAGATAAAACTCAGTTTTCCTTAAGTTCAGGGAACAAAACTCCTGATGAGCACAAAGCCTTCAGCTCCCTGGAGCCTAGCTGAAGGAGGAGAGCTGAACCTGAGTGGTGAATGGGTTAGCCAGAACCAGCCAGTCTCAGTAATTTAAATAAATTCAGAAGCCAGAAAGAGGAGAGACAGAAGGGCCCTTTCCCTGAAGCCTCCTGCTACCTCACTGGGACCAAGTTTTGCTGTGGAGATTTTTAAAATTCTAACTTTATCAGCAGATACATACATACTGAGGATCTGGACACCATTAAATATGTTGGGAAATGCAGCCTGTAAATAAAAACAGAATCCCAGAGGTTCTTTCAGTTGGAGTCCCAATGAATACTTCTCTCATGCTGCACTGACCTCAAGGTCTTTTGCAGTGCTTTCTTAAAAAAAGAAAATAAATTAAATTATTCTCCCAGATGGTGAGCCCAGCAACTCAGACACTAATCCCCCAAGCTCCCATCAGCCCATTCACAACACATCAAAGCACAGATCTTTTTCACTCCCTAGAAAACATTCAAAAAAGTAGGAGCTAATTCATGCTTTTCCTTTTTTTTTTTTTTTTTTCTTTTTCTGTCAATCAAAATGCAAAAAATTGAGACAATTGAAGAGTGGCAAGATAACAGTCTGTTCCTTACATTTTTACAGTACCTGACAATTGAGGAGACGAAAAAACAAATTCTGAAAGTACTGTCAACTCCTAATGTTATGAAAATACCCCTACAATATACACCAAGTAGTGGGAATCACCTGGAATTTCTGTACCCAAACCACTGCAAAATTCCAAAGTGCAAATAGTTCACGAGGTGATTTTCCAGCAATTTTCCTGGAGTTCCTGATGCACAGCAACTAAAGGTTAACCAGGCCTGCAAGGAGGCTGAGGGCAGAAACTGCATTGCTGCAGCTGACACCAGGACTAATAGTCAAACCATTAAGATTGGTCCCACTAACTGGTTTTCACTTAGAAGTGTGGTTTTTGCTTCCTTTCCTCTCAGTGCCCTTCAGCAAGTTGGAAGCCAGGCTGTTCTTTTTATTGCTGTGTGCTACAAAGCCCATCTCTTGTTGAGGAAAGGCAGAAAGTCTCCCTCCTTACTGAATATTTATTGTTATTGAGAAAGGAGATTCTGTCACACTACAAAGCTCTAAGTAGCTTTGCTAGAAGAAGAGGGGTGAAGAGGTTTAGACACAAGCAAATGCAGCTCATCAGAATTTATGTAACTGGAAAGAGTAAAACACTGGAGAGAGTCCAGTTCTCAACAGCTTGGATCCAATAAGGTTCCAGTGATCTTCTGCTACAGGGGAGGGTTCAAAGAATTAAGCAGCAGGCTACAGAATATCTTATTTAGCTACAGCAATTTGTCTCCATTTCCTAAAAAATGGATTAAGCACCAGAATCAGATTCATATTAAGGGGAGGTGAAACACACATTTCCTACATACAATCAAGAAATAATGCTAGCCACAGTTAAAACTCCAGTTTGATTTTTTTTTTAAATATATATATATATGCTTAGAAAAAATATGGCTACTGGATATTATTAATACAGAAAAAAAGTGTTATTTAAGTAGCTACAATTATTGTGAGTGGTGTTTTTTTTTTAAATTAAAAATTTGCATCTTAAGCTCTCCTGGAAAGAGATGGTTTGTATGAGCATCCAAACATACACAGAAGGCTCTCAGCAACTTCATGGCTATCCATGAAAAGCAAGTAGAAAATATTTGACACTGAAATTCACAGAGAAGACTGAAGTATGTTAAATAACATACAGAAGGGAGAAAGGAGGAGGCATCAAAAATGGTGAACACCACTACCACTACTATTGACTTGCAACAGACCAAAGTGAACATAAACCTTTCAGAAGGTCCAATATTAACAATACTCTGTGTCCTGCCAGCAGAAATACATAAGTTCTTTAAACAGTAAAGAAAAATGCCATGCTTTAGACAACTTATGGGTTTTAAAAGATTTATCAAATACTATCCTCCAATAATTTTCTGATACTCTTCCCATGAAAATACCACATTTATAAAAGTCCCTAAATAAACATAGCATATTACCTTATCTGCTGAGATGTGTAATATTCTGTGGAAAATATTGAACTCTTTTTGCTTACACTCAAAGAAAACACACTTGTTATCTTTTGGGCTCCTCTAAGTCAAGAAGTTTTCCTTGACTCATTATTTTCATGGCCACTTGGCAAGCCCAAAGTAGCTCATTAAGTCTGCAAAGCAGGGCTGGTACAAGCTGCAGCAGTTTGCAAAGCAGGGCTGGCTGCAGAACAGCTGTCACCACTGCTGTGAAAGCATAGAGAATGCAACACAATTTGAAATAACAGCACAGTTGGGGGATTTAACCAATAATTCCCCCAAGCATTTGACAAAAAAAAAAGTCCTGTATTTCCTGAGAGACTCCCCAGCCACTGTTTTGGAGTGTTCTCAAGTACTTTGAAGACTTAACTGGAAGCTTCACATTTGGAGCACCAGTCAGAGGTTAGTGGAGGTCAGCAAGCAGCAGGATGTGTTTGATACCAGGGCTGGGTATGGCTGCTCTGAAGGCAGAAATCAAAGACCAAAAGTGCATCTTCTCACCCTTAGAATTGGGTCCTCCAGCAGGTGGGGTGAGGTTCAGGTAGGACACTGGGAGGAAGATTACTAGTGAGAGAAGGAGAGCTGGAAGAGAACTAAATTCTGAGATGAAATTGTCTAAAATGAGAGGTATAAGCCAGAGATGGGGGTTGCATCCTCATAGTCCAAGAGGTTCTGCACAAAATAAAGGAATCCAGAGAAAGTTCTACCTGCTAACTAACCAGGCATCACAACAGCAAGACCACTCTGTGATTATCCCCCAGAAGAGAAATATTTTCTCACTGCCTGTATATTTTGAGACAATATTGATTGTTTTAGTGTTGCCCGAGTCAGAGGTGAACGTAAAAAGTACCTCAGAGGCAAAGCTTCTCAAATGGAAGAGCTCAGTTATTTAATAATCTCTTCATTGATCTGACTGTGACTCAAAGTGTGGGGATTCTGCCAAGCCAGACTTGGGGACCAGGCACTGCAGGTCATTGTTGTATTTTAAAAGATTTAAAAAAAATCCACTTGCTATTTTTGCACGCTGGAAAGGGGAAACAAAACAAAACAAAAAAAAAAGAAAATAAAATAATCAGCCTGTGTCCCAGATAGCAGAAGTCAAACACAGAGTCAGGGCTGCTGAGGCTTCCAGCTTCACAGGATCATTCAGACAAAGAAGAAAAAAAAGCACATGGGTTAGAAACAAAAACAAATCCATATGCTGCCTAAGGGAGGAGTTCTAAGCAAACACACAGCAATACATTAAGATCTTTTCTTCTCCTCACAGCCCAAAAATCACCCAACCAGAAAAAGGTGCTACGTTAGCCAAGATCTGGGCTATTCTTATGATTATTTTTTAAAACGAGGATTTTACAAAGCCTTTACAATTAAAACCTATTGGTTCATAATGATTTTGTAAGACTTGTAATACTTTTCCTCTTTGCAAAGGATAATAACATTTTTACATCTCAGAGCTCTTCCTCAAACACACAAATAGTCTCAAGAGCACAGAAAAAGAAAAGCAAATTTCCTCTCTAATGGCTTCTGAAGTCTGGATGCTCACACACCACCAAATGCCCCTGCCTATATAAGTACTTCTCCCTGAGCAGGCTGCTTTCCACCTTTTTTATTCCCTGAAAAACAAGGTCCACAGATCCTGCTGGCAGAATTTGCCATTCACTGGCAGCAACAGGGACCAGGGAAACTGGTCAGAAAACCTTCAGAAAAGGTTTCAGAAAAGGAACCTTCAGAAAACAACTCTACCTGGCTTCCATTCTACTTCTTAATCTTTATACTTTGGATTCTTGACTCCATTTCACTGCTGAGTTTTCCAGACTGCTTTCAACCTTGGTTCAGCACATCCCATCTCAGTAGAATCCAATGGAAATCCCTTCAGGGGGTTCCCAGCACCAGGGCAACATCCCAACAATGCTGTTCCAACAAACCTTGATTTATATTGAAATTTGAATTACTTTGGTGTGCAAATGGAAACCTGGTACAAGAAAACCAAACAAAAAGGGATATTCATTGGTGAGGGTTCACTGCCTGTTTTCCTTGTTCCACAGAGTACCAACAAGCAGAAATAGATCCCTGCCTTACCTGAAGAGAAGCCAGTAGCCTATAGTATGACACTTGGGAAAAAAAAAGGATGTTAAATCCACAGCCTGCCTCAAGTGTTTGGGCTTTCATTAAGGAAGAGGCAATTTAATATCATATAGAGCAAGCAGGAAAAAAAAAATCCACAGTCTTAAATCTCCTGTGAAAGATGAGGCCAAGCCACAGCAAGTCTAGGGCAAGAGACCTAAGTCTGCCTGCTCAGGCAGCACAGCTCCCTGGAATTACAGCTCCACCTTGGAAAGCCCCCCTCCAAGACAATATATTATATATACATTGAAATGTGATGCTTATTAAAGCATAATTCAAGATGTTCATTACCTGCTACTTGAGGCCCACAGCCATCACCCCAAGATCAGTCAGCATCTCAACTGCCCTTCAGTGTCACAAGAAATCAACTAAATGGCTCAGTCAGACATTCTCTGTACGCATTTAATGGATGTCCCTGCTGAAAGAGTGTGATTGGAACCTTCCCCTCTAGGGTCAGGGGCACAGGAGGAAGAGAGAGCAGAAATAGAGGAGGGGAACCTTCTTGAGAGCAGTTGAGCATCATTTCCAAGCCCCCTTTCCAGCTCTGCAGGGCCACCCCACTACTAAACACAAACCCTAACCAGCACCTTGAGTAGGAAAGGAGGGGTAAGTCTGCTCTTTTGTCTCTTTCTCCCTCCTCACTGCCAAGCAGCTGTCTGAAATACCAGTTTGATGATTTTTCTGATAGTTGAGGTGCAGGTTGTGCAGGAAACGTGGAGCTGACCCTGCAGGTCAGAAGGGAGCAGTGCCATTCCTACACTCCTACCCTTCCACAGAGATTCCACTGCCCCCGTTTCCTTAGCTCTCTGTCATTCAGTGGAATGTTAGAGATGTACAAAACTTACAGCTTCAGAATCCTCAAAAGCTGATTAGAAGCCATGCCAGTTTGTCACTACAGCATCCCAGAAAAAGCAACTGCAATATCTCACTTTTACAAAATGAATTCTGTAACTTCTGTCTCTGAATTTCCCTCAAGATATGCATAATTTATTACATTTACTATGCTGATTTCCCACATAACAAAATCCTGTAAGGTATTCTGCTGCATTTTCAGTGATGCTGGGGAAAAAATTCCTTACTCTATTTAAAGAACAAGGCCACTCAAAAGAAAAATCACATTATAATAGCAGCTTTCTATTCAAATCGTCTGCTCCAAGTGTAATTTTAAGTGCAAAAAGCTTACTTAATGGACAGCAACAGACTTCCACTCTGCTTTCCTGCTTCACATACTGCAAAATTAACACACCCAGGAACCCCAGCTGAACTCCCTGCTCACACAATTTGTGCTTTAAGTTCCATCCATCCACAAATGCCAAAGTCCAGAAGGAACATTTCCCCAGGGATGAGCCTGGGATCACACCTGCAAAGAAGCTCTATCTCCCTACTACTCCCAGCACTGCTACTGGTGGTGGCACAGAGGGAAATAAGGAGGATTCAGGTTTGTTTCCAAATTTTAGATTGTGTCAGACGATTGGCAAGAAAAAAATTTCTTTTATTTTTTTAAAAAAAAGCGTATTTGTTAAGTTATTGCAGGATATATATATAAAACCATGGTATTATGCCACTTTTCTGCAGAAAAAAAAATAAAATAGATACTTTGAACCATATTAAGACTTCTGCTTGTTTGGAAACACAGGAAACAAACACCCACCCTCTCACAGAAGAAGAAAACAAAACCAAACAAACAGACAACAAAAAAATCCCCTACAGCATTTCAATCCTTTGAGTGTGTTTTAACAAGGGGAAAATGAAGACCTAAAGCAGCAGGAAGAGACACAAGATGAAGTTAATAACCTTTCAATACTTTGCAAGTCTGGCCTTTATATGTTTGGGGCTTTTTTTTCATATTAGTCAGCAACTGTTGTTATTTCTGGAGATGTAAAAAAGGTCTTTGTAGTGACAGGTAAACACTCATTCACTGACTCTGAGACAACACCTTTAAAAAAATTTTAAAAGCAGGAAAAGTGCTCAAAAGGTGATAAAAATGGGAACAACACAAGCCAGTTTCAAGTGTCATTGCTTTATGCAAATATACAGCATCAGATGTTTAGACAAAAAGGGCTTCAGAAAAATCACACAGCATGTCTAAGAGGAAAGATCTTAATGTGCCTTTGCTGCAAAAGAAATTATCCTGTTTAAAACTGTCTGACTGCCTTAACAGAAGCATCAAACACATGCCAAGTACACACACAGATATGCACAGGCACTTTCCACTGGTGGATGCCATGGAAGCAAAGTGGCAGAACAAGAATGTTGTAAAATCATTCAGAACACTGCAGAGAATTCACTCCTGCAGTAATCCAACTTTTTGACAAGGATTTAAGCAAACCAGCCTACAAATCCTTGACACAAAAATACTTTTCCCCTTGCTCACATAAAATTAAAAAAAAAAAAACCAACCCCAAAACAATATTTATCTTATAAAGCCCTGGGTAGCACTTCTCTGCCTGATCCACTATTAATGGCAGTTCTTGTCAAACTCTATGTCTACACCTCTGAACAGAAAAACAGAACTAAAAGGCAAGGAATCAGCCAGCTTTAAATGCTGCATGACTGGAAGTGAAGTGTCCAGCATGAGGTTTCTCATCTGCCCTGGTTCATACACAAAACAATAAATCCTTCACAGTATCACTCGAGGAAGTTCTTCTAAAAAATAGCTACTTAATACCATACAGGTCAAAATTATAAGATGATTCTTTCCTGTAGTAGGAAGTATTTGTTACAGACCAGTGCTAAAAAACTGGAAGATTTGGTTTTGAGATTGATGTTGATGAGCACAATAAATCTTTCAAAATAGCTTTTCTGAAAAAAAGGGATAAATGTCTGCACAATTAATAATCCTACATTTAGTAGAAATAACTGAGTGTAAGGGGACATATTGGCTCTAGTGACTAATTTAATGATTATTTTAATTAAGTCTGAGTTGATGAATTTGGACAGGAAATCCTAGTCAAGCCCTGAACTAATAAAACCTAGAACTTTGATCCTCTTCCTACCTCCTAAATATTACCATCTTGTCCATGAGCAGCCACAACATGTTTTAAATAAGATATATCCACAGAGATATTTTGTTTGAAGAAACATGGCCCTCCTGCCCAAGGACAAAGCTCAGGCTTTTGGAAGCCAAAAATCCACTGAAGAAAAGCAGAGGTGAAACAGGTCTGCTTTGTGCACAAAAAGTCTGCTGAACTGAAAAACATCCAAGGACTGAACCTCTAACACCCTAATTCCTGCATATGCTTTTGTGGCTTTTTTGGGGTTTTTTTTGGACAGAAAAAGAAAGGTACAAGAGTAAAATAACACCCTTAGCTCCCAGTTCCACTCCTAGCTGATTGGCAGTATGTTCATTTTATATGCACTGCTGCTGAGATTTTGTATTGGGGTGCAGCTGAGTGATTCTGTAGAGGTTTAATGATTTTTATGACAACATGAAAGTGCAATAACAATGCACAATGAGTTCTAATTAGTACTAACGAACTAAAAAACTCAACAGGCTTTTTTCATAGTAAATCCAAGCTTAAAAACTATTTGGACTCTTTTACATTAAAAGAATCCTCCTCCAAAAAAAATAAGAAACCAAGTGCAGACGGGGTCAGTTTTGCAAAGCAGTTGTTCTAAAGAAAAATCCATTTATAGAAGAGCCTGTGCCTGAACATCTCAGAACAGAGTTAATGCTTGCCAAATCCCTATGGTAATCAAAAGATGTTAGAAAAATTTTCAAGAACATTTACAAAACAAGAAATTCTTCAGGGTCAGAATATAAAAATTCATAAATAATTTCACTGCAGGCACAGGGAAGAAACAATCATACAATTTTCCCATCCCTGCACAGGTGTCAACTTTAAGCCAAATCCTTTTGGATCTTTTAAGCCAATACAGGGGTTGATTTGAAGTTTAACAAATCCCAATGTGCTCTTTACCAGTACACTAAGGAACTTGGCCATTGATGCTGCTAAATTCCCCAACAGACCTGGTGTCTGAGTCCATTTAGCAGCCTCAGCAGTGGGAATTAAGTTTCTGTTCAGCTTCCACAAGGAAAAATGCAAACTCACAATCTGCAGCCAAATCAGCAAGGTGGAAGTCTGCTTTATTCCTTCAACATCACTAGAACTCAAATAAAAATCTAAGAGCAGAGATGACAGGACCCATCTAGAACAAGTTCCTACAAATTCAAGGCAACAAAGACAGATGACTGCCACTTGGTTTTCCTGACAGTGTAAGATGCAGAACTGCACTAATATCCATGGAGATCTAGCAAGTTTGTCTCTGGCACCAATCCACCCAGATTCCTTTGTGAAATTTCCAAAAGCAGCAACCCCCAAAAAGTTCATTTTCAAGTAGCATCCACCATCAGAAACCAGGGCTTGTCCCTAATATCTCCCTGTCCATAATTTCCCTCAAGAAAAATTATTCTCTTCTTCCTCAGCACAACTCTTTTCTCACCAAGAAAAAAAGAATACCTTGTTCTTGAAAACAGCATCCTAAAACTAATATCACATTTTCATCACTGCCTAGAGAGCCTCCTCCTCTAAGAACAGGCTCACATGAGACTTCTTAGGGAAAATTAAATATCTCTACAGGTGTGTGTGATATCTCAACATCACCTTTCCTAGGCATAGCTCTTAATTCTAATTGAGCTTATTATACTCCCAAGAAAGCTTTTCCTAACAGCACAAAGCACATGCATCCTGTGTCATACCAGTGGCTGCTTGCAGCTGTAGTTCTCAAACCTTTAGATATTAATCCTCTTGATACTCCTTTGTGGCAAACAAATATTCTGATTCCATTTCTTTTACACGACACTGAACAGCACAAGAATTGTTCAAGGTTACACTGGATGTCAGTAGCAGGGAATACAACTGCAGTGCTCTGATGCCCCACTTCTACTCTATAAACTTTATATAAGTGTGAAATAGCTCTTGCACACCAGACACAGAATCCTTCTCATCAGCTCTGGCCAGAAAGGTTTGGGTTCTTTTTTCTGTTCAAGTCACACTAAGAAATTTTAAATTGCTCTCTGGAGCCTTACTCAGAATTTAGTGAGTAACATTATTTTCTCCCTGAGTTCCCTCATTTTACCCATTATTAATCCTCTCTGCTTAATTGTTGAGTCACTGATAGCAACTCATCTACTACAAAAACTACTACTACAAAAAACTTTCCTTTCCCTTTTCCTAACCCAGCTGCCTTATTCTTTTTTCTGTCTTCTTAGGGCCATGGATATACACTCATGAAAATTCACACCTCTGATTCTACTGAAGCTGTGTATCATGTACTCTGAAGGCTAAGGGCAACAAAGTACATTTGGAGGTCTTTAGGCTTATGAATTATTAAACTGTCAAAATTTCAACCTTTCATTGATGAATCCATAAAAAAACCAGCACTTCGCTGCTGATACCAGCAGCTAATAAAGATGGGGTCACTAATCAGAAAGACAGTAACCAGAGGAATTAAAATTTAAATTTTAGTTTTACTTAATCAAATTCAGTTTAATTCTAAAACTAAACTTCCTCAGTTTCCATCATTGGGTGATGGTTTTTAGACAGCAAACACGGGGCACAAACATCACACCTGGAGACTTCATGAGCCTCCTACAACATTCCTGCTCCCTGTTCTTCCAGTCCCCAGCAAGCTGGGAGCACTCCTACTGAGATAAAAGATACCATCTCTGAGTGATACTGCTGGAGTTAACACATCTGACATTCCCAAATTAAATCAGAGGATCCAGAGAGGATTCAATAGTTGGCAAGTGCTTTATAGATTCTCCTCTCCAGCTCACAGAGCTAAGATCTCTCCTCAGCCATTCAAGGCCTTGTTTCTGCCAGCAATGTGGATTTATTTGATGTAGACCCCCCATGCACAGCTCATCAGGATTTTCTGTCTTCTCCAGGATACTCTTCATTTTAACACAAAGAGTATATGATACTCTGCCCCTGTTAGCAATGGTCATTTAACTGTTGTATTTTCTCAACAAGGATTTTGACATCTATGTAAGAAATTGAAAGCAATTTTCAATGGGCTTTTAAATACCAAGACTTTTAAAAGCCTGAAAGATGATTAGGAAAAACAGGAGTTTGAGTGACAGGGATTGAGGCTGGAGAGAATGAGTTATGAAATGCCATCTCCCAGATGAACTGGAGAAGTTCCTTATGTACCCAGTATGTATGGGAGTAATTGGTCTCCCCCAAAAATAACTCAGACCCAGAGTAAGCAAAACCATCTCATCCTCCCTTCTAGTCATTTCCACGAGCCTGATTTTCCTTTTCCCTCAGTGGCTGTTACTCATTCTACCCCCATTCTATGCCAGTCGTCTGATGACTGAATTTTAGGAATGTGTTCTTCCTCATATTTTTAAACTATTTTCTTTTTTAGTCGTCCATTTTTTAATTTATAGTTTAATTGTCTGTAGAACATTGTAAGGAAGCTTCTGAAGTGCAGCCTCTGCACACAGAGTGGAAATCTCTGGGTGAAGAAGACAACTTGAAAGCCCTGCATTGTCACCACTTACCTGTCACTTAAAACTCCCTCACACTCCTCCTCAGTCACCACCCTACTTCTCATTTTACAGCTGATTCAGTTGAATAATAGTCCCATGGAATGCAACCTCAGCCAAGAGCAGAGGGAAAAGCTGTAAGAGTGATACCCCTGTCCACTTCAACCTCCTCATCTTTTCCTCTGTTCCATCTTTGCTGGGGCATAACAGAGCAATCTGCCAACCATGTTTCTTAACTGGTACTGAGAGAGAAGAGTAGGGCTGCTAAATCTCTCAGCTGTGTAAATTCTCTTCCTTAAAGGTTACAGTGGTCCTCTCTCCAGGAAAAAGCTGCATGAAATTAATTAATACTAAAGACAGTATTTGTTTGAGACTATATACAGACTGCAATTGTTTAACTACATATTCTTTCTTGTTAAGGAAGATAAAGTCCTGTCCCATTATTTGCATAGTATATGGCAGGTTCTTTTACCTCACACTGACTCAATTTATAACAATTATCTAGTGACTACACACCGTACCAATATTTTTGCCATTTTATATGCTTTCCTGACCAGACTCTCCAAATATTTCCTGGGAGAATAAAAAGTTAAAATATGAGCAATGCTTGCAAGCCAAAGTTGCTTTCCAGCAGATGGTGAAGCAGAACAGAAAACACTTGGCAGTAATAAACATCTTCCTTCTTAAAGTTTTACCATGTAGTTCAGATTGCTTCTCAGAACCATCCTGGCAGCAGCCTAAGGGGTGAGATTTCTTGGCAAAGTTCCCTAAGTTAGGAAAAAAGGCCTGAGCTATGGGAAGAAGTTGAGACCTTCTGCCCCTGGCATGTTTACACAGAACCATTCAGGTGCAAACAGGAGCCATTAATACAGGAGGATTTACTATCCTTGCAACCACTTTCAAACTGGCCAAGAGTGGAAATAGTGCAACAAGACCTAAAGGTCAACACGAAAGGTCAAGGACAAGAAAGTAATTTCCTTTTTCAGAAGTTCAGGACTCCAGTCAAAGTCAAATATCAACCAAACACCTTGACTTTTTCTTTTTTTTTTTTTTTTTTACCTTAAGATGTGATCATTAATCTTTTGTTAAGATACAAAAGCAAAGAGCCTAAGAATCAGCTGACAAAGATCTCAGCAATTAACAATAATTTAAATTAAGTCAAGAGGTCTGATGAAATGTAAGGACTGCAGCCTTTCTAGCTCAAGGAGTTTTACAAGAGTTGCAAGCAAACCCTCCAGAAGATTAATAGGACAGTTTCTGGCTCTTAATGCCTGAATTCCTATCAAACCAGTTCTTTTTCCAAGAGGCTGGCAAATTGCTGATGTGCAGAGAGGTTGCATCTGACACGATAAAGCCTTCACTTTGTTCTTAGCTGGTTTTCCAGATATAACAACAACCTCATCTCTTTGTTGAAAAGCCAGAACACTTTTCTAGCTAGCTGAAGATAAGGAGCAGCAGTCTCAAAACTCCTAACAGCAGCAGGGCTGCCAATTGCCAACAATGTCACCAGGAAACAGCAGTGACAGAAAAGCACAGAGGAGGAGAAGGCAGCAGCAGAGCCTGCAGGGAGGGAACATAACATGTGAAAGAGTAAATGAAGGAGGAGGCAGAAGGGAAAAATGATGAGAAAAAGTTTTTTCTTGAAGAAGCATGATTTCTCCAAGAAGTTGTTTAACCTGCAGTGCAAGTGGAAGAGTGAGAGTTAGATTCTATCTCCTTCAGCACAATCTCTGTTCCCAAGACTCAGATTTCTTTCTGCAAAGAGCTGTGCCACCTTAGTTTCTTTGAGTCAAATGACTCAGGATGTGCTCTTACCATACATCCAAACAGCACTGGTTTGCTTCTTGAGAAGAGATGCTTTCCATTAACCTTGAAGAACAAATGTGTGCCTTTAAATAAGCACAGAGACATCAACAAATGAAAGAATGTTCTTCCTTCAAGTCTGACATTCCAACAACCAAATGCTCACCTCCTAGAACTTTAGTAATTAAGCTGTGACAAAATGCCTTTGATTTCCTTCTAAAGTATTCCTTTCTCCTTTGTCACCTTTGACTACCTGATAAATTTGTGTTCTCTTCCCCTCCCCCCCAAAAAACTTAATAGGATTTGATCTATTTGATATAGTACTTTTTAAACATATGTATAGTTAAAATACTGAGCAGTGAGGAGTATCACATTTTCAGTGCTTAGAGTATCAAGCATTTGCAACGCAGCTTTGCTTACTCAGCCACCTCAAAGCATTTTACAGGTATTAATGTATCCCAACCAAATGATGGAGCTGTTGGTAAACTGAGGCACATAGATGACTTGGATAAGACTGCATCAAAAGATAAGTTTTCATGAAAAGCAGCAAGAAAAACAAGGCCATAATCCAAGTATCTGAAGTACACTCCATCTAGCATAAAACATTCTGAAGCAGTTTGTATGAACAACCTAAACACAATTTAATATTTTTATTTCAACAGAACAAATTGTCTCTGTGGATCCAAGATGTTAGCATCATTTTACCACACTGCAGAAGTTCAGCTTGATTGGAGGCATTCAGTATTATGAGTTAGGACTGTTTAAAAAAAAGATTAAGTGGAAAAACAGTCTTTTAGATAATATCCTACCACAGCAAGAGTCATGATCTATTTTCTGTAATGGTGGTGGCCAGGACAATAACAATCAGGCCTGGACTGCTCAAAGGAATAACCTATGTGTGGTATCACTGAGCAAAATCTGCCTGACCATAAGGATTGTAAAGCAGGGAAAGTGGTTGCTCAGCAAGCCTCCAAGAACAGAGTTGACAAATGATTTTTCTAGAGGTGTTTTCCAACAAAAAGGTCACAATCAGTTCCTTTTTTGCCCTGTGCCATACCTCCAAAAGCTGTTTCCTCTGAGAGGTGATGATCTGCCAGGCTGCAGAGCCTGGGACTTGAGCTACCTCGTAGTCCTAAACAAGTGTAATAAATCCTTGTTGTTCCTAAGGATTATTCCTCAAGTACTGTTGAAAAACAAGCAACAACAAATTTGGTGATGAAAAAGCAACAATAATCAGCCATCAATGTCAGGAGGGAGCAGTGAGATGAGTAAGATAAAGTTGCATCACAGTTAAAATTACAGCTGTGTAATTCCTGCAAAGTTACACTCATAAGTATATAATTCATGGATTTATCCTGCATGGTCATGGGAATGGCTCAGCCTGGAGTGCTCAGAAAAGGATCGTGGAAATTCTGATTGCTGGGTTCTGTCATGCATGCATCTGAGGCCAAAATACTCAAATATTCAAAATTGTTGGTAGCAGAGGGACTGGTAGTTTGGAGCTGAGGTTTATTAGTTTGGGGTTTTTTCCCCCCTCTCTGATGTCAGCAGTACCATTGGAGCAACAAAACTGAATTAAAGCAACCACTGTGTTCTTGTTCTCTTGCATGGATCACCCTGAACTCTTCTAACAACTCAAAAATATTTGGTACATATGAGATGACACTGCTGAGATATATAGTTTCATTTTCTGTACACCCCCCTGGAAAAAAAACATATTTTCATTCCTGTGTAAGAAGGACCCACTTCCAACTGTTGAGAGTCAGTGTTCCCTTCCCATATCTTGGTGCTGGGAAGGTATCCTAGCAGTTTGTAGTATTAATGCTGGTACACAGTCAGAAGCTGCAAAAAAACATTCAAACAGCATGTTCCTTCAGAGGATTATCCAGGGATAATGTTTTTAGAGACATTGATTTTCTTCCCTTTGTTTTGCTTTGTTTGTTTGGGGTTTTGGGGTTTTTTTTGTTTGTTTGTTTGTTTTTGTTTGCTTCTTTTTTATAGTCTCTAACCAGCTGCTCTTGTCACTTGTCCTATCCCTAAACAGGGAGATTATGATTATAAAATGGTTAACAGAGGAACATAGAGGAAAACTGAGAAACTATTTGCTTGAAATGTACTTTCTAGGCTCGACTCATGAAAAGGCACAGAAAATGACACTTAGAAAAGTTAACTATACTTTACTCCAAATATTTTCCAGCCTACCTCAAGTATGTAGAAATATGGGACTCATGTGTGCCTTCACTTAGCCAAAGGCAATTACAACTACTTGGCTTTCAATTCAAAACTCTTCACCATTTATCTCTGTCCTGCTTAAAATTTTTCATCCAGTGAAGCATCACTTCAAAGCCTCTGTCCAGGCAATACTGACAGTAATTTGTGTCTACTGTATTTACTCATAAATTTTTCTAACACTCACAAATGTGCTTTCTCCCATAATAAGCTGGTCACAGCTTTTAACTCAGCTCTTTCTAACACCTGCTTAAAAAATTCCCATATAGAAAAGGAAAAGGCTGCAGGTAGATCCTAAGAAAGCTGGCAGCAAATAACAAAATAATTTTTAAAATAGGCCTCAAGGCTTGCCTCCAAATTTTCATCCAGGGCAAAGACCATCACCCACACTCAGCCACCTCCACACAGATTTCCAGTCTCAGCCCCAAAACTTACTGGCAGAGCTTCCATGTCTATTTTCCTGCTGTATTTCTGCTCCAACATGCTGCTTCCCAGCTTTTAATAGAGGAATTGCAAGGAAGAGAAAAGGAGGGAAATTTTTTCAGTGAGGCAGATGGGGAGAGCTAATAGAGAGCAAAACCTGAGCTGTAAGCTGGCTGCTGGCTGCTGTTGTCTTGCAGCCATCTCCCTGAGAAGTGTTTGTTGGGAAGGAGCAAGCAGTGTGTCCCTTTTGGACTCTGGACACTCACATCCCAGCTGTGTCCCTGCTCCTGTGCTCTGAAAATCTCCCCCAGCAAATTTCCCATTCGGCACCACCAGATCAATAATGTCAGAGCTACAGCTGCAGAGTTACTGAAATTAAGAGGAAGAAAGCAAGCACAGATCTGCTACTTTCTCAAAATTGTGTTGCAGTGATAGCATAACACAGCCTCTGCCCATCTGCTAATCCATCTTTTGCTAGTTTAGGAGCTTCAGGGATGTGAGAATTCTTGGGATCTTGCTTGCATTACTGAACCTGGGTTGTCTGCTGCCTGAGGAGCTGGGAATGGCAGCTCAGTGCCAGGAACCAGCCCTCTGGATCTGCACTAGGAACAGAAATGACAAAGCATTAGCTGTAGTCATGCAGGGAGGTGGCTGGAGGAGATTCCCCAGGGACAAACCAAAGAAGAAGTGGGGAAAGCACGATGGAAGCTGCAGGAGGTAAAGGTTTGCCTCTCACCTCTCTGCTAAAAACCATGAGCTTTGCAACCCCACGTGTGTTCCCTTCAGAAAAAAGGGGAAAGAGCTGATGGACTCTGCCATACTCCACTGGGAGATTTCTGCTGATTCTGGATGCCAGAAGAAACGTGCCTCCAAAGGCACAGAGAAGTGATGGATAACTTTAAGCTGCTGATTAAAGGCAGAATTCAGGTGTCAGGGTGTGTATCTGTGCAGTGCTGTGGCTCAGCCAAATTACCCATTCTTAACAGTGACAGAAGACTGCGCCAAAAAAATTAGTACCCCAGAGCTAATTCAGCAATTTCCACACAGCTTTATTGTGTAGCATAGGGCTACACCCATAGAGGTCCACCAAAAACTGAAAAAAGAAAAAAAAAGAAAAAAAAAAAAACACACACAAAAAAACCAAAACACATAAAAAAAAAATTCACAAAATACAGTGTAAGACTGAAATACAAAAATAACAGAAGAAAATTCCTTGGTGTGTTATACCAAGGAGCAGAGAAGTAAATTCTGCATGCACTGAACAGCACTGGTCTCAGAAACAGAGCCTCAGTGCATCTTCTAACAGGAAGAAATCACAGTACAGCATTCGAGTGCTGTAACCAAGTGCACACTGGTTTTAAAATTCATTAAGAAATGTCTGAGGTATTAATAGTCTCCATGGCAGCTTCTGAACAGGTTGCAAATCAACATGCTCAGATTACTAAGCTCCTTCCCCCTTTGGCTTCTTCATCGACTACCTGAATTGGTAAGAGCTGGAGTTATGTCCTTTTCACATTTCCCAATTGTTATACCACCTGTATCTGATCTCTTCCTCTTCTGACATGAATGAAGCAGTCCTGTTACACCTTCATTCTCCAGGTAACCACTGGAAATTAATGAAGTCCAGAAAAAAAGAGGCTGTACCTGTATGTACATAACCAGTGTGTGTTAGTAGCATGTTGCTAAGATCTCCCAGAAGCACTCCAAAGTCAGGAATTGACAGCATGGATGCTGAGAGATTGAAGAGATTTATGAGCCAGTGAAATTTCAGGATGGAGGCAGGTGGGAAATGAACAGGCAGCAAAAGGGACACCCTACACTAGGTTTTGTCCCAGAGGGGATATGGAAATCTTCCAAAAAGATCCAAGCAATTAACCTAGGAGAAAAAAAAAAGAAAAAGAAAAAAAAAAAAAAAGCAAAGAAAAACACATAATAGTTCTCAGAAATAGCTGCACAGCTTTGAGGTATTCCAAAGGGACCCTGCCCATGGCAGAGTCCCTGAACAGAAAATATGAGTCTAAACAGTGAATATCTGGTCAAGTTGTAAGCAGCTGAAGACAAAAGCCTATAATGGGAAGTGTCAGGCATCTTAATAGGCAGCAGTATAAGCACCACCTCTAATAAATGAGGGAGAGACAGAAAAAGAGTATAAACAAATTAACCATCGCCTAGAAACCTCAAGCAAGTGTCTCACTTGGCTGGAAATCAGATTTTTCTTACTAACAAGTATAGGATTTTTACATGACACATTGAGAAGTATATTTCTTTGTGATGCTGCTCTATCTCAGAGGTATCATAAGTATAGAACCATGTAATGTGGCTGTTACCATGGAAACAACTCCTTTTCTAAGGAAAATCAGAAGGTATAAGTCCCATAAAATCCCAAATAATTTATTGTGACATAGGTTGGACATGTTGTTAAACTGCATCCTTAACTTACTGCATCCTATTTCTGTCAATTCTTTCCTAGCCCTACATGTTTCACATAAAAACTAGAATACTAATTTTTCCCCACATTAATTGAAGTCATACATCCTGGGTATGCAGTACAAATTTCTTCAGCTCAGCAGCAAATGCAGAAGAGAGTAGAATGGGCTCTGAGGAGAGCTCTTCTAGAAGACATGCCCTCTTCACACAAAGATCTGTCACAGCAGCTAAGAACTTGTGAGGTGGCACCCAGGTTCCTGAAGGTGCAACTTTCCACCTCCCATGCTGAGCAAAGAAAGAAAACCAGCCAAAATAAAACAGTATGTCAAGTGTAAGGCCATTTGTTTGCTTTCCATAAACAAAAATAATTCTGCACAGGCAGGCAAAGCACTATTATGAATGTAAGAATACTCAGGTTAAAAAAAAAAAAAAAAAAAAAAAAGAAGATTTTGAGATGGAACTGCTAAGATTTGGTCTTACAGATTCTTCTCTCCCAAATATTAAAGCACACCAGCTAATAATAACCCCTTGACTCTTCACTCTTCCCAAAGAAGGCTCCAATTCCACAAAGCCATCCCAATAATGAACTGTGAACAGAAGCTATAACATTTATCCTCCCTTTCAGTACTTCCCTGATCCTTACCTACAGCCCATCAAATATTTTCCCCTATTGAGCTTGCCAATCAGTTTTATCAACTCTCCTTTTCCAAAACCATTTTTTTCCTCACTCAGGTTGGTGTCAGAGAGCCCAGTGCAAATCTTTCTGCATGGGTTCAGTTGAAGAACAGACTGGGGAAACTCAAACAAAACTCTGTAAAGAGTTTTGCTTTTACAAATCCTAATAATCTTTCACTTAAGCATGTGAAGCATTTGCACCACAGAAGGTGAAGACTCAGGGTGAGGTGCAAAATAACTTTTGGGGAAATAAAACCAAACCCCACTTTTTACCCCTTTGCTTGTAGGTCTGTAAAGATGCGGGCAACTACTTCATATGGATGTGACAAGAGAAATTGAAATCTGGATTGTCCCCACAGCCAATAAATCTTACATTAAGCTTTTCTCTAATGAAAATGCCTCTGTGACCTAGAAAAGAAAAAGATTAAGAAGTTAGAGGGAATTTCAAACTCACTTCTGCTTCTCTGTGTGAAAAATCAAAGTATGGGCATTGCCTCTTCTCTGAGTACTTCTTTATGTTTAGCCAACTGAGACATACAAACTCTCCCATGTGGCTCTGGAGACCCAGTTGCTGTCTCAAGTCTCAGTACCTGGAAAACTGCTTTCAGTAAATCAGCATCTTAAAAAAACAAAGACAATGTCTGAGTAAATTTGAATAATACATAAGTTGTGAGAAATTGTCATCTGCTAGAAACTTTCAGCACAAACAGAAAAGGGGCTTCAGTAATTCATCAAATAAGCAATTCACCATGAATTATTCACTTAGTTTTGCTACTAAAGCTTCCATGTGCTTCAGGTCATGCAAATCTGATAGGGGAACATAAACCTGGGAATCAGGGATGTGGAGGTCTAGCCTGCTCTTATATTTTCTAAAAGAGGAAATTAATTTAGAATAATTATATTTTTCTATTTTTATCTTGGCTATTAATCTTCTGGCTGGATTACTGAGGGGTGCAGTATCTCTGCTTTGCCCATTTCCTCAAGAAGTTGCTCAGGGGAATTTTTCCTTCCAGCTGTATTTTTCCCCTTTGTGAACAGAGTCTCTAATGATCAGAGGAGTCTAGAAGTGAGTTAAAGTGCCTGTGGATCAGAAGACTTGTTTTCAGGATGGTACCTATACTCATGAAAGCAAGCAGTCCACAGAGAAACAGCTTCAAGGGAAGTTTGATTATAATGTAATAAAGAAGGGAGAAAAGAAGTAAGAAAAGGTGTGAAATCCACCTAAGGAACAGAATGAAACAGTGACTGAGATGCAAGTAGCTTAAATGTAGAATCCCCTGTCCTTGAATTATCATTTAAGGAGAAGTTCCAACATATATTAAGACCACAGAGAAAAAAATGAAAACATATTATTTTGTTAAAAGATAGTCCTGTCTTCATAGCTCTGCAGAGAACCCAAAACCACTCTCTCTGAAAAAAAGAAACACAGAAAAACAAGCAAACAAACAAAAAACTATAAAAAAAAAACCAAACAAACCCCAAAAACAAAACCAAAAACCTCAACACCCAAGCAAACCCTTCCTTCACCTCCAGAGGTCTCCTTCCTGCAGGAGGCAGCAGCAGGCCCTCTGTTTCCATTAAAGAAGCTGTAGGTAAATACAGTATTTTTAAGGATTTAAAACAGCCTAGGACCAGACATTTATTCCATTTAGTGGAGCACTGTCTCCATTTGTTGGAGCTGAAGAAGGAAAGCTCAGTGAAACACACCATGTGTGTCAAACCACTCTCACAGTTTGAAAAAAATTTAATCCCTAATTGGATTATCCCAAATTTCAGCCTGTAGTTGTGCACTGCCAAAAAGTCCCCAGAGAGGCCCAAAAGTGAATGGAAACGGATTCTGACCTAAGAAGTTTATCACAACTGAAGCAGTTTGGTGCTCTGGGGAAACTGGTGGAGATCTTTTTCTGCACCCCATTTTATTTTCCTTTTTTATTTTTCTATTTTCTGTTACAGCATTACTTTTAGCTAGTAAGGATGTATGGAGGGTTTTTATTACTTAATAGTTGTAAGGTTAATAGTGATGGGTAATGTCTACATTAAATATGCCAGTGAGGCTGCGAAATGCCAAGTTAACAGCTTTAACACACATTAGTTTTACTTGTGAATCTACAGAAAGAACTCTCCGAAAAAACATTCAAATCAAGATCAGCATTGATTTTGGTCCCTGGAAAAGTCACCGGACTGTGATAATTTACAATTATAAATGTCTAGAGATTTCTTGAGAGCACTGACAGAAAGAAAGACAAGTCTGGAATCACATGATGATGTCTGGACTAGGAGCAAACCCAACACCATGGGTGTCTTTGATATCCATGCACTAACGAGCCAATGTACATACCAATACATCAAAGAACACTGAATTCTGTGGACTATACTTACATTTAATCGAAGAAATTAATGGTCAGAGTAGCACCTACTTGGTCTCATTTGTTTTGCTACCTGTTCTACTGAGTGGCTTGCAGATTCATGCTTCGCAGTTTATGCCACTTTCTCCAGATTTACACATTTTCTACTGATACCCAGATTTCAGGTATAAAAGTGCAAGTGCCACTGTATTCTTTTACCCAGAGGCAATCTGCTTAAACTGGAGTGGATCCTGACTGAAAAGAGAAAACACCAGTGAAGGAGTGTAAATAACTGTGTAAAATGGGTGCAGTAACTCTTTAACTGGGAGACACATCAGCATCCTTCCACAGATCCTGTGCATAGGTCTGTATGCACATCTGCTCCTAAGGTCCTAAATCTAAGCTCCTAAGTAGAGAAACGTAATATAAAGACATTAGCCTGTTATAAATCCTAATTTATAATTACTTTTTAAAATTGCTTCCATTTTTATGATGTTAGAGAATGGCAAGTGATGCCTACCTTGCTTATTACACAATGAAAATGATACAAGAAGCTATGACAACATAGAACAACAGTTTTAGTTATGTATGGGCAATAAATCATTTTAAAGTTTTAATCAAAGTACATATATTAGACAAGACTATTTTTTCTTCATTTAGAAATACTAAACAAAGTTAAAAATGAATGGGCTGTTTCAGACTACAGGAAGTCTGATTTTTCAGTAAAATTTTGCATGTTACAAGTTGTATACCCATGCCTATGTTCAAAATTCCCTTAGTCTGGCAGTCAAATAAGGCCTGTTCATATTAACAGCTGTTATATCCTTCCATGCCCACATTATTTTTTATTTTTTGAAAAATCTCTCACATCCTTCCAGATTTTTAGTGTACTTCATTCTTTCTCATTCTGCCCTGCCTTCTGTGTCAGAAAATTTCACAGCACTACTTGAACTGCTGGAAATACAGAAAAAGGTTTGCAGCACCTGCTAGCCAAATAGAAAACAAAAGTATTAAAAAATATTTCCAGAAAGCAGGCATCACAGTACTTACACTTTGTCAGAAAATAACATTACTGAGGACTTGAAATGCTATTTTTTTCTATCACTGACAAAGGGCTACAAAGGCTTTCAAAGAAAGTTTTGGCATCACTTGAGTGACTAGAGGAGGCTCTGCACTACATCATCTAACAGGGTATTTAGAACTGGCTCAGGTGGCCCAATGCCATCCACAACAAAGGTCATGAACTGCTGCTTTAATGGGATTATCCTTAAATCCTGTGGTTCTCTGGGCCAGAGCCTGGCATCTTTGTAGTGCTTGTTTCAACAGGGCTGTCCCAAGTCATAGGAAGTCTGGCTCTTCTTCACAGTCACTAGTGAAAACCAGAATTCTAGAGCAAAGATTCTGCTTTGAAGTATCCTGATTTTTTTTTTTCCACAGCAGTTATGGAACAGGTTGTTCAGGGAAGTTGTGGCTGCCCCATCCCTGGAAGTGTCCCAGGCCAGGTTGGATGGGTTTGGAGCAACCTGGGCTGGTGGGAGGTGTCCCTGCCCAAGCAGGGAGATTAAACTGGATGATTTTTAAGGTGCCTTTCAACCCAAACCATTCTGTGACTATATATAAGAGTTACAATTAAAAAAAAAAAATACAAGAGAGAAAATCCTGCAAGAGTATTTGCAGGCAGCACAAGAGATGCATGACAGCTACTTGGTCTGGAGGGTGGTGGTGTGTGAAGGAGTACATTTTTGCTTTATGCCACAAAAAGGCTTCTAGCAATGTCCTTTTCACTTTTCCTGACAGCCACTGTAAATAAACCTCATTCTCCTACCAGCTGAGAAACACTATTCTGCTTTTAGGAACAATTGCTGGCCACCAGATGGTAGGAACACACAGTTGCTTCTGCATCCACCCTGTGGGGCTCAGGTCTGCTGCTCAGTCCTGCCCTGAAGGAGGTGATGCCCATGGCAGGGGATGCTGTACCTGCTGTAACAAGCAGAATTTGGGCCACAGTCAGCACCAGCAATTGATAATCTCAGTAAAGTGACAGTTTATCCATATGACATAAGTACAAAGTCACTGCTCCTCTTAATTTTCTCATACAAATTAAGTGGTTTTATTTTTCTATACATTTAAACTGATATAGCCACAGAATTTTTTAAAATCCCAATGCTGGGGGGAGTTAGGAAGCTGCCACTCAAATGTCCTGCCATGCAGCCAGGTCTGCTGTGTGGGGTTTTGGGAGGTTTGGCAGTGAAGGCACTCGTGGTCCATCTGCTCACAGCAATACCAACACCACGCCAGGTTTCTAACTGTATTCTGCAGTGCTCATTGTTCAAGTAGATTGTTTTCCTTCTACTTAATGCTGATTTCTAAGCTCTATCTCTGTTTAACACCATTTTCATGGAAATGAAAGGAAATAACTGACCAACAGCTTTCCCTTCCCTGTTACCACAGGGTAGGGGAAGCTGCTAATTGTCAGAGAAGGTTCTACAGCTAGATTTGAATATCTAAATAATCCAGTTAGCAATCTTCCTACCAAGTATTTAATTCCCACTTTCTCTCCTCCCTCATTTCCCAGTGCCCTGCATCTCTGTAAGGCTTCAGTTGCTCTCCTTGGAGCAGTCACAGAGTGTGACTGCACATGGGGCTGCAGCAAATGCACACCAATACTCTGCTGCTGGACTGTTTCTATGGTTATGACAGATGTATTATTGCTTTTCCTTAATTATATATCTTGCTCTGGAACAGCCTTTGTGCTCCAGTCCCTAGATTAGACTCTTTGCAGTGGGTCTGCTGACGTGTAATGTGAAGAACTAAAATAGCCATTTTTATTTTTTTCTTCTGAGCTGAGGAACATGGAAGACTTAAAAGAAACTGCTGAATAAATGGCCACAGAGAGATAACAGACAATGATTTCAAGAGCAACAGGATAGTGTGGGCCCTAAACTACTCTGTGGGCAAGATTTTGTGAGATAAAAGTGTTCTGATGAGCATGGATTTGTCTTGAAACAGCTTAATTACCACCCGAAGCTTTCCTTTGTTTTTGCTGTGTTACACCACCCTATACTATAAGCACGTAGGAGCAGAGCAGAAGCCACCTTCACCTTGCATTTTATGCAAAAAATCTGTATCTCTTTGGATGGATAAAACCATTTCCTTCTGATGTCCCAGAGGTTTATGCTGCTCCAAACCAAGCTCTCCAGAGGGCTGGCTGTGGAGTGCCTCAGCCAGGATATAGCCAGTCATCAGCCAAACTCTCACACAATAGCCAAGCCCTTAAGATTTCTCCATATGTTCATCTCTGTGCACACCAGCAGCATCCAATTCACCCTGGGTGTCATTTCAACACCATCATTTGATGCCAGGAGCCATCAGCATCTATTCATTGTGACACAGAACATTCTAAAGAAAACTTTCCTTTAAGAAACAGATCGAAAGCTCAGGGAAAGAGGCATTTACTTCCATGCTATTTCAGTTGCCATGACTGTCACCCAGCAGCATGGCATGGCCACTTCCATTTCTAAAAGGCCACTGCACCAACAAAAGAGATTTTCTCATCTTGACCAGTGCACTTCCACCCCCCAGCCTCCAAAACACTTTGGGAGCAACTGGTTTGTTCCAAGTGCTGGCTGTTAAAGAGATTGGTCATTACAGCACCCATTTGTGTCATTACAGCACCCATTTGTGTCATTACAGCACCCATTTGTGTCCTTACAGAACCCCTTCCTGCACCAGGGAAATAGAGGGGCCATAAGTGACATCTTCTCCTCTTTATTGTGAAACAGGGGTACTGCAGAGATCCAAGACATTTCAGTGTCCTCAGCCATCTGCAGCAGTATCACTGTGGAATGTACACAGGGACCAAAAAAACAGATGGACCTGATCTGATGCCTACTGGAGTCTGCAGGAAGCCCTAAGAGCCTGGTTTGCCTGTTGAGGAATACCCAGTAGGAGCAGTTGTATGCATGTGCAGTCATGGTGGGAAGGGGCTGTATCTACAACTGCATCCTACAGGAACAGAGAGAACATCACCAGAAAGAGAATATGCTGAAGGACAGCAGAAAGACCAAGGATAAAAAATTAAAAGGAAAAAAAAAAAAAAAAAAAAAAAAAAAAAAGTGGGGATGGGAAGAGAGATGATATCTGTGACAGGAGAAGTGAGAGAAAGGGACAGAAACATGCATGTGACAAAAGACCCAAAGTACTGCAGAAGTTCTGTAGGACAAACAGGGTGTTCAAGCTATTGGAATGGCAGTGAGAAGCACTGAATGAGAACAACTTTCAAGTCAGCAGTGGTAAAGCATAAAGGAGGTATAGTCTGCAGATTAAAATAATGATAAATAGTATCTTAAATTTCCCCTTTGCCCCAAAGCACATCAGGCAGGACAACATGGCAGGAAAGCTGGAAGCTGAAGCAGAGGGACTGCTGAGCCATGCACACGACAGCAAAGGGCAGGAAGAGAGGGAGCACCACGTTCAATTCAAGGGGTAAGAAGAATTTAGAAAGGCAGAATTCAATTACTTCAACTGGATCCTTGCCAGGATACTACAGATATCAGCCTTGTTGTTAAGACCCTTAAGAGGTAAAACATCAGGGGAAAAAAAAAAAAAAAAGATTATATACCCAAGTACCCACAGCAAAAAAAAAAAAAAAAAAAAAAAGAAAATGCACTGCAGAGGAAGAAAGGAAACTACACGAGAGGTTAAGCTAAATAACAAGAAATTTTCAAGTGAATTAAGAACATAAGGTCAGTGAAGGAGACAGTGTGACAGTCTTCTAAGAGGTAAGAACTATAATTTATTCACAAGAGGAGGAGAAAGGCAGTAATTCAAAGTGTGCTGGAGCCAAGAATCCAAGTATAAAGTTCAAAAATGACACTTTCTGTCAAAGGAGTTTGAAAGAAACATTCTACAACAGGTCAAAACATTAAGATGTAGGAAACAGCTTGGAAAAATCCACCAGATCATTATTGTTTTTAACCAAAACCTCAGTTGTAACAGGCAGATGTGGAGCAAGTGCTGACAGGGATGAAACTGTAAATAAGATGGCAAGTTCCTAACAGGGAAAAAGGAGAGAAATCCAAAATGAACAATGCACAAATTAAGCATTGACAGAGGTCAACAGGAAGCATTTTTCACTACTAAGAGGATGAAGTAGATTAAAAGAAGATATCAAAATGTCAAGGGAAAATAATATGAGGTAAAATTAAGCTTTCCACCAACTACTGCTGTGTTAGAGTAATAGTGAAGAGATTGATGCATTAGCATAACATTTAAAATTATAATAACCAGTGAAAGTCAGGAAGGGAAAGTGGCCCAGAAATCCAGCTGTAGTATCTCTCTGCTATACAAAATTTTAATACAGTTTGGTCTCTGCAGTACTTCTGGACACAACCAGGTATTGTGCAAAAAAAAAAAAGATCAGGAGGGGTTTAAAAAACATCCCAGTATTGAGTTCTGAATTAAGGTCCCTGTGGCTTGAGACACACTGTATTAGGGTCCAAACAATTTATCACATTGACCATGGTGATGTAGGGAACTGTCCCATTTGAAAAAAAAAATCCTTTTTCTGACTTTCATATAGTATTTAAAAATAACACATAAAAAACCTGTGTTTGGGCCAGAGAAAATTCCAGAAGCAGCTCTTTTAGACAATCTAAGTGGTACAACCATTCTATGAGCTCTTCCTCACTGAAGAATCCTTTTGCTTATTTTCGCAGACAACTCAAGTGTCTTTCAAGCAACGCAATTAGAAAGAATAATAATTTTTAAAACCAAATAAATCCATATTTCCCACATAGCTGTCTATTCACAGCTGAAAAAGATACAAGTATTGAAGACCTCACAGTACAGATGCAGAGACCCACCCATACAGGAACCTCTCATCCTCCTGATTTAGAAGCCAACTGATTTTGCATAGAATAAAATAAATAAGGACTTAAAAATACAGCTGGGTGAACCATTCAAGTAGTTTTAGCTAAGCACTGCAGCAGCTAAGCAAAATTTTGATCAATACAGTGAACATTCAGCTTGCTAAACAGAAAGCACATTCCAGACAAAGCTGAACATTTTTCTCCTTGTCACACAGAATTATCTTAATTATTGTTTCAAGGAACAGCTTTACACAGAATCATCTAGTAGTCCAAAATGCTGCTCAGAAACTCATCACTGGAATAATTTATGATTTTTTTTTTTTTCCCCTTCCTAACATCTTGGGCTTGTTTGATATGCTTGCCATTTCTCCCTGACAGGGAGGTCGATTAAATCACATTTATATTGTAAACGTATGCATTGCTTTTTACCCTGGGCGGTGGATGAAGAGATACAGAGCCCCATGGGAAAAGCAAAGCCAATCCACTTTCATATTGCAAATTTCTGCTGCTGGGGAGAAATGAATGGTTGCCAGGGAGAGCTGGGAATTACTCGAGGATGCAAAATGTTATTTTAAAATCCTTTTGAGAGAGGTTTTTCTCTCCCCCACCTCACCGTTTTCACATCTTCTGCTAATGCAGCTCCCATCAGTTTCTATGAAAACACTGAAGGAATGCACTTCACCAGCATTCTTCAGAGGATCTGGATAAATCAGGCTTTTGCTCTGCCTGCATAAAGCAGGCCATTTCTTTATTTTCAAAGGGAGGGGGGATTTGTAACGTTTTCCAAAGCATTCTGTTTCCCAAAGATCATTCAAGATGAGGCAGGTCAGCACAGGTTTTTGATTTAAAAGAAAGTGTTAAAAACAGGGAGGGTAAAGGTCATTGCTCAGGGCCATAGAAAAAGGAGGCTGCAGTATCCTTAACCTAACAGAACTATTTAGGAAACGTTCAGCTTTTATAAATGATGCAAAGCACTCTTTTTACACTTTTTCAGCTTTCTACCAGAGCAGGGATAATTAGGAAACGTTTACAGCAACAGTGTAACCTAATAAAACAACCCTTTCACATCAGGATGCCTTCCCTCTAATGCTGTCATATACCTACAATAGTGAAAAACAAGAATTTCTGCCTGAAATGGTTGCGTGGAAACTGTTTCATCTCTGACCTCACCCCAACAGGATCACACCCATCCTTCCCCTTCACTTAATGCAACACCAAGGAGTCAGTCAGTCAGTCACCCACTTGGGTAAATAAGTGACTACAACTCCAAAGGTTTCTCACTAGCTTAATTATAGCAGAAAATTAGCTTATCTAATTTAACCTTAAGAATACATGCCTTGCCATTCAGGGTTTATATAAACTCAGGGTCAATCCTGCAATGGAGTCCATTCCTACTTCATACCCCTGAAAAACTGGTGAGCCTCAGCATTTCAGCATTAATTTTATCAGCATGAAGCGTTCTGAAATAGTAGCTGGGTTTCCAGCTTAATATTTAGGGGGCTCTCAATTATTAAAAAGGATGATGTACCCAAAAAGAAACTCAAAACCAGTAAAATAAAATTTAAAAAACACTGACTCGGGAACACTCAGCAGATGAAGAATATATAAAACATGGCAAAAAAGGGATGGGGGCTGAAATAAAAAGGGGGGGAGAGAATTGCACGAGGGGACACAGCATGAAAGCCAGAAGGTATAAAAATTCAGCTACCTCTAGTATTTCAGGGGGTTAAAGAGATATGCAAATAGACTGCTGCCTTCAGATCTTCTATTTGTAGTGCATTAAAGAGGGAGTTACAGGAGATTTAAAGCTCACTGAAGTCAGCAGAAAGATTCCTTCTACTGATCTTTAGATGTTCTGTAGGAAATACATCCTGATTTGGCTACAAGATTTTTGAAGGCAGTGCCAAGGACTTTGTATGTTAATCATGGAGACTCAGCTTGTGAGCTGTGGGAGATCAAGCCCAAAAATGAAATCTGGTACACTATAGCTTTCAGAAGTAGTACAGAACATAATTCAATAGAGAGTTTTCTTGTACATCATCCCTCATTTCCCCCCCCCCATGAACAGCACAGTCAAAACACCCTGTCACTGAGAAGAGCAAAAATTGATCTAAGTTCCTGATGTTTTAACTCTTCACCAAAACCAAAGTGGTCACAAAAATATTTGCAAAACTCCTGTATATTTCTGCTACTGAAGGAACTCCAATACTTAACACAACTCTAATAAAAAGTCACTCTGGGAACCTTCCTGTGCTATGACTCTGTAAAGCTTCTGCCATGAATCAGAATAAAATGTGCCTGACTTTTTTCCCCTACCTGTGTTTATCTAGTTAGAGCAAAGGTCTAACATTCCATTTTTATTTTTCTATAAATTGCTAGGAATCAGAAAAACAAAATGCTCTGTCTTTAGTGATACAAAAGCTT
This sequence comes from Phaethornis superciliosus, assembly GCA_023637945.1. Classification (NCBI taxonomy): domain Eukaryota; kingdom Metazoa; phylum Chordata; class Aves; order Apodiformes; family Trochilidae; genus Phaethornis; species Phaethornis superciliosus. The sequence continues at coordinate 31,207,364 of JAJQWJ010000008.1, forward strand.
GCAAGCTCAGTTCCACCAGCCCTATCAAAGCTGCAGTCACCTGAGCAGAGTTACCCACAGGTTTGTCAGCTGCTCTGGACATCTCAGATGGTAAAAATTCATGTGAATTCATCTCTCCCTACAGCTGCATCCTAGAAATGTTGTAGGCCCAATACAACAACCACTCCCTCTTTTGTTTTTTCTACCCTTGCATCTCCTCTTCCTTTAAGAGCAACTGTTTAAGGTAGTTCTCCTTGAACAGGTAACTTCTTAAATTCTAAGAACCCACTATTGTCCCAGGCTGGCAGAAGCACAAAATTCAACCATCAGACATCCCAGAGACATAACAGAGCAATTCCCTCAGAAACTGTTTTGTAACATCTAGAGGAGCCCTGAAGTTGTACTGATAACTTTCCCAAATCTTCTACCAACAAGGTCTTGGAATAATCTTCAATAAATTCTGCATGAGTTCTGAGGCCAGGACCTGGGTCTTCTGAAACTATGGCCCTTATTCTAACCATAGATATCTGAAGCAAAAATTATTATTTTTTTTTTCAAATGAAAAATAGTGATCAAGTAGCATTAAGTTTAAAAAGTTTAAGGCTCACAAAAGAGTCTTCAAATAACACCACCATCCCCATTTAGGAGTCCACCTATCAGTCCTCTTTATCTTGAATAATTCCCAACATAAGCACAACTATATGAATGAGGAACATTTCCTCACATAAGTAAAAGCTGCCTTGCCTGGCCCCTCATTAGTACAAATTCATCTGTCATTTGTTTTCCTGTTCTGGGTGAGAGGAACAGCTATAGGCTGTACTGATTACAGTCCTCATCATGACTCTTGCTCCAAGAACAAGCTCTCCTAATTGTAAGACAGATGAGAAAGACAGCAGCATCCTGTAGTAGCATGACCTTTCCAACATTTCCAATTTTGACTTGCTGACCATTCCATCTGCTTGTTGCACACTGCAGGGAAGAAGGGGATAGTCATGCGTGACAGTAACCAGGAGGGAAGTTAACCCATTCCTCTAAAGCCCTCTCCTCTCATGAACACTCTCAGTTAGGTCTTGTCTCAACTCCTCCTGAACTGCCAGGGCTCAGCCTGCTTTCTGCTCAGCAAAAGGCATTTTTGTGGAGGTAGCAAGAGCTCTGAGATCTCAATCACAGCTCCAGCTGCTTTTGTGCCAAAGCACTGATTGATGGATTGCAGCTCTGAGCAATGCTTTGCAACAAGTGACAAATCATGGTTAATTCCTTGGATAGTCATTATTATAACACTGATCCATCCAGCATTAAGGAAGGGGTGATATGGAAGCTTCTTTTGCAGCAAGGTACCAATCTTGAATAGCTTTTAACATCTTTATATCATAAATCCTCAGATACCTTCCAATCACATAAAATACTGTAATATTACAGCATCACTGTTGTCTCAGCATTCTGATCACTTGACTTGAAAACTGTGACAAAGTCCAGCAGACTACAGACCTCTCCTTCCAACAGTATTTTCACTTGGTAACATCATTACTTCTCATTGGCTGCAGAAACTGAGCCAAAACCTCTTTACAAGAAGAAAATGTTTGCAAAACTAGAGAAAAGAAAAGCCAGAAATAATTGTCATTTCACATCAGGAAAGAGAAAGAAGACAGACTGATGTAGGATGTTGCAATTTTAAGGCACAAGTTAGGACAATCCTACCTCTAACAATAATCAGAGAGATACATTCCAACAGGCACATTTCTTTAAATAAAACTGCAATTTCTTTTAGCAGTACAAATTCCAGATTTGGAATTCCAGATCAAATATCTATACAAGTCTGCCTCCCCTAAAGACTGGCCAAGTCAGAGAAGCAATCTGAGAAGGATAAACCTCCCCAGATAGGTACAGCCAAGAATAGGAAGGAGGTGGGTAAAGGAGTAGTAGGAACAGTCCCAAGGAGACAGTTCAGAATAGAATAAGGAAAAAAAAAAAAGAATAGAGCAGAGAATAAGTTAGGAATCGGGTATTTGAGAATCTCAGAAATAAAAAATCAAGCTTAACCTTATGGGAAAAAGAGAGACAATAAATGGAGGGCTGAAAGAATGAGCAGGAGATGGTTACAGCAGCAGAGCAGTCACTCTGAGGGACAGAAAGGGAGGCAGAGCTGCAGGAAAGCAGTTGGAGATGTTCAATCTGAGAATTTTTTCAGCCCAAAGAAGAGATAGTTAATATACAGTTAAAACACAAAATCACTGCAGTGTGTCTTGGAGGTCAAGATGTAGCTATAAAAGCAGAGAATATCAAAGTTACAAAACTACCTTAGGAAGAATACACGTTAGGGTACATGGGAAAATGTGAGTGCCAAACCAAATAAGCCTTAAAAAAAGGTTTGAGAAAGCTACACCTTTCTAATTGCTCTTTGCCTAACCACTATTCAGTATGTAAATAACTCCAGTCATAGGGAATCAATAATTCATAAGCAATGATGTTAAAATTAATTCTCCCGTGTCTAATTTTCTTCTTTAAAAAAGTACATAATACACAGTGGAAATGAAAATGGCTCAAGCTGTTTTACACTGGTTAAATGTATTCATGTTTTCTATAGTGCACACTCTCTCTTTGTATGAGAACTGTTAAGTCTTGTTAATATTATTATTTAATAAGATTAGTAAAAATTAAATGCCACCATAAAAAAAAAAAAAAAAAATGACAACAACAACAAACCGACCAGAAACATGGTTCCTTTTGTTTACAGGTAATTAGGTAATTTTAAAATAGCACACAGAGAAAGAAATTAATTAATTGAGGGCGGGGGGGGGGGGGAGGAGGAGACAGGAGAGGAACTGATTGGTATTGCATGAGTAACTATTAAAAGGCACATTGTGTTTCTTCATGTATTTCAGTTAAATAATAGTATGTACAGAGAGCTTTAAGTGTTCAGAATTTTGTCAAGGCATTAACTAGCTTGCCTGGGAAATAAACCATTTAAATCTTGGTTTACAAATGAGGAAATGAGCAGATTCTCCCAGAGACACTGAAGCTATGTTTATAAAATATAGTGCAGCAAGTCAGTGAGACTTCCAAGCCTGGAATGCAGAAATTCCTTCTACTGAAGCAAGATGCATGACAGCCTCTGCACTTACCTCAGGGACTAGTTTTTCAGGTGGCATATTTTGTTTTTCTGGAAAACCTTAGATATGTGACCAGTGTTGGAGTATGTGACTTCCTGATGGTTCTCTTGTAGCAAAATAAGGGGATAGGTAAGTGCTGAGGGCCTGATCCTGGTTCCACCCAAGTCACTGCAGTAGAATTCCATTCATGACTTTATTCTTACAGCTTACAAAAGGAGCATACATATTTAAAAAATCAGCTGCTCCAATGCATGCTAAGGAATAAACCCACCGAGGGCAGCAGGATATATTGAGACAACCAGTTGCAAGCAGAACACACTCATCCAGTACAGAATTCATGAAACACATGGAAAAAAATCACTGAGCTGACAAACTTCAGTAGCCAAAGAATATTTCTATGCCATTCTGAGATAAAGGGACCAAAAATTTTTTTGCTAGGTACAGACCAAACATTTACATACCCGTGAGCAGGCAGAATCAGTTCAGAGGGTATGAAGTTCCTTCAAGCTCTTTAAACTCCAATTTGGAAAAGCACTTAACCCCCCTGGGTGCACACCCATGTCAGTTTTTATGCTTTTTTATGTCATACAGGTTTAAATATTTCGGTATTCAAGCAAGGTGACAAGTCTGGCGCTGCTAGCTCCATTGCAGCTTGGTGCAAAGTTGCAGCCAAGAGAGGAAGGGCTGTCAGGGTGGCTGTCCACAGACCCTTCCAACTTCTCATCTTTCCTTTAATTTTGCTAAACTGTGCCTGAATAATCCTTTCATCCATCTGGCTTTTTGTAGACAAAAGGACAAACAGATGTCAGTTGTCCATCACTGAAGGCCTCTAGGTGAAATCCCTTTCTGTCACTCCAAGCTGCCCCAAGAACGTGGGGCATGTTTGACTTAGCCCTGTGTAATCATCCATATTAATGTGTCAGGTTAATAACTCCTGGTCAATTAAAAGTTACTCCTGAAGCTTGAATCATCACACTGTTTGGGTTTTTTTCTGCTGTAGGTTGGGGTTAATCACAAGAAAACAGAAAAATAACCCAGCAGTAACCTGGCAGTAATCTCTCAATATATAAATGCAAACAGGGGGTTATTAAGTTGTTCTGTCAATTGAATATTTGCATTCAACCAATTCGATTCATTTAAAGCTGGTTCCAAAATGTTTGGACACCACCAGGTACTAGTATTTCCACTAAAAAAATGTTTTTGAAAAGACAGTGGGAGAGGGTGATAAGTTATGTGGAAGTGCTATGTCAAAGAGTGTTCAAGAACTTGCATGTTATTAATTTCATACCCCTATAGAACACCCAGATGTGCTCAAATTAAAGATAAAACTAATGACAGTGACTCATTAGGTTGTCAGAGAAAGTCTGTGATAGTAATAGACTAGAATACAAAGGCGTGTGAGGGTCCTTAAGATGGGAAAGACATCAGGGTACAGAGTGTAAGCTGTGGAATTTTGCAATATTAAAACACTTATCATTGTTTCAGGTTAGTAAGCTACAACCAGATGAAGGAAAAAAACTTCAAGAAATAAAATGGAGGTGCCTCATCTTCATATTGCATGTCACATCGTGCCTTTCACCTAACATTTTGCTATTTACCATTATTCACATGCCACTTGTGCTGGATCATCCCAGTCAAGGCATTAAATATCAGTTTTGTGCCTGGAAATTCTTGTTATGAAATACCACCCAGTTGGTCACACTGCTTTAAAGAAACATGGGAAGAGTCATCTCGTCTTGAAAACTCACTTATAGTATTTCTACCTCTATTATCTCAATTCAACTCTATTATTTATAACATTTTTTTTTTCATTAATAACTCTTACAGAATCAGAAATGCAATTTTCAAAATTAGAGTACGAGATTACAAGTCCACTTTGAGCAAGAGGAGGAACACAAACACTGCAGGTTTGCAGCATTTTTAGAACAGTACCATGACCTTGTTTGTCCCTGAAAAAAAAAAATCAAATCAGAACCATCTACAACACTGTGTATAATTGTTAAGATAGTGCTTGCTAGCTCCCTAACCTAGAAATCAGCTTTTGAAATTCTGATATTTTAACCTGGCCATGACCACCTTCTTCTCTCAGGCAACTGAGAAAGTGCTTTACTTAGCACTTTCCATGCTGACAGACTACTTGCCCATCTCCTGACCTTGTAGTTCCCATGAGAGGCTGGATTCAAACAAATTAGAGGATGTATGTGAGGATTCTTACCATGGTTTTGTTTCCTAGATGTACCTGGTAGAAGTCTATCAGCATTAGAGAAGTTAATTAGTCAACTGAGAGCTGGAATCTCACCAGGCTAATTTTTCCTGTCAGGGATAATGATAGATTTTTCAAGCCTTAAACCAACAATTGGTGCAAAAGATCAACTCACTAATGATTGTCAATTAGTTGTGTGACTGTTGACTTCATTTTTCTGCCTTTGAAAAACATGTCATACTCATTCAACAGCAGCCCACACCACCTGTATGTTGCAGCTGTGAAAATACAGATATTCTAAATAAACCTCCAGAGACAACAGAGCTAAATATTTTTTGGTAAATAGTAACTGCCTCATCCTTATAATGTTATTAACTGTGTTCATTTGCCTAGAGAAACACAGAGAAGAATTCATAACTGCAGGAAAATCTAAATGTTTCTGACAATAAGTTAAATAGTTCACAGTAACAGCTCAGAGCTACCTTCACACAGGAATTATAAACAAGATTTTAATTAGGAAATGGATGGGTGCCTCTCAGAGCACACACATATTACAAGTCATTTCAAATAAACAAGGTGACATGGAACTTAGAGTCTCTGTGTTTACACTTGTACAGCTAGAATTGTAGCAAAGCTGGTGGAGAGGCTCTGCAAAGGAAGGTAACACCTTTCAGAAAGCAGGAAAAAAGCAGCTGAAATAAATTTCCCTTCATTCAATGGTGCCTTTAGTCAAATATTTTTAACAATTTTTTTCTGTCATAGGGAAAAGTATAGTTCAATGGAAGAATTCAAAGCAGCACCTGACTGATGGGAACTTCTGGAAGGTTTCTTATTTAACAAGACTATCTTCATCCATGGGAAATATATATTTCCAGATGGAAACTTGTTTTCCAAATGGCACAAATTTCCCCTGGTGGTAATTTGAGGTGGGTCTCAGACCACCTTGTTTGCTGGAGAAAAAAAAAGTAGCTCTGCCTCCACTCCATGCTTCTCACTCTCACCCTGCTAAAGCAAAGGCACTAATTCTGCTAGGAACAGAAACAGTCTCTGCTACCAGAAACCTAATGAGAATAAAAGTGGATTTCTACCCTCTCTTCATGTTCAGCAGGGTAGGTTATGAACCAGGTAACTTTAAACATTCTGGTGGGGCAGGCTTTTGGGGATTTCTTTCAGAGAATGAAAATGAACAGAACTTGAGTTCCCTTCATACACCAGATGTATTGAGAGGAACTCAGTTGGAACAATACTTAATTTATCATTAAAATCTAAATCACTGATACACATAGAAGTGGTTCTTAGTGCTTAGTTTGTTAATTCTAATAAATAATTTCACCATCATTCTAGTGTTAGGACTTGATTTAAAAAAAAAAAATCAAAAGGAATTATCCCTCCAGTCACAATAACCAAATGTCTTTTAGAACTCAGAGGTAACAGTAGTTTTGTCTAATTTTAAAATCTTCAAAATGCCAGATTTATCATGAAACTCCCTCTGAGACACTTGAAATTCACTTCCTAAGCAATATCATACCATAAAACAACTTTGTTTGTACTACCCCACTACTCCATGTCTGTACACCTTCTCCCAAAGGGTTTCTCTATGGCTGCCACTTCACACTGTCCATCCTCCATCTCGTGTTTCTCTTCCTTAATGCTTCTCTCTTCCCTTCTTCTACACATTCATTTGTTCTTTCAACAAGTAGCCTTCATTCCCTGCCTTACAAGCACTGCTTTAGAGCATGCAAGCACCCAAGATTCTCCATGGATCAGAGTTAAGAATAGTTTTAATGCCATTCTGAGTAACAGCTAAAATTCAGAATTAAACAAGGAAAACAAGTCATCATCCCAAAACACATAGCCTGCCAGGAGAAGACTCACTCAGAAAAAATGAATTCTGTGGACACTATATGCTAGGTGTAACACTCTAGGAAAAAGATGAGGTAGTCTGAAATAAGGGCATAATGCTTGGTTCTGCCTCAACTGAAAGCTATAGAGATCCATTCAGTATTGGAACCTAAAATTCCAAGGGTATATCATGTTTAAATAATTAACTTTGGAGCCTTGGTATTTCTAAGCCCCACCAGATCACAAGTTTTCCCACAAGAAAGGGGAAGGCTTCTTTATTTAGTAACAGCAGTTGAATGGATGGTGCAATTTCCTGACTCTGGCACACACGGAATCCACTCAAACCCATAAAACCTCAAATAAAAATCCTAAGAACTGGTACTGCCACTTCTTACCAAAATCTTCTGTGGACCAACCCTCTGAGGATGATGAAAAGACACTGTTTCAGCCAAAATCGGAGCCCTCAGTATGTAGCAATTCCAAAGAAAAAACAAGACAATTCAACCAGGTCCCATCACCATACCAGGGTCTGACAATTAACCTATTTCTGTATGAAATGCCACAAAGAAATTTTATGTTTTGAGTATTTTTTCATTACAAATTTTCCAATTCTTCCTTCAGTTAGTAGCAGCAATGTAAAGGCTGGACTACAGGTATTCCTTATTCAGTTCCTGACTTGAGGGCAATGGATAACAGTGGGAATTTTTTCCATGGTTCTGAATTCTGTTTGCCAGAGTTTCCCCATGTTGCTTCATATCAGCAGCCTTTGTGTGCACATGTTAAAATTCAGAACCATTTGAATCGGGGGCTTCCATCCTAAATGGGGACCCAAATTAAGAAACCTTTATTTGCATTTTTAAAAGCAGGCAAATAGAGTAACCTGATGAATATATTTAGGGGTACCAGTGGCATCATTCAGTTTGCAATTTCCAGAAAACTGTGTGTATTTTTCAGTAACAGGGCCCTGTAATGGGGCTCTTTTTTAATTCACATTAAACCTGAAGCTAGTTTGGACAGCACATCCTCTCAGAAGGGGGAAAACTTCATGTTGCTGGAATGCTGTCTCAGTGGGAGCTGAGCATTTGGATGTTCTCTGGTTATTACTATGCTGAGTGCTAAGATGGCTGTTTAATATTTTATCAGCCAAGAATAAAACCAAGAAATGTGCTGAAAACAAGGCTTGAATAATCTCTTATTTGAGTCTCACATTGTGCAAAAACACAAGTAGATTCCTTTTTTATTTTTTTTAATTTATTTTTTTGTGTTTCCTGTGCTGCTTCTATTTATGTATCTCCCAAATATCTCCCTCCAAAGCTGCTACTCTGAGGGTTTTCATTTCCACAGCAGTGGCACAGTGCAGTTTATGAGGGCTGACAGTTAACTGAAGTAAACATAAGGACACAGCAGCATTAGGGATGCCAATCCACCAACAGAATTCCCTTGTAATTCTCTGCATGAGGTCTGGGAGTGGACCATGGCTGAATTAAGAACAGTGCTTTTGTAGGTTTTATGAGGCTGATGCATGTGACTGTCCTCCCTCTGTCACCCTAGAAGCTGGGATGATGGAAAATCATGTGTTTATTTGTGCATGCTTGTGTGCACTCAGAGGAAATCTCTGTTCTCAGGTCCTTGCTTTTCTCTTCTCTCACCAGCTATTTTCAGGGACAGCCTAAGCCCAAACCCACCCATTTACTTGCAGAAGAAGGACACGAAAACTAAGCAGTCCTCTCTCCATCTTCCTTCCCCTTTCCCTCCCCTGCACACACCAAAAAACCCTATATAAAAAAACCCCTTTTTCTGCTCCAAGTGCTAACTTTCTGCCCTGTATTTATCTGTGCTTTCCACTCTGTGGTTTGTGCTGTCATCTGCTAATAACAGAGTTTTTACCACCATCTGCAGCACTGAGCTGTTCCTGTGGTTTCTCTCTGCCGTTTCTGAGACTTTGACAAATAAATCACATTTGATCAGTGGATCAAAGATGAAATATTCGGGCACTGCGTTCCGGCTTCGTCTTTGTTTCAGGGAGTTTAAGTGACAGATGAGTTTCTCCCCACATCTACTTGCCCCCGAGGAACCAGAGAGAGCTCTGGCTTAGTTTTGAAAGATGAATGAGAGCTGAGGTTACCCTGAAAGCAAAGCTCTGTCTGATAAGGAAAACAGAGCAGAGCCCGGACTGGGTCTGGAAAGGGTCCATCTTTGTTTCATAAGGTGGAGCCATTTCATTAAAAGTTAATGGGTTTCCACCAGCAAAAGAGGAGACACAGTAAGGTGTTAAATCAAAATACAACACAGCTAAGCATGGCATGAGTCCTGGGCTGGGAAAATATCTGCAGCCAGGGCCCCGTTCTCTTTCCTCTGAAATGGGGAGGCATCGATTCAGCCCAGCGAAATTCTTCCCCTTCATTTCCCCCGTATCTTGTGTGGCAGCTGCAGGCCAAGGAACCGAGGGAAGGGCTTCCCCAGCTGAGCCCATTAGTCACCAGATGTCACCTTCTGCTGCCAGTGCCTCCAACAGCCCCACAGACAATGTCCCAGCCACACTGAACAGCTGAACACCGACTGACTCCAGCAGGAGGGGAGCTCAGCCGGCTGTGATGCTGGCCCCAGTCCTTCTCTCTCTTCTCCTCCTCCTCTCTTTTCTTTTTGGTTTTCAAGCAAGACCTCCCCACTGGAGCTGTAATTGATTCTATTCACCAGAGGAAACACCAGCTTCTCCATCGATTTCTACATTTGCTGAATTTATTTTGTTCTCTCCTCCGCGTGATGCCATAAAATGTTATTTAAAAGGTGGCGTAGATCAAACAAAATTATATTTTCCCCTATAAATGCTTTTTTTAAAAAAATAAATTTTAAAAAAAACCTATCATATTTTGAACACACAGGGAAAGAAATTATTTAGCATCCATAGCCATTATGTGGTGCTGGTTAGCAAGTTGTTTAGGGGGATTTAGCATACAGGGTGGAAGGCTCCTGAAAACCCCTCCAGCACCTTCTTCTCCCCATCAACAATTTCTTTTATCCCCTCCCCAAGCTCCCCCCTCGTTTCACTATCAAGGGCCCACGAAGTTATTAGCATAACCTTTTCATTGGTGTTTTAAACAGTGAAGGAAAATCCCAGAGAGAAACATCTAGGAAAAGTAACAGCCATATAAAAAAATAACTTTAATGAAGCTCTGAGTTAAACAGGGGGGAGGGAGGGGGTTTCATGGGATTTTGTGTTGTACTCTGCAAACAAAAACTGTTAAAAAATTTACTCATAGTGCAATGGATAGTAGTGTCCATATACTTCAGCAATTGTTCAAGTATTTCTAAGGTGAAACCAGCAAAAAGACCCAAACAAAACAGACTTCAACTGAAATTTTAGGTGTTTCCAATTATATTGAGCAGAAACAATGCTGTTGTTACCAGCTGAGATTTATGATTAAGATTAAATATAGAGGAAGCTTAAGGTGGAACATAGAGGTTTGAGAATGAGTTTAAGCAAACCACAAAGTTAAGCACATAAGATAGAAACAACATTGAATATTTTCAAAAATATGAGAAACATTTTTAATTTCTGATAATTTCTGATAATGTGTGCCTTTGCAGTGAAACAGACATCTCTACTTATTATGAATTTTTAGTCAGTTTATTTCCTTTGTTCTCCTATTTTTTTTGTTATGGGATTGTGTTGATGTGTTGGTTTTTTTCATCTGATAAAAAATATTCACATTTAATTGTATTCTTTAGAAAATCAAGGATATTTTGCCCCGGTATGCAACTCCACTCCTAGTCTTGTAAGAAAATGTAGGGAGATAAGCTAAAATTTATTCTGCAACAAGTTCAAACAGAGTACTTGAAAACAAACAGACAAATTATAAGTTTTCCTTCCTAGTATTTTGATTGCATGAGTGTGTGCACACATGTACACATTAAAAAAAAATAGTTTATCTGTGTGACATTTCACAATAAGGTCTAAATAACAGTTTTTACATTTAGACATCCCATGATGCTGCTGCTGCATGTAGTGCTACAGGTAAGATCAGACACCTTTTGGCACTGGGACACAGATGTTTCCCTATTCAGATGTTTTTAAAAATTTGAATCCAAGCCAGTTTCCTCTCCCAGAATAATTTTCTTTAACCAGTCTACTTCATAACTGCATGTAGGAGTGAGCTTAATTATAGAGCTGTTTTCTTCAGGGAAGCTTAGCATCCCCATCATGACAGAAAATAAGGGCTGCATTTCAATGTATCCATGCCATTCCAATACAGATGAGAAAGCATTCAGTGTGCAGTTCAGGTGGTTTTGGAGGTTTGTTTCCTGTGCATGTTATTCCAAGCTAGAGCAACACTGTGGCTTTACTTTTATCTGCTCAGCCTCAGGCTGTATTTTATAAAACGTGAACAGTAACATTAATATTCCATTACAATGGAAAATACATTTCTAGCATTCAGCTCCAAAGGAGGGGTCTGCAGGCAGCAAGTCAGAAAAATTAGGCACCTGCAGTCTGCAATGAAACACCTGAAGTTACTGGAATGTTTATGAAATTTTTGTTATTTCTAATCCCCCCCAAAAAAATTCAGTCTTTGCTTCTAAGAGCAGCCATCAGCATCACAAGTGTTCATGGACACAGCTCCTTAGCCACCAGGTACCTACCCACAGGTGTAAGTCATGCAGAAACCCAGCAGATTTAACAGTAGGTTGAATTCAAACATTATTAAATTCACAGTGTCCAAAGTGTTTAGAAAATATATTCCAAGAATTTGTGAGATTTTGGAATCTGGAAGTGCTCCATATAAAAAGCTGTTCCCTTTCTATTATCAACACACCTCAGGTTTTAATAAACCAGAGAGTTCACAACGCAGCATGCTGCAATTTGCCATTTTCATTTTGTGCTTGCACATCGTTGAACAGTGGGCAATGTAAAGAAGAAAAAGAGAAAAATCCAGCAGGAAGGTCATTTTCAGAATTAAGAATCTGTATTGTTGATATTGCTGGTCAAAAGGTGCCCCAAACCATGTAAAATTGATTTTGTTTTTAAGCACTAATGATCAAAGTCTAGGGCACCAGCTCAGAATTAATGATTGGCTGGGTGGAGCTGTTCCCATTAACCTCAGGTGCATATTAATCCCTAGGACCACCTAACATCAAGGTCATTAGTGCTATTAAAAGCTAAGTATTTATCATACAATTGTGGGGGGTTTTGTGCCTTATGAAAGACTGCCAGCAGAAATGCTCCAATTTCATTAGTCTACATCCCAGTGATACTGTCTACACCTTCAAAGAACTCACATTCTGCCCTGAACACTTACACAGCCTCCATTACCAGAATGAGTGGCACAGTCATGAAGTAACAGAATCAATATTGAAAATAGAAGGATGAACGAGTTCTAATGGGTGATATCATATAAATTCCCCTAGTAATTTTTTTTTCTTTTTTTTTTTGTTAGATCTCAAACTGAAGCACAACTGAATCACCCATTTGGGATAGCACAGCATTGATTTAGATGTAAAAAGAGACAGGCTGGCAATAAGATAATGAAGGACTGCTCTCATCCCTAAAACCAGTCTGCTCTCACTGTGATCAGTCTCAAAGTCCTTGTATTATGCTACATCTCCTATAAAATTAACATGAGAAGCCTGGAGAAAAAGAATGTCAAGTGCAACTATTTACAAGAGGCTTAGCTGAAAGCAAAAGTACAGACCAGAAAATCACCTTTATCCTGGCCCAAACCAGGACAGTCAAGGTATCATTACTCCTTTTAACATAGCTCCTGAGATATTTTAAAGTAATCTAAATCTGTTTCACCACCACCACCATTTGATTCCTACATTTTGGAGAAGCTTACTAATAAGCTTTCTTATTTAAGTGTTGACCACAGTAAAGCATACTGACTTTGTATTCACAATTTTTGCTGAAAAATCTGTTTAGAGCAAAGATATTTTCCTGCTGCAGACCCAGTTCTCTGCACCATGATGTCAACAGGTCAATAATGATTTATACTGGTGGTTTCCTCCAAGTATCTGTTGAAGTTACTGTGTATGAAAACACTTTGGCTTTGAGTAATACCAGGATTTTCACTTCTGTCTTTTGAAAGGGAAATGAGCTCATAGTTATCTTCCCAGAAAAGTACTAACATGTAGGAAGTGAGCCTGAAATGGATCTCCTCATTCACTGGTAACAGCAGCACCATATCATGTAATTATCTTGGTAATTTCTTGCCCCTGCTACTCTAATTAAAAGGCTATTTCAAAGTCTGCCTCCTTCAGTGGCAAAGAACCTTCTTCTAATTTCCAATCTCAAATTTATTCATGACTAGTTTATACTCATTTGTTCTTGTGTCTGTCCTTTAGATTGAGTAGCTCATCTCTTCTCCCTCCCTGTTTTACCTAACTCCAGGTTCTTTGATGTATTCACAGACAGCACTCTGATCCCACTCAGCTTCATTGCCCTGTGTTAAATGAGCAATCTCAGTCCCTTCTCCTGAAACAAGATTTCCATTAATCTCACAGCAAACCTGGGTACCTGCTGCAGTTTGAGTTCATATTTCTTGAACATGGATGAACTTATAACTTTGTCTAAGCTGCAGCCTAATCATTTTGGTGCAGTACTGAATTAATACTATGCAGTGTTAAGTGAATACACTTAATTTACCAAGGCTTGATGCCTGTTTCCCCCAGAGCTGACTGTATTCTGAAGTGACTGACTAACATGTAGGTCTTTCTCTTCTGACATATCCAGCTCATAGCCTCAGCAATACAGAATAACATTCCTATGAATAGAAAAATAAATTAAGAATAAGGAGACTAGGGAGAATAAATACTCCACAGAATCTCTCCATGCTATTAGCCCTTCAATGTGTTCTCTTAGAAACCAGTGAGTCAGGAAAAAAAAAAAAAGCAAATAAAATGTTAATAGTCAAAGTCCTGGTGCTGTCATTGCCTGAGATTTGCTATCCCACACACACCTAACAGTATGCAAAGAGTCAGAGTTCCAGTATCAGAATATAAAGAGTCTAAGGCTTAGATGTGTTTCAGACAGAAATCCCCCAAAATGATGTCTTGATTTTATAAGCCCCAATATTTTCTTTTGTAATTAAAGAAGTAAAAAAGAGGATTTGTCCATTTCATTCCCTACAAGGCCACAACAGTGTCCTTCATTAGGAGAAACTATATTTCTGAAAGTTTGTCTCTGGCAGTGTTACATCTCTGAGAAGATGATGGACTTAGGACTATGTTTCCTGTGTACCTATTGCCATCATTTCCATAACCCACTTGTATGAGTGCAGCCACCAAGTTGGCAGCACTGGCAGAGATTTTACCCAGCAAAACAGCCCACCAGTGTTAGTGGCCCTCCTTTAGGACCTCCTCACTTTTAGCTCTTTTCTTTCTCAAGTATCTTGGGGGTGTATTTGTCATTTTTTATAGCCTTGAGTTTGGCTACATGACTTGAAATCAATTCAGGCTTCATTTCTGTCTGCTGACTCATTAAAACAAAGAGTAGGAAAAGAAATCACCACTAAATGGTCACACTCCTCCCTCTCTGAAAGCATCTGAAGCATGGGCAGTCACAGAGAGGGAAAACAACAGAAATGAGACAGAGAGAGAAGCAATTTCATCCTAGCAGAACTGATGCTGGCTTCTTTCATCTTAGAGCAATGAATGAAACAAGCAGCAAACTGTACCCACAACTAGAATTTGTCCATCACCATTGATTTCCTGTACTCTTCTGGTAGCACCACCCTGGGCACCACCAGATTGCACTGTAACAACCTGACCCCTTCATTTCAAACAGCAAATTTAGCTGTGGGCCACTGAAGTTTGCAGCCAAATCCAACTTCTCAGTGGCTCTCTGAACTCATCTTTGCACACCCAGAGAAAGCTGGGAAAGAAGTGAAGGATATGCAGTTTTAGGATAATGATAGGGATATGCTACACAAGTCAAGGATATGCAGTTTTAGAGATTTTGAAAAAGGAAAGCTGTTATTTAAAGTCATCATAAAGAATATTAAAGGTGTTCTGCATGAAAAGGCTGATCCGTTGAAAATACAATCTCTGAGAAAAAAACCCCAAAATTTTACCTTTTATCAGTAATCTACAATAAAGCCTGCATGCTATTTGGTAGTGATTTAATTGGGAATTAATTGTTAATATTTCACAGATGCTGCAGAATACTCAGTCGGGAACAAATCAAGGATGAGCAAACTGAGAACAGGAATAACAAATATTTCTTCTTATTAGGAACAATAAATAATGTCTGAACATGAAAGTGAAGTCTTTGCTATGAGAACTTTCTGTCTAGAGAACAGCCAGCAAGAAAATCCTCTCCTCTTTCTGACAATGATTCAAGAAGAGAAGATTTTTTTCTTTTTATAACAATGGTGGTATCAGACAACACAAAATTCAGCTAATACACAGAGGACTGTCTTGTTAAAAAGCCTTCTAATATCAATTTTATGTCCCTGAAGTATCAAAACCATTCTGTCATTATCCCACAACTAAATTTAGAGAAATGAGGAGAAAAAATTGAATTAGTACAAATTACTCTAACCGAGGACACACTCAGCAATGGACACTTTTACAGCCATGTCCCTTACAAGTGAAAAATAGAACATGCACTACAAAATCCTATCATAATCAGTGGAGAAAAAAAAAAGTCTCACTGATTTTAACACCCTGAAAAATCCTTCTTCCACTCCCTGTACATTTTTGGCCAGAGACTGGAAGAGTCAGTCATTTTTGATATATAACATAAGCCAGGATAAAGAACCTTGCAGCAACTGGCTGATCCAAGTATAGTTATACTAAGAGAAAGTAGTCACAACACGGTAGATGAATTTGATGCCATTCCCTAGCATCTGACTCCATCACGTTATGGAATTGTCACCAGCTAACAGGTATTTAAAGCTTCAGGTTCTTTCCTCATTCTCCTACAGCTGCATCTGGAGGCCACAACTACATTTTAGAAACATATACGTGCATAAACTATGTCTTTAACTTAAAATTTAACTGAGGCAGACAAGTGGATGGTCAGAAAGAAATCTCTTCAACAATATAGTAGGCAGACAAAAATTTCTTGACTATCTGTACCAACACAAATGAAATTTGGAAGGACATCTCTTCAACCAGTGGGAACACCAAACAATGTGAACAGAATATCTGACAGATGCACAAGGCACTCCTATGTGTTCAGGTGACTCAGTAAAAAACAAAAAAAAAGAAAAAAGGAAGTTGGATCAGCTTTTTTTGCCATGATAGCATCCCTGATCTGCAGGTTTTCCACTGCAATTTCAGCAGCTGCCCCCCAAGGATCACTACAGTCCAGCAGCTCTCAGGTGGAGCTAAAACACAGAGGGCAAGCACAAAAACGATTTTTATTTTAAATACCCTGCTCCCTGAGGCACATCCTGAGAAGCAAACATCTGTATTGATGATACTGTAGCCCATCCTGCACTCACCAGTTACATTCTATTCCCAGTGGAAATTTAGTCACAGGTTTTATGAAGTACAGAATCAGCCACAGAGCATCTCATCTCTATGTAATCTAAAAAGAAGCCCTGTAGACAAGTTTTCAAACAAAGAGCTTGTATGTCCTTGTCAGTAAGAGCTTTATCACTCCAGTAACAGCTTACTTGATGCTTCCCCCCAGCAGCAGACTTCAGCTGGCAGTGTGGCACAAGCAGCTTCACTCCCTTTCAGGAAAAGCTCAGCTGAATCCCAGAATGGTTGAGGTTGAAGGGGACCTTTGAATACTTCTTAGTCCACACCCCCCCTGCTCAAGGCTGTGACATTTTCTTGCTTCAAGTTCTCAGGAATCTGCCCTGACTGCCACAAACTTGCTAAGACAGCTGAGTGGCTTCACAATGACACCAGGCTGCTTTCCTGGGGCTCTCTCCCATCAGCTCCCAGAGATTTGTGCAGTTAAAAGTTCTCTAACGTGATCCTTCTCCATCAAGGAAAGGTTTTCCTTGCTCCCACTGGTTCCAGGGACCTGGGATTCCTAAGCATTGGTCCAACCAGGAAAGACTGGAGCAAAGAAGGCACGGAATGCTGCAGCTTTGGGCATGCCCTTTGGTACTGCAAATATACTGGGATACAAGCTCTGCCTCTTCAGACATTTTCTTCAGAGGGGGAGCTCACTCTGGAAAAAGCAGCCAAGCCATGTAGTGAGGTCTGGAGGAATTACACAGGACCATACAAGCTGTGTCTTTAATTTTAAATCCAAGTCACTACAGAGCACTTACCTGCTGCACCACTTCCCTTGCAACACCAAGTGCTGGGGTCTTCTCAGCTGCTTTGTCCTGTGTTTTCCATGGGGTTGTCTGTTGCTCCCATCCCTCTTCCTGATAGTCCCAGCTTGCAGGATATGGGCAGGGAGTGATGGCAATGGTGGTGCAAGAAGAAAGGAAGGAGGGGAAGGAGGATGAAGCCCCCAGTCAGCCCTCCAGAAGACAAGAGAGCAACAGTTGAAACCTCCCAAAAAGCTGCACCTCTTCAGCATTCAGGGCCACAACATTTACACTGCCCTGAATCTTTCCAGAGATTTCTGTTTTCTTTTGGAGATCCAAAGCTTATGATATTCATCTGACTGACAGCCTAAGAAACTGCAATCCCTTTTGCTTGGGCTTCTGTTTTTTACATATATGTGACCAAAACCCCACATGTACCATAGATGTATAAACACACATCAAAATGTAGATGTATAAAATAAAGATATATAAACACACACACACATATATATATATAAATAACATGTTCTCCACTCCAACTCAGGATGCCTACCAGGAGCACTTGGGATGGCACAGGGTGCTTTTAACTTCCTTATTGTCACTGAACTTATCATCTTCCAGCTGAAATTTGTCAGAACTAGTAAAAGCCTGACTGAATTTTAGAGGTTTTAGTAAAGTGGGTATTATTAACTGTAAAGAGACCCCCCATTCAAAAAAAACCCCACAGATGTTGCAAAGCTACAAACCTTTGCTTCCACCTATCTGCACAAAATCAAGAAGAAAAATCAAATGGAAGGAGAAATGCTCTACTCCCATTCCTTATGTCAATTACACAGTTGAGCGAACAAAGTGGTTTCTGGTTTTGCAGTCAAATTAAAAAAAAAATAAAATTAAAAAAATCACTTGGTGGGATACAAGAGGGCTAGGTCAGTACAAGTCTTCAAATATTTATTTTAGATTGATCAGAAATCTCTTATTAATAGATGCCTGATTTTATCTGCAGTCCTGCCCTACTATTTAACCTTTCATTCCTCTCCTCTAAATCAGTTTTTAAGGAAGAAAGCCTCCAACATAAAATGTCCCTAAATGAGAAATCAAAGTCATGTTGACCAGTGATCACCAAGGAGTGTCACATGAAAACCTCTCTCAGCACAGCCAGTTTAGGCAGGTCCCTGATGCAAGTGCACTTAAAGCTATTTCTTCTGCATCCCACACCCATTCCCAGATCTACTTAACATGCATGGCTTTTTTTTTATTATTTTTTTTTATTATTCACTCCAACTGGCAGCATTTCTCAGCTATGTCCATGCAACTAAAGCTTCAGCTCTGCCAAAACACAGCTTCCACAGAGATGCACTGCCCTCTACTTTCTGACCTCTGCTTTTTTATTTGCACTTCATGGAGCAGTTTTGCAGAGACTACCATACCATGACAGTTTTTACACCATTTTCTAACACAATTTCTCATCTTTTTCTACCTATAATAACCTATGTTCCTACAGAACATATTCAGGGCTGGGTATCTTTTACAGGAAAGAAATTTCTTTCACAATTTACCTACACAGAATCTCTTGTAAGTCCGTGTCCCTCAAATTAGTATTGCCTAAAGCACCTTGCCCAGAAATAACAAAATGCCATGTTCTTCCCAAAATATGAAGTTAGAGACAGAAAAAAAGGTAATAAATCTTTGGTCCCACAGATTTCATTTTTCCCAAACCATGCTAGAATTATTTACCTCTCCTTCATGTGAAGACTTCTGATACTCCAGCCTCCCATAAATCTTTTCTCTTGTTTATTTTCCACAGGGCTGTTCAGGGATAAGCTCAGGATGTGGAAGACTACTTATTTTAGCTCCTTTTCTTACCAGCATTATTCTTAACAAGACTTCCACGGTAATTAATTCTCCTTAATTACAGTGTCACAGATGCAGAGAGGGAGAGCTGCAGATTACAGCAGTCACAGAAACAATCAGCACTTCCAAGCGTTCAGCATCTTTGGGTATATTATTTTGTTTTCTTACGAAGAAAGTTCTAATCACAGTCTTGAAGCTAAGCCTTTGTTTTCACCCCAAGGAATGACCACTAGACCTGGAAGGCACTTTACATGAAAGAAGTCTCTTGAGAATTTTTAATTCATTTCACTCTGAAATTTCAAGTCCTAAGATTTTTACCAGTTAAGAAAAGGTGGCACAGATGAGCTCACTCATTACTTGAGTTCCCACCAATCAGACCCAATAAATTATTTTCCCTTTTGGCTTAGAAATTTGCTTAATTTTATCAATTTCACAAATCAGATTGATGCACTTAATTGATCTTTTTCACATCCAGTGCTTTCCCTGTCATCATCCCATGCTTTTCTTCTGTCCTTTCCTGTCACCTCATCCTACAACAAGCCAGCAACAAATTTTCTCTACAAGAAAAAAGTTCTGTTCCCCTCTATTTCTGCATTTAAAAATGGTTTCTAAGGAGAGGAGAAAGCCAGCCTTGAGAAAAGCACATATTGACAGTGAAGTGCAGCTAAACCACCTACTGCATGCTGCTCATTTTCTATAAGGCACCAGACATTAAAGTTGAACTTTTGCCTGGATCCTGTCATTTGAGCTAATCTATTTCTGCAAGGAAACACGTTGGCAGTGGCAGGTGAGGGTCTTTGTGGTTTAACTGCAATAACAATATCCCCAGCAAGGCTTTAGAGAAAAGCCAAGTATTAACCACGAGAAAAAGGAGAGAAATAGCAGACTGGAAGAGCTGACAGAGAATCCCATTTCCCTTACCACTTAGTTCTGTGTATGAAAAGGTCAGAACTCCACTGCAGAATTATTCCAAGCCTTTTACAAATAAATAAATAAATAAAACTCCTGTGGTTCCTCCCCCTCCCCCCCCCCTCCTCAAGCATTTCAGCTCACTGGTGTAGGTAGATGAAAAACTGACTTGCATTTTTACAAGAGCCTCTTTCTGTTATACCTGAAGTGTCTTTGGCAGGGCCACCCATTATGGGATAGCCTTCTGTGGGTGACAACAAAAGAGGACACATATGAACTAACTGGACCAAATCCTAATGTGACTTCTTTCCAAATAAATCCTTTGTTCTGGCTCATTTAAGCATCAGCCAAGCCTGTAATGTGACAAGAGGCCCTTCTCTTCCCCTGTGGTGGGAAGTGCCTTACTTAGTTTTAGTGAATGTTAACCTAGGTAATGTTTGGCCATATTCCAAAAATATTTATTAGTAGTTAGGTGTAACTATTAATGAAAATTCCATCCATTAACAAGGAATTATTCTCTGCAGAGGAGCAAACTTCTCTTTTCACTCTGAGTGAATTTGAGACAAGTCTGCTCTTACATATAGGTTGGACATTGCTCAACTGTGTGCAGACTCTGTAAGCAAAGGAGCTATACAGCTGTAAATAAAAGGTATGGAAAAAAATAATCAGCCTTGTAAAATTTAGAGAAAAAACTCAGTCCAGGTGTCTGCTCTTTTTGGTTTAAATTCTATGTAAAAGTCGGTCTACTAATAAACAAATCAGATATATGTATTAAAACCAGTTAAAGCAGACAAGTAATACACTTATTTCTCTTATTGCATGGCAGAATTTCATCTATTTGATTTGATAAATAATTATTTTGTTTCACAATGCAGAAAGAATGAAGCAACAACAATCGTTAGCCAGATTCAGAATGTTTTTAAAATCACGTGTATTTTAGAAACAGTTTAAACCCCTTCATTTTTAGCCCAATAATTGTTTTAATATTTGAATTACAGTAAAGCATTTCAAGAAACAACTCCTGAAATCATATTATACTTCAGAGTACATTTCAACATCTTTATAGATAGAGAAATAGTTTTCACCTACTTGAAATTTATAAAACTTCACTAATTTGATCTAAGGGCTAAAACTGGTGGAGTAGGATCTGAACTTCTACTTCTCATCTTAAATGTCACACATGAAGCAGGGTTTCCACTGTGAATAAGTCAAACAATTGACATAATTCACATGCAACAAGGGATAGTTTTGAGGAAACACGCAATGCAGGAATGAAGTTTAAGGTCAGAGAGTGTAGATTTTTGAATCTGGTTCTTACCCACAGCTGTTTTATATTTTTCCTAGACACTTCAACAAAAACCAAACAAACAAAACCAGAAATTAAATACTAACCAGCCCAGAGACTCTGCTACTACTACACAGTACTGCTAAGGAAAACCACACAACACAACATGGAAAATTAGTCAGCTCAACTTTGAGATTAGAGATTTTTTTTTTTTCCAAAATTTCCCCTAGATCATTTGTTATTCTGTCTGCTTTCAGCCAAACATGACCACCTTAGGATTTGACTGGGCACCAAAGCCTTTCTTCAGGAACATCCTCAGTTTGCAGGAGCCAAAACCACAGCTAAGAACAAAACCCTCCTCCTCTCACATGGCAAAGGCACTGGCACACTGAGGATGAAGCTCTATTCAACAGCCAGATTTTTTTTCTTCAACCGGCAAGGAAAACACTTCTCAGTATAAATATTCCATACCTTGCACACCTTGAAAGTGTTTCCCTGAGAAGCCTCAGCCTAGAAGCTGGGTTCAAAACCTTCCCTGTAACCACACTGCCAAAACACAGAGTTTTTGCTCCCTCCTGTATCTGTTTTTGACCTACTTAGATCTGAAATAACCAACATGTTTCTTTCTCTACTCATTCTGGTGCTCATGCTGCACGCTGCCCAAAACCGCTGAAGGAAACACAAATCCATCTTTTATTTACTGTTTGCAAAGAATGAAAATAACATTAATTTCCACTGGAATCTCTCAATTACACCTCATTTGGGAATCCTTCCTCTCTTCACCGAATTTTGCAGAACAGTTGGCAGTGGCAGGGTCTTTATGGTCTTTGCTGTTACAAAGTTAGGCAGTCATAAATATTTGACTATTGCAAATACTGCCCAGTTTGCAGGCTTCCTGCATGCCCTGACTCAGTGCTTGAAAGTCTATCCTAGGGCTGCATTAATTATGTATTGTAACAGCTGCCATGGATCCAGCAGTGCCAGCTCTTTAGGACAGGCTTTGCTGTCTGAAACCTGAATAACAGTGACATCCTGACAGCACTGTGCCTCCAGCCCAAGCTGACTACAGCCTGGAGTTTTTATTCCAGAACTATTGCACAATGCTCTCGAGTCTGGATTTAGCTATCTTAGCCCCTTGCTCAGTGAAAAAAGCTTTGCAATGTGTTGTATCTTAAATTAATCATCTTAAATTGTCAGGAAAAAAAAATAGTACTGTTCCTCTTTCTATAGCTGGGGGTTTTCAGGTGTGTTACTCAAAAACAATAGTCCAGCTGACAAAATCCCTGCCCTTGGAGCAAGGTACTCTGTCATGTGGCATTCCAAGAGGAAAAAAGTAACTGTACAGAGAGTTTAATGATAAAGCTGCTTGTGCATAAGGCACAGATGAAAGACTACAGCAGGAACATCTGCCAGGCCAACAGAACTATAGAATATATGTAAATAGAATATGTAACAATAGAATATGGTGTAAGTAGAAGGCATTACTTGTTAAAATCAAAAGGATAAATGTGGATAAGACAAAGGGAACTGTTTTGCAGGCATCAAAGAAGTCATTTTTATTAACTAGGTGCAAAATTCTTGAGGTGAAATACACCTTGGAGACTGTCACATGTATTGGGCTTCTGTGTCTTCCCTCTACTTTCCCTGTTCTTCCCAACCAGAATTTCAGGATACACACCTCTCAAATGCATTTGAGTTGCCATTGCCAAGTACTTTCTCTTTAAATTCCACATGATTTTTTTTGTCATGTTAATTAAATAAAGAGAAAAGACAGAGGTTTAGGAAAAACAGGAGGAAAAAAAAAAAAAAAAATCAAGTATACCACCCTTAAGAACACAAAAGAAACCAAGTTTGTCACCTGCCTCACCTCTAATCCCATTCACATGAAAAGAGCTACTACCTGCTCTTTTCAGTGCTCTCCTTTATAAGAACCACTCACCCCTACCTTTGATACCCTCTTTCAAAAAAGAGGGTGGGTGGGGATGTTTTGTTTTACTTTTCCAAAGCACAGTTTGTAGAACAGCTATTCCTCAGCAATCTCAAAGTGCTTTCTTTCAGGAAAAGTAAGCATTCAAAAGAAAGGCTTGCTGACTCTTAGCTGCAACAAGGCACCAGAAGTGAAGGAATTAGATCTCAACCATCAAATAACCTGTGTTTACCTTCAACTCGTGCTCATGCAGCTCATCTGGACTTGGTTTTCTGTAATCCAGGCTGCTCCCCCACAAACATCTGTCTCATGGAGCCAACTTCTCCCCAGCCTCTCAGCTCTGTCTCACCAAGCATTTCTTTACCCCAGTTATATGGGCAGAGAGTGGAGAGTGGGCAGAGCCAGCTTCAGAGGTTTCTGGGAGTAGTGACCTCCTCCTAACTCACAGATCCAGGTTGCACTATTTATTTTTATGAGGAAGAGTATTTAAGAGCCAGGAGCTAAACAGAAATTTCTTTTAAAAGTATTTAGTCCCTGCCCCAAAAAAAGCACTTAAGGATACACCTAACTTCAATCATATGGACTTCAGTGGGGTTACATGAAACTGCTTTGCTGGATCAGAGCATCCATGAGCTAAATTAATATATAGCCTGTATTCTTGAATTGATCCAACTGCTGTGTGTTCATCAGCAGACATTTCAGCATTTAAATATTCAGGTTAGGACCTGCCAAGTCTGATGGTTGTGCTGAACTGCTGAAGACAGGCAACAATCCTGCAACAGATTTCCTGATAGCTGAAGAGTCTAAATGAGCTGGTAACTGTTTAAAGTATATTAAAAGTGTGTTTTAAAGTGCTTAACAGAGCATGCACTCCACCCCCAAATAGCTTAGAAACAGCTCTCTCACTCATTTTACACTTCTAGCTAGCAATTCACATTTCTTAAAATCACTACAAATACAAATTGGTTAACCAAAAGGATGCACCTAGCAAAAAGACATCTTTAAAAATATTTAAAGTTTTTGCTTCTTCAAAGGGTATTTTCAGTGAAATAAGGTGGGCTGATTAAAACTAGGAGTCAGTTCCCACAGATGAAGGGATGGAACAGAGCATAGAAAAAGCAGTCTTGCTCTTCAGATTTATTAGGTGTCTGGCTATTTACAGCAGACACAATTTTACATAGGACCACACAACAAAGCAGATATATCTCTAAAAACTTCAGCTGAACCACTCCAGACTGGGAAGCACTGTACAGTGAGAGTGCAGTGCTATTATCAGCCTCCCATCTGAGGTGACCAGAGCAAACAGCAACTGAAAGCCCACGAATTTTTCTCAAAATTCAGCATAGCTGCAATTCTTACGTGTAGCCTATGATTTTATTATTTCCCATGCTTCATTTTCTATCCCTCTCAGAGTTATGCTCAGAACTTAATTTTAGTCTGCTTGTTAATTGAAGGTCTGAATGAAATTCCAGAAAAGATGCTGGAATACTTTTTTCCTTCTCTCTAGAATCAGATAGAGTAGCTTCAAAAAGTTGAGAACAGCTGAGTATAGAAAAATCTTTAAGTGATTGCTCCAAGTTTTGTAGCAGTGTAAAACTGTTCAGCAACAGCTAGACTACATTTAGGCAACCCAGGATACCAAACAGCTTAAATGTTAAATTAATTGAAGACATACTAAGAATACTTTTTACTATTAAAACACACCCACACTGAGAAATATTGTCTGAATCAGAATCACCACACCTGTGAAATTTAGACACTGGAAAAGCAATGATGGCTTTTTGTGGGTTTTTTTGCTACTAAGAATAATGCTGTATAAAGAAACCTTACTTCCAACTGGAAGCTGTTTTGTTTCTTCCCACATACTGACATTATACTGAAAATCCAAACCTAGATGTAGTCACAACAACTAATTCCATGATATTTCTGTTAGTACAAAGGGAAATAGTGGGATTTTCATTACTTATCAGAACACACCTGGCCTAATCTATCCTAACCAATTATGCCAGCACTGTTCTTACTCTCTGCTATTATACAAGAATGGAGCAGTCTGTCTTAATTTTCAGGACAGCAATAACAAGAGCTGTACAAGAACATTTCTGTAAATCCATGGGATAGAGCCTGCCTGAGCCCACTTCATAACTTGCTGATTTCTCTTCCTGCCAGTTCCAAAGAGAAATAACTTCTCACTTGCACCAAATTCTACTAGGTCAGCCTTTCTAGATTTGTGACTGATATATTACACTGCATATTTAAAAATTTTTTGTAAGAGCAGAGAACTTCCAATGCATCCACTTCCAACCATAACCATGCAAACCTTTCTGCACTCTCTAAATCAACACTAACTCGTCTCAATCAGTTTTAACAGGAAAATAAAAGCAAACTCCTGAATTTCCAGTCCTGAGATTTCTAAACCACCCGTTTGGCTTTCTATAACTTATCTTGCAGAGATTAACTTGCACCAGGATCAGAATGGCCTTGATCTCAGTTAAATACATTCTTGAAGAACTTAAAAGATACTGCTTCAACACTGATATTTTTAAAAGGTTGTCGCAGAGAAAGATCATTTTTTATCCCCCTTTATTTCACTTTACTTCAAGATACAGTAATTAACAAGAGTCTTTAGATGCTGGCAAAACTGTCCCTTTTGAAGTTTCTACATAGCTGTCACCCTGAAGATAAAAGCAGATTTGTCTATTTTGACAGTGTAATTGTGAATACAAGGTAAAAAACTTGATTAGAAACTTCATAACTTCATGCCTGGGAACACACACACACACACACACAAAAATAAAAATGAGATGACCATGAGGTAATTCTAGTTTTGAGGGCTTAAGGAATTCCTTAAGGATGAAGAGAGGGAAACTATCGTATCTTGAAAGGGTTTGAATGAGTTATATATCCTTTTGAGCATATCAATAAAAATATTAAAATTATCCTCTATTGTGAAAATCATACAGCATTACCAGGGTAACCAGCAGACAGGGAAATTGTTCCCATGTAAACACTGGGTACTTTTATCTGCTGCAGCTGCATCTCATCTAATTTTCTTTCTTCTGTATAGGAGTAACAGAAAAGGTAAAAAATGGGCACAGCAGAGGACTGGTTTAGCAACCTGCTGCACCAAAGCTACTGCAAGAAGAAAGAGATGAGAGACCAAAGAAGTCTGCACCCTACAGTTATCAGGAAGTTTGTATGGCTGAGCTCATCTCCCCCCAAATGCAGTATGTCTTTCTCATAGAAAGAAGAGTACACAGAACCTGAGGACTAAATAAGCAAAGAAAATTAATTGCTGTCTCCCAGATATCTTGAGTACTGTGGGGCACTTTAATGGAACAACATATAATCAGAGAGCTTTGCTCTTGGAATATCATTGTGTAGAAAACAGGGGAATTCAGACCAGTGATATAAAAGAGTTCAGAGACAAAAATTAAGTGTTATTGAGAAAGTTTTCATGGGCCTTCTAATTAAAGGTAGCACTAAAAGTGTTGCAACCCTATGTTGGTTAAACCCAGCTGTCAAAACCAGTATGGGGTTCTGGAGTTTTCATGTAAATGTGTCTCAGAAGAATGAAATCCTCTTATCCAGGAATTCTACAAAACTTGTGAAACACAGAGACCAGAGCAATAGCAATGCTGCTGTGTAACTGACTGGATTCAGGGAAGAAGGGCTGGAAAATTAAGTTTTATAGATACTTAGTAAGCTCCTGAGGCACAGTAATTCTGTCTAAAGAATGGGACTGGGAATCAAAGTGACCATCTCTATCCCTGTTTGTCAAAACACTCATGTAGCTTCAGCATTTGATGAAGTCCCACAAATTTCCCATCTGGTCAGAACAGGTGGTATTTCATTCTTAGCTTTTTGTAGTAAATGCCTGAGAAATGAAAACCTAGAGAGAGAACAGAGAGAAAGCATCTCCTGGGAGTCCTCAACCATTTGTGCCAGAGGAAATATTATATAGCTTCTCCTCCTGCCTGGCACTGCTGGAATAGCACAGTTTTTCCCAAGGATTTGAGTGCTACGCCCAGTATTCTGCTGGATATAAAGAATTTTGACAGGACTAAAGGTAAAAAGAGTGGGACCTGAGTGGTGTCACCTGGTAAACTGATGTAATATCTCATTACATATCTGAGATCTCAGTTTGCAACCTCAATAAAATCATTTAAGAGAATTTGTGACAAAAGAGTACTCAATTCTACCAAAATTTATGCAAAAATATTCCACAAACATTGTCTGGTTTAGTATTGAAAATGAGTAATATTGCCTTAAAAATTAATTTACCTCCTACTTAAGCACTACAGCCCAGGTTAATTACAATAAAACCAGTGGTCTGAACTCAGGATTATCTCACTGCTTTTTAATGGATTCATTGCAATATGATCAATGTTCAGCTAAATCCAGGATGAAATTTTTTGTTTGGTGCTTTTAGGGTTGGGCTTTTTTGGTTTTTTTGGTTGGGTGGGGTTTTTTTAAAAAACTAGATAAAAAAATAAGCAAGCAATATTCAAAGTTATGGAAACCTGGGGAGCTGTGTTTGATTTCAAGAAAATCCTTAGACACATGTTTTAAGAGGAAAGTCAGAAAAATCAGCAGCTCCACTGGAAAAAAATAGGTATTGACAAGGCTGTGAATATTAAGGTTGATTTTTTCAGTGCCTTGCATGTGTTTTCAAACCCAGATAAATTAAACAGCAGTATTTTATCAAACAAATTTTATCAAGTATCTTCTTTAGATGTGTTTAACTACATTTTAACTGTTTAATTGGCTTCCCAATGTTCAGCATCACATATCTGGAAATGCTTAGACCTTAAGGAGTTCCTCTCTCTAATGTTTAACACTTCTTACTGTACCATTCCTTTGGTACAAAGAAACAGCTCTGAGATTCACGAGTGCTGGAGATGTTGAGGATGGAAGAGCTCTGTAGGATTTCAACTGAAGTGATCTGGAGCTTGACTGCATATAAACCATCCTGGCAAATGCTGAGAGAGAATTCTTGCTCTGTCAGCTTCAACAAGGAGCCAAGACACCTCCTTTTTTAGACAGAGGAGCATTTACCAGGCTTCAGGGGGAATTCTGGAATTCCTATGCCTCTAGCCTGCCTCTTCTCTCATCCAATGCCACTGTTTAGTTTACATTTCTCTGAACCTTACACATTTCCCCAGCGTTCATGGCCTTCCTAAAATCCTGGAAATCAAGTTCACCCCCACAGCAGGAAGCTTAGCAACATCACAAATTAATTTTACAATACCCTCAAAATGAGAAGGAAGAAAGGAAAACCAGAAACAGTGTACTGCTAAGAAAATGTGTGTCCTCATTCTCTGGTGTTCTTTGACTTGAAATGTTAATGACGTAATTGGGGGCAGTGCTGTCTCTGTCACTGTTATGTGGTAGCATCCCACAAAAATGAATGATATGCCTTAACACTTTCTAAATGTTTTAAATATCTTATGAAGCAGGTGTCAAATTATGAAATCAATCAAAAATCATGTTTATCTGAAGATTGATTAATATAAAAGCAAACACTTCCAAGAACCTACTATGATTTCTGGGACTATTTCTTAAAAAAAAATAAGATATTGCAGAAATAGAGAGATAACTCTCTTCAAATATGGAATACTTAGAATTTTTAAGTGTTATACAGCACGTGAACAGTCTCTCATCTGTAAGAGCATCATTCTTATCCACTAGGTTAATTCAAACTGCTGCTATTTTGGCAATAAATCTGCCAAGACCAGGGGAAGTACCTACTACCTCTCACCTAATGATTCATGTTCAGGTTGCTGGTGGTAGTTCTGTCAAAAGACAGAGGCTTTTTCTGGCTGGCTTTGTATTTAAGGTGTGGCAAATGTTTTTTGCATAATCTTCCAGAGCTCAAGTCTTAGAGTATTGAACAGATCAGTTGAGAAGAAATCTTCCCTGGGGAAGTTTGCCCATGAAAGCAAAGTTTCCAAAGATTTCAACAAGTTGAACAGTTTGTTCTGATTCTTAACCTTAGTCTTCAGATGCATCTTTACAAAATACTCCAGAAAGATGCAAATATAAGGGAACAAATAGAGTTTCCTTCTCTATTCCATTTCTAAACCAAAACAGCAGCCAGTGACACTATTTCAGTCCTTACTCCAATGCTCACAGGAATTTAATACCTAAAGAAAAGGCTCATGCCAAGGCATGCTCAAAATGACCAAGAAACAAACCCAAATCCATCAGGAGATGCAAAAGAGGGTTCTTATGGAAGGTAAAGCCAGAGGCCCCGCTCCCAGCAAACAAATTACACTTGCACCAGTCCCAGGTTGTGTCTGTGGAGCTGGAGACAAGAGGCTGGGGTTTCACATGGCAGGGAGTACACTCAGACACGTGAACAAATGAGGACAGCCACGTGTTTTCTCCTCACCATCGGAAAATCCTATTATCCTGAGGCTTTTGCTCCACTGCCCACAACTCACTTCCCAGAAGAGCTGATTTCAGAACTTTAAACAGCCTCCACATTTCCCCATAAAACCTGAAATAATTGGCAAAACCAATTCCCTTTAGCCAGAAGGGTTTTTTTGAGCATGTTTAGAAGAGGAGAGGAGGGGGATTTTTCCATACTGTCAAAACCATTTGACATTTCCCAGATTAAAAATAGGCCAATTTTACAGCTAGCAACAGCCTTCTAGTTCCAGTTGCAAAATTTATTTTCCCATGATTCTTGAAACAGAACCATTCTCCACTATCCAGCTCTGTTCTTCTGGAGCCTATGGGAAGACACAGGACTAAATCCTGCTTGCTGTGGCCTCCTTTCTAGAGATTGCTAATAAATGGAAAATCAGAAGCTTCCCAGCTCCTTCAGGACCTCAAGAAGGAAGATGATCTCATTCTGTGTCTTATTACTGCTCTAATCTATGCTACTCTCTGGCACAAACAGCAAGCAAAATAAAGCTGATGGTTAAAAAGATGATTTCTATACTGGACACACTGTAGGCAAGAATTTTTTTGCCCCCTTCTTAGTTTAGTTTTCACTTCTGCTGATGATTTTTCTCTTTTCTACCAGAGCCATGCATGTCTTATGCAGCTGGGCCAACATAACACCAGGCTGTCATCAGCCACGTGCCAGAAAGGGACTCCCAGGAGTTATTTTTTTTTAATTCTGCCACCAAAAGACAGCTGTGGAGTTGTTAATTATTATTGGCCTTGACCTGACAAGGTATTGAGAATGTTTCTTTTGCTTCTGATGCAGCTGAGTCACCTTCTTGATAGTGCTCAGAAACTTCTCTGCTGAGGATCACTCACTTTTGAGGCATATAAAATTATGGCCAAAAAACCATGTTAGGGAAATGATGGGGTGCTTTCAGGGAAGAACTGCTTCCATTGACTCCATGTGGTGCTTAAGGGATTTCCCAAGGGGAGGGACTCCTCTTCATCTTCCAGGTGGTAATTACAGACATTCAAAACTACACTGTACTGCTAGGGCAGCAAATAACAGTTCTCAACACCACTAAAAAATAAATCACTCTGAAAATGTCCTTTGCATGAAGTGTCTGCAGGTTGCTGTTGTTTTATCACAAGAGCTAAAGGAAGAGAAAACGCACTTCAGATCACCAATAAATTAAATTACTAGATACTTCTATTTCACTTACCCCATCTGTATGCATATCCCTTCAGACACGTTTTGGATGTTTAAGCTCAAGAGAGAAATCTCTGGTCATCTGCTGTTAACATTAGGGGCATATCCATAGGGGCTAATTCCTCAGTTTTCAACTTTTTTTTATTACTGTGGCAATTGAATCACTAGATCACCTCTGGTTGTTATGATGTTTCTTCTTCCTCCTCCCTCCATGGTTTTAAGTATAACCTTGCAGGCTGGATACACAAATACTGCCTCTACCTGGAAAGAAGTTGAGGTTTCCTCCAGCAGCCAGACCAACCTGCACTCCTCTGTTATACTCTGCTGCTTAAATATTGAAAAATACAAAGCAAAAGGAGCTTCTAATCTAACAAAACTATTTTGAGGAAGAACTCAACCAACTTTCTACATGCATACTGTCATCAAAGAACTACACAATCAGGATTGTGTTTACAGTTGATTTAAACTGTAGCCAGCTAAATCTGTAAGTCCAGACGGGAAATAAAACTGAGGACTGGCCCAAAACCATAGCCCAGTACATAAGATGCCATCAGAGCAACCTCCTAAGAGGCCAACATGAATTTTGAAGTCAGACCAGCAGTGGGTGACTTATCCTACACACTCTCTGCTCAAAGGGGAGAGGGAGCAGGAAAGCTTCCTCTTTCATCTCTCCCCAGCAGAGAAACTCATCAAAACTGCTCTCCTCCCACCTCTCAGGGCAACTTGCTTCAGGGCTTGCACAAAAAGAGTACAGAGTCAGACACTAAGAAACCTCCTAAGCTCCTGGAATGAATACAGGGATGGATTAGAATACCCTGAGTACCATGTGGTATACACAAAGCACACCACTACCTGAGAGAAGCAGGGGTTAGATTCAGGAAGGGCAGAAAATGCTTTTGCTCCACAGAACCAAAGCAATGAATTAATGAAACCACCCCACACCTTTCCAGTGGATTCCACCCCCTCTGCCTGGCCTGACATCCCCTGAACCATGCATGAAGCAGCAACAATCTTCCCCCATCCCCTCCTGAGACATCACACCTTGTCCATACTCTGAGGCTTCACAAAATTGCTCTCCCAAAACAGCTTGAGGTTGGAACTTCCAACCATGCCACTTGCCCGAGCACAAAGCCAGCAGGCCACAGAGCTCCAGCCCAAAAGGCTGCCCTGAATCAGCTCCCCAGGGACACCCACTGAGTACTGGGTCTCTCCTGAGCATCCTATCCTGAGGCTCCTCATCTGCAGCTCCAGCCCAGTTCACCAGAGAGATGCTCATCTTGCTAAGCCTGAGTGCTCCCAAATGCAACTCTTCCACTCACAAGGGTATTGTGTGCTTAAATGCCATGAAAAACTATAAATTGTTCTCCTCAAAGCCCAGCAGGTTCCTTAATGACTAAGCTCCACTAATTAGTAACAGATGCTGATGAAGCAAGCAGGTAGAAGCCTAACCTCTTCAATTAATGCTTGAGCTTCTTAGGCTGAATATTCAAAGGGAAGCTGGGAAGGCAAAAAATAAAAATATTCAGAGGTCAGACTTTTGTTACTGAGATCTTATTATTTCTTCCAACCCTAGAGATATCAGCCTCTATCAACTGTAGGGCACATTTGTACTGAAATCTCAGGTTTGGTCAGCTCATGCAAACTGAATGCCTGCCATTACTTGCACAAAATTAATTTCTCCTTCCTTAGCAAGTGAACAAGGCAAGGTAGAGAATACATCCAACAATCCTGATCTGAAACACATGGCTAGTGGTTGGTTGACTGTATAATTACATATCTGGTAAAATTATACCTTACACAGTGTTTGGAGAGCTGTGTTTCAAAGAGAACAATTTTTGTAACAACACATGATCATAAAAATCAGAACATGGTCACCATCTCCACCCCAGTGAATTCAGCTGTTTTGTTCCTAAACTGTATGTTCATTTGCTTCAGTCCTGTTGTCATATCAGTCTGTAGTTACAGACAATTTCTCCCTGTGTCTTTCACATGTTGGCTGATTTAAGTCCTTAAGTCCAGAGGAAAAAAAAAAAAAAAAAAAAAAAAATTAAAAAAAACAACCCAACAAGTCAACAACCCACAAATCTAGTGCTGGTGAAAACCTGAAGTTTCATGATTATTTCCCTCTACAGAGTAACTGCACGAGTAGGTCTCTAGCTATCTTGAAATTCTCTTTCCAAGGCTAAAATTAAATGATTCTTCCCACTCTTCTACTAGTCAGGTACTGTTACAAGCCTCCTAGTTCCCAGGTTCCCAGTAGTGAAAGCAAATCTAATCAGAGATGACCATTAATGTCATCAGAAGTAGTAAGTTTTTTCCATACAAAGTGCTAAATTGTCAATTAAATGAATTCAAATGAATATTCAGTTGAAGCACTTTGCCTTCTAAAACTGATTCACAGAAATAGAGAGGAAAAAGTTCTTAAACACAAAGTGTTACAGAAATTAGCCTCTGATTACAGAACCCAGGAGGAAAAGGCAATGACAGAAAGGGAATGCATTCACTTGCAAAATATTTGCCTAACCATAGTTGTCATCCTCCCATCATGTAGGTAGTGGTGCAGATTCCCAGTTAGAGCTCTTTGAGATCATTTTGGCACTTATCCATGATAAAGTGGTAGGTACAGAAGGGTATTTAGGGACTAAGAGTTATACATTTACATATTGGCCTAAAGGATTGTCATTTTCAAGTTCTTTATCCCATATAATATTAGTTTTAAGTTAATAATCACTAATTACCTTAGGTAATTACAACTATAAAATCATTATGGAGCCTAGGTAACTGTATTAGATCAGAGGTCTAGGATTTCCCAGTAGAGGGATTTTTGCTCTTATAGAGCCTGCCCTACAAATCTGAAAATCTAGAATTAAAACCAAAGAGAATCCTTTTTATGTAATGATTAATAATACTGAGATAGCTTGGAGAAAAAAAAGGCAACCCCAAAGAACATAACACTCATAAAAAATAATAATAAAACCAATAACAAAACCTAAACAGATGGCCTTTTTTTCCAAACAAGCTTTTTATGTTTGGTCTCTGCATTTGTGTGTATCTATTCCCAGAGATTTGCACCAGTTCTCAAGATAAAACCTGTACAAGCCAATTGAAAACCCCATCCACCTGAGTGACTTTTAGATTATTCCACTGAGACCCAAATTCATCACCACAGTCTGGAAACTCTTCCTCTGCCCACATCACTCTTCTATTTTTCTTCTCCATGCATTGTTCCCAGTATCCCAGTATGATCTTCCTGTACACCAGGATATCTTATTCCCCCTTCCATGACTTGATTCATTCCCTTTCCTATAAGTATTATCTTAAAGAATTTTGTAGGCAGATTGAGGGGTTTCTTAACTGACAAAACTTTGTGTAAATAAACCTCAGACTTACTACTGAGGTAGACTTACTACAGGGAGACTTAAATCCCCTACAGTCATACAAGGCTGTGCATAGCCCCTGTGGCTTCAGAGGGTGCTTGGTGCAGGAGCTGGGCTCTGGCAAGGGAAGAAAATGGCTGGGATTCTGGGTATCAGCTCTGCAATCCCAAAAGTTGTTCAGCATCTGCTAAATAGAGCATCCAAAAAGGAGGTCCTGAATCTCGTCATGACTAAACAGGAAAGTAACAAAGAGAAAGCAAAGCAGTTGCTGTTTCAGAAACTGATGGCTTAGCTGTTTGGTAGCAACTTGAACTCTACTCTTTTAAATAAGAGATGGCAAGATTCTCCTTTAAGTTTCCCTAATTTTCCCTTCATTTTTAACTTTTCCTAATGCAAATTTCCTTCCAGTTGATCTCTTCCAAGACAATTCAAATGGCATGAATTCCAAATATAGAAAGGTCGTTGAAATACAATCAAAAATAGTATTTACAGAAAAGAATTCTTTTCCTTCCTCTGGTAAATGAGTTTTAACTAGAATAGGATTTTTTTTTTTTTTCCAAAGCTCATCTTTACCCTGAAAACAGCAAATAATGCCCTAAAGCCAGCAAAAAAAGTCAACACACTAATTGCCATTTGCCAAGAACTGAGTTCTGATCAACAAAAGTACTTCTGAACATTTCTCTCATGTGGTGGCTTTTCTTAGGTCATGGTTAAGACCAAGCCTGAGGTTTCTTCAGGCCTTTAGGATAAATCAGAAGTCCTGAGGCTTTGCAAGATATCTTCCAGCAACCCTACCTGGAAGAGAAGAGTCTCCCCTGCCCCTCTCCAAGAGGTTACTGATTAGTGCAAAGTTCAAAGATAAACATTGAGGTGGTTTCTTTACTAAAACACTGATAGACCAAACTATTTTAAGCTGATGATAGGAAATAGAAGATTAGTAAGATAATAAATGTTCTTTTTTTATCTTTCACCCATGAAAAAAATTCATAGAACTTCTCTAAGTCAATCCACTTGGAGAAGAGCAAAAACCACAACAAAACAACAAAAAAACCCAAAATCTTTGGTTTGCTTATCCAGCCGTAAGATGATGAAGCACCCCCCATTGTTAATTAACAGCTGGAGATGAGGAATGCTGGAGAGATCCTGCTGCCTTCAGAGAAAGCAGGGGAAAAGCCCACACAGGAGAGCTGCAAGCCCTGCCTGGGGGGAAAAAATAAAAAAAATAAGGGAGTGCAATTTAGAAATAAAACCCTTTAAGTGAATAACAAAACAGAATATGAGGAATAACAAAACAAAATCTCTGTAGAGTTCCTCCCTCAGAAGAGCTCTAAAGCCACCCTCAAAATTGTCTGTCCACACATGCACAGTTTTACTTCCAGTGTGCATGGTAGATCTCCAGGCAGCATGACTTTTCCAGAACATTAACTTAGTAAATGGCATTCCTATCATAAATAAACTTTAAGTCTATGATAGAAGAGCAAATTTCCATGCACTTCTGGCCTCATTTTACCAGTATGCTACACAACAACCAAACAAAGAATGGATTTATTCCCTTATCTTGATTGGGTTTAGCTATAACACCATATGTGTTGATAAATTTAATAAATTTAAAGCAGTTGTAAGCAAAAAAACAATTTGTCTTCAGTGTTTGAGAATGTTCCTTGAAGAGTGACCAAAAGTGGCCTTAGCATTTGTTGGATCAAAAAAGTAGAATATGGAAATCAGTGGCAAAAAGTAAGTATGAAGAAAATAACTCAGCCCCTGGAGTAACTGGAGCCACCAAGAACATTCCAAGGGATATGTAACTCTAACAATGAGGTTCTGAAACACCTCTAGCACCTGGAAGTCTGTCCCCATAGGGACATTTTGGCACCCTGTCACTCCACAAGGCACACCTGGCTCACAGGTTCTCCTCTAAGAACAGTCTGAGCAGTTTCCTCCAATGGAAAACCAAGGCACTATGAACATTTTCTGCACTATCTGCTCTCCAGTAGGGATGCAGAAGATGATTATACCAAGTGTGGGTCCCTCTGACCCCCAGGGGAAAACTGAGATGGCCTGAGATGTATGTCATAATATAAAAAATATAAAATCAGCTGAAAGCTCAAGGGTAAAAAGCATCAGATATGGATAAAATGGAAGGTGCATCATTCTGTAGAGAGAAATTATTTTATTGAGCCCGTGAACCATTAAATGAAGAGGGGAAAAGGTATGAGGGGGATATAGAGGTGTGGAGGCACCAATGTATAGTAAGAAAAAAAATAACAAAAGTCAAACTAAGGCACAATTTTTTTAATTCAAGCCTTAAAACTATGGAAAGTGTCTTTATATGAAAAAAGAGCAGTGAAAATGCAACTTTAAATCATTTTTCATGTTATGTTGATATAAATAGTGCATTCAATTTTTTCCATTTGACCTCACATAACTAAATGAGGCCACTTATTCAAGTGCTAACAAGAAACAAAAGTGAGAAGGAATACACTTCCCTTTATCTCCCTTTATTTGAGGGCCAGTTGCACTTTTGCAGGAACAGAGAGGAGTGGATTATCTTTGAGACTTCTAGGACGTACCACATACACTGCCCTGGTGATTTACTCTGCAAGCAGAAGAAAAATGACAGAAGGAATTTAAAGTTTCTGCTGCTTGAAGACACTACAGCAAAAAAAAACTATAAAAGCTGGGATGTGTCTGAAGAGCTTATGAAGAGGAGTTGCAAGGAGCAAGTCATTTGCACTGCCTCTATTGAGCAAGATATTTGCCTGAAAACAAATTAATAAAACTTGTGTTTGCAGAGTTTCCTCAAAAGAAAGAACCAATGAAGTTCTATCGAGTATGATGCAATGAAACATTTACTTCATGTTCTTTGGGTTCAGTTCAAACTCTTTAAGTATAAGGAGGCTACATGCTGAGGGAAGTCTCAAAATGAGCACAGTTAGGCTTTAAAATATGCCAAGTTTTATGCTTCAGCTACTATGGACAAACTAAATTGTTTCTTACTCATGCCTTATTCAAAGACTCTTAAATCAATGTCATCTCTTCTTTCACGATCACCAGAAAAACCCAAATTTATTTTAAGCTCTAAGGTAAAGTAAGAGAGAAAAATAACAAGGAAAAAAAAATACTTTCTAGAAGCCTGAAAGCCTTAAAAACAAAATTATCAAATGTGACGGAAAACAGGGTGATTTATGCAATACATATTTAAAACACCTGCATAAACATATTAGCACAGCCTTTTTTATTTACATATTTCAATTTTGTACCCATGCCAACAAGAAGACAGCTCAAAGTGGCTTCAGGATTTTCTTCCACCCTGTGCAAAAACCATTTACCCAAGAAGACATCTTTGTGTTTGTCAGCTTTGGGTGTATCAAGGGTTGCTGCAAGGCTTAATTTAAGACTAGAAAAACAAACTCCAAAAGCTGCATACTCCTGTTTCTGCTACATCTACAGGAACTGGAGTTGCTCAACTTGGCTGAAAAAGATACTGTCAGTTTTTTCAATCAGGCATTCAATGCACTTATCTATGCCATCATTTTTAAGCTTTCTCCCCTCTCTTTTTTTTA
This sequence comes from Phaethornis superciliosus, assembly GCA_023637945.1. Classification (NCBI taxonomy): domain Eukaryota; kingdom Metazoa; phylum Chordata; class Aves; order Apodiformes; family Trochilidae; genus Phaethornis; species Phaethornis superciliosus. The sequence goes on from JAJQWJ010000008.1 coordinate 31,245,224, forward strand.
AAGCCTCTACTTCAGCTCTGTTTACAAACACATTGCAGATCATCAGCAAATACTGAAACTGGCAAAACCACTCATTCTTTGCTGGTCACTGTGCAACGTAGACAGGAGGAAATCTGAAATGGTTTCTCTGAAGTCCCTGCAGTACTGAAAATATCCCTGTTGTCAATATTTCTGTTTAATATCAGGGGCTTAACTGATCCACTTTCAAGAGTCTAGCTGGTTGGTGCCAAAATATAGCAATAATGAAGCTAAAGATGGCAAGCGCTCTTCGTGTTTCTTTTTGTCATTTCATGTTGCATGAATGTATAAATACAATCCATTTATATATATGCCTGTGTGTGTGTATAATCCATAAACTGCTGTAAATGTGCACTTGAAATGTTGGCATTGACTTGTTTAGCTTTTAAATTTCATTCTGTGCTGAGTTTGAAGAGATAAGACTGGGCCACGTTCAGAACTTCAGCATAAAAGAACCCCAAAAGAATAATTTAAGCCTCTAGAGTGAGATCACTTAATGAATCTTCAGGATTTTAAGAGGTTTTATATGCTTTAAAGAAAAAAAAAAAATCATTTCCCAAATGCAACACCATGATATTTCCTGTGAGAGCTAAGAGATAAAGTGATACACATATGCTGAACACATGGATATGAAGGAAGTAGTTACCTTGGCAACAACAACTATGTAGAAGCTTCCTTCTACTAAATTATAATACTGACTATTGGAAAAACATTTTTTTTCCCCCATCAGGTCCTGAAAATAAGTTATTATATTTCATTTGTAGATTTTTAGAGCCTGAAACTTTCTGCAGTTAAACCACACTTGCTTCATCTCATCTGTCTCCAAGATCTAATACATAATACTTGTGCAGCATCTAATTTCTATTGATTTCCAAATCCAGATAGATTTTTTTTTTCTCACCCAAATACAGCTGTAGGCATACTTGAATAGATGGAGTTTGCCAGCATGGTCTGCAATTGCAGATAGTGTATACTGCAAACATAAATAAAACCAAAGAGTACCTTAAAAGTATCTCAACAAACAGCTCTCCAGCACAAAGGGACATTTAAGAAGCTCCTGTTGAGGAAAGTGTGGTCACAGCCATCATGAACAGCATTTTCCAAGAGCACCTAATGAACCAAGGAACACCATCTCAACTGAAGGATTTCCATGCTCCCAAGTCACCTGTTTTTTTCTGAAAACCCTGAATCCCAGCTTCCCAGAGTGAATACCTGGGCAGTTTCCCCCAAGAAACCTCCATCCACAAGCAAACATTGCCCTGTTTTGCTTAGAAGAGTCTGAAATCCATTCCTTTCACCTACACCCCACAAAACACTTCCAAAACCTTACAAGTTCCTCATCTCTAACAAAAGACCAAAGTCCTTGTTCACTGTGTGACAGGAAAACCTCAAGACCAGACTGATACTTGATCAGTTCTCACTGAAGACTGCAGCACTCCCAATTTTTGCCCCAAGGACAGAGGCCAAGACAATTAATTGCTGTTCATATAGCCCCATCTTTCTGGAACTACACAGGTTTTCATACTCACCAAAGCAGATTCACAAGTTACAATTTATCTTTGAGATGCAAAGTAAAGCTATCAGTTTGTATTAATGCTTCTGTTTTATAATCATGCCAGTTCCTTATGATAATCTTTCTTCTATTCAGTGTGATCAGCCACTATGTAAATCTTTTTATTTAGTTATCACACAATAGAAATATATTAAGACAGCATAGTACCATGTATACTGAGGGCAGCCTGACTGGTGGACAAAGCACTGTGATGGTTATGCATCTTACTCTGTCAAATTTACACTTTTATCTTGTGTGTTGTATTATACTTTGTGTTCATTATGTTCTGTAGCTTTCCAGGTGCAAATAACTGAGAAAAAAATTTCTTGATACTTTTTTATATGCAAATTATTCCCAATTATTAATCACTTCCATTAACATCCTGGTTATGAAATCATGATCTGGACAAACCTCAGGTATGCGAATTTCCAAATATCCTACCATTACTAGAAAAAAAGTTCTGGCACCCAGCATTGTCCAGTTACAGCTTGGTATCCCCCCAGAATCACATCTGATAAAGTAAAGAGTCTGATGAAAACAAACAGGAACTGCAAATAAAATCCCAGCCCATTCCACCTTTAGCTCCATGCAGAGCTGCAGCCCAGGAGCAGAACAGAAAGCAGAAATCTTTTGTACAGAGAGGGACATGGCAATTATCTGGATAGAAAGCATCTATAACTGTTCAAGAACCATGCCTGCAGTGTGTTCTATTCCCTTCTGTAGGAGGGAAAATCACTGTGAGTTGTGCCAATGGATAGAAGGCACACATATCAGACTATGATAGTCAGCATTGTCCATTTTATGCCTTATTATTCAGAAATAAGAGGCTCCGAGTACCTGGGTGAAGAAATTTCCCTCTAGAAACAACCAGACTAGCAATAATACTAACAGTATGACTTCAGTCTGCTTGGTTTCACTGTTTTCTCATCAGTAAGATTAGAAATATTTCAATATGAACTTAATGCCTAAATTCTGCAGAGATTCTGAGCCTTAGTGCTTCACAGCTGCCCCCCTGCCTGTGAAAAGGTAACTCCATGTTTAGGATGTGGCACACGAAGCAGTCCCACCTCCTGCCAAAGCTTTCAGTGTTCATATTTAGAGAAAGCCCTGATTTCAGCTTGTGTTGTGTCACTTCAAGCTTGCTTCATGTCAAGCCATCCCTGCTGCTCACTGGTGAAGCCCCACTGGCAGTGCAGAACACAAACTGTTGGCAAGAGAACAAACAGGCTAATTTAGGAGTTGCTTACATCCATTTCCCACTCGTTTCCAAACTACCCCAATCTTGGAATGCTGGTACCATCTATTTCAGCAGAAATGCCATTCTATCATCATTTAGCCCTAGCACCTCTCTCCCACAGAATTAACTGGTTGTGACCACACTGCTCAGTTAGTCTTAATTCCTTTCCAGCACCAATCTGCTGCTGCTTAGGGACCTCACAAAATGTGGGTAAGTTTCTCCTAGCACATACAGGCCCAAGGAACTTGCATTAAACAGGATACAGAGACCATATGCTAGTGAATGGAAGATGCACTAGGTATCCAAATCAGGAAGAAATGGCTCAAACTAAGACTTCAATTGCCTCAGTAGGTTAAAAAAAAATAATTTCTACAGGATGTTACAGATGTTTCTTAAAATAACCAATGCATGCAGACTAGAACAGTTTCACACCACAGCACCATAATTAGCTTCAGCCTCCTGGTACAATTAGCAAAGCAACAGCTGCTTAAGTACCCCCTGAGCCCTTCAGAGAACTTCTGTGGGTCTGACTCTGCTTAGAAATGGGATGTGTACTCAGGATTTGCAGCCTCCAATACAGTTTTGCCAACTCTAAGCTTTAAATCTCATCATGCAGCATTCATACGGCTGATCACTTGAACCTAAGATACTTAAGTCACAAAATACTGGAGCTAAGTAAGGAAACATCATGTACTTACAACCTGAGAACTGAGAAATTATTGGCCCACCTAATTCCAGACCCTGTCTTAAAACTGCTAATTACTGGACTATGATCTACTCCTTTTCCTACCACCCGAGGTAACACAGCTCTGCAGAGCCACCTGAACAGACTGGATCACAGCATTTCCAGTGCTACTGCAGGGCTCAGGCTGCTGGAAGAGCAGATTATGTCCATTTGAGGAGTCCTGATGTTGTTACATCTTGATGGTGCATGATTTTTGAGCAGAAAGGTCATGCTCACAAGTCAGCAGGTAACAGGACCCATAGCTGTTAAGAAGAAATTATGACAACTGCTATACTAGACCAAAAGAAAGATCTTATTCAGCAATAGCATATGTCATTGAGAAAGAATAGGCAGATACAGGATCATGTTTTGGATACAGCCACCAACCTTCCAGCAGGCAGCAGTGAAGAGAAGGTAAAAGCTGAAAATTGGTTTGCAAAGAGCAGCCCCATTGTGCTAGTCAGACATTCAGGATGCTACTGAAATACACAAGTTCAAGATTTCAGCCATAGGTGACAGCAATTGCTGCTTAAAGCTAAAAAAAAAAACAAAAAAACAAAAAAACAAACAAAAAAAAAAACCACAAAAAAAACCAAAACAAAAACCAAAACAAAAACCAAACAAACAAAAAAACCACCAAAAAACCTTGTACATTTATCATGTAGATTCAAATATAACATTGATTCATAAAAATCTTTCAGTAGGGAATTTAATTTTTAACTATTGTAGAGGCAATAGACCCACTAAGTCAACATAGAAGCCAAGCCTTACTTCCCTCCTTATTCTAACCCTGTTTAAAGTGCCCAGCTAGGTGCAGAGAGGTGAAATTGTTTGCTCCCCATCACTTCCAAGATGGATGTCAGAAGCAGCCCTCAGAAATCCAAATCAGATCCTCAGGGTAGGACTTACACCATGCTTCTTACCTTTACATTTGTTCCAGTGGAAGTACATGGGGTATTTGGAAATTGCTGGGAAGCAATTGTTACATAGAAGACCTCACCATACAGGGCAACACATGAAGCAACTCAGTCCAAGAAACAACTTGAATGTTGTTTACATGACATAACCACACGAAATAAATGTTGAATTTAATGTGCTGCAGGAAACAGAAAGACAGATAAAGTCATTTGTATCACACTTTAGAAACCACACCTACTCCTTGCTCCCAGAGAGCTGCTTCCCCACAGCAAATAATGACATTTTTTTGTGCTGTTAATGATATGCAAATTAAAATTGGGCACACATTAATGCAAGGAGTTGAATATCCATTTAATCAGATCCTCCCTGCAGGGTCCAATGATAAAAATGACAGAAGTCTTGCATTGCTGATTCTGAACTTCTCACATCTTCTGCCTTCTCACTGTGTCAACCAAGTGCTACTGGGCTGGAGGTTTGTGGTGATGAGGTCTATGGGAGGTACTGGTAATCCTCCTGGAGGGAAAGTTCACTTCCCTGAGCTGGGAAACCCGAAGTGCAAATCCCTGTAGTAACTGGAATCCTTTAGCTCCTGAAAGCAACAAGCAGCAGCCCCTAACATTCAAAATCATTCAGATAAGGATTTAGGTTCTAGCATATTCTGACATGCTCCATGGTGAGGCTACAGATCTCTTGTTTAGATCTGGTTTCCCTCTCTTATATCAGCAGGGAAGAGAAGTGTCTCTAAAGTATCTGAGGATATGTATTATCTCCCTTGAGGTATTTTCCCCTGGGGGGGGAAAAAAAAAAAGCTGCTTAATATCTGCTCTTTTCTCAGCCTCATTTGTGGCTTTTTTTTTTCTTTTCAACTTTCATCTTCACTTTTAGTTCTAGCAATGAGAGAAACTTCCCAAGGAATAAAAGGGCAAAAGCCTCCTTAATGTAGATTCTCTGTACTAATAACAGTAACAAGAAGGCCCTTAACCCTGTTTAATAGCTAAAAAGACAAGTGGCAGGAGAAGAAAACAAATTTCTATGAATGAGACCATATTCTATTATGCTGCCTCACATTGTGACAGCACAGATTCATGAATTTTCATCTGACATGACAGTGGAGATCATTCCCAGGCTCTGCACTGCAGAGAATGCAGATTTGCCTTGCTCCCTGATTCACAGGGATCTTCAAATCCACACCAGCTGGAATGGCTTTTCCTGTCCTCAGAGAGAAGGATGAAAAGGAAATTTTTTTTAATGCCCCCAGTGGATTGGTAGAAGAAAGAAGCACCTTATTATCAGGCTGCATTGCTTGGTTCAAACACCACAGGCAGTTAAGAAAAGTAGAAGCCCGAGTTTGGGAGGTGTAATTTGAACTGTGTAGTAGGAGTGGTACTTAAAGGCTTAGGTGTGTGTCCACTTCCTTTCAGGCAAAGAAAAAGATGATCCTAAGCCAGAAGACACATTCATGACTTCTGACGGTAGCAATCCCTGCTCCAAGCACTCATTCCTGGGAACTGCTATGGGGAACTTGTCCCAGAGTGAATGGCTGCAGAGAAAGTGCACAGCTCCTGGAATCTTTGTGCCATCTCATGGGAAGCCTCCCCAGGACCCAGAGCATTTCCATGTCTGGAAAGCACTTGATTATTGCTCTCTTATCAAGCCCAGCTCTGTAAAACATCATTGCCTCTGATCCCAACCAGAAAGCTTCATAGGAACAACTTCACCTCAGAGCTCAGCCTACAACCTAATGCAGCACACAAGCTCCCACACACCATCTCCCATAATTTTGCTTTCAAGGTGTGAGCTACAGCAGACCATGACTAAAACTCAACTCCTTTCCTTACTTCAGTGGTTGCTCATCTCACAATGACTACTAAAAAAAGCACAGGCTACTTTAATTTGAAACTTCCTATAGTGTGCTAGACTTATTTTGACATCTCTAATTTCATATGAAATAAATACATAATTAAATACTTCACAGAAAGTCTACTCTTTACTCATTTGACCATGATCACAACTGTTCCTGCAAAGCATATACTTATTTTAACCAGACTGTCCGTGATGACTTTTTAGATCCAACTGTATCACTTACAAACAGGAGTCTTTATTTCAGAGTCATTGATGTACAGTGATGTACTGGCTCCATAGCAGCTTTTTTACAATGCCCATTTTGCTCTGCCATGAGAAACAGGGCTGTAAAAGAGCTGTTCTCTTGAAGGAACCTTTGTTTTTTTTTTGCTTTCATTTCTCTCCCTTAAGGTTAAAACATCTAAACCTTCTTTACTGGTCATATTTAAGCCACATTTTTACTAAGTATTTCTTCTTAACTTTTGAGTGATATTTAAAATGACATCAGAATTTTCTTCACCTCAAACTCATCATTGAGAAGCCAAATTGTCAGCTGAAAATTGAGAACTAGTGTTCTGTGACTGAAAAAGATGAAGACAACTGCAAAATCTGAAAACTCAAATTCCTAACAATATTAAAAATAATTTGGACATTTTAAGATGGATTTGAGTGTCTAGTTCCATTTTTAAGCTGGGTAGACAATGCTTAACCCAACAAGTTGTGTATCCTTTAGGTATTTAAACACTTATGAAAATACATTGTATGCTAAACTTAGGTCATTCACTACAGCTCACATCTCTTCTTGAGAAGATAAGTCAAACTTCTAAACAATGTAGTCTTCAAAATGATGTATCTGTCTTAGTATGGGTTTTTCTCCTTAAGTAACTTCATTAATCATGTAACTCTCATTCCATTGCTGCTTAAAAATCCTAGGTAAGAAAGTATTCTCAAAGCAGACAAATCATTCATCATACTCCAATCCAAGAAAATGCAGAAAATAAGAACATGATGAAGTTTACACTAAGTTGTATAATAACTTTTAATATACTCTCCTCCTTAGCAAAAATTCTTACTAATTATTAACTTAAGTTCATATCTGCTTGTTCTAATTGTTTATACCCACCAAGAGGACTGAAACTTTCCTTCAGAAAATAATTAGAGATTAAAATTAATTATTTAAATACAGGTTTCCTGCCTGCTGACTTAAATCATGATTAATATTGGTGATTTAAACCCAGCCTCCCTGCTGTGACCTACCAAAAAAAAAAAAAAAAGTCTTCTGAATTGTAATCAAATAATATGCATTATGCAGTATTAATTGTTGTGGTTTATGGTTAGGCCTGGTTTCCGGAATATGACATACAAGTGCTTCCATGGGACTTAATTCTTAATTTCTTATTTTTCCTTTCATTACATATGTCAGCTACAGTGTTTTATTGCATAACATGTACAGTCTTATTTGTACAGAAGACTGTATGAGGCTGCAGTGCATTCAGCTCTATTTTATGTGACTGCATTTCTAAAAGAAACCTTATATAGCAAAGGAATAACAGGCAAAAATCCCTAAAACAGAGCCCTAAGAACACATTGGTCTCATTTGCTCATCTCATTAGATAAGCTGGGACCTATTATTATGGTCCAGTAACTCAGATTCCATTAATTTCTAACTGCTAAGAAAATGATGGTCTGACAATATCTATGCATCTCTCTTGTCCAACACATGTAGGTCCTCTAAATCTGTGTGTTTACCACCAACATGAAGACAACTGTCTCCCCTACACTGTACATAACCAGTTGCTTGGAACCCTAAATAGAGATTTTTCCATATTGTCATTATGTAAATCACAGGAAGAAGGGTATGTAAATTCTAACACTGCCTACTAACAACTCTACTTTGGCTTTCAGAAAAAAAAAAGCAAACCTTCCTCACAAACTTTCAGTCTCATTGTGTTTAAGTGAGTTTACATTTGGATATCCATCACTTGAACACAGATATGGGAGACCTAAAGGGGATTTTTTAGGATAAAGTTATATAATTTATATATATAGTACATATGCCATATAATCTCACACAGCATACTGAAAATGTCCCCTCCTTTCCTCAATATCCTCACCTGTCTTGATCAAAAGGTCAGGAACTTCAACATCCCACAGAGATCTCTTCATTACAATGGTCGTGGTCATCTGCTATCAGGGTCAGATGATATCCTTGGATCTCATGTTACAAAAATAAGGTAGGGAAACTTGTACAGCAAGAAATAAAATTGTATCCTATAACAGATATTAAGAGGATGCAGCTTTTGTATATGGTTCTACATGTCAAGATTTATCTTTTTATCAACCTACAAAAAATGTATGTTGCATTGAGCTTTGGATCTTCAGTACTGCACAGAAAAGAGGGACAAAAGCTATTTGTTGAATGTCAGTCAAGTTTTAGGATAACAAAGAGGAGAAAAAAAAAAAAAAAGAACAAACAGTATCATTCCACATCCTGCTATTTCAAATGCCCAGAGTCCTGGAAGAGGGATTTGGTTACAACTCTGCCACATCTCCACATTCTTCTGGATTCTTCTTGGGGCAGCAAAACAATGAACAGACAGGAAAAAATATTCTGGCATCTCATACTTCTCTCCACATCAGACTATAGCAGATAACATAAGCTAGCAAGTGAGCATATACTTGAATGACATTGTTTAACCTTCATCTTTAATTATTTTCCTATTGCTCTGGGGAAAAAAAAAAAAAGAAGAAAAAAAATTATACCTACAGTAAAGCTAGGAGACTGTCAATTCCATTCACAATCAGAGTGTCTGGAGGCCAACTGACAAGTTAATGTGATAATCAGTGGTCTGTCTCTTTGAAGTTAATCAAACCAGTACCTACACCCCAGAAATCATGGGCTGGACTTCAAAAGATTGGAGAAAAAGAATCAAGAGGTCCTGAGGGGGAAAGTATGATGGATGACAAAGAGTTTCCCATTTAGATAATTATGTAAATGGTCACAAAACTATTCCTGTGAAACTTCAAGACACTGGAGAGGCATTCACAGCAATGAATTAACTTGGTCTGAAATGCAAGAAATCATGAAAGTTGCACAGAGATCATGTCTTTCATAATTTAATCAAAAGCTTCCTTTCTCAACATAATAGTTTTTAAAACCTAGCAAGAACCCCTAAGTTAGAATTACCATCTTCTTATTATTTCACCTCATTATTCTTATTATTTCACCTCTTCTTGCATATTTGATGCATAAAGGTCATTTTCACACAGCCAAAAGAAATCACTGGACATCCACCAAAAACCTCACTAGCCAGAAGTCTCCCTCAAGAGAAAAAAAAAAAAATGACAAAAGAAAAAAGCTGTAATGTGTGCAATGTCCTCCCTTGGTTTTCTAGAATAGGAAAAATCACACAGTCCTCCAGGGATATGTTCTCAGGGACTCTGAAGGACCTGAACAACGTAGAACACAACTCCATATGCATTTGCTCTGCCTATTGGCCAAGGCAGACTTGGTATCAAAAGACACATGATGCTACCTTGCATCAATCTTCTACTTCCCATGACTGATGGCAACAGAAAGATACTGCTGCCTCATTTTCTGCAGCTTCCAGGGTACTCAGGCTCCATTTTTGTTCCTACAGCTTGCCACCCTCCAAAGCATTCTCTAACCATTCCTATTACACCAGTCACCATCATGCCTCTATTACCTTGCATTTTTCTTCTCTTTTGTACTCGCCTTTGACCTCACTGTATAACCAGAGGTCACAAATATTCTTTTATTGAACATGTGCAGTGTCTAGCACAGCAGGATCTCTAGGACTTGAACTCAAGTTCTAAGTTGCTGCCATGCAAATAAAGTTGTAGTTAATATTATTTATCTTCTCAGGACCAAATATTTCCAAATACCCTGCTTGCGTTGTGAAATGATGTGAGAAAACTACTTAAATTAATGTGATGCTACACCTTGCAAGTAGCCTTCCCAAAAAGCTTTATGCAACAAATAAAAGGCCTTGAAACAAAGCAACCCACAGTAGGGTCAGTTGGAAGATAAATCACAACTCAGTGTCTAATCTGTCCTCCTCTGAGCTGTAAATCAGGAAGAAAGATGAAGAGGTTCTCGCGCTGGTCATGGCACAAATGGTAGATCTCCGTTTGTTACCAGCTAATAAAAAAGAAAATGTTAAACACACAAATATGTCATATTAATAAAATATTTTACATGTTAAATATTCCTTATAATTAATATTCATGAAATGATTTAAAAATTGATGATAGTATACAAGCTTTCTTTTTGAAAAAAAATTGACTGAATATCATAGGAGTTCAGGCAGAGACTTGGTGCTTGTACAGTTTATAAACTTTTAGTGGTTGGTGAAGCTATGAAAATAAGAGAAGGTGCAGGGCAGTAGGTTGTCACCAGCCCAACACTTGACTTACAGGATTCAGGGTCAGACCAATTAGCTCTTATGCATTGAATTCTTCCATCTCCTTTTATCAGCAGGACACACAGAGGTAGGGATTTATCTCCTCAGCAATTTCAGGAATGTTATGTTCCTTTATACCAGAATTCTATAGACTAATAACATACCTACACTCAGTAAAGCACAAGTAATACATTGCCACCTTTCCCACAGACATTTCTGGGGCAGATTGAGCAGCCCCTTGGTCCTGAGAGTCTCACCACCTTACAGGGTGCCTCTTACCATCTCCAGTTCTGTGAGATCCCTTCCCATTTTCCATCTTCCTTTTTTAACAACATGCTCAAACAACTGTTCTCCTATAGCTTTATTCAGACAACCAAATACTGCCTTAGCAGCGGATAAACGAGATGCTTAATTTTGAAGTATTTGCCTAGCTTTTGGAGGGAGGGAAAGGGAACTGAATAGCTTTACTGTTCTGTCATGCTGGACTTCCTAGCCACGTGTGCCAGAACAACTCCCATCTTGGAGCTTGAGATTTAAAATGCTAGGTAGGGTTAAAGATGCACCAAGAAAGCAAAGAGAGGGCTCCTCTCTGGCTTCTGAACTCTTAATGGAAATGAAACAATCAGAAACAGCCAGCACAGCCTTGGGCTCAGTCACCCAAGCTCCCACCTACAACTCTGTGCACCCGCAAAGACACAAAACTCAAGTTGAGCAGGAAGAAAGGAAAGCTTCAGTCGAGTGAATATTTTATAGCATCGCCCTCATTGATTTTTCGCAGCGCATTTCATTCCCTCCTCAGATACTCCCTTCGCACTTGGCATGCAAAGTGACACAGGGTTACTGCTAACAAAGCAGCAAGAGCTTCTCTGAAGATTTGGGTAAATGCTCTGACACACAGAGCTGTGCTGATTTCCAGACAACCGTTTGACATCTGCTCCATCATGTAAAAACAAGGCTTTACAAAGCCCAACTTCCTCATTTGAAAGCCACGTTCAAATCCCTCATTTTTTCGCCTCTCTTGCTGGAGATTTCACTTCCCTGACTGCTTAACATGCACGTTGGAGCCTCCAACACTGAGCCATATAGATTTGTCTTTGTCTTTTGTGTTAATTATTAGCTGCTGCAGAGCTGTCTCTGTGGGTGAACGCACACAGAAACAAAGGCAGCAAGGTTGTAAAACCTTTTATCTCTATCAGGGCGCATTATTTGATAAGGTGCTAAGCTAATAGCAACGCGTGTCAAATTGTGTTTAGACAGATCAGTGTGCTGGGAATTGGAGGTTATATTTGCCTCTGGAAGCCAGCACCTGGAAAAGCAGAGAGAAATTCATACCAATATTCACAACACTATGCAAACTGTAAACCAGCTCATTTGCAAATGGCTCTAAGATTATGAACTGCTCGTTCCGTTTGCTTTGCACACAGGCTTTTGAACTTGAATCATTTAGGTTCTTCTACAGACAATGAAAACAGTAAATAGAATATTAGACAGTCAGCAGAACAGTGTTATCTCAATACTACAGCTTTTAAAAGCATCTCCAAGCACCCAGCTGAGGACACAAGCTGCACTCAAGGCGAAGCAGGGTCTGCACAGGGCTGCCTGATGGAAAGGCAACAAAACCATCACTTCCCCAGCCATGTGAGCAGGGGATAAGGGTACCTGCTCAGCCCAGAAAACACACAGTGGGCCTTCCTCCTGAGACCTTTGCTGATGGCTTTATCTACCTGCACATGTGAAACCAGAGGCTTGCTAATCAGCACTGCATACACTCATTGCCAGAGACTCTTTCAACACCCTAATTGCTTCTTCAGAATCACAGAATGTTTAGGTTGGGAGAGACCTCCAGGATCATCCAGTCCAACCTTTCAGCAGCACCATAATCTAACTACTAAACCATGTCCTTAAGGACCAGATCCAAATGCCTTTTAAATGCCTTTCTGTGATAAAGACCTCTAGAAATCACAAGGAATTAGCTCAAATGCTATGTGTTCAAATTTCATGAAAATTACAATTTGGATCATCTCTAAGTCTTTGGGACCAATGAACACATTTATATAATAGAATTTCAAGTCCTCAGGGGCAGCTTTATCACAATTAATAGACAGATGCCTCATAAACAAAGTTAGAAATAATTAAGGTTCAAGTCATCAGAATTAGTCTGTGCATAAAATCAAAGTTTAGACCATTTATACTTTAAAGACCTGGTAGTAATCCTTGAATAAAAATGAAATGCTTTCTACAGCTCTTCACTACAACGTGCACTGTGAGAAATATAATAGAGTTTATATGACTATATGAGACTTCCCATGTAGTCAGATATGTATCTGATTTTAATTCTTGTACTGCTTAATTGGCAAACTCTAGAATGCCACACAAACCAGAAAACCACTAAAACAGCTATCTGTGAAACAATATCAGGGTGAGCAGTCATTTTCCACATCTAACATACAACTACATTTCCAAATTTGAGTTCCAAAGAAAAGGTTTCTGGGAAAAGAAAAGAAGGAAAAAAAAATAAAGGTAGCATAACTTACATTTCTTTAAATTTTTAAATTCCACTTGAAGATGTATCAGAGCAAAAATAGCTACCAGACTTCTTGGTGGAGGATGGTGTGAACTTTGGAGCTTATTTTAATTATCAAAGAAAACTTTGTGAATCCCTGAATTAACCCATCAGAGCAAAAAAGAACCTAAGTACTTAAAAGAGACAAGTTTTTTGCATATTTTTCTGTGTGTATCTATGTGTTTTGTGGTTTGTTTTTTTAAAAGGTTCAGTGTCACCTTCCTATTTGTGAACTTGAGGAAAAATTAAATTTGTCTTCTCATAAACTTGGTAACAAAAATTCCTTCCTCTTTAGAGTTAGAGGAGATTAAGGTGAGATGATACCATTTTTGTTGTTAAGATACTCTAACTATACATTGATTCTCTTTGCATTACACAGACTATGACTCTTTACCTCCCTCACCCTGTAAACTAATAAATACACAGTGCTCAGAGAAACTAGTTACTTCCACACAGTTTTAAGGTACCCAGTCACCAGTTCAAGCTCTCAAATTGGAGCACACTGAAAAGAAGATGAAAAGAAATTCAGGGTGAAGCATGGATGCTTCTGTTTCCATAAGCAGACAAGCAAACAGGCAGATGGCAGAAGCAAAACATGAGAATTAATAAGCCATTCATCCAAACAAGTGGTTAAAAAAGTTAATAACTCCTATGGTTATTTTAAAGCAATATATGCAGGAATGAAAACAGTTGCCCCAGGAGACCAGTGTCAGAAATGAGAAGAGGGGCAGCAGGGAAATACAAATCTCCACTTCCCCTTCCCTGTTCTGTTCGGAAATACAGTGTTCAGCCTTAAAAATAAATATGAAGTACTTGCTTGTTTACTGCTCCTGAAAAATACAAAGCTATTTTAAGACCATGTTAAACTCATCCTTCTCACTCTAACTCTGCTATTAGTCTAAGGTTGATAAACAGAAAGTACAAATATTGAGTCAAAACATCAAGAGTTATTTCTTCTCAGAATTGATTATAGCAACATCACTAGCTTGTATGTTATATCATTTAAATATATTTTCTAGTCATGTAGAGATATGCTTGGGTAGGGTTTCTAAGCCACAAAACATATCTGTAATTCAAAAGAGCATGGCACTCAGCAAGAGGATGCAAATGAGACCAAACAGAGCAACCCTGACAGAGAAACCTCATCCACCCACAAAGATGGGTTATTCATGTCGCATTTTCCAGCCTATTTCTCTTAAACATGTTTTGCACTTTCTACTGCTAAAAATAACTTACATTAGAAAAAAAGAACAGTGGCAGAACCCAGGGCTTGCTGGCAAAGTACTTTCTTCCCACACGTCACCCTTTTTTAAAAAGAAGTAAGCAAGCAACAATTGCTCTCTATCCTTTCAGATACAGTTAGGTTAACTACAGCTGTTCCACAACCATGCTGTATACATAAATACTATTCTCAGCTTAAGTCACATTTTTCTTGTAGGGGTCTCATGAGCTCCATTCTGGTTTAAGTGCCACCCATGCTAATTAAGGAGCTCAAAAGAATGTCCCCACTGCAAAAGTAGGGTGAGAGTAGGCTGACTTTAGAGATGTGTACATATGTTTGTGCCCCTAGACATTATTCAGTGTCTTTGACAGAGCTTGCATTTATTGTCTGAGTAACTATAGTGCAAAAGCAGTGCAACAACCAATCTCCCAACACAGAGGTATCACCTAAGCAGCACTGATTTTTTTTTTTTTTTTGCAGCATGCCAAAAATTAGGAAGAGTGATCTTGTTCCTTATTACTAACCCGAGTCAGAACAATCTTTAAGAGCCCTGTTTGACCTAAATACACTGAAATTGCTGCTATTTATTATGAGAAAGACACGTATGTACCTACTCCTTCGGCTTGTGTACCTTCATTTAGTGTTTCCATAAAAGCCAATAGAAAAAAGATCATGTATCAAGATATTCATGTGCATCGAAAAAGAAAAATAGAGAGTTTTAAGCAAAAGTCACCAAATAGTGCCACCTGCTGGAAGCTGTGTAATACAGCCAGACAGCCACCAAGTCGTCATCTCCATTAATTCATAGGAGAAAATACATTACCCAGGCAAACCCCTTCTTTCAAACCAGAGGCTGAAGAGCCACAGAGAGCAGAAGGGAACAAAGAAACAAACAAACATCATTTAAGGGAGCTCTGCTGGAATCAGAGGGATACAAATGGTCTATTGTTCCAGTGTCTGTCTGCCTTTGTAGTGCCTCCTGGATCACTGAATAGGCAGCAATCTGCATAAGAAAATCCTCCTACAAACACTGATGCACAGGTTCACACGGAAAGGCCTTTAAGAGTGTAATTTATGAACAGCTCATTAATAAGGGTGATATGTTACTACTGAGATGCTAACAAGAACCTCCTACAGGTTGCAGATTAAAGGGTTTGCAGCTGAAGCAGGGGAACAAATTGCACAGCCACAACCCACCTAGCACAGAAATCAACAGCAAAACTCCCAAGATGCTTCTACAGGACTTAACAACAAAGACAAAACCCAACCATTAAAATCTCAGTTAGGGTGATAGGAAGCCTTCATTTGAGCGCTCAGGTTAAGTGGTGATAAGACAAATAATTAGCATTTGAAAATATATGCAGAGTAACATACCTACAGTGTGTCCAAAAGACAAGGCATTCAGTTTTTAGGTTGCCACAGCTCAGATGAGAGCAGGATATTTTTAAAGCAATTGTTTTGAGTAAGTCTTCCTAGGATTTCCACAGAATCCACGGGAACAGGCATAACATTCCATTCAGCAAAACATGAGGCATGGTGGTTGAAGTCACACACTGACTCAGGAACCACTACCAACACCAGAGGAGCCACCAGCATTTTCTTTCATTCTTTGGATCCCTTACCTGTGCCTCAAAGTCTCCTCTCCCCAGTGCAAACCATTTAATCACCACCTGTACCTCAGAGATGACCCAAGCTCCTCAATACAAGCACACCAACCTGGTAGCCAAAATACCTCCTCCATGAAATGCATGAAAATGCATTAAAAATGCTATACAAATCAATATTATTATTAACAGAACTGGGGATATTTCTGTGACACTTTCATTGTTCATGTTTAATTCACAGTTCTACATGACTTTTAATTAGTTAACTGCTGATTGATTTCTATTTTCTCAATCATGATGAAATTATAATTTAAAGTGTCATGGCACAGGTAAAACTGTTAAGCTCCACAGTAGCAATGACAGTAGTGAAAGAGTAGCCATATTAATTACTTGTACATTTATCATATAGCTATAGCTTTTCCTTTTTTTTTTTTTCCTAAGGTAAAAAAGGCACTGCTTTCCTATAATGTGTGAATTGACCTGAATGAAAAGGATGGACTGTACTGGAGGGCCAGCTTCTCATATATACCCCTAAAGGAGCCCTTCATGCTGCCTCACTCTGCAAAGGAACCTTAAATCAGATAGATATTGAAGGTTTTTACAATATCCCCTGCACAGTTATTCATGTGCTGAATAACTAAGCTTTAAACTCTTGTAACTTCTCACGAGGTGAGATCTAAGCCTTCAGGCTTTCCATGTCTTTGTACTCCTTCAAGCCCTACTCCTGTGACTGAATAGAAAACTTCATGCTGCCATGCCCTGAAAGTTTGTGTTAGCACAGCAAACAGCCTACCCACTAACACTCAGAAACCCCAACCTGTTCTCATTTCAAGAAAAATTCTTCCTTGGAGACTCATATGATGAACACTACTATACAGCTCCACAGCACTTGGGCTTGTTAACACTTTATCTGAAATACAAAGATTTAATCAATGCAAGAATACTCTGCAGACATTAAGGAATTAAAACTGACAATACCCTCGTGAAATCAGAAAGCTCCAATACCTTCCTAGAGCTGCAGAAACTGAGGCACTGAAACATTATATAGAGACCACTAGGTGTACATGAGCATACGTGGTTCTGTACACCTGGACACCTCTGTGGATACAAACCCAGTAGGAGAAGCCAACTGTGTACTCCTCCCACTTGGAGTGGGTGCCAACAGGGATCAAATGGATCTGGGTGTCTGAATCCACCTTTTTCCCTACATTCTAAAGACAAATTCAGACCTGTGCCTCTTGTGCAGTTTCTCAGCCCTCCCCCCCTAGACAAATATTTAGTATTACTTTCATTTTCACACAGAAATCATCTCCACCCACCTACCTAGAAAACAACAGTAGCAAAAAATTTAAGATTCTTTACAGATGTGGCTGCTTTCTAGAGTGTGTGCAAGAGTGTTAAACTGCATGGGTCTGTTGAAAACAGGATTACTTGGATGGGAAAGCCAAGTACAGAAAAGCTGCAAGTCGTAAATTAATTCTTACTGTTCTGGGCAAATGGTTTTTAAAGATGAGGCTCCAAATTACACTCCATTTTGCAACCTTCATCCAAATAAAAATGTTACTGGCTGAAGTACAGCAGAACTGTCTCTCCTGGCTATTACATGCCCCCACAAAGTTGAAAGAAAAGTTGACAGAATGACCCCTAGTAAAAGTATGCCAGACATATCCAAACCTGAGAGCAAGAGAAAGCTCTGCTAAAACTTCAGAATATTTTCATTAAGCCACACCTTGTCACAGCAGAAATCACACTCCTAAGTCTTTTATCAGCACAGAGAACAGTCTCTAAAAAACTAAGCAGCTGCATGTAATCCATATTGCCACCTTCTCTGCAGTACTTTCAAGAACATCCACTTCTATTCACCATCTAAATACAACAGATTATTGGATGGTACCTGAGAAAGACTTCAAGATTGATCCCATCTCATATATCTACTTGCAACTTAGGAATTAGGTTGGCTTTGAGACATGCAGGTTAAGACTCTGACTTCAGGATCTATCAAATCAGTCTCTCCTACACATCTTCAGCAAGATGTCATTTAAAATACTGTATACAGCTCTTGTCCTGTGTATGCAAGAGCAAAGAATTTAAATTGGAACAAATTCAGAGGTCTTATTCCAGTGATTAGACAAATGCAGTGTCTGCAAAGACATAAAAGAGGACAGCTTTGTTTTGCTGGCAAAATAAATGCTGAGAAAGGGTATCTGTCTTCAGAGATGTTTAGAAATAGATCTCAAGGAGGGATAAAACCTGCTTAAGACAGATTAAGGATCAACCAGCTGTATTTCAGTCATTAATATTTTTTCACTAGTCCTGGAACAAGTCAGAGTATCTAGTACAAGAAACCTAACATTGCTTTTAAGTTGGAGCTGAGTACATTTATCAAAGAAACAAAATGAAAGTGCAGGAAAATTTCATAGGCAAACATCATCTATTTAAATTCACATTTGCTGTGATAATCTCATATGAAGAGCCTGACATGACATTAGATCACTTTCTTTTCATTATACCTGCACTTACAAATCCTATACATCAGGAGCTGACTGGCCTACAGAAGCCTGGAGAAGCCCAGTGAGTATATAGATTCATCTCTGTGTAAAAGAAAACCAGAAAAAAAACATCTTCCCCTAAAGAAACTGGAATTGTATGCGGCTCAAGA
This sequence comes from Phaethornis superciliosus, assembly GCA_023637945.1. NCBI lineage: Eukaryota > Metazoa > Chordata > Aves > Apodiformes > Trochilidae > Phaethornis > Phaethornis superciliosus. The sequence continues at coordinate 31,263,987 of JAJQWJ010000008.1, forward strand.
GAAAATTTGGGTACCAGGCTTTGCATAACAGGAACATGCAAGCAGGTGCCAATTCTTCTCGTGGCTACAATTTACCTAACCAGCAGGTTTCTGGGTGAAACCTTCTGCCTAATGAAGAGATTTTGCCTAGACAGCTGCAGAGATGGTTTGAGAGTTGGAGTTTTGGTGTTGAGGTTCTCTGGGGGCTTGTTTTAACTTTCCTACTGCTCCAGTCCATGGAATCATCTACTAACAGAGTCATTGATATCTGCTGTTGGTTTTCTATCACTTCTACAGATACATTTCAGATCTTCATGAAATATTTAGTAATGCTGTCATATGGAAATTGTATATTTTACACATTTATGTACATATATACACATAGATATGCATGAAGATGATGTTCAGGTTGCTTTCAACAAACTGCCCACTCTACAGTGGCTTGAAATTCCCAGGCAGCTAATTGCTGAGGCACTCAGAAAGCCCTTCCCAATACTATGTTCTTCTTGTTCTTCATTTAATTGCCTGATTAGGAGAAGAGTGATTATGAAACATACTCTCCTTTTGAATACTCACTACTCCAAGATGTCCATAATCTAGTAGGGAAGTCACCTTGCAGGGAGCAAAGGCAATGAGCAGGCTGAAATAATTGAAGCCTTCAATTACTGAGCTGCCACTCCAGATTTCTCATGGCAGAAAACAAGGGATTTGTCCCAAGATCTGTCCATTTGATCTGTGTGTGGCTGAGCTTCTCTCTCACAGTACTGAAGCACTCTGTGAAAAACAAACCTGAAATCTTACAAATTTATAGTTGGGTAATTGTCAGCAGAGGCACGTCAGCTGCAGTAAATTAACCATTTGAAGCCCTAAAATCACTTATGACTTGCACAGTTGTTAAAAATATTTATCTTCACAGTAGATAGCAATTCAAAAGAAATCAGTTTAAGAACAACATATTTTTTCCATCTAGAAATAGAGCATCAGAAGAGCTGATTTGCAAACACATATTGAGTATCTCAGTGTATGGTCTCAGAACCACAAATGAACCGTTTCATTTTACTTTCCTGTTACAACAGCAACACTCAACACTGATGAATGCTTTCATGTGTGTCAAAGCAGCTCATTTGCAATACCAGAAGTAACTAGTTTGATTCCTGACCCCACAAAGCATCTAGAAAAGACATACTCAAACAGCTGCTCTTCTGACAGATAAGAGTAAAAAGAACCAAAAGCACCAATACTTTTACAAACTTGAGGATTTGTGTGTAGTTTGCATGGCTCTATGCTTCTCCAAACTACACTTGGCAAACAGATTAGGAACTAGAACAGTATTGCTCCACCAAATGTTAATTCTAAAGCATTTTTTTTTTTCTATTACACTGAATGATTCTTTTGTGATAAAGCTACACCTCGATTTTGGGAACTTCACTTTCCATTTCATGAATCTTCAGGAAAACATTCCCACAAGAATCTCAGGCAGTTTAAATTTTGGTAGTTTGTTCTGCTTTTTTTTTTTTCTTTTGGAGGGGGGGGGTGTTGGGAGACAAAAAGCAAAACCCATTTTTTACAGAGTAATACATTTTTATGTCCCAGAGGAGAAATTTGGATTCCAGCTTTACCCACAATATTTTGTCTTACAGAAGTCAAAATCAAAACCAATGCATCCAAGCACCTTCTCTCCCCAGAGAGCAATTTTTTAAGCTGACATTTTATATATTATGGGACTCTCCTTGTTGCAAAAGGATATCCCAAACTTTAGGTCTGATCTATAAAGCTTAGGCATATTTTAGCACAAACTGCATTCTAATGATTCTTCAGGGTACCCTTTATTGCAGTAATCCTAATTAATGTCTCTTTGAAGCATAGGAGGTTGACTAAAGCAGCAGCATCTTTCAGTGAGAGAGTTGTACAATAAACACAAAATTACATCTTCAATAACCTCATATTTTCTTTGGTTTATACCATTTCCTAAAAAGAAATGGAATGCTTCATCCTCTAGCAAAAAATTACACCCCTCTCAAACTACCAGTTTTTTGTTTCAATAAATATTAATAGGGGTAAAAATGGGAATCTGGAAAAAAATAACAATAAGCTGTATTTTTCAGAGCTGCATGTTCATCTAAAACAGCACATAAGCAAATTCTGGGAAGGCTATGCAGTACAGGCAGAGACACTAGACATTTTTGTGACATTTAGACATGTTTGAAACACCAGACATTAAAAATTGTGGGATTCACAACCCCCTCTTTCCACAGACATTTGGCACATCATCCACATTTTTATGATATTTATATGGTACTTATAAGCACATCTGAAACACGTGCTCTATTCAGTTTGCTTAACTGCAAAACCACCTCTCTAGCCATGCAAGTGAGGCACTGTTAATGCTGTAAGCAGAAGAACAGAGACATTAGAAGTCTTAAGTCCAAAAAAAGACTCCTTAATAGCTTTGCTACATGAAAGATGTGACAGCACAAGGACTGGCATCTGGGTGTCATGTGCTACATTAGAGTCCCCAGACCTGAATCACTCTTCATCTTTTCCTGCTGCCTTCCTTGCAAACCTGATTTTCAGGACAAAACACTTCCCACCTAAGGAAAGCAAGTGGAAGCAGCCACACCTGGTTGAACCAGGTGATAGGACAGTGGCAGACTCCTACCAGCAAACACATCCTGCAATGAGATCATCTTCAGCATTTCCTTCTTTAGAAAGCTCTAATTTAGTTGGTCTGTAAGATTCTTGTACTTCTCCCCAGCTAGCATCCTACAGACCACACTACAGGTTCAGGTTTGTCCAGAGTCAAGCAAAATGAGGCTTCAGCTGTCCACCTACTACTATGAAAACACCAACTGTTCCTGGGATAAGCCTCATCTAGGCTATATAAACCTTAAAAAAACAACCAGCAACAAAAGAAGTATTGTTAAAATCCTCTAACCTTAACTTTAAAGTAACCACTCTGACATCCATATCACCTCAGTAGCAAAGCTAAAGAAACAAGCCTTGCACATATTGCCACTTCTTTTTAAATCATTATTTTTTTATATTATTGTAGCCACTAGGCACTCTAGCCAGGAATTAGAAGCCTATAATGTTAAATTCTTTAGGTGGAGTTTGTCTGCTTTGTCTCTGCCATTTTTAGCCCAGGGTTAGTTCATGTAAGCACCTGCTCTGTAGAAAGCACTGCTGAGAAAAAATGTAATTTTTAGAATACACAGTATTACAACTGCTGTTTCAATATCTGGCATTTTACACCAAGCAAAACAAAGCACAAAGGTGACCAAAAGGGTTTCACACATATACTCTTACCTCCCTACTGGAGTAGTTTTGGTTCATGTTTTCATGAACACAAATTACTGACAGAAAGGACTTGGCTTCCTACACAGCTTTAGGACACCATTTTGCATCTTGAGCATATTTATCTACCCCAAAAGCCACTCTGAACGTCAAATTAAAAGCCCAGGCACACTGAAATGAGCTCTGCTTTTTGATAAAGCTTTTAACAATCTGTAGCAACAATGGAAAGGACTATCATGATGCCTTCATGTTCAAATTGCACCACAGGCCTGATCTACAATCTTCTTAGGCTGTAGCAGAATGCTCTGGGTTGTAACTTCACAGGTTGGGGTCCTTTTTTCTCACCAACTAATTTCCCAGTTCTATCTCAGTTCTCCTTATAATGCTCATTATTCAGTCAGAGAGTTTCAATAGACTAAGAAGAGATGACTGATTCTTGCTGGAGACAGATTTTTTCCTTCCCTATGAAAGAACTGATCTATTTTTCTCTGGTTCTCTGGTTTGGAGCAGGAGAGTCAAAGTATTTATCCAAGTAATAGGAGAGGATTACACATGTAGATGGATTTATGTAACATCAATCCCTGCAGGCTTCAGAAATTAAAAGAGACTAAAGCACAGGGAGCAATATCCTTTACAATAAGAGAAATGTCAAGCTGTGGAAAAACTATTCCAGAAGGTAGCTGTGAGTTAAGTAGAGTTCACTTCTCTTGTCACTTGATTCTCTCCTTCGAATTCAGAGCTGAACTTACCATTTTGAAACATGTAGAGTAGCAGCTATAAAAATCCACCACAAGAAATTGCATGTTAGGAGTTTTTCCTGCCTTTACCCAAATTTAAGGCATTGTCAGAGGTCAGTGTGAATTGAACCCCCCTGCTGAGTTACTTGTATGAAAGACATGCTGTGAAATTCTGTAGGTGTACTTAGTCTTCACGGCTGTTGAGACAGGACCAAAAAGCTAAAAAAGCAAGTGACACTTAAAAAAAAATAAATAGATCAATATTGACTCATTAGACTTCATTAACACGGACCAACACTGATTTCTAACAGATGAACAAGGATCTTCTGCTTCAGAAACAAATCATATTCAAAGATCTGCCCAATAATACACAATTAATTATGGCATTTAGGACAAAGCAAGTGTGGTCCTGCTGCTGTGGTCATCAGTAAGTTAATGTTGTCTGGGAGAAGAGAATAAGCTCTTTCTTCTCTTAGTGTGAAACCAAGAAGAGAGCAACTTGTAGCTCTCCAAATACAGAATTCCTTTAATGACAAACTACTTCTCCAGAGAATGGCACACAAACACACACAGCAACTGGTATTTCCTGGCAGGGAGCAGACTAATGGATCAGGGCAGGAGCACAGCTCCCATCTGAATGCAAGGCTGGGCTGAATGCCTTCCAAAGCTATTGGAAACGCACTTGGTTTTGTTTAGGATGCTAACAGAATTTATTCTATACCAGCTTTTCAATTCTGGGGCTGTTAATGCATGCAAAATTACCTTCCATTTGGAATACATTAAATAAAGACCTATCAGTATAACAACACCAAGATCCCAGTGTAAAATTTTCAGGAATCTGTTTATTTCAATACCAACTACTGAATCACACTGACACATTCCTTTACTATCACTTGCCCATGAATTTTCTGCCCTGTTTTTTGCTTTCAGTAGTTACCAGTCATAAAACTTCCTATCTCACTCTCCTAAACAGAGTTCACCATGAGCTGGACATCAGATTCAGTGCAAAGAGTTGGCTTGCACAGGGCTGCAAGAAAAATTCATGTTTTTCTGCAGATATTTTTAGAACAAAAATTACTTCTGCACGTGCAAATTGAAAGCCCTGTCAAAAGTAAACCAGGTGAATAATAAAATCTTTCCCATGGCAAACACCAACCCTAACTTTCCCATTATTTCTTGCAACTAATAAATACAATGTTGCTTCACAGCATTACCATGAAGAAATTCATGGCAGTTCAGCAGAAAATCACATCTCTCTGAGTCTGTAACAGAGTCCAAGCAAGGTGGCTCACTGAAGATCAGGATATAGAGCAGACAGTCCCCAGGATGAGCCATCCAAAATCCCTATGTCCTTAAACTGCAGAGTCCCATCACCCCTCTTGGGCAAACACCCAACTCAGTTTCAGAGAAAAAGTGGCAAAAGTGGATTCTTAGCCTCACCAGCACTATTGCTGCCCCTTTCAGGGCAAGCTACCCAAATTTTTCTGTATAGCTGGGAGGTCACCACCTGTGCCATGCAACAAACATCTTTTTGCACATCTCATCATGCTAGAAAACCCAAAATAGGATTGCTGTACTGCTACATCCTAACCCCTTTTGCTCCTCAGCAGACCAGCTTAGGAACACTGCAAAACCCAGAAAGGTTTTATCACCTACAGTGAAAAGTGGATTTTATCCCTAGGCAAAACTGATGACCACTTAAACAAGATACCAAAGGGCCTTCCCCAAACCCAAAGCAAAGTCATTAGCAAAGATTTTAATGTACCCAAATCAAACCACCACAGCATGAGGAGAGGCTGAGGGAGCTGGGGGTGTTCAGCCTGGAGAAGAGGAGGCTCAGGGGAGACCTCATCGCTCTCTACAACTCCCTGAAAGGAGGCTGGAGCCAGGGGGGGGTTGGGCTCTTCTCCCAGGCAACTTTCAGCAAGACAAGAGGGCATGGTCTTAAGTTGTGTCAGGGGAAGTTTTAGTTTGGATATTAGAAAGAATTTCTTCACGGAGAGGGTGATCAGACATTGGAATGGGCTGCCCAGGGAAGTAGTGGATTCTCCATCCCTGGAGATATTTAAAAAGAGCCTGGATGTGGCACTCAGTGCCATGGGCTGGGAACCACAGGGGCAGTGGTCAAGGATTGGACTTGATGATCTCTGAGGTCCCTTCCAAGCCAGCCAATTCTATGATTCTATGACTTGCACAAGTCAGGAGTAAAGCAGAAATGGGACGAGTGAGAGTTCTGTTAGTGGAAATGTAGGATTATCAGCAGTATCTAAGGCACTAGTAGGCTCCAAAGAAGACTGCTTTCAGACACCAGAGGTAATAGCCTTTAAGAGCAAATTTTACTGGTATACTGTTTTTTAAAAAAAAGATAATAATGCCCTGTAAAGCCTAGAAGAACCCTTTCAGAAAATTCATCTGTAGCCAACCACATTTCCAGCATCAACTCAAAAGCAGTGGCTGTGCCTTGAGGAGGAAATCAGTCTGTGAGAGTGTATTCTGATGTTGTGTTGCTTCTAAGAGCCTGCTGGAGCATGCCAGTTCTCTGCTCTTGGAGTAAAGGTCTGGGCCTAGAGTTGACTCTGAGGTTACAAGTTTTTTCAGCCTGGCTAAAGATGGGTAATTACACAGGCTGCAAGCACATGCTGGCTATGACAATGGGTCACATTTCATTTCTCTATTAGTGCCCTGCACAGCCACTGTACAGGCAGAATTCAGGCTACACACTATGTAGGTGCAAATAGACAGAACAGAGCATTTGGGAAGTAAAAAAGAGGAAAAAAAAAAAAGTAAAAAAAAAAAGTATTTCTCCTTTAAGCCAAGCTTATTACAAAGGAAACTGCCAAACCACTAAAGAGATTCATGTGCTTTCTCCACCCACTGATTCCACAGTAGTAACACAGTCTGTACCCAGGTTATTGGATGTTTAAAGCCACAGCTGTAATTAGTAACTGCTGCTTAGTGAGGCTGGAGGTAAAAAAAAAAAATAAAAAAAAAAAATCCAACCCCAAGATCCACACTAAAGCTCAAGCACTTCGAGTAATTCTACCTTTGAGCAAGCTTTTAAAATTAAAATCACATGAATTTACAACATGTCATTATTCCTAGACCTTATGGAGTGTATACTTTACGGCCCACAGAGACAGCTTCAATCATACTCAGCATTAAATTGAATTAGTGTCCCAAAGTGCTTGTCTCCCCTCCTCCTTTTAGCAGGTCTCTGTTTAGGAACAAGGTCAAAACTGGAGATGTGCTGCATGCTGCTTGCAAGTCCCTCATCCTCCTATTAAGGGGGGATTCTTGAGTTTTATGGCTGCAAGGCTTATGTCAGCCAACCATCATTAATTTAATTTATAAGGGGGAACAGTGAATGATATCATTGAAATAAAATATAGCAAAGCTACTCTGACAATGCTCTATCTGCTTATTAGAGGCAAACCTGTTCCAGTCAGTACCTTTATACTGGAAGCCAGCCCTTCCCTCTGGGATCACTTAAGATGTGGGGGGTTTTTTGTATGTCTTATCTTCCCTGTGATCAAAACTTGCCATTCTTTTCTGCTAGCAAATCTCCCTCCACATTCTGTACCAAGGTCTCTCCCCTCAACCCTTCCTTTTCTTCTCCTCTCTACATCCTTGGGGTAATTTTATTCTTCTCCAGCCTTTAGGAGTTGAATTCATTTGCTTGCATGAGATCCAGGAGAAAGATAAGAACTTTAGAAAGAATGTGACCCTAGTGCAAGTCTGAAATAAAGTTTGTGTCTTTCCTAATGCTGAGGGCCACAGTACTGTAACAGCTGCTTTTCTATCTCTATCAGGCATCTGATTCTAAAATCTGTTGACATTAAGTCAACTTCACAAAAATCATATTTCTGGAAATCTTCATAAGATTTCATTTTTTGTAGCATCCTTAACTTCCTCTGTAAGCAACTGATATTACCAGGGAATCAACAGTTAAGTCTGTACCTTACAAATAATTACTTAAACATATGTCTTAAACATAACCACTGGGCTAATTTTGTATTTCTAGTTCAGGGTAAGCAGAACAACAAATCCTTGCAAATGATACACAGCACCATACACTCAACTTTCACTGCCTTTCCAGCTGTCCTTATCAAGAGTATTATTCTTTGACTTTTGCCGAGTGTCCTTTCAGCTCTGAATTTATAGAACCAAGTTTTGAAAGCAATACTGATCCAGCATTTAAGAGTAGGAATAAAAGTGAAAAATAAATTGGGAACACATAAGACCCATTCTCACAACCACTTATGTTTGCTGTATTTCACCATTTCACTAGAACACACCAACCTGAAGCTGGTTTTCAGTGGTCATACTCCACCAATTCAACCTGCTCAGAATTTTGGACACGCTCTGGAATGACACTGTTCAGTAATTATTTTCTGATCTAGATCCTGCTTTGAAACCTGAAATCATTATCCTGTTGCAATGGGCTCCAAGAACAGAGCTTTTGTACAGAATGACAGTGCCAGTGCAAGGATATTATCTACATACTCATACATTATCTACATATTTTGACTGTTCTCCAGAGCACAGATATCATCACTTCAAAAAGACAACTGTAGAATTACACCTATTAGTCAGTTCAGGCATAACCTCAACGTGGGTTTATTGGAATGATGGGCATTTAAAGTAGTTTATGCTCCTATACCTGCTAGGATTGGCTTATTTAATATTCTGTAATCCAAACTCTGTAATCTGGGGAAAACTCCCATCACTCTGACAACAAACAGCAGGCTGAAAGAAATATTTGTTCTGAAACTCATAGTAGTATACCTAACAATTTACACCAAGATCCTCAGATACACTGGTTGAAAGTGCACTAACAATAAATCAGATGTTTTCATCTTCTCTATATGTTTCACTTCATGAAGCACTGGAGTTTCTCCTGGAGTAATTAGATTATTTACTGCTTTAACAGCAGCAAAATCCCCAATGGGCTGAACTTGCAGAAAGCATCCCTGACTATAGCCCACATGGAACCACACATGCTCAGCCTTTGACATTTTGTAAAAAAACCTTCCTGAGGCTGTACTACCTCTGCTCCTACAGCTCCAGGGTGCATAAGCAATATACATTACTTAAGACAACTCCAGTGCCACACTGAAACTTGGAAAGAGGTCTAAGAAAGATGAAGTGCCAACAGCTCATATATTCACTTTTAATGCCATCCTAGTACCAGCAGAGCTATAGTAGAGCTAGGGCAACAGTGAGAGATGTCCTTACAATTTTCAAGATGATCCAAACTGCAAGGTTTGAATGTTACTAGTATAAAGGAAACATACTCAAAAATATTCAGGCATTAGCAAAAGTTACACACTAACTGTAAAGCTGTCCACCCCCTATTTTGGCAGAAAACTCAAAACCTCCATCTCTTGTCTTAATCAGAGCAGAAAATACTCAACAGAATGCAGGCAGAAGTCTGTTATGGTTTGTTGATGGATTCTCAGTCAGTAATATTTTTTTCACCTCACTGAGAGTCATTTGGCACCTTCATTTCTAAGACCTGGTTTTACATGAATTGCTAAAATGCTACTGCTCAAGTAACATCAACAGCTGGATTCCTACAAAGAAAGCTGAAGATCTGTAGTTAAGTCCTGTATAGATAGTTTTTAATTAAGTACTTGATGTAATTTATATCAATTTTTTTTATTGGAGACTATTCTCACCTGTCTCAAGCTCTTACCTTTGGAAATAAATAGCAAGAGAAAAAACATTTTTACACTGCATGCTGCTTTTCAAATGTAGATTCCTGTTGGGAAGTAACACAAGAGGTAAAAAGAAGATGATCTGTTCTCCTTCCATTATCAGTTTGCTAAAACTTAAAACTGCCATTGAAAGGTTTGATTTAATCACCCACACATAGTACTATGTTTACGCTCTTGTCAGTATCTCTCAGGGGCTGGGAAGATAGGATGTCAGCCAGTGGCTCCAGATGTGGCTAGAACAGCCAGATTTAACCTTGCCTTCATCTCTCCTAGGTATCCTTTGCCATCTGGGCTCCTAGGATTCATTTACAAACAGCAGCAGTTTGAATCTGCATTTGAATCAACGAGATACTCATTTTTGATCACAGACAACCATCTGAGAGAGATTTCACATCAAGCCTGGCACACTACTAAGTTCCATGATTGTTCAGGAGGAATTTGTATTGTGAGGCTAGAGGAAAATGAGCAATAAGTGATGCAAAATACATATCTAATCAAGTAATTAGAACATTGGGAATCAGTGACAGTATTATTTTACTTTAGGAACTGGTTTCTATATTAGCAACACACTGACTTGATACCTGGCTGTCCAAAACAAGTCTTCAACCAGCAAGAAATAACCACATACCAAATAACATGCCCATGGCTATTTAACAACTATTTACAACTTTGAAACAGCACAATGTTATATTCACACTGTTTAAAATAGCATTCAGAATTTAATTTTTTCATACACCCTTGTTTTGAGTGTGTTGCACTCTACCAACCCACTCAATTGAAAATCCCTCAGAGTATTTAAGTGCACAGCAGTAATGTACAGAGCAACAAATCTTTTCCTAAGAGACTTTTTTTTTTTTCAATTAAGCATCTATTCCAAATTCTTGCTTTAACAAAAAGCCTGCTGCTCATCCAAGTAGTTTTCCAAGGAGCTAATGTATCAGAAGCAAAGCACATTTACTCATCCCTGCTGCTGTCTAAAGTTAAGAAACCTTATAATCAGCAACAAGAGAAAACACACTCAGGTTGGTGAGAAAGCATGATGAATCTCATTTTCACTCCACAAATGGGAGAACCTGGCTTTGGTTGCAGGATAATAGAGGCATAAGGCCAGGATCTGGCTGCTAGACTTTTTGCAGAAACAGTTCTCAAAAGAATTTTATTTCTCTGCTTCATTTCTCAGCTTCCTATGACTCTTGACAGGAGTCATAAATTCAGCTTGGAGGACAAACATTATCATTTTAATGTTAAAGTCTTGTCTACAGTGAAAACTTGCCCTGATTAAGGTCACCTCAATACTTAGAAGGGACCAGCAATGGGGCATAGCACAAACTTTAAGCAGGAGAGGAAACAGTGATGCAAAGCATAAGAGGCAGCAGCTTTGCCTGCGTGCACTTAAAAATCACAGGAGGTCAAATTCAGAGGCAGACTAAAACCTCAGTGTAGACAACACTTCAGTTTCTGGGGATTTTTTTTTTTTTCCTCACCCTCTATTTGGATTTTCCTCCAAGTTCCTCTTTCATGTCTTGCAAATCCTTCAGTCCTTATCTGTAACTCCATAATACTTATTAGCCAGTCATCAAAAGGCATAAAAGCAATCTCAAAATGAGGCCACAGAAAATCTGTTACACTAATCTGTCACCTGAGAGGGGAGGGGAGAATCAGCTGTGTTGGCAAATTATCTTGGACATTCATTAGGAGAATTAACACAAGTCATTCAAAATTAAGACTGCAACATCACCACAGGCACATGAAAATATATTCATTATGTACAACTCAGCTTTGCCTCCTAGTACTATTAGCCTAAAAAAGCAAACATATTCTTTAAAACCACTTTTTTATGGTGTGCCATGACAGCTGATTAATAACTGCAGTTGCAGGAGCTGAAAGCTTAGTAACTAAAGCTAGAAAATTCAATCTCATTCCTACACAGGGTAGAAAATTGAGCAACAGAACTATTAATAAAACCCACTGAAATAGTTTCCTTAACATAACAAGATTCCTTGAACATTCTAGTCCTTCCACAGACATTTTATAAGGTAGTGTGATTCTCCAGCTGGTACTAACAGAAGGTTTTTATGTACTTCTAAGTGAACAATGAAAACAAAATATAACTCAAAAGTAAATACAAATATGATGTTTTTGCAAAAGGTAAAGAGATACCAGAAATCAATACAATGAGTTATTGCCACCTTTATTACACTGCTGAAAATCTTAAAATATCTTAGTGAAAGGGGACAATACTTAGAAGACAACAATACATCTCTCTAAAGGAAGAAAAAAGAGAAGGATGACATTCAGGAGACCTATGTTCTTGATTTCATGAAAAAAATAATAGTTATTGCTAAGAACATAGAAGAACAGCCAGACATTAGAGTTTAGCTTTTATTTGCAGAGTAAATCTATAAACACCAACACTAAAAAAGTTTTCTTTCTTAATTAACACCAAAAAGTAGGAGTCAGCTGTGCACATATATGTATATATAAAGTATACATACACATAGTTTGCCTGTGGGAAGCACACATAAAACAAACATCAGTTTCTGAATGCTAAGAAACCACAAAATTTTCTCCCACTGTCACTGGGATGCTTCACTCACCAGTCTAAGAGTCTCTTCATCTGGAAAAAGGCAGAAACCACCCTAATTTTGCTCAGAAACTGTTTGAAACCTATAGTAACAGTTCCAGGTAGGAGTTTTTGCACTCTTAGCCAGTGCAAAATAATGAAGTGGGCTTCTGCAGGTATATGACACTAAGGGTGCCTCACAAAAACTCTCCTCTGGAACAAAATTAGCAACTGCCTTCTGGATAGTTGCAGCCACACCATGGAAGACAACCCTGTAAGCATCCTAAGAATACACAGATTGCAAATACTTTGCAGATTTGTACAGCTTGAAAGGCTATTTTATCCCATTTGCAATGTTTTGGTACTCTGCTCCTTTGGAGTCAATTTAAATGGACAAGAAATCCAAGTGTAAATAAACTTTCTAACCTGTGTGCAGTTTTCTCCATGTCAGATCCCACACCTCAATCCAGCTTCAGTTTTGAAGAGGCTCTCCACAATCAGTGCAATTTCATGCTGAGCACAAGCTTCTGGAGAAAAACCTACAGGTAAAGAATAGAATAGTCTCTATCAGGTATACACTCCAGTTTGTGTTTACAGGCAACAAATTCAGTGAGAACTTCAAGCATTTTTTTTTCACCAGAAGTGTCTTTTAGGGAAGTCCACCAAAAAGCAGAGAAAAGGAGGCAGAAGAAAAAACACACCATGAACAGGGGTGCATAGGTGTAAAAGCTTCTATTTACTTTCACATCACTTCCATCAGCACAAGTCAGGAGTCATTTAACTATAATCAGTACAAATCTAACAATGAAATCTTAGTCTAAGTGCAAGTATTTAGGTAAACAATTCACAAAGTCAGCTTGTGCACGTTTAGCTCTTGGAAAGCAGAAGGAAACCTCAATTCAGCAGTAAATTCCATGTGTGCTATTCTGCCCACCTTTTTAAAAAATACTTTCCTACAATTCCTGGCATCTAGAAAAAGGATTGCTTTAAAAAAAAAAAAAAAAAAAAAAAAAGTCTTATCTTTGTCATACTGATTTATCATCCATCTTCTAAATGTCATCTGAGAACAGAAAAAAACTTTTCCTTATGTCTTAATTTCTCTCCTTGCTACCACTTAGCTTGAGATCTGTATTATCCAGCCACATAAAGCCTCTGAGATATCATTTCCACAGAAGATGCTATAAAAAGATCAAGTGGTAATACACCATATCATACTATATCACTGTCAGGTTTCTTGCCTGAACTTCACTCTATCCTCCAGTGAACCATTTGTTCCCAGAGATAAACAAACCAACTCTGAGGTATTCCTTGTTTCCAGTTCAGCCTGGTGTATGCATGTCCCAGAAAGCCTAAATTATTGGTCCTGTTTTATCTACATCTTCAAGCTGAGTATTTGTGGTCATGTCATAAAGACAGTGGACTAATCCTCAATAACAAAAGCATTTGCTCAAATCCTCTGCATTCCATTGAAGGTTATTTACTTATGTTTCAAAGTATGTCTACCACCTATTGTAAGGTGACCAAGTCTCAGACAACAATTCTGAGATTTAAAAGATCTCTTCAAAATCAGAACACTAAAAATCAGCTCTTCAGACTCTCAGAAGGAAAACCCAACCAAGATGTTTGTTCCAAAGATTTGGCAGCGTTTTGGCAGCAAGATTTGGCAGGTTTTTTTCAATGTCTTTTCAGCCATCAGCACGCTCGTGGCAAGCATGGGGAGAGCCCTTCTGAAATCTTGGCTCACAAAGCCAAGCCATGATGACACCAGGATACTCAAGGTAATATTTTTTATCCATTAATTGACTTTTCTTCAAGATCACAATCATTTATTTGCATCCAGTCTTACCCTTCCTACTACATATTTCTCTGCAAGCATAGATAAATTTATATATTTATCCTTTATCTCCCAGCCCAAAGCCACCTGCAGAAAGCTTCAATATTTCTACTGAATTCCATGAACTTGAGCTCAGCAGTCAGACCTCAATGTTCTGACACACAGCAACCTGATGCTCTTCTTTTGAGCCTTTGTACAAATTTATTACTGAAATACATATAGCAAGAATGAGAGATTATCCAGCTTCAGTCTTCAATCCCAACTTCAGATACTACCCAAGAGTTTTAGAACACAAAAATCAACCACACACCAGAAAAAAACAGCACAATTGAAACCAGGACAAAATGAGAAACAGAACAAAAAAACCCCCCAAAAAAACCCAAACAAACAAACAAAGGCAGACACACTTAATTTCTGTTAAGGGTATGAGCAGAAGGGTTGAAAAAAAAGCTGCTCATCCTTACAACTTGGATGAAGGGTCTGGGGCTGGCTGCATTAGAGTTCATTGTGTGACAAAAAAATTAAAATATGTGATTCAAGGAGATGCTAGCAGCTGTAGCCAAAGCATCCGAACCAACAATACACAAAAAAGCAAAAGCATTCAGAAGAGATTGTTCTGTGCTGGCTCTATTTATGCTACACAAATAGCCATGTTATTACTATTTTAGAGCTAAGAAAAAAATATCAAGGACAGAGTTGGGCCAAAATAAGAACACTTTCTCAGCTAGAATTATTTCACAAGAATACTGGGATTCAGAAGAACCAGAAAATAGCGAAACAGGTTACTCAGATACTGCTTGACTGAATGAATATGGAAGTTTTAAAAACTTTTCCTTGAATTAACAAGAATAAGCATTTGAAAAAAAAAAAAAAAAAAAAAAACAAAAAAAAACTCCACAAACCTAAGCTACGGAAAAGTACTTTTATTGACCCAATAACATTGTTTTCTGCCCAAAAGAAATTAAAGCATTTTGAAATCCAATACAGCCTAATTTAACAGGCTTAGTTCTTTTTAAAAAAACAATGTGTATGCTGTCACACAAATTTACTACCAAGGCCAGTAACATATTGAAGGCCAAAGCAATTACCTGACTACTGCAGAAATAAGGCCTGCCCAATTCAATGGAAAATATATGGCTACACTCAGGAGTAGTCTACTTATAGTATACTATTTATAAGCAAATGAAGAATCAAATACTTCAGCCTTTTTTTTTTTTTCAGAAATATGTGCCCTGCATCTAAGGGCATCCCAACTAACACAAAGATTTTAATAAGAGTACTAAGGAGGAGTCTTTTCTACATTTTGCTTTCCTAACACAAACACAGCACAATTTTAGTCAAAATTCTTTAAGAACACAACATGATTACTCCTGTTTCTATTTCTGAAGGGATTAATTTTCAGCAGGCACAAACCAAACTGCATGACTGTCTTCCTTTGCTTTCTATTTCATCCTTAGTTGTATTCTTTGTGCACTTGATGTCTGTCAGATAAGATTTGGTTTATTGAATTTCTCACACCAGCCAGTATCAGGAACACAAAGATGCCAGAATCACCTTATGAGAACTAAGAAGGGAATATCCTTTTGCATGAATTAGTTGTGTCAGAAAAAATGTCATAGATAAATGGCTGAAACATTCAAGGTGAGAAGAAACAGTTCCAATCCTTATCACTAATCTCCACTTCCTACAATGTGCTATAATTTCAGGGATGTCAAAAGGAAATGCCTCTTTTTACCTAAGTACATTATTTTTGGTTTATATACTTAACCAAGGAATAGAAAATTAACTATGCCCATGAAAGTCTACTCTATACCCTATGGTTAAAAATTTATGTCTAGTTAATGGTTTGAACTTCAACAGTTTCCACTGCCTTGCTACAAACTGGTTGTGTATTCTTCTCCAACTTTAGCATCCCAAGATACACCTAAAGTTATTTCTTTTCTCCTCTAAACACATCTCAGGTAATTCAGCTTTCAATTTCTAGGTAAACAAATATTAAGTTCAAGGGCAATACAAATTTATTAACTAGCAAAGAGTTTTCAGTTTTGCAGGGCTGGTTTGTTAGTACCATAGGTAAATAAAAAGAGACTTTCTCAGATGCTCCAATGAAATTTAGTATTCTTAACTACTGATTTACAGTGACCTCTTTTACCAGCTTTACCCCTGATTACCCATTTAATTCAAATTTGAGCTTAAGGCTCTGCCTAAACTTAGGACTACCTCTTTTGAAACTTCACAGGTCTTTGGTATATTTTTATCCCAGGTAAAGACAGATTTATTTACTTTTTTAAACACTGTTTCATGAGCCTAGAGGGAAGAATTGAGAGTCACCATAAATAATTTCTCAGATAAAAGCTGGACAAGTGAAGAGCAAGCACTGGTAAGCTCTGAGTGTCTGAATGCCCAAGCCTACTTTCACATAAGACATTCCACTGAAATCTTCTGTTCAAAAACATTCTTTTCCCTGCTAAAGTGTAAATTAGCATTTTGCTATGACAGGTCTTTTTTGTTTATGCTGCACTTTGTTACTGTGACTGTGATAGCACCAGTCCTGGAGTTCCCTATGCCTCATCTAAGGAGGATGCTGAAATAAAAACAGGTAATTCAACAGAGGATCAGAAAGTCATTTAACACAAGAGAATTTACAAAATAGAGGATACTTTGATTAGTGGAAGAAATGCAGTCATTCTGCTTCTGTTCAATAGAATATTACTTTAGAATGCCTTCAAACTATTCTAAATAGAGTGCAAATAAAAATTGGAAGAGCTCAAAAACATAGTAATGATGAACTTATACAAGTTGCTCTCAAAAACAGACCTGAAAATGAATGCCTCCAAAATTAAGTGGGGTATTCCCACAGACAGCCTATGCAATTCTTCTAAAACTTGCTACCAGTTTTAGAGAAAAGCCTCTTCCCTAAAGCCTTTGGATATGATCACTTCTGCTTCAGCTCTCAAAGCGAGGGAGCACAAAAACAAAAATACACCTAGAGATCCAAAGCCCCCCCAAGTTGTCATCCCCCTCAAAAATACCCAAACAAGCCCAGCTGAAGCAGAAGAAAAAAATCAAAACTCAAATGGTAAATATACACCTTGAGAGCTATCTATGAACTTGGTATTGCAGACAAACCCACAATCACTTAGACATCAGGACAGAGTTCCTTGACTTCACTACCCCTGCCAGAAACACCACCACATTGCTTCTTTCTCCTTTTTCTCCTGTAATGCAGGCCAAACAATCATGTTCATCACCCAGCTGCTCCTCACCTTTCTTGCAAATGACAGAACCTAAAAGACCTGAGGGCAAAGCAGAGTCGATAGAGAAAAAAAAAAAATTGCTTACAACACTGAGAAATTTGTTACTGAGCCAACAAGGAACAAGGACACTTTCTGTGCATTAGACGACTGCCTACCATGTTTGAAAACAAATGGTCCATGCTATAGGTGGCATTTCATGCTTATTAGCAGTTCTGTTTCTCCTTGTCATCTGCAGCCTAGTAGGTGAGGCACTGCTTTTTGGCACAATGGCTCAGGCAGCATTTAAACATGCTTACAAACAAAAAAAAAATCAAAATGAAAACTGGAAAATCCCAAGTTGCAAGAAGGATGAAACCTTGCCACTGAACAACCTTTTGCTGGAGCCAGAGAGGAATGCAAACTGCCTCAAATTGAATCAAGCTGCATTTCAGTAATATGCAGGAGAGTAAATAAAATGCAAAAAAAAGCTTATTTCCTTCCTCCAGATGACTGCTTCACAT
Organism: Phaethornis superciliosus; assembly: GCA_023637945.1. NCBI lineage: Eukaryota > Metazoa > Chordata > Aves > Apodiformes > Trochilidae > Phaethornis > Phaethornis superciliosus. The sequence goes on from JAJQWJ010000008.1 coordinate 31,281,868, forward strand.
AACAAATATCCATATCATTCCTCAGCTCTGCTCATACAAAACAGTACCAGTAGTTTTTGCAGTGCAAGGTGAATAGCTCATGAAGTTTAAGTGGTTTGTAAATGTGAGATATTTCCCATTTAAACTGGTAATTGTGGGGCCAAATTGCAAGTCAGAAATATCCTTCACTGGCTGTCTCCCCAGGGCCAATAAAATACAACACCCCAGTGAGGATCTCCGAGCCATTCCACTGCTGCTCTAAACGTCTGAAAATCTTCTCATTCTCTTCATAATCAGAGAGGATTTTTTTTTTTTCACAACTTTTGTGGTTTTAGTTTCTTTTTGTTATCAGCTTGCCTTCATTTCCAAAAGGAACACCAAGGGGAAAACCTTATGTCAGGCTTTTTATTCTATTAACCCCTTGGATACATTGTAATTAATGGGAGGTTTGTTTTGGTAAACGGATTCAGTTTAGAAAGGCATTTTTTTCATTAACACATTGTACAATCCCCATCTGAAGACAACAACATCATGGAGATTTGGGATCACTACACACAAAGACCCTGCATTTGAACCACTTACCACAGCACATCCATAGTCATAAGCATTGCCACAGAATTTTGTTACATGGCACATTTACCTTAACAGGAAATAAAATTCTGAAAAGAAAAATCATGATCTACCATGTTGGAGTCCAATACCTGGACTAGTTTAGTTTTGCAACCACACAGAAGGGTCTCAAATTTCAAATTAATCCTGTGTCAGAACAGAACACTTGCAATTTCAGAACTGGAATTTTGTACCTTCTCCCTTCTAGCACAGCCTGAATGCATTTGTCCAAGAATCTTCTGGTACAGCTGGCAGCATGTAAAAAAAAAAAAATAAGTAAAAAAGAGCAGGGATCAGAATTTCACAAAACAGTTTCACTGTGTCCTTAGAGAACTTTTCTGCGGGGCTTCTGTCCTCATCAGAGATGCCTATCAGAGAGCAGCAGTATTGATATGCGAGTCACATCCCCCCCTCCATCCATCCAGAGCCTGCAATCAGGTACCTGATCACCATGCAAGTCACATCAGCTGCACTGCTGCCGCAGTCAACTCATCCCTCCCTGCCACTGCCTTAATGCAAATAACAAGGACACCGGGGCCAGAAGATGTAAGATCTTGTTTTCATAATACAGATGTTGTTTTCGAGATGGAACATTCCAGTTTTTTGCTTCCCTTGCAGGCATGCGGTGTACCTACACTCTGCATCTTAGCCTCTGGCTGAGCAATGGCATTGTGTCAGGTTTTGATTTATTTTTATTTTTTTACCTAAGAGACGGGTGTGAAGAGGGGGTTGGGCAAACAAACACCATTTAACGACGAAGTCACTCCCTGTTAGTGATGGCTTTTCCCCATTGTCTTTGCCACCGGGGGGGAAACTTGGCTAATAGCCTTGAAGCACTGAATATAAAGAACAGGTTAAGGTTCAAACCATTACTGCTTAAATAAAATAAAATAAATAATAAAAGCACTTTATATTATGTTAAGCAGGCATTTCTCACTATTTTTCCCCTCTAGCTATTTTTTTTTGTGTGTGATTTTATATGTAAGCGTATGTCTAGCTTACAATTAACACAATAAACAGTTAAGCCATGACAATACTCATGCCTATATTTCATATTTTCTTCATTGTCCTGGCACTGCTCAACAGTCCACTCATCAGGACAACAAATAAATTGAAGCAGCAGTGACCTAAGGCACTGTTCAAGCTGCACTGATCTACAAATAGAGTAAGAAAACGCAATAATTTTCTCCATCCCACCTTAATTTCTCTTTCCCAGATTTCTCTTGCATGCTCTGGGACAAAATGTATGCACTAGTAGTTTGTAAAGGGAATGAGTAAGATTTCTTTTTTTTTTCAGCCTAGAGAAGAGAAAGCCCTGGGGAGACCTTCGAGAACCTTCCAATACCTGAAGAAAAGTTCTGCCTACAAGAAAGCTGAGGACAGACATTTTAAAAGGGCATGTAGTGATAGGATGAGGGGGAACGGCCTTAAACTGGAAAAGATTAAAATTTGCTTAGATATTAGGAAGCAATTCTTCACTATGAGGGCTGTGGGACCCTGACACAGGCTGCTGAGGGTAGCTATGGCTGCCTCCTCCTTGAAAGCATCTCAGGACAGGTTGGATGAGGCTTGGAACAACCTGGTCTGGTGGGAGGTGTCCCTGACCATGGCAGCAGGGCAAGAGATAATCTTTAAGGTCCCTTCCAACCCAAATCATTCTGGGATTCAATGATGGACATGGCAATAAGCTTATCAACACAAACAGAAGTACAGTTCAAGTTCTGCCATCATATATATGTTACCACACCAACTCGTTACAGAAAAGCTCTCATGGAAATTCTCAGAAGCCAGTTAAAGGCACCACACTGTGCACAATATCATAGAATTCCTGTTTGCCTCCATTTTCTGACTGGAAGGAGTAACTTTAGACCTGCACTGCCTTAAAGTTTATCAGTAGATTACAGAGTTCCAGTGAGACATGGGGCAGCCTAACAGAGGATTTGAGGGAACTATTTTCTTTCCATTATGTCTGCTTCCTAAACTGAAACAAAGTGGAAGATCTCATAACAATTCATTCAATAAAACCGATGCACATTAACAACACGGGTAAAAAGTGGTAAAAGAAATAGGATCAGACTGACTTGCACAGCTGAGGAGTGAGCTTCCTCACCTGCTGCTTGATTTTCCTACCAACTCGCCATTTTGTATGCCATGAAAATCAACGGCAGCCCAAGGACAGACCCAACCCGTTCCAGCAGGGAAGAGGTGAAGCCAGGGCTGACCCTAAGGCATCCTCAGGCAGACTTGGTCCTCTCCACTGTCCCCTCAGTTTTTGGGGACACCACAGCTTCCCCTCTCCTTTTGCACTTCCAACCTTTACCACCATGGGTCTGCCGTGTGGAAGGAGCCATGACACCTCCAACCACGGAGGGCACCTCCACCTGCCCCTGAGCCTACCTCGGCGTCTTCTACCACCCCAAGGTGGCCCTCCTCCTTCACAAGGTGGCCTTCCTCCTTCATGCCCTGTCCCCTGGAGGGGACAACACAACTCATCCCTGCCACTGCTTCCTTTCACCTCATGGCCTCCCTTCTTCTCTCCCTCTGCCCGGGGCCGCTCTCCCGCTCCCGAGGGTCAGGCGCTTTGGGTATGGCGGCAGCACCGGCTCACGGAACCACCTGGGCTTGGTGTCACAGGAATTCTGAGGTAAAATTTGTCGCCTTCTGCAAAGACAGATGGTGGTAACACTGCAGCGGGAAGGGGAAATTCATTTGGGTTCAGGTTTTTGGAAGGGGTTGTTTCTTTTTGGGTGTTTTTCATCATATTTCCTGACTTGGATATCAAACAGGTCCAGCGTTAACTCAGCCTCATTTGGGTCGCCGCTGCATCCCCCTTGCTGAGCTACAGTCTTACTGCTTTAAATCAATTTGTTTTGTTTGGTGGTTTTTGTGGGGTTTTTTTCTTTGGTTTTTTTTGTTTGATTTTGGGTTTTTTGTTTGTTTTGGTTTAGGTTTTGGGGTTGTTTTTTGTTTGGTTGAGGTTTTGTTTGTTTTCTTTGTGGAATGTTGCCCTTCCAGTTTTCTGGTTTGGCTTTGTTTCTTGGGGTTTCTGGGTTGTTAACACCCTTGAAGAAGCAAACAGCCCAGGAGTTCAGGAGGTATAACCAAGGAACAACAGGGTTAAATGAAATTTAGCATTTGACTGAAGGGAACTCTGAATAGAAAGGGTTTTACCTACTTCCATTTCACTTTTTATGAAGGGAACAGTTCCTTTGCTGTTGCCTTGCAGTAGCAGAGGTTTCAGTGGGCAGACACACTATGTCTCAAAGAGCCATCCAGAAGTTCAGAGCCAGGTTTTGCAAGATAATCTTTCCCATTTCTTTACAGTTTTCAACAGGATGTTTACTAACAAAAAAAAACCACACTCCAGTTAAATCCAGAAGAAGCTTTACCTGTAAGTAACCCCTAATAGTCAAAAAAGCATCTCCCAGATTCATATTTAAGACCTCAAATGCACTGGCATGTGTTCATGTTTTTCTTGCAGCCAGTCATGAGGTGCCATGAAAGGTGATTTTTTTCAGGTTATTGAAGGGTTTTTTTTTTGTTATTGATTGGTTTGGGGGTTTCTTTGGGTTTTGGGTTTGTTTGTTTTTGTTGTTTTTTTTGAGACACTGTGCACACAGCTGAAGACTCGAGAAAAGGCTACCTAATAATAAGCAAATGCTATCTAGGACTTGCATGATTAAAGCACATCAGAAGCTCCCAGTACTTCAGCAAGGCAGCACATGATTATAGTTCCCCAGCTTGAGAATATTTTTGCCAGGGCCAATTCTCTTTATAAAAGGATACTTGGGCTGCCAGGTTCCCAGCTGCCAGATAATTGTCTGCATTGCTGTGAATTTCAAATTATTTTTATCTTGCAAGAGGGATAGGAAGACACAGAGGAAATTTAACTTATTCACCAGAACACAGAGAAAAGGCTGGGTATCTGACAGGCTCCTGGCTTATTTTATAAACATCCCTGGAGAATATTCTGCTCACAGATGTGTTTCAAAAGAACAGCAGTAGGTGGTAAACAAACACAATACACCTTTCTCTAAGGAGCTTCAGTCCTCTCTCCCTGATCTCACAGCTATCAGTTATGCAGCAATCCAGTGCTACAACATAGCTTCTTGAAATGCACTTTCAAAACAAAATAAACAATATGCGTATGCACACAAACACTTCCTCTTGACACTATCTTTTCATGAAACAAATGTCTCGACACAAAGAAACTGTTTTTATTTAACAGCAAAAAGCTAAATAAAAACCAAAAAGTGTTTTTGTTCTCCAGATCAAACTCTAATGAAACGTAATTTTTCAGTGACAGAGAAAAATGGTCTGTTCTTTTTTCCTACTGATTAGACCTATTAAAACCAAAGAATGCTATTATGAGTAATATAATTTCCTGCTTGAGATAGCACTTAAAATTTGAACCAATTACCTATAAATTTAAGCCAGAAACTTGTTTGATCAAATTATACTTCCTAGTCTGAATCTGAAGGAATTAAGGGAAACAGACTCCACAGTTTTCCTGACACTTTGATCTAAGAGTTCGTGAACTTCATATTTAATTTTAATTTTTCAGGAGTCAGCTTTCAGAAATCTGTGCTTACTGTGTTTTTCACGTTAAATGAAAAAAGCACTTATGCTTCTACAATTTCCTTCAAGACAACACAGATAGTCAAAGTATTGCTTCATAATCCTCTGGACCACCCAACCATGTTTTGCTCCTCAAATCCACGACTCAAGACCAGACTCCAAATACTTCCGAGTCCTTTTCTAGGTTTGTGTCCTATTGAAAGTTTGACTCCAGTACAAATCATTCCACTATTAGCCTGGAATTTTGTACCAAAACTCTTCACCAAGACATAACATCCCTAAATGCCATTCTGCTCTATTCCCCTGTCCAAGCTTCCCAGGGGCTGTTCTGCAGCACACTTGGAGCTCCAACCAAGTCACTAATCCCCTCCAGAGCCCTCAAGCACAGGACAGAGCATCTCCCAGTTCAGCAGCCTGACCTTGCTGGCAGCATAAAAGCCACAGTAACTTGAACAGACATGGGGCACCACATGATGTCAACTGCTTTGGAGTGCTGTCCCTTTCTCCTGCTGCTTGTCCCTCATGTAGATAAGTACTTAAGCACCTGCTCCAGGATTAGTCAAAGCCACAACTGCCCTAGAGTGAGGAAACATGAGCTTGCATTGAAGAAGCTCTGTACCAGTACAATACCAGAAAGGAGGTTGCTCTCAGCAGGTCAAATGATGCTCTGTGCTTCTGTCTCTCAATTGCTTCTAATACTTGAGCTCTCTTATTCAAAACTAGCAGGTTACCTCTGCTCTCCACTGCAGCCAGCAGCAATTGAATATAATGAGACTTAAATTGAGGCACTTGTCTGCACAAGGGGCACTACTCTGATCTTGACTCTGAGGAAGTCAACTGAGGATTACAACTGAGGAATATAACCCCCCTCCCCAGTCATTTTCCATCTGCCTGTGGGGAAATCTTGTTCACTTTTCCCCACAGTTCTGTCTCTCTCAAGCTCCTACAGCCATTTCATGTGCTGCCTCTACTCTCTTACTTGTTACCATACAGTTTCCTCCGAGTTCTGTAGCAACATGGAAAGACACAAGGAACACCTAGTGTAAAAACCTCCCTATTATGAGCAAGTGGTTTACCTGAAAGTACATTAAAAAAAAAAAAACACCACACAAAAACCCAGAACACTGAAAACCAAACTGTGTAATTAAAGAGCATCTCAGTGAGCCAGGGATCCACTTGAACAGATGGCTGAATGCCACCCCCTGGGTAACTCAATCTCTTTTTTACTGAGCAAAGTCAGAGAGGGACACCCTCAAATTTGGGTGTATGGAGTCTTCAGCTGAGAAGGCAAAAGAGAAAAAATGCTGGAGATCTTGTCACTGGTGTGTTACTCCACCAGAGCTAAGAAACTTCTACACTTAAACCTAAAAGACTACCATTAGCAGACCAGAAGGCTGTATCTTACATATAATATCCTAACACTATTGACAAGGAAACCAGCAGCCTTACTGCAGGCTCTCGTTGCCTAGAGTACCAATACTTCTGCAAACATCTACTAATACTTCTGCAAGACTCCAGTGTCTTGTTTAGAAGTATATGTATATTTTCACATGCAGCCTTAAAATTTAAAAAAAAGCCTCCTTTATAGCTTATGATCTCCAACAGGATCAGAACTGTAAATTTTGCTTCATCCCTATACACATTCCCTTTTATCTTCCAGAGAAAAAGCAACTAAATACAACCCAGGGTCTCTTCTGTTCTACTGAAGAAAACAGAAAACAGAAGTATTCCACAGAAAAAAGATGCTGCTGAGAAGAGAACTGATGTGTATTATTTTTAATGAGAAACTGTAAGTAAATATACTATGTACTCATCATTCTGTGGCTCCCAAAGTGTTTTGGAAACATCAGTCAGAGCTTTACAATGGGAAGGAAAGATCCCTGCTGCCATGTTATCAAGTGCTGAAACAAAAAACATCTATAACTTGAACAACTTTCTACAGAAATGCTGCAGGACTGTAGCATCTCAGTTTATTCAGCTCAAGCTGCTGGTGATCAGTCTTCTTACATTGTGGTTTAAAATTGCAAAGCCTGTGGGAGCTATCATGGTTTTTCCAAAGGTGGAGCCCAGTAAACTTGAACTGACAACTGTGCATCAGAAGAATTGAAATTTTAAAGTTTCTTTTGCATTCTGACACCTGGGTTCTCAGGTTAATTGGCCCAAATTACCTGCAAAATGACAGTTACAGGAAAAGGTGGCTGGGTGGAATTTTTAGCTCATGGCAGTACATAATGACAAGAAAAATCCTCTGTCCACGGTCAAAAACCAAAAAGCTAACAAACAAATTAAAAAAAAAAAAAACAAACAAAAAACAAAAAAGAAAAAAAACCCCACCACACCTCCTTACAAGAAATTATATTTTGAGTAACATGTGTTAAGAAGCTCTGCTTTGTGAGGTGGAAATTTGAAAAAGCATTCTTGCTTTCTCCTTTCTCAGCTGTAAACTAGAGTAGCTCCTAAGATCCATCATAGAAACTACAGGAGATGAAGCACAGGGTAGCTTTTGTCTCCTATAAATCTTTTTGCTCTCAGGTACACCCTATTGCATTCCTACAGCCAAGCTGTGAGGACAGGAGCAGAAGTTACTGTGCCAACTAATAAATCCCTTTCCAAGAGAAACTGAAGTATACAGGGGCCTGAATTATTCAGTCATGTGCTTGGCACTGGAGATGTGGAACTGCCCCTTTTCATTAGCATCATCAAGCTTGTCTCTTGACATCTTTTCTGTATTCATGCATATCTTGCACTGCCACATGGAAACACAAGTCACAGGAACCAGCTGGGTCACACGTGTCATCTTAATTCCCCTCATATTGTTACATTCCTTCTTTTTGGGTCATCTCAGGAACCTGAGCATCCTGAAATAAACTACAGCTCAGAAGCACCTACCCATGTTGAATCAAATTCTAACCTAGCTAACTCTGCCCACCCCACCCTCTGTCACTGGACCACAATGCTCAAAAAAAAAACCAAAAAACAATACTTTGGCCTAAACTGAAAACCTTATGGACCTCAGCAGTAACCAGCAAATTCTCTAAGGTTTCTCATCCAGAGGCTTGAAGAACCATTTGAAAGATCTCAACATTTTTTCTAGAAAACTTCTTAAAAATCTAGTTGTATCAAAAAGCCAAGCCATTTGACAAATCCCACAGTAAAAAAAAAAAAAGTGAAATACAAACTTGTTAGTTCTGACTGCCACTCATAATAAGCACAATTTGCACAGAGCCTTTAGCAGAAAAATGCAGAGCCACCACTCAGGTTTCAAACCACAGAGGGAATACACACAGAGACAAAAAGAGGAATACACTTACACAGTAGCTGTTTACACTGCTAGTGTTTGCAGAGAATCCTATGACAAGACCTGCTCTTGGGTTTACCTACTACCTCTTTGAGCAATCAAAATTTTCTTTCCTGTTTTCTGAACTTCAAAATCTCAAGGGGCCACCCATTTGTAACCAATTATGTCTACTTGGGTATAGTAGTTTTTGCATTCTTGGTTAGAAGAGGTAGAAAGCTGTCATTTATTTAGGCCCATAATAGCAGACTGAGGCTAATTAGAAGAACTTCATATGGCTGAGTGCAAAGAGAAACTGTCTATCTTTCTTTTTTCTGTTTGAAAATATATGCTACTTTTGTACATCAGAGGACTTTCAGGACAGTAGTTCTTGTAGTCTAAACAAGCATAACTGTTCCATACTTATTCTAGAAACCATACACTCCATCTTTCTTCACATCAGATATTTCTGTTTGCATTGCAGGTTGACAGAACAGCACATCTTATGACCTTATCGCAACTCTTAAATCTTCTTGCTGCCTACAAGAAAAGCATTTGCACAACACTTGGCAAAACCTTCTGCTTCTGCACAGTTGAAGAAAAAAGTGAACGTTATGTCATTTGATTCCAGAAACTCTCTGAAAAGTGAAAGAGGTCTTAAAATTTCCCTGAGGGAGAGGAGGGGCAGAGCCTGAACAGTTAAGGTTTTGGCAGAGCTGTTCTGTTTAGTGTCTTTCACAGACTTTGGTGCCATCACAATCAGCCCAGCTGCACTGACCAAATTAATGTGGTTAACTCACCCTGACAGCCCAGCTGGAGCAGAGGAACTTTGGAACAGAAATTTGCACCATCTGCTCTCCACACCCTTAAGGTGAGTTGTTGGCAGTTTAGGGCACAGCCTCTCTCAGGACAAAGCCACTGAGTATGCAGAGAACCAGCACAGGCAATACAAAATACACAGAACTGCAAGGCAACATTAAGAATTGCAGGTCAGGGATGATGAAATAATTCATCAACAGACACCAGTGTTCAGAAGCAAGGGGAAAGAGCTCAGCATTCATCACCAATGGCATACAAGTAAAATGTATTTTTAAAAAGAGTTTCCATTAGTCATAGAATAAAAAAGAAAGGCAGCTGAAACATAGACTGGGCCATCTTATTCAGCCAAAAACCCCACCATCACACTCTTCCAGACCCCAATTTCTCCTGCTTCTCCCCTGCTGTTTCATATCCCCAATTGCCCATGAACCTCATTAGCCTTCCTGCATGAAGCACCTGCTAATCCCCCACCCTTGTTAGCACATTGAAAAGCATCTGGCAGTCTAGAAAGAAGAAGTTAAAGCCTTTAACTCCATCCCTGCCAGATCCCTTCTCTACCACAGGTTCAGTTTATAAACATTAGAAATTTAAACTTCTGAGAATATACCACCTCAGGTACCATCTCAAAAGCAGACATAGGAAAATAGTGTTCAGTGGTACCTGAACCTCAAGCATTCTCTAACACCTGAACACTTAAGAGGATCAAGAGACAAACAATTGCACTCTAGTGATGGAAAATGCAAATAACAGGGAGCAAAAGCAAAAGGCTGTAGACTCTGGGAGGACACTGCAAAACATTTACTTTTTTACTACACTGGAAATGATCAATTTGCAAACTATACTTAATATCCTCTTAGCTCAAGATCACAAAAGTCTCTAAAAGCATTCAAAAAATAAGACAGTCAACATTACTTTGATAAGGAAGATGAGATGGCATGAATGAAGAGTGCAGATGATTTTAGTATTCCTTCCCATTGGAGAGAGAAGGGGAGGGGAAATAGAAGAAAAAAAACTGTACTTTAGGGTCAAAACCATCCCCAAAAAGCAGGCATTTCCTTGGAAAGTTTCCACATAAGGGAACAAAAAAATTGCCTTATTTGAAGAGAGGCATGAAATCTGAATGCCTGAATTCTAAATCAAACCTGTGTGCTGCTATGTCTGTTGGGAAGCAAAGGGAGCTCAAATTGTTAAAAAGAAAAAAATAAGATCTGGAACCCTGCTTTCCTATGTAATTTGTTTTTTTAAGTCTTCATATTTGGATCAAATCAGTACTGACACTAAAGATTACTTCAATTTTCTTGGGATTCAAGATTTATTTTTTTTTTTTCAGTGTGTAGGAGTTTGGAAAGTTTGCAAATGGTCATGTAAAGATGAAAACAGTATCTTGCCAGGAAATTCTTGCTGAAATACCATTTTTTAAGAAACAGCTCTCTCAAACTCTTTCCTTCTAATATATTTAGTCAAACACCATACATTCTAGTGGTTTAGAAGCCAAAACATTGGAGTTCTGGATGTATACTTGACTTGTAACAACAACAGTTGCATGCCATAGTGGGTAGCAGAGTTATATCTCTGCTCAAAGGTGTACAACACACAGTAGCCCCTCACTGGTGCTACAAAGCATAACTTTGCCTATTAGTCACATTTACAAGAGTTTTAAAATTTGCTCATAGCTATGTCAAAGTCAGAAGTAGGTTTTACAGAAGTATTACTATGAAAATCTGAAGTATATCAGCATTGTTCAGAAGAGAGATAATTTCATCACTGCTCAATCAAACCTCCAATTATGTTTTCTTGTTTCCAATTAATTTATCTTTTCACAGGGTTCAAAATACTTGAGCAACACAGCAAAATGCTTTTTACCAGTTGACCATACTTCTGGAAACCTAAAAACAAAACCCAAAGGCTTTTGTTGATACATTATCTTGGCCTTCATCACAATGACCACCACAGAGAGCCAGCTTCCTTTTTCCTTCTAGCACTCCAAGGTCAGTCTACTGAGCTCAAAATTAGTGATAATTTTCATTTACCAAACATCTAGACATGGAGTACACATCCTGTAGTTTTATGATCCAATGACTTGATTACACAGTTCAACTAGCAAAATTCACTGGAGTCAGCCAGCCATACTGAAGAATCTAACCTAATTTATATGCTTCAATGGCTACTGCATTAACAGGAAACTCACTCCTAAATTCCAGCAAACTTACCTTCTTTTCTCTTCCTCTGTGTAAGAAGGAAGTAGTGGCCAGTTGAGGCCAAACTGGCCATTCAGAAGAAAACCATCTCATACTAAAAGCTCCCAAGGAGATGTAGGTATTGCACTTTAGACTTGGTTCTGTATTCAGCTTTGTCAGACTGCTTCCCAGACCTAGGTGATTGTTTCTAAAAGAAGACAGGACTCAGAATCCAGACTCCTGAATAGATTCTGCCTGCACCTGTGCTCCTTCAAGAGGATCTGCTTTGCAGGTGATATAAATAAGCACATTCCACATCAACTACACACTCACATAAACACTCCAAAATAATTCCTGAGAAAATCTATTTGAAAAGACTGTTCTCAGAAGGAGAGTAACACACTGGGGTCCAGATTTCATGTAACATTCCCTAGACAGGAAGCTTGCACTGACGTTGATGTGGCAAAATTGATATTTATAAGCAACTTCTTTTCAAGTTAAGAGATGAAGTAAATCAAAGGCTCTGCTCACATCGTGAGAGCTCCTTAATGACACTTCAGAAAACGAGCAGATACTGTGATAAACTGTTACAAGGTTTTAGTTACCATTTTGTTTTAAACAAAGATAATATTTGTACACAAGTGTAAACTCAGTGCAGCTGCACTTCTTGTTTCCATGGCTAAAGGTAACAGCAAGTTAACACCGAGACCAGCAATAAAGTGTCTACTAATAAGTAAAGAGCCTATTTTATCTTTCTCTTACCTTAAAAGTATCAACCATTCCTAGTTATTATTCACCTACCAGAGATTTAGTTCTATGAAAAACCTCAGAACTACAGATTGCCTGTTCCAGGGACATAACGCATGCATCACATATTTCAACAGTCCTATCACATGGCACATCATGATGCAGGGAAAAATATCACCATGAAAATATTCTTACCTGGGGGAAAAAATTTCAATGAGCTAGGAATCAAAGTTACTAACATAAGGTTTTCCACTTGAGAGACTGAGTTTCTTGCTCTTTTTGTCTTTAAGGAAAATAAAATAAAAACCCTGCTGGAGTAGAATTGCTGAGAATTATCAACCTCATTGCTGGTGTGGAATGATCCTCATGTACTCCATTCCCTACTGAACACAGATAATCACTTAATTTTTATATCTAAAGTAAATCTGTAGTATGACAACAGGGAGAAAACAAAAGCTGAGGGCGTTGCAAAAAGCATTTTGAGAAGTAAACATTTTATGAAACTCTTTCAAGACTCAAACTGCAACAATAAACAAACCTGCAGTCTCCTGAAATTAGTCTTCCCTGACCCAAAATGGACAGAGTTCATCTGAATATATGAACAGGGCAGAGCAGCCAGGTAATTCCTATTATTATTCCTTAGTTACCAGTTTACATCATGTCCCTTTAGTTGTGGCCAACTCCAAGCTTCAGGAAGAGGCTCAAAACCATTGGAAGCCAAATTGCACATTACTAGAACAATACTTGTTTTCTAAACCCCAAATGTGTGTTCCATGAGTATTGCCCATAATGGCAAAAGAGTGGATATTTTGTTATGTTTTTCAAATGTTGTTTTTCAAATATTTTGAAATAGCAAAGATCAACACTCATCTTCTTCAAACCTGCTTACAGAACAAGAACCCAAAAGACAATGGAGCACAATGGCTTTACAGAGCTGCTGCCCATCTCCTCCAACCTAAGGAGAGGATTTCATTGCCAGCGTGGGAGAAGTTCAACCACGTGCTCTAACAGAAGCCTACAGCCCACCCTGGTAAGTGGAATTTTTCTTTATGCAAGAAATACAAGTTGTTAGTTAAAACACTAACTGCCCTATGACATGAAAAGAAATTAAAATCATCCAAGATTGTTATAGAGTGAGAAGAAAAATGGGAGGGAACATTAATAGCTTTCCTTCTTTGCAATGACAGTTCTTCAACAATACATTCAGGGACAGCTGAGAATGACATCAAGTCCTCTAAGAAGTCCGAATACCAAGCGAGATATTTTTTACAGGAAACCTTAATATTTTTTAAATTAAGACAAAAATACTTAAGGTCATATTTCTGGGCCATACACAGTTTTGAGAGGTGCCCGATTTTAAGGACATTGATGCTAAGTTTTAAATGACAGGACTTCTCTAAGGATAAATCCATTTGGCTCTAAGAAAAAAAAATATTCTAAGCTTAACTTGAAAGATATAAAAAAGATTCTTCAAAACCTTACTATTTTATTCTGTTCTATTTATCTTCACCTGAAACCGACATTTGTTTTGCCTACACAGTATTTAGTTTGAGGACAAAAAATGAGATCAGTATTTTTCAAAAATGAACCATGTTTATTTGGGTTGGCAGCAGGCAGAGCTTTTTTTCTGAGTCACATCCATGCCCTGCCACCTGTGGTAAGAAGCTTGTTTTGCAACAGAACAGTGCTAAATTGTGGATGAATGCTGGAAAATTTAATTAAGACTCACTTCAAAGCCAAGATACCCTGTAAGCATCTCCAGAAATCTATAGGTTCATCATTACATTCATTAGCAAGTTTATAAAACCCTAAAAAAACAAACAACAAAAAAAGGCTTCAAATATGCATGAGCACACACACAAAAAGCAGCCACCCCCAGTAATGCAAATTCTCTTGGACCTCGTGCATTGTGGCAAGGCCCCCAGAGGAAGACAAACATGAACGACCATCTGTTATTTTTGTCTGCAAAGCAGAGACTTCCCCCCTGATGAATCTTTGATAGCAGCCAAGCAATGGCAGAGACTGCTGTGGCAGGAACTGACAGCCAGCAGCCCCAGCCTCCCTTTCTCTTCTCACTCAGCCTGCATGTTAAATGGCTGCTTCAAGCCCAGGAGTAGCTCTTTACATAATAAAACCAAATATGCCTTTTCTGAGCTTTCATTTAAATTACAGCAAATGAAGGGAAGTGTCAGGGAGCAAGTGAAGGGAAAACAAGAAAGAGAAAGAGTCAGAGAATGAAGAACCCCTCAGGGAGCATTCGTGGTGCCAAAGAGATACTCATTTTCGAGCACCATCTGTCAAGAGCTACTTGGAGCTTTTTCTTTCTTTCTTTCTCCATCTTAATACCCTCCCCCAGGTTTTACCATCTATCTTGCAGTACACCAAGTGGCAAAAAACCTCTCGAGCTCACAGAAGCACCAATTGGCCTTGGGTGGCTTGAGTGGCAAAAGTGTTCCTTCAGGACAGACTGAAGTATGATCAAAGTTAATATTAGGTTTCAATTACATGTGGACTGGATGCAGAAGACATTTTGTCTGCAATTACCAATTATCCCTTTTTAGCACTGCTAAAGTACAAGCGTCAAGACAACACACAAATGTCAGATTTGTTCCAAAAGCTTGGATTAGGCTGGGAGCTCAACAGTGGCCCATGTCCCATCTGGCTGATGGGTGGTAGCAGTGAATCAAGCTCCATATTATTACACTTGCAAAATGAAGGAACCAAGTTAGCTTGTTCTACAGAGCTGCATGATTGCAACACCTTTCCATTTTTCTACCAAATGTATATATTATCTGACTCTTCACTTGCAGCAGTTTAGCAGCAGAGACTTCACTGGGAATGTTTTATAACTTGT
This sequence comes from Phaethornis superciliosus, assembly GCA_023637945.1. Lineage (NCBI taxonomy): Eukaryota > Metazoa > Chordata > Aves > Apodiformes > Trochilidae > Phaethornis > Phaethornis superciliosus. The sequence continues at coordinate 31,296,905 of JAJQWJ010000008.1, forward strand.
GAGCAATATGAGCTTTACAATTTCTCAGTACAAGTGTATGTAGAAAATTTGCAGTGGAATGCAAATATTTAGATAATGAATTACTTATATGCCACACCTACATGATCTCTGAATATTGAGACTGTCATAATCATGAGATCAAGTTCTTGGCTCTAATATTTATCAGCAGCAATGGAGACAGCAAGTCCATCATGGTTCTAAACCAGAAGGCCTGGAAGGAAACAAAGAAACTGTTTTGCCAAAAACTGTAGGCCTTTTCACTTGATTTCTTTTGTCTTCAGTCACCTTCAGGACCATTTGAAATTTTTATGCAAGCAGAATAAAAATGGAGCAGACACCTATGTGTGGATAAACAGTAGATAAGCTGAAGAATTTTTCAAAGTATAGCACACACCAGTTCTGGCATCAAATTCACACTCCTTTCTATATCTAATAAATATATCTTCCAGGCAAGATCTTAAGGGAGATCCCACAGTTCAAAACTATAAATCAACATCAAAATAGAAAATTTCCTAGACCTATTTTTAAAACATCATTGTGGTTCCATTTGTCTGCTCATATTTCAGCTTTTAACATGCACATTTTTTTGCACATACATTCTGAATTATTTGAACTGGAAAGCCTATGTTTACCTGAAAAAAAATCTTTCAGCCTTTTTAGTCAAATCTGAAGAAAAATATCTAAGCGTAGATTTTATCCTTAAAAAAAAAAAAAAAAAAAAAAAGCACTTTGTAAAAGCAAGCATCAAACCTGACCTTTCAGAGGCAAGAGTGAACTTGAACTGCAAACTATTTTGTCATTTGTTATTTAACTTATTTATTTGCTCAGGTATTGCAGATTTCTGGCTGCTCAGTAGTGTTAGTATTCTTTCCATAAGGAATTGATTCTTCTCATAGCCCTGTTTTTTCTGTCAGCTCCAAGATAAGAGACAACTCTCTACTTTGCCCTACTCTTCACCTAATGGTTTTCCATCTTCTGTGAACCAGAACAACCTGTGGGAATCTATCAGGATGCCAGTCCAGCCAGATGCTGAACAAGATACTAAAACATCCAAGAAGTTTTAAACATAAGAATAGTTTTGCCAACTTCAGTGAGGTCATTTAAGTCCACAGAGATCTTCATGCACTGTGCAGGGGCCCACACATGATTCCCAGTGCACTGCTGGATTCATAAACAACTTTCCTCTAGAGCCTATCACGAGAAGGAGAAAAACACTTCCAAAGCAGAAGTTTTTAAACAATTCTGAAGGTAAAAGCATAATGAACTCTTAGACCTAGTGTGAAATACACAAACTCTTCAAATGTTTCTAGCAGCAGTCTACTTGCCTAGTCAGGAGCTTAATGTGTGGTGGGAACAAGGCAAAGTAGGTAATTTCAGTGTTGAAGCAACCAAACAATGATAGAAGAAGCATTCTCCATTTCCATCCTTTTTTCCCCCCTACACGATCAATTAATACATTTTTATTTTCAATTTAAGAACAAAAAAAGTAATCCTACACAATCAATATGTTTGTATTTTGAATTTAAAAAAAGAAATTTAATCCTATCAGAATTGAGCTTTTTCAGTCACCCTCACACTTCCTATATCGCTTTACTTATTTATAACTAAATTATATCAGGTTTTACACCTCAGTTTTCTAATGCTTTCATGGATACAATTTTCCTGCAGTTCCTATTTTCTTCCTATTGGGCTGCCTTCTTGTTGATTCCTCTCCCCCATCCCATTTCCTTGTTTTAATATTCTACCTTAATATTCTTCTACCTCACTGTAGAAAACCTGACCCAGCCTTCATCTCAGCTTACTCTGGACTGACAGCAGATTCTTGTCTTACAAGGTTTGTGCCAGCTCTGTTTTGCAGTCTTTATAAAGCTTCTGAAAACAAAAAAAAACCTCTTATTGTTATATGTCAGAGAAAAGAAGAAACCCAGATCAGTGGGATTATTGTTCAAGTACAAACAACTGAGCAATACTAGGGATCTTCAACCCAAACAGTTTTCTCTGAAAGCTATTTCCTTTGAAAGCCTTTGGAATTACTCTCCATTTGCTTTAAAATAAAGTCATACCTTCTACTCCAACATATTCCTTCCCCCAAAGGCCCAACCAAGGAAGCTAAATTACCATTCACATTCAGTAAGAGAGAAACATCCAGGAGAAGCAATATATCATGGAAATACATATTGCTTTGCCCATCCTGGGCAAACCCTTAGTAAAACCTACTAATTATACAGCTTGTTTTAAGGTTAATTTTAAAAATATTGACCATCACTAACAGGAATTTGTCATCCTAGGTGCCTGTGTGTATTTGAATACCCAACACACATTATATACAGGGACATCTTTCATGAAGAACAGTAACCTAGGCTAAAATAGTTTCCAACCACATACTCCTACAGTCACACCAAGTGCTTTAGAGGTACTACCTCATAGGATATTAGTGATTATTTCCTCATATTACATCTTTGTCAAGTACACAATTTTCTCTTTCCTCCTTTAAAAAATAAGAATTAAAACACTGATAAGGCAAAACCTTTGTCATCACAACCATCAGACATTGGACATTCAGCTTTTGGGGTCTGTTCACAACCTGTGCCTGCTTTGGGATCTGTAGAAGATAAAAAAGGCTAGAAAAAAAATTGGGAACTGCCGAGATTCAACTTGTAGATCAGAACCAGAGTGGTATCTATGTATGCTAATCAACAGCTTATTCTTCAAACATAGTTGCTTTGTCTCTGAACTCAGAGTTTTAAATTTTAGGGGATCCTGATTTCATTTTCACTGTGTCATACCCTAATCAATCTTACATAAATGCCATTTATAAGTGTGTGAACTTAAGGTTTTGCTTCTTGGAGATTTCACTTCACTGTTCAGATCTGGAATTAGTGCGTAGACATGCTACCTGTCTGCACCAACCTTCCTAATTATTGCATGTTTCCACCTGTTTTGCCTCTGCAAGTTCACAATTGTATTTGTAAAACCAGTAGCCAAAGAGCCCTCTAATGGTTGAGAATCCATTACCAAAATTCAACCGGTACAAAAAGTTTTAGTACTTAAAATAGTAACCAAGAACATAATAAAGTGATCATAAAGAAGTATAATACAATTACCTAAGCTGGCAACTGACCAAATGCTTGTAAGGAGTTCTACAATCATCTGTAAAATCCCCACGCTGGTGGGGTTGCTTAGCTTACAAGATATTATTTATGACAGCCAATAATTCAGAGGAAATCTGGACATGTTTTTATGTATGCATTTTATCAGCTTTCACAAGCATTCTTAGATCAAGAAGGTCTCCAGCAGTATATACTGCTTATTTTCACAATATATCACAGGAACCAGGAAAGCTTGCCACTTGTATGGCTTTGCAAATCTTAATTTGTTTGTACTGCAACAAACTCCATAAATAACAGCTTTTATTAAAAAAAAAAAAGTACTGCTTGGTGAGCTTTGCCTCTTCACTTTTTATTTCCTCTCCAAAAGGTACACATGTTGTGGCATAAGGAGCAAAACTGTTGACAGATGGCATTAAGACACCATGGTCCCTTAATTGAGGTTTATATTCAAACATCCCTGCCAGTTTGGAATCTAATTGCCAATAAAACAATACCATGATATTGCCACATCCAATACTGTCATATTTTGCTGAAGTAACACTTGAATCTGCTAGTAAATTCTGCTCTCCCAGAGCAAAATAGTCTCTATTCCATTCTGACACAGAACTATGAATCCATGTACAGAAGTTCAGTTTTTTAATGAGAGCTTTGCTCTTATCCCCAAAATGGTCTCATAGAATTACTGTCAGTGCAGTATGAAAACTCTGGAGACTTTGTTTTGTTGCAGCACCTCTGTGTTTTATCAAAACACAAGATGGTACCACTAATACTGCAAACATAGATTTCTAGAGATCCAAGTGAACAGGGAGTAAAATATGAAAGCTTTGCCATATCAATTCTGCCTGCAGTCTGTGAATTCAAATGACTTCACCAGTCCAGGCATCTCCTTCTGATATATCAGGCAACAGTCATCACAAAATCAAGTTGAGGAAGTGGGGTGTTAATTCTCATTCCATCTGCAGCTTCTTTGGACTAGAGATACAGCCCCTGCATCACAGGAATCCAAGCCCTGGAGCTTCCATAACAGAACCTTGCCCTCAAAAACCCATGGGCCAAGACCTCACTTGATGCATTGGCGAGTTCTCAAATCCAAAGGTGAGCAAAGCATGAGTGTGAGGAATTAGTTGTACAGGCTGGAAACTGATGGGCAGAGCACACCAAGCTAGGAGCCCTTCTGAAGCTGAGGCAACCCAGGACACCCCAAAAGGTGGTTACAAGTTATGCAGCTGGGTCCAGTCCTGAGAAGAGGAATTTGAAAAGTCACAGAAGAAAAAAAATAAAAATCCAAGATAACCAAAGGCCTTGTACTTGAATGATACTGAAGATAGTGACACATGCCTTGAAAACTGCCATACTCACTCAGAAAATATTGCTGGATTCAGTTATTTCCCAAAGGGAAGGTGAGCAAGAAATTACATTAAAGAATAACAGTTTGAAGGAGAGAGCAGGCTTCAGGATGTCAAACAGAAGATACCAGAACAGGAAGGCTGATTGACCATGGCACCAAAGACAGAGACAAAACAGCTTGCTCAAGTCCAGAAAAACTGAAGAATCTGTGACAATCTGAATTTCTTCTGCTCCCCTTTCGATGAATATGTAGGAAGCATTCATACAAGGGGATGAGAGGTGGCATTCCTAACACAAAGAACAAAGGAGGAAAAAAAAGAATTGGCAAAGAAATGTTTCATTTTTAAAACTAAAAGGTGACACTCTTCTGCCCAGTACAGCATTTTCACATCTCTCCCACAGCAAAACTAACATTTAAGTTATGTTTAACAACCAGAATAGGATGTCATGTTCTCAGGTTTTGAGTCATATTGAACCACAGCCTTGCAAAGCAAGTTCTGCTGATTCACCCTTGTCCCAGAGCTGTCAAGTCTTATAAAGTTCATGAATCCAATAAGGCAATAGCTACTGTCTCTGACAAGAAAAGTGATGTCAGAAAAATCTGACTATCCAGTTTAAAGACTTGCTTGTTCAAATAATTCCAGACAAGACAAAGGTTAATCACAGGACAAGGTAACTAAACAGTATTTAACAGGTGGGGATTGAAGTTTTGAGCACTTGCCATAGATTGCTTTAGTTAAACATCCCTTCTCAGGTCTTATTTGGGATTAAAAGAGCAGTTTGTCTTGTGAAAAAGTAAGAAACCTCATCTGTTTTCTCTGTCAATAAAGTCTTTTGGGTTTTTTTTTTTAAATCCATTTAATATACAGGAGACAGCAGGTCTAATTTGGATGGCTTAGCATAGTTAATTTAGATAGGCTACAGAAAGTTCATGGAAAGATAAACCATTCTTCACTGACTTTGTATTCTTAAGACTTAAGTGGATTCTATTTATCCTTAGCATTCATCTTCTGACACACATTTTTTTGCTTGTTATTCCACTGCTTCAGTTAGGTGAATCTACTCCCAAGTGGGTACTACCATCCTTCTGCAGGACACAAACCAGGGGAAAAAAAAAAAAAAAAACAAAAACATTTGGAGTTGCATTAGCCTCACTAGAACATCCCCAGAGGCAATTGGAAACAAGGGTGTATTTGGATTATCTGAGATGAAAGGTTGAGGGTTTGTACTAAGGTTTTAACTACCAGAATGGGAAAGAGGGATGATCTGGCAGTCTGGATGGAGTTTCTATGTCTGTGTGAGGGGCAGATGTTGGGATGTGTGTTTTATGTGACACATGATTTTCACATCTGAGTTTCAATGAAGGTTCAGCTTTTCCTTGCCCCATGATTGACTGTCAGTAAATATTCCACACCAGACCACATTTTCCTCTTAACCAGTATTTTGTCAAGAGCCAAAAGGAACAAGTGTTAATGTCAGATAATGTCAAACCACACAGAAGAGCCAGTCCTCATCTGCTCTTATAGCAGGTGAGTTGCACCATTAGTATGTAATGCAATCCTACTGCCTTTACCTGCTCCAACCTTTCATAGCCAGATGTATTGCATTGCTTTGAACAAAATAGTCTGAATGTAACAGAAGAAACCTGACATTACACAGTATTGTAAAACCCCATTTGTGTGAAAGTACATATTTCAAGGGTGAAATTGTGCTCAAGTGTACATCTACTAAAAATGCTTCTTTTCAGAAAATTATTCCATTAGCAAGCATACATTAAAATGTTTTCATTACCTAGATGAAGGGGACACAGTGTAAGCAACAGAGTATTAACGACCAGCTCTCCAGCTGACTGAAATGCCCCTAATAACCAATGTTACAAAAACACAAGAAAAGCCTTACTATCTGTGTGCAGAAACCTTTTGAAGTGCATAACATTGTTTTTCAGTAGTCATTGTGCACCCAAGACTCCTGGGATAAATGGAAGCATTAGTGCAATGAAGGAAGAAGCAGCAGGTCATAAATGATCTATCCCTTACACTTAACACTAGTGGGAAAAATATATTAGATGACTTGAGAAACAGTTACTATTTAAGATCAGGTGAGGCCTTTTAGAATCCTCCAGTTACTGGACAAACAAGGTGGAACATCTCAGTTCTTTAGCCAGTATCAGTTTCTTCATAAACCATCAGATGCAGGGTGAAATGAGCTTACCAACCCTGCAAAGGGAATAGAGAAATATCACTGTTCCTGAGAAAACAGAAAGCACCTTGCAATTTCAATACCTGAATCAACATGAGTGGATGCCCCTCAATTAAGCTGATCAAGCAAAATACAAGCTAACAAAAGATCAAGTGATTCAAAGTATGTTTTAATGAATGACTTAGTAAAAGGATCTCAGAAGGTGCCTGTGTTATCTTTTGTCTATAGATTTCTCTTTACAATTCCATCTTTTCTAAGTCCTAAACAAGGGAACTGCTCAGATCTTAAGACCACAACTTGAAAGCTGGCTGGTGGCAAAAAAGGAGAAACTTATTTCTGATTATTACAGTAAGCAGTGCTGTACTTCATCCAAAAAGGAAAAATCAAAAAAAAAACCCAAGCAAACAAAAAAACCCAAGCAAACAAAAAAACCCAAGCAAACAAAAAAACCCAAGCAAACAAAAAAACCCAAGCAAACAAAAAAACCCAAGCAAACAAAAAAACAGTATTTCAAGTCATACAATATTACTTGGAAAACTTTGTACAGGTACTGGCATAGAATTAAACCCCAATCACCATAGAAAAGGCACTCATCAATTGTTTCAGTGAAGTACTTGAATAAAGGGGGTTCTTAGAGATGATTCTTCTGAGCAAACCCACAACAGTTCAAAAGATGCTTATAAGTTTTTGCCAGGAAATTTAATTCCTTGCCCTAGGACCATCCATAGCTTGGAACTGGAACAGCCAAGCACCAACTTGCTGCTTGAATCAAGTACAGATTTACCTAAAATAAAAGCCTCCTAATCCAGACCCAGATGCATGTCTTCAAATTTATGTTTTCACAGCTTAGGTGACGTGTAGCATTTGAGATTCCAAATGCATTTTTACTCCCCCAGATTCTAAGGATCCAAAATCATACATTAAAAACCTAACAACTTATTCTGATGATAGTTTACTACTAGACTAGCCCTAAATTCTTGCAGTCCCATCCTATTTCTCCCCACCTCCACTTATTGTCTTGAAGGTTTTATTAGCAACACTTTTACTGGACCACACTAAATACTGTCTGTTGATATGGATCTGACTCAGTTTGCAAAAACATCACTTGAACTGCTATCAGACCTGAATCATGTCCTCTCCTGGTGCATTTGGTTGGATTTTGTCATCTTCCTTCAAAGACGTAAGACTGTAGATTTTGTAGTGATTTTAGCAAGGAAAAATTGTTTCAAGACTCCCCCCAAAATTAGAACACATCTTGCTAGTATCAGGAATAGAGTACTTATGCAGAAATAATTATATATCTATCATTCACAGTTGCAGAAGTCATTTCTATTGTGACTTGTCTGAAGACTGGACAGAGTCCTGGGACAGAACTATCAACTTATTTCTTATCAGTTGATTTATTTTCTTTTCCCCACCCTCATCTGCAATCTCTAAAAATGCATCTGCCTACACTTCTGCCATCTTGACATAAACCAGCCTGGAGGAATAATTCCATATAAAACTTGGGCTTCCATTTGAAAGCACACTGTCTTTCTTGTCAGCATTCTCACTTGCACATGTCAAGTGGCGAATGAAGTGAAGCACCACCTGAGACAGGGACATCACAGCACTCTCCTGATATCTCATCATTTCTTCCCAATACACACACAAAGAAGAAAACCCAATGCCTGCATACAACTGTGAATCTGTCTGCTAAAATTAAGTCCTGGATGTCAGCAAATTTGTGACTGATGACCCCACAAAATAAATTCACACCAAGTCTGCACTGGTTTTCTACTTACTAAAGTAAATTTGGAACCTTTTGTCTTACAGAAGACTTTCTCAGTGGATATCTCATAACCAGCAATGTGAAAATATGGATTTTAGATGATGAATGACATTCCAACCCTGTTTTCTTTGTGAAGCAGGAGTAGGTCCCACCTCTTATGAACTTCTTTCCAACAAAGCAGAACCATGGTCCTGCCATTTGCTATCAGCAGCATCAATAAATCTATTCATGATTTAGTGGGTAATTAATGCTGCACTTGATTTTGTGGTTTGGCTTCTGTCATCACAATGCAGTTTGGTAATCAGAAGAAATGTTTAGACATTTGTACAACCATTTCTCAACATGGGGGAAGAACCTGAATGATTTCATTGTCAAGTGCCTTCCTGCTAAGGGAGTGGTTGCAGCACCAAACACCCAGGGCACCATCAGTGGGTGTCACTGAAGTCTGTGGCAGCAAGAAATGAATGCAAATGAAGAGAGATGAGTGGAAATTAAGAGAATCAGGTAGTTCTGCAACCACCACACAAGCTCCTCCAGCTCTTAGTATTAATTGTCATTCAATTCCCCAGAGCATCCTAAAATCTAGACTATCAGATAATAAAAGGTTGAGTGGTATGCATAACATCAAGCTGATTAAATTTGTTTACTGATAATTCTTTCAGGTTTCCATGAATATCATGTAATTCTCAAGGTTTATTTCAGACCGATTTTATGTAATGTATTATTGACAACATCCTCATGGACCATTTCTACAATGTCATTCAGGATAATTATTTCACAACAGATTTTCAGAGTCTCTGATTCCTGTTGGGATTCGCTTTTGCATAAATTACAGAGTAGAATATTTAATCAGTGCCCCCATTAGAACCCTATGGCTTATTTTTAGGAATAAGGAATGAGAGAATGGAGAGGCAAGGGGAAGGAAAGGAATATTTGTACACTTGCAGCGTGAATATTTTTCCTCCATAATATTTTCTCAAGCACAAAGCTAAATGTTGTCCTGCAGCATCTTTGCCTTTTTGAGAAATAAACACTGGCATCCATCTTTTGGTTCCATTAAATATTAATGCTAACGAATCACATAATGTGGAGTTAAAAAACAATTAACATTTAAACCACATTGTCCTTAAGGTTGTTCTGAACAATGAGTTAGCCCCTTTTTAATAATGTCAAAACAATAATAAATCTAAGAACTATGAATTTTTTGATACATTTTAATATAAAGACTGGGCAATTGCTTGTCTCCTGAAGATAATAAATCATTATGCTTCCAAAAAAAAAATATTTCATATGCATTTCCTTATGCAACACATTCTACATCTTGAGCATCAGAACAGGGAACGGTGCTCTCTGCTTATAGAAGTGAAATAAGCAGGCAGACAGATAGGGTTCTTGGATTTGGCAATATATCGAGAGCAAAAACAACATATTAATTGATTTTTCTAATAGATTGCCCACTGATGGCTGCTCACAATTGAGGGCTTAAAAAAGTTACAGCAAAATAACAAACCTGACCAAAAGGTTTTCCAGAACACATGAAGCTTTTGCCATCAAATATATGTGGGCACATGGTTATTTTGTCAGAAAAAGGTCATGTTGCAGGCCACCAGAACATACTGAGTAGTGAAGTGAGGGAGAGATGTACACATTTTCTGATCTGAATCAGGCAATATTCTGATATTCTGAGTCTCTGTCAGAGATGCAAAGTGTGGTCCTGCTGCAGAGGAAGGGCCCAAGTACAACAGGAACCTAAAATAAAGAAACAGCTTGAAGAGCAGATGGGGTTGTGATTCTATCCACCAAGGATCTAGCAAAAAAACCATGATCAGTACAGAGGGATACAACATCTGACATTAAGCTCAATGCACCCAAGCTTCACCAATAACTACAATACAGAAGGAGCAGCAACTTGTGACAGGCAGGGCTTAAACCTTCAGTGTTAAAGGAGTCAATGAGAGCTGAATGCCAGGTGATCTTTATGACCTTTTTTCAGCTGGAATTTCAGAGTACAAGTGATAGAGTACTGCTCTCCTGTCTATGTGACTTCCTGAAGGTCTCTTGTAGTACCCAGGAAAAAAGAGAGGTCTGTACAGTACCCAAATGTGCTGCTATTTGCAGAGAACACGTTAAGAACATCTGCTTCCTAGTTCTGTGAAGCTCTGCATCCTTCATACCTTTCTCCACCAGCATAGCTTGTGTGGAATTCATAACATGAATACTGAGCACTGAATTCTAAGATCTGATGAAATGCAGTGATTTTCTTTCATATATGTAAATAGTCATGAAAATATAGAAGTTACTGACTGAAAATGTTTAAGGCTGTTTAAAACCAACAGCTTCAGCTGTCCCAAATTTCACTATGTGTGGTCTCTCCACAGCACACTCACATCCTTCTTACCTAGGATATAATTTCTCCTGAGCCAACTGGAGATTTTTATCATGATATGGATACTGCCTGGAAAACCCCAGTAAAATACAATTTTCCCCATTTGTGCACACTTCAATTACTTTGGTAGACATAAAACATTAGAAGCCAGTTGTTATCACAGCATAAAAAACTCTACGATCCTTTCCATTTGGGTCCTCCACAGGATGGCAGAAGAGCCAAATTTCAGGAAGAACAGAGCCACACAGAACCTGTCAGCACTCTGGGACCTTTCTATCCCACATCCCACAACAACCCTGCAGCAGCTGAGCCAGGCAGAGCCAGGGGACAGCAGAGGAGCCCAAACAGCTGGCTAATGCAGTGACTTCTCCCTCCCAGGACAACAGAGAAGACAGCAGCAACAGCATCATGATGCTAATTCAGTACCACAGCTTCATTCCTTCTCTGCTACCCAAATGCCAGCACACAGCTGGGGAGCTGGCAGGCACCAGCCAGCTGGGATGGGGTCTGGGACAAGTTAAAGATGCCCCAGTTTACAGCATCATCTTGAAAAAAAAAACCCAAAAAATCCCACCAAGGTGAAATTTGTCAATTATACCCCTTCTTCCACAACCTATCCAAGTCTTTTCAGTATGGGATAACAGCTTCCAAGGACCAACAGCTGTAGGGAAGCCCCTTAGTCTCAGGGCTGCAGTGCTGCCATCTCCACAGGGTTTTCCACCTGTAAACTGAGGACACTGCTCACCTTCAGGGCACCAACAGTGCCATTTAGGCTGACACTTGCACCAAATGCATTCTTACACAAAATTAGGCACAAACTTAAGACAAAAAGCAGCAATCAGTCTTCTTCACCTCTTTCCAAAGTGGTGAAGCTTCATAAATCAGAGCCTTCTGACAACTGGGGCTTGCTGGCCTGCATGTTTCATATGTACCATTAACAAGGATTTAAACTCATTATTCCATGTGTTCCCCACCCTGGTGACTTGGGCAGCACTAGCCAAAAGGAATGCCAGCCAGCTCATCCTGCATTTTAATCAGCAGAGAATAGCTTTTGCAGCTAGAATTTGTTACAGGCTGAAAGGAAGATCAAACCAGAGACCTGCAGACAGAGAGACAGTGCAAAAGTTCAGTAAGGTAGAGCTGTGGATCAATCAGCTTGATACTTTCTCCATAAAAACAGCAGGGATGTGAAATGGCACAGCAGCAGAGAGGCAGTCAGGCACTGGTGTGCTAAACAAAGTGCTTCTTTGCAGTGATTTAGGAGAAAAAAACAAAACTAATTTATAAGAATCAGTAGTTTAAATATCTTACTGGAAACCGTTTCATATGTATGTATTCCTGTCACTAAAGGACTTTAAAAAAAAAGACCAAACAACATTCAATTTTGCCATTATACCTGAGAGAGAAACACAGCATGAATGCTAAGGAAAAAAACAAACAAACCACAAAACAACAACCAGTAATCCTGTAATTCTAACTGACCTGCTTAAAACATCCCATCTGCCTTCAATCTTATCACTCCTTGATAGAAATCCAGATTTTAAATAAATCAGAAACATCTTTGCATCTTCGAAGCAATTTGACATCTGCCCTCCCAGCTGAGGATATGCATCCCTCTAAATACTGTTTATATCAGCCTGGAGGAGTACAGCCTATGGGCTATGTGTTTCACAAGCAATACTCTCAGCTGCTGAAGCTCTAGGAGTTTGCAACATTGAGCATTTAGGCAAACAGAGCCAAGGCTTCAGTTTGTGTGCTCCAAACCAGGATCAAGGCTCTGGAATACTTGCTACACCCAGATCTAGCCTCTCAAGTCTAAGCCCAACAGAAAATTAAGTTCCTTCCCTCAAAGGAGAATCCAACTAATTGTTCAAGCCCAGTGCTAAAAGAAAAACAATTTCATGGCAGTTCATTTTCTTGTTCTGTTTATATAGACTACAATCTGTGGAAATACTTGGAAAGAGAACATTTCAGTTCAGGTCATGGAAGAAAAAAAAAAAAAAAAAGACAAATTAAATAATCATCACAATAAATGAGAAGCATTAGTGTTTCTGATGGAGACCTTTAAGGGAGACAACTCTTGCCAGAATTCCCCTTATAAAATTGTGCCATGGAACAAAACTACACCAACCAAATCACCATCTCCTTAATGCCACTGTCTGCATAGCAACAGACATCTAAAAAGCTAGAACAAAATCACCATTGTCTCCCAGATTCACATATCCATTACAGGGTTTTTTTAATGCATGTTATGAATCTCTACCAACTTCTGTTATCCTCTGTAGGGATAAAGTAGTAATATCTCAGACAATTAGAAAACAGTGCACACAACAATAGAACATATGCAAGCTTCAATAACTAGAGAGAGAGAGAAGGTGGAAGAATTAGCATTAGCAACTTAGAAATAATACAGTATGAAGTAAGGTAGCATTCCCCCATGAATTAATTTACAAAGCACATTTTTTGTTTTGTTTTCCTCAGAGCACATATCTGTGTATGAAATAAAGCAGCTCTTCAAACTAGATAATACATTTTATTTTGTCTGAGACAGAAGCTGCTCTGTCAGATATGGGAAATGTGAAATATAATTTCTACTCCTAACAGCAGATTTGTTTATATACCTTTTCAAACTTATTTTTCCCCCAAAAAAATATTTGTGTTATGTATGACCTTATTCCTATAATTATTAAAAGTTTTAAAGTGGGACAGCCTTAGCAAGGGTCTTTTAGCTTTACTGCGTACATGAGCAAACACCGGCATGACTTCCAGTTAAAAAATTTATTTTTGGTTGGTTTTTTTAAAATTCTTTTTAATTCTTTCACCTTGGTTTTGGGCTTGTTCCACTGTTGGTTCCACAAAGAGGTCAGAAACCATGTTTTCTGCTTACTTGTCACTGCCTGCAAGGTCACAGCCTGCTTTGGGATTAAAGTTGTCCAAGGGACAGACTAACCAAGGGGGAGAATTTGCATTCTGCTCCCAGGCTGACGTGGAATTACCTACAGAAAACCATTTAATCTTTTTTACACCCAGATTGACTCCACATCAACTGACAAAGTTGGAAAAAAACTAAAAAATTGAACTAGGAGATGGGGAAGAGACAATTCAAATGTTATCCAGATCAAGGCAATTCAGCAAGTTTTAAGCTTTCAGTTTTTGCCCTATCATCCCTGTCAGAGGGAACATGACAGATAAATCCAATAACATGAGATAACAACAGGGATGCTGGCTTTCCAGCCCACAGTCAGGAACAGCAGGGAAAAGCCAGGACTGAACACCAGGCATAGCCTCTTCTAGGAGAGGCATTTTCCATCCAGAGAGCAACTCTTCACCCGGATACCTCCCAAGATACATATTTCTACAACATACTTATTTATTCATTTGCTTGTCCTGACTGAGTTTCTCCAGAGAAAACACTGAAAATAAATTATCATTCCAGGCTCACTTGACACCTTTTTTTTGCCACTTTTATTTATTTGGGTTTATTTTGGAGGGGGAGGGCTTGGTTTTTTTACAACAGATATGAATTCTAGTGGGTTTACCATTGGAAGCTCACAGTAAATAACTTATGAAGCAGGCTGAGGGAAGGAATCTCATCTTGAAGCAAAGTACCCGAATTAAAACATTGGATCAGGCAGCAGCTTTTCCTCTGGCCCTTCACAAGCCACCATCTCTTTCTGTCCCTGCTCCCTATCAGCGAGATCATTAGCTGAATAAATGATAGTTAAAAACCCATTAACAAAAGTCAGATTTACTAGGCTTGATCAATTAGGGTTTCCAAGTGTATAAAGTGCCAAACTCACAAGCCTGAAGGAGGAAATTCCTTCTACCAAATGTATGGAGTCATTCATGGCCTCCCTTTCCCCTCCCTTCTTTACACCGAGAGGTTTAGGGGGAGGTAGAGGGGATAGGTTCTACTGCCCGATATGCACAGAAAGAACTGGTTTTTAGGGTTAAACTTGAATTAATTTTAATTTTTTTTTGCTTTCCTTTCTTTCCTGATCTCAGATTCTGAGGAAGAAAGGAAAGGCAAGATGGATCCTGGTAGATAAACAGGAGTGGATTTCATTTTGCTGATTCAGTTCTTTTTCCCAGGGTTGATGGCAAGGCTGCAGTGGTACTGTTGGCTGTAACCATTCAAACTCAACAGCCCAGTGGTACTAAGTTGCATTTATAGTAACACATGCAAGGAAATGTATCTCCCCATCTCCACACAGCCAAGCTTACTGAAGGTTAACCTACTACATTACACAGATTAATACTCCAATGAGTAAATTAATCCTGCAAATTTCACTCACTACTTGTGGCTTATAAATTTTAATTGGTTCTAATCTGCCACATGAATTTATGTGAATGTGTACCAGTGAAGTAGAAGGGATCAAAATTTATTCTATCAATGCTCCAAGAGAAGATAACAGAATCTGCTGGGATCGATATATAAACATATATAGACATCTGCAAAACAGGACTTGAACTTTGTTTTCAGTTGTACAACTTAAATAAAGCAGCAGCATCTGATGAGAGTGAAAGGCTGTTTCAGAAGTTAAAGACTTCCATTTTGCAAAAAGCCAGATCCAAAGCTGAAGAGTAAGCAGTGCTTCTGCTATTTTTGATTGTACCATTATTGATGACAGTCAATCCATACTACCAGTAAAGCAATCAGAACAGCTTTCTGACCTGCTGACACCCTGCTACACCATACAAGTGGGTGTTTCTACAGCAATGCATTATGGCACCAGCCTTTCAAAGGCATTAGAAGTGCTCAACTACATAGACTTCAGGAAACCATCCCTCTTCAGAAAGTTTTGTCATGGGGGCAAAATTTCCCCTCTGATATATAATGGCTTACAAAGGTTCAGTGCCCTGGTTGGACCTTCCAACACTGAATCAGGATATGGTTGCAGGGACAGTCTGGATTTTTTTTTTTTTTTTTTTTAAACATTTACCATAATATGGTTTGTTAATCCTGAAACACAGCAATGATAGTTTGAATGTCAGTAACTACTAGTGTTCCAATACTGCCCATGACTGTTCCATGACAGCAGGAGCATCTCCACTACCTATTACCCACCTTGGGAAAATAGAGCAACAGCAGCTAGCAAGGTAAAGAATCAGAGAACTCACTCTAAAATAATTTATGTCTTGCTAGACCCAATAATAAATAAGGCCATGCCCAGCTCCTTTCTCCTGCCTCAATGTAAATATCTTCCTGAACACCAGGAAGCAGAATTATTACCCAAGGGCAACCTCCCCTCCTGGCACTGCAGTAATGCATTTTTCAGTTAACACACAGAGCACACAGAAGCTACTCTGACACCAGACTTGTCTATTTCATATACTATGAAAGTAAATAATATATGAAATGAGAGGCTATTTTTTTTCATGTGTATTTCCACCATCTACCCAAGGCTTCCGCAAACATTTCTGAGATGCTTCAGAAATTCCTTTAGCTTCCTGTGGTTAATGAGCTGGGATATCGTGCTCAGCATCATTAGCAGTGATGCTGGTGTGCTGAAGAAAAAGGAGCTAAGGCTAAAATACCCCACTGTGACCTTCTCATCTCAAGGCTGGACCACTGAACCTCTCCAGGAACTGTTTCAAGAGGAGATACCTGGTGCATCCCATGCTCAAATTGCCTTTCAAAACACACTTGCCAGCTCTGTGAGAAGCTCTTCCTGTATTCATTATAGCTCCTAACTAGCTGCAATTAACTTGTAAAACCTCACTTTAGCTTCTATGACAATGATACTACATTAAACAGATGATCTAATGTCCATCTTCAGAAGCCTTTGGTATTTCTTCGCATTTGAGTAAACAGGGACTAGGAGGCAGTTTAAGTCTCCTTTGAGACAAACTCCTTACAACCAGAAATAGCAACGTGTGGTAGCAAACCTTGGAAGTGCCTTCAAATTCACCACACTCCTCTTAACACAGAAGATAGCAGCAGTAATTTTACAGTCACACATGCATGGAGATAAATGGCCCTGAATGTCTTCATTTTATGCCCTCCAACTGTGCTTCTGTCACCAGCTTAAGAAGCACAACTTAAAAGAAAGGAAGCTATGCAACCTCCTAACTGTGGGACATAGCACATGATATAAACAGAGACTGAGTAAATAGGAAGAGATTTTGCTTGCACACTCCAATTTTTTTTTTCTAGACCATCTGAAAACACTGATTGAACTACAAAACACCTTTTTAGAAAGCCACCTTTTGGGTAAAAAGGCTCAGGTATTAAGAAGATAATTTCAAGAAGAGACTTTATTCCTAAATATTTCCTTCTAAACGTATTTTTTTCATCCATTTAGCAACACTTAATTTTCTTTCTTATATTCTTTTTGGTTTGGTCCTGACACAGCAAAGGACAACTTCAGGTTTAGAAGCAAGTCAAATACCTTTTTTAACTTGAAAAAATACACACTTTTTCACACACACATTAAACTTTTCACTCTCTTCTAAGCATTACCACTTGCTGAATAATAATTGTGTTGCTTTAGCAGCCTTAAAAAGAGATTCACAGATTTCCTACCTTTATCTGAGTTGAATGCTTAACTTCAGGCTGTTCTCCTGGAATTTTAGGTTAAGCTGATGAACCCCACAGAATCCAGACATATCCCACTTAAGCAGTAGCTCCATCCACCTTTTTATCCAGAAGAAACAAGCTTACCAAGGTTCAGCCAACTACTTTCTCCTCTCCCTAGGTTTTCAGACACTGAGCAGCCAAGAGGGCAGTAGAAATACCCCCACCTCACTTGGGGCTAATAAGGAGCAGCTTTGACACCTTTGAGCATCATGGGACCTCTCACAAGATGAGTGCCTGCAGCTGGCTTTAGGTCTAATCCTTCACCTTAGGGCTAACACTCATCAACCTCTAAGGCTCTTTAACCTGCTAGAAGGAGGCTTTGTGACAAACCACCCCTGTTTTTTTCACAGACTAAAGAGAGGGGGAATGGAAAGTATGATTGATTCTGTTGGCTTACTTTTTTAAGAAATAGAGCTACTTTAGTTATATCTAACACTGTTCATTCAAATTGTTTCCATGCATAGTGAATCTGTATGTTTTGGTATGAGCTTTTCTTGGTAAGATCTCAGCACTTCAGAGTGCTAAGCAAGTAGTGCAACTAACTTCTGTTAAGCATGTGGGTTTTTATTCTCTTTGGAGAGAGAAGAGCATGTAGTAGGGCGTTTCATGGTCCTTGGTGTATATTTGACTGCACTGTTCCCTCTTCATTTCTGTTGTTGCATCCTACATGTCAGATGGCAAGCAAAAGCTGGCCCTTTATTTTAATTTCTCTCTCAGGTGCTATCTAACCCATCCACTTTGCCCTAAAGAGTAGGGATTCAGAGTTCTTTGGTTGGGAATTTAGTAAAGCAAGAAGGTAATTTTTTTCTAAGACTTTTTCTTTCTTTAACAATCTTCAGGAAAAGTGATTCCTAAATGAACCCAGGCCAAAATCTCAAAGATATACACAGCAAAGTTCTTCAGAACAGTCTTGCCTAGATCCATTGCACAATTAGACCTAGCACATCTTAGCTAGGCCAATAAACTAATGAGATAGTAAATATTAGAAGACCTACTCGTTCATTAGACTAATTGAGCTAATGCTGTCCAGACATTAAATTAGGAGGAATGAAAGCTATATGCAAACAAAACAGCTGTAATGACTTTCTGATAAATACTTTCAGGCTGAAAAAAGGGAGGGGTTATTACTCAAGGGTAGCAGAAAGATTTGCTTTGCACAGCAGCAATAATCTATATATATATCCACAGAGAATTTAAATACATGACAGAGATCTGCAGCATACTGTGTTCACTGCAGATGTAGAGTTAATGTTGCAGCTCAGTTTCTATTAGCAATCATCATCCCTGAATTCATGTCTGGCCTTCAGGAAGGCATTTTGTATAAAATTTTTAGAGAAATGGAGACAAGGTTCTTGAGCTAAATGGTTGTCAAGAATGAGAGAAAGGAGCAGACATTAGAATTCAGAAGCTAACTTATTTCTCAACTTTCTCAACAAAATATAATCCAAAGAGAAAATATTCTGGAGCCACTTTGGAGAGAGAGAGGAAGGTTCCTCAAAAGTGCAATACTTTATTTCACCTCTCCTCTCTAGACTAAGCAAAGAAATACACTTTCCTTTATATATATATATATGTGTATACATGTGTGTGTGTATATATATACATACAGGTATGTACATATATATAAAATCCCTGGTCTGCCTGGAATTTCTCAAATGGAATCCATATACCAGAGTGCTGCTTCTTCTGGAGAGTTAGATAAAACAATATTTATATATATGTCTTCAGATAAAACAATATTTATATATATATGTCTTCAGACATCTCAGTGACTATTAACAACTTGGGGCTGAAAGAATTCTGAGAATTCTTTTCAAAGAGACTGTCCTAAAGCTGTGGCTTTCTTTTAGTGCTGCTTGCTTGTGCTGTTCCACCCTTGTGAGTTATGAGCCATGCACTCAGGTGATAGAAATCCCATTGCTTCTCCTTATCTACCAGATAGTCTCTAATTTGATATGAACGTGTAAAAATATTTTGAGAAATAGATCTCGGCAGAATTTACTGCAGGTGCCCTTCAAGCCTCTTCCAGCGGAATCATTTATCAAATACGTGAGAAGATGTCAGAGTGAGGATTTCTGAGCCTTGTCCTAAATTGCATTTTATATATGGATTAATGAATGAAGTAATAAATCAAGAAAGACCGCTGTGCTTCGATTACTCTCAGTTCCTCATATACAACTTCTTTTAATGTCCTACTGGCAAGGCAAGGGGGGAAGCAAGGGGGAGGGAAGCACAGGAAAAGACAGGAATGGAGAAAATCAGCTTTCCTCTCTGATGATTCTACCTGGGGCTGCTTACTTGTTTGGGGTTTTTGTTTTATTTGCACCATGTTGGCTAAAAGGTGAGTGGAAAATAGAATTCTTCCCTCCCTAAGAATATTTGTGGGAGCTTTGGGAATGGGTTTCTTCTTAGGTAGCATAATTACTGTCTCCCTCCTAGGAAAAAAGTATAGGTTTTACAGAGTATCGGTTCTTTGTCTGTAGTGAAACATAGAAATACATCCCACCAACTTAGTAATTATTTTATCTTTTATTCCCCCAAAGCAGTCAACTTCAACTTTACCACTAACATCAGTAGTTAAATACACTCCTACTGGTCTCAGTTATAACAGAAAACAGGATATACTGTCTAATCAAGCCAAGATAAATTGTTAGAAAGTGAACAGAAATCAAGTGAGAACATCTACGTGAAGGGGTTATGCCTCTTAATGAATTAATATTAATTTTTTTTTCAAGATGTGGTTTTGCCATATATGCAGATGCAAAGTGTTGCAGAACTGCATTAACTTTCATAGTCCCCACTAAGACACCTCTTGGCAGGCACTAAGCAAACAGAGTCCAAGAGTCTTTTCTAAGACTTTAATAAAGCAACTCTTCCTTCTCTAGCTTATGGAACCTGTCTAGATTTGTTTTCTTTTGGGTATTATAATATGATTGGGAAGGAGTGTAAATGATGTAGAGACATTTCTGGTTCCCCACAGTGGAGGGCTATCTGACTTGTGATTACAAGTGCTCTGACAATGTTTGCTGTTCTGCTGCTGGAAAATCCCCCTTGCCCATCCTGAAGCTTCTGTTTTCTCCTTCTCCCTCATTTGCATTCTCTCTTTTATCCAAACAACACCACAAGTTCAGCATTTTGACAGGTTGTCATCAGCATCATTCCTATCCTGAGGGCTAGATCCGTGGTGTGCAATTGTTCTCCACGGCCTCTTTCATCTTCCCTGTGTAGCATTAAGGAGGAGGTGGAAATATTTCAATGTTTTAACATGCACAATCCTGCAGGAAGGGGCTTGGGAGAGGGGGGAGGGAGGGGATAACACATTTGAGCATTCAAAAGGGTGGATGCAAGCTTAATAGGACAAGGCTGGAAGAAGGTGGAGAGGTAGCCACAAGGTGACAACAGAAGGTGCAGGAGAATGGGTTGGAAATCAGTGCTAAAAGAAACCACCTTAGCACTGATGCCACAAATTCATAGCACGTGTTTGCATACCACAGCAAGTGTTTGTTTTCTCCTTAGGGACAGCTTGTGTTTGTTACAGCTGACAAGAAGAAGGTAAGGAAGAAAGAGGTACTGTGTTTTAAAGTACAAGAGGGGGAAAAAAAAAAAAAAAAAAAAAAAAAAAAATCTTTTGTATTTTCCTGGGTTTGGGGGTCTAGTTTGCTTGCTGCAACTTGGACAGGTTGTAACTGATGAAGGGGGGGAGTCCTTCAAAATTATTGGACATTGGAAACCAAATGGGAATTGTGGGCTAAATTCTGAATTCTCAGCTGGCCAGGATGCTGTCTGATAAAGAGGTCTAGAGAGCTGGAGTCAAACTGGTGATTTGGGAAGCCATTTGCTAGTGATTTTGAGCCACCTATACATAAACTCTCCCAGACTGTATTTGTCCTAGAGGTAAAAGGGGCAAATCATCTGCAAGTTCAGCACACACACAAATACTCAGTTGCAGTGCAGTTCAACTCCAAAAATATCCTAATATTTTATTATTTTATAATGTTCTGTTACACCTGTGAATGCAGTAGCTGATGGCAAACACTGAACAACCTCAGGGATGACAAACAAGGGACAGTTCATGTCTCTTTGTCATCTGTGTTGG
Source organism: Phaethornis superciliosus (assembly GCA_023637945.1). Classification (NCBI taxonomy): domain Eukaryota; kingdom Metazoa; phylum Chordata; class Aves; order Apodiformes; family Trochilidae; genus Phaethornis; species Phaethornis superciliosus. The sequence continues at coordinate 31,318,394 of JAJQWJ010000008.1, forward strand.
CTCCAAAGAAATAATAAATGCTAGAATCAGAAGGAATCATTTCACTACAGTGAGTAGATATACCCACTGAATATACAGGAAAAATTGCAGAAGAAGTAATTTTATGTCAGAGCAATGTTTTAAATAATTATCCCACTCAGTCTCTCATATAACACTTTTTAAGGAAAAAATATTCTTCCTCTGTATTGCAAGTTTTGGATGCTCAGATCTGAGATGCAGACTGAAATCAGTATTTCAGGATAGGACTGTCTCTCCCCCATTGCCCATGGTTGTACAGTAACCAGAACAGTGAATTGCAAGAAGAAATTCAAGTGTAGTTCATCCCACAAGTTCACATTGCAGATGAGTAATGGCAATGCTAACCTCATTGACCATTTCTACCTCTGTAGAGGCTTCTTTTTCTAATTGGAGATTGATAAATGGTGTTTTGTTTTTTTTTTCTACAGATATGCCCAAAACAGGTTAACTATCTCCAGGTGACACCATATTGAGCAGGTAATTTCTTGTTCTTGCACTAATGGATGGTTAACAAACTAGCTGGTAGAGATAGTGGAATTAGTCTGAGCAGAAAAGCTCTAGCAAAAAAAACAGAATTGTAAAGAATTTGGGAGTTTGTATATTTGTTTTATAGCCTTGGTCTCCATTTAGATTTACAGCATTAGGGAATGGTTTGAAGTATTTTACCCATGTATCTATTGTTCTCTAAAGAGGGCTTCACTGTATATCTACAATATTGCACTTGTGCAGTAAAAACAAGCATCTGAAGAACCCTCATGAAAACACATACAAACCAATTATTGTGATTTGTGTTTCCAGCTGTCTTCTAATGAGGTTTTGCTTTCCAAGGCATTAAAAAAAAAAAAAAAAAAAAAAAAAAAAGAGAGAGAATAGTGCTGTCAGTTTCTGGACTCAGAGATAAAGTTCATTAAAACATTTAAGTACATATTTCAGGATTTGTCTGAAGAGTTGAGAGACTTTCCTGAAAATATATGAATTTAAACATACACTGAGTGCCATCATGAATTAAAATTTTTGAACTTTGTTTATATATGTAAGTAAGTGCACAATGAGACCAAATTCAACTATGTGTATGTAGCCATGGGTTGCTTCCCAACTCCAAATAACATTTCACCATGAAGTTACAGACTTCTGATGAGGAATGTGCAGAGTATTTTAGGTCTGAGCAGACCTAAATAGACCCTTCCAGAGGATTGCTTCCAGTCTCCTAACATTTCTACTCACATTGAGCTAGGGGCAGATGATAAAAGGTACAACCTTGATACCAGCAGTATGTAAATCCCAGCTTTTATGGGGTGGTTTTAGTCAAGCTGCCCAGCCATGAAGATCCAGAGGCAGCCTTTGGCCCCACACAGACACGAATTTCTCTAGAAAGCAGTCTGCTGAGGCATCCCACAAAAGACATCTGGCCCACAGGTACTAAAAAAGCTGAATTCCCTCCTGTAGGAAATGGGGGGTGCAGAGAACACACCACTCCAAGGTACCCAAACTACAGCTGCTCTAATAGCACAGTAAATGTTCTTGGTTTTTAAAGGGTTTCATGCATATTGAACCTTCCTCAGTCTTAATTACAAACCAAAAAGAATATGATGCTCTCACTGTATGTCTTTATTTACCCTCTCATCTGCTCTGGCATTTAATATCCAAGTTTTAGCTTGAAACAGATGCCTCAGCTTAAACATCCTCTTCTAATGGCTTAATACTCGAGGCAAGATTGAAGACAAGAGGAAAAAGATGCTACACTGAGCACAACTTTTGGAGCAAATGGCCTTGAATATTCATTAAACAACATTTAATTTAAACACCCAAACTCTAAAAGCAGCAACATATGGGCCTGTTTTACTTTACATAAACTGAATAGGAGGTTGTGCCATTAGTTTCTGCAGACATAATGTTCATTACAAATGAAGTATGTTTTCCTTTAGGGAACACTCCTCCATTTCTGTACTGTTGGCATTCCCCAAAAGGTTCAGTATCCTCACCCTGCCAAGTACTCTTCTTGGCAATGTGCTTCAAAATGTAAACAAAAATCCCATAGATCTTCATCCACAAAGGGGACCTGGGGCAAATTCAATTATTTAATGAGAAACAAAGGAAGAAAAGAGCCCTCCCTGTTCAGTATTTTACCATGTTTAAGAGACTGTCTTGAGTACACAGTTGGCTGTGTGGCTTTTCCCCTTTCTCTCTGTGATTGAACACTTCTGCATCAGTAACAGTGTGATACAGCCTTCTACACTCCTCTGCTGGCTACACCATTCCTTGCACTGTCTCTGAGAATCTTTGCTTTTTTTCTTGCTGCCTCACCTTGATACAAGGCATTTATTTGCTCTTAAAATTTCTGTACTGAAACTGGCCTGGATTACCCAACAAGTATTGAAAAATCTTTTACACACAGTTCCATTCTTTACTCCCCAAGATGACTATTTAAGTTGTAAAATGAAAAAAAGAGACTGGAGGGGTGCTAAAAGCTAAAAAGTGCTAAAAGTACTAAGCTAAAAAGCAGAAAAAAAAAAAAAAATGACAACACCTGAGAATGGAGGATCTGTAGTGTTGCTTCTGTAGCTGTCCTAAAGTTAAAGGAATATTCATTGAGGTATGGACCTCACCTGCTAATGAACTCAGGGACACTCTCATTGACTTGAAACCAGAGGAAGAGTGCCCCTGGTTAAGCAGCCAAGTTATGGATAGAGCTGAGTTGTGAGACTGAAGCATTATGTTGCCCTGGCATCATCAACAAAAGTAAAAGTTAACCCAAGCCACTGGAAACACCTTTCTGAGACCAGACATGCCACTCTGATCAAGTATGAGCCAAAAGAATACTGTGAAATTAATTCAAAGAAAATCATTTAGCACACTGAAAGGAGGTTTATTTTTTTCCAAAGCAAAAGTCACAAGCAGGTATTTATGCACTTAAATATTTTCCCATTTAATAAAAAAACAACAAAAAAATTATGCTTGATTCCTCTGCACCAGATGTTTATTCTTCAGCATTTTCTTGACTGTGGACAAAGCCATTTCACCAAGTTGGCTCTGGTTTGTGCATCAGTCCAGTGCTTCAGTTTTTGTTAGACACCAGGGCATTTAATGCTAGGCAAAATATAATCACAGCTCCTCAAAGCCACAAAGTTTAATCTTAGTGTGTGACTATCAAGTAATTTCTCCCAATTCTGGGTTCTTAACATTTGTGAAATCCTGAAGAAGCAGGGATTAGAGTAACCTGAATAACAAAAGTTGATTAATGAAAAGTTTTACTTCTCTTCTGCCTGTAGTGAGGTTCACCAAACTATAAATGGAACAATTAACCAGTATTTTAAAGCAAAACAGAGGAAAAGTTGATTTTAAGCCACTTTGTGTGTGTGTGTGTGTGAATCAAGAGAAGCACCATTTTTTTTTCTTGGTTTTATTAAATGGAAAAACCTTCAAGGGCATAAACACCTGCTTGCTGCCCACTGTGCCTTTTGCTTTAAAAAAAAAAAAAAGAATAAAAAAATAAAAAGTCACATTCTGGTTTTGTCAACATAAAAGTCACACAGACAACACTGAAAAAAGAGAAGCAGCAAACCCAATTTTCTACTTAAAGCCTGTTCTACTTAAAGACTGTGCAAGAGATATGGATCTCGGGTCATTTGTTGCAGACAACTTTTATTACAAATGATTGAAACCTGTTAGCAAAACACCCCAAATGATGCCTTGCTTAACAAACAGGCCACCAAATATTGACAGGAAAATCATAGCAGGGCAGTAGCTCCACTAGAATCAAATCAGATGACCAGGAAAGGCAGTGAAGCATGTTTCTCCTAATGCAGGTCAGTTTGCAGCCTGGCCAGCTCCAGTAGATTTCAAGCTGCATTTTAACCCAATAAACACAAGTACAAACCCGTATCATCTGCCCCAGTGAAGCATTGCACTCATCTTTTGGTGGTTTTAAAACATCTGCTGTGTTAAGAGGAGCCAGGAATGAATGCCCGTCTGCCTCAGCGCACTGCTTGACCTTACTTAGGGTCTCTGTGTATGAACAGCAGTAACTGGAAAGGAAAATGAAGTTTCTTTTTTATTAGTGACAACAGTTGCTGGCCAACAGCTCTTGGAAAAAAAAACACAATTATCTTCTAGCACACAGGATGCCTTTTGGCCACTTTTGCAGCTGTTTCATTAGCTACAGCCTTTGCAAAGGGCTAACACTGAAATTAAGAGGAAAGCTACTGAATTCCAGATGAGGATAAAATTCCACAGGGGATTTATTCTTTAAGGCATGGATTTCACAAATGTTAGCAACAAGCCTAAGACCTGGTTTCCATTTAACCCCTTTAAAACCAAGGAGTCCAAAAGCATGAGTGTACCAGGATGTGCCTTCTTGCACTGAACTGCCAAAGCATCCTGAAACCTTTTCATTTCACCTCTTAGAAGCCTTGCATGTGATTATTACTGTATAACATAGTTTTACTGCTACTGTGTTAGGAATATTATGACAAAAGAAACAAACGCCACCCATTTTGGTGGCTCACCAAATTTTTCCAGCATCCAAAGCAAAAAAAAAAAATTAACTACTCTCATCTCTCAGTACAACTAAAAAAAAACAACTCACTGTACCTAATTTTGCCCCAGCAAACAGAAGGACACGAGCCAGGAGCATTCTCAACTAGAATTTCAAACTTACTGTATGAAACCAGTGTCAGCAGCTGCTACAGGACAACATTCTGCTGCTACTCTGGGGGAAGGAAATTCATGACAGTAATTTTCTACAGGAACTGACCAGAATATGGACAAGTTCATTTCTTTTGACTGTTGCAAATAGATTTGATAGGAACCTGCAAACTTCAGTCCTTACATAAAACACTTTCTATAAACAAAAAGAGCCCCCATCACCCTTTTATCCTTCTCCTTATTGGCACTTCTCACAGCAGAAGGTCATGTGTAACATAGCCCTTTCTCACTTATTTCAAGCCACTGAGAGGAACTTCCTTTCTTTTCCTCAACATTTATTCTCAAGTCTGTTATAAGCTGCCTAAACCAACAAACCTGATTGCCCAGGTGATGCCAAATTTTACAATTTTTCATCTGTATCACAGGTTTTCTCTTTTTCCGTGATGTCAAGACATTAATGGTTCAAATGGACTTTGCTTTTCTGGTAAGTCTTTCTTTGATCTACTGTTTGTCCTTCAACTTACAGACCCCAACCTCTTTCAGACAGAAGCCTCTGTTATCTGGCTGTGCTGTATATATCCTACTCAAGAAAAAAAATGGAACCTCAGCAAGAAGTTGGACTACTTGATCCACTTTCAGTTAAATCCAGCCCTGAGGCCTCTGCACAGCTTTTAAATTATTTCATAGGAACATTTCATTTACTCCTCTTACTAGTCCACCTATATGATGTTGATTCCTTCCTACACAAATAATTTCTGGTAGTTCTATCCTTTGCAAAAATGACACAACTGCAAGAAGTCCTCACCATTAAAAAAAAATAAAAAAAGATTTTAAAAAAGTCCTTTTACATACAGAAGTTTAAGATTACTCAACAGTTTAAAAGCTCCTACTCCAAAAATCCTCCACAGTCTAATTTGGGCTTCACACTGGTCATCAAATAAATAAAATACTTCAAATATGGGGGCCAGGCTGGAGTATAAAGGCAGGCAAGTGACAAAAGCTGCTACCTGATGATGATGGGATGTGCCAAAATCAGCAGGAAACAATGTTCCTTCAGAACATAGTAGGGAAAGAAGACTCCTGCTCATCAGTGCTTTCTTCTTAATTGTTTTACCTCCCACAGGAAAGGGGATTAACCTGGAATCTCTTCACAGCATGACATGTGCATTAAACCTCTAAATCACAGAACATCTGCTACACATTGCTTAGGCTCCTGTGTACCAAGGCAAAACCTTGGCAGAATGGAAAACTTGCAGAAAGAGCTGCTTATCCCTCCAGACTGCTGAGCCACCAAGGTTTCAGATGACACCTCTGCAGTTGCCTTTCATTTTCCAGGTGGAAGAAGAGGAGAAAAGGACAGCCATCCCAACACAGAACTGTGCACAACACTGGGAAAACAAAACCAGAGTCATCTCATTTGCTGAGTTAATTCTAGAGCACCTCGAGTCAAGTTTGTCCCCTTCCTTCTCCATTTTTTTGTGTTTAATGGATTGCAGTGCAAGACAAGAGCAGAGATTCTGGGGATGTGGTTATAACCTCACCACACAAAAAGAGTTAATTTTTTTAGGGACTTTTTGCACACAAATTCTTAGGCCAGCACTTATAGATCCTTTGTTGATTGCATAGAACGAAGGTAAGGAAGCTTCTGAAAAAAGCAACTTGAATTCATGCCAGCATTCCAGAGCTTTAAAGTAGCTGGAAAACATTAATTGGATGCTCTGTGCTGAAAAAGATGGTTTCAAAAATAATGCCCCAACACACCACCCCCAACTGAAAAAGCCCACAAAACAAGAAAACCAAAAAGCCTCCCCCAACAACCAAAAAACCCAACAAAATCCCACAACACCCAACAACCTACCATTAAACCACAACCAAAAAAAAACCAAAAACCAAGAGAACCCAAAAATATCACTTAGACCTTCAGATTCTACATACAATTATTTTCAATCCATCTATTCAAAGGAAATGACCTCTTTGACAGGAGACACTTCTTTTCATTCCATTTCCTGGAGTTGCTATATATGACTTTCCTGGATTTGTGTTGCTGTGTACACACTACCCTCTAGTGACTGCTCCACTACATTTAATAGCATGCCTCACTTCTTTTGAGCATAATATACAAAAAGGGTTTTCTGCAAATATTACCTTTAGGTTCTGGCTCTAAGCTTTACCCACACATTTGCTCCATACCCTTTACAATCTTTTCAGTTGTCAGAAATTTACTCTCACCTACTCCAAATGTATCCAAGTGCAGACCTAAGTAGCAAAACAAATTCCACTCGTACTAATTCTCTATTTCTTCAGAATTTAATACACTTAAAACCTTTGGGAAGAATATCCAGTAGGTACCTACCTTTGAGTCTGTCTGGCAAGAAGCCCTTTAATAGACTCAGAAGTCCTGTAGAAGTTATTCTTAGAAACTTATTCTAGAAGCAATTACTCCATTTTACCATCCTTAGTGTCATGCCAGTGTCTCACCACTCTCACAGTGAACAATTGATTCCTAGTATCTAACCTAAATCTTGCCTCTTCCAGTTTAAAGCCATTCCTCCTTGTCCTATCACTACACACTCTTGTAAAAAGCCCCTCCCCAAATTTCCTGGAGCCCTTTCAGGTACTGTAAGGCTATTATAAGGTCTCCCTGGAATCTTCTCTTCTCCAGGCTGTCTGTAGAAAGCTCTGATTGACTCCAAATTGATACTCAAAAGAAGAGCTGTTTAATTATAAAAAGATTTTAATTCACTACAAACAGTGCACCAATCCTGAATTTCTCAACCTTTTTCAAAATGGCACCTTCCAAATCAAAACTGAAAAGCAAATCAGAGTTTTAGTGACAAAGTTTATTTGATGTTATCGCCAGATGAGCAGCTTCTTTCCAGAAGAATTATGACTGTACTTCTTCACAGAATAACGTAGTCTGTAATAGAAAAGACAGATCAGTGGCACATAATTAAAACAATTTGTATACTTTTAACTTTATAGAGCCCCCAAAACTGGTTCCCAAACAAGCCAGGTGAACTACATAGATTGCCTTGCTTTGAACACAGGCTTCAAAACTGCACAGTACTGCCATGGGAACTCAGGAGAGCCCAGATTACCCCATTTCTGTAGAAGAGATCAACAAGCTACAAATACTTCACCAGCTTTCTGTTTAAGGCATTACCCTTCCTCCACGAGCTCCCAAACTGTTCAGGTTGCTTTAAAATGAGTCTGACTCTTTGTAACAATACCAGAGTTTTGCCTGTGACACTAAGTACTCACAGAACATTCAAGGTTGCTGTAGCAAAAATAAAAACATAGTCTAAGATTTGTCTACAAGAGCAAGGAATTTATTTGAAAGAAGTATCTTTAAGAAAAGAATAGAAATACATCAACTAAACAGAAGTCAAGCTACATGCTGCTCATCATTACAAAGCATTTTAAAGTCATACCTGTTATCCATTTGCCATCTGAAGTATCTTCATTTACTGAAAAAAGGAGAAGCATTCATTAATAACAGTTTTATCCGAGTTCTACTACTATAAGAAATTAAGCTTTAAGCCATTTTACTGACACTTAGGTTATACTTTTTTCAGTTACTACAGTGAAAAGCAATAAGAAAACCACCAAGTTTTGTCTACTGGAAATTCCATGCACTCCCTCAAAGGCAAATGTGAGCAAACAACAGCTGGTCAGAGCTTGAGGAATACTCAAGGTACCTGCATTTTCAACTACAGCTACAGGCTGCCATGGCTCAAGCTGCCTCCCCATCCACACCTTTCTTTGATCCTGTTTAAAAAACTACTTTAAAAACCACCCACAACATGTCAAAGGCTGTCACAACTACACTGGTGTCATTAAAAAGTCAGCTGGGGGCTGGTTGGGTTTTTTTGCATTTGCCCTGAATGCAAACAGTAAGTGAGGGGCATCCAAATCTACTTGTTGCAAACTTTGAGCTCAGCTAACTAAAGCTACAGAATATCCTAACAAACACTTCTCTTGAAACTGCAAGGGAAACACAAGGGAGATTCTGAAGGAGTGAAAAGTAAACACTACCAGCTGTGCTGATGGCTGACCTACCAGCTCAAGAAATATTCAAGGATCACTCACCATTCCAATAGTTTTAATGACTGTTGTTTTCCAGAAAAAACATAAACTGTCTTGACTTTAAGTCTAATGTGAGGACACAACACTAACAAAACTGATGAAGAAGGATGTTCTAACCCAAGCTCACTTACCAACTAGAAAATAATTTTAACAGACATTAAAAACTTCTAAATGAGAACCCAGTTTGTCTGCTATGGAGACTGCATGTTAGTTTGAGAAGCACTTGATACCAAAGTCCCATCTGCTACAGCATTATCAATCACACAACTGTGATCTTGGTTTCTAACTCCTTTATGTGCTTTAGGAGAATTTCTGTGAACTTGACAGCTCTGGCAACTCAAGTGACAGACATTTAACCATTTCTGTATTAACACTCAGTAACAGACACTTCCAAGGGCTGAATTCTTGAAGGGAAGAAGTCCACCCATACTACTGGGATCAGTGCAAGCCTCAGTTACTCCTCTGACATTCACAGCCAAAATATGTTAGCACTACTGCTACTACTACACCAGATACTAATTTGTGTAGTTATATTGTAAACAACTGTAGGAGCTCTTTATTAAAAGCAGAAAGGAATAAGGGTAGAAATATAACTAGTATATACATAGTAGAAATGTAACTAGTAGCTCACAGCACCACTGCCTTATTTCCATCCAACAATTAACAAGAACTCCACTTAGGAGAAAAATCCAACTTCACAGAGCAATCACTGGGGTTTGTCTTGGGATATTGGAGGGCAAGAGTTAAATGCAGTTTAATGCTGTCAACTGTGCCATTTCCAGCCACTGTCTGAAGCACACAAAGCTGTGATGTGACTTAGTTTTCACAAAGATGCACGACCACTTTCACACCAAGGTCAAATTACACATGCAATTACACTGTACTGCTTTGAATCAGAACCAGGGGGGGGTTGAAGCAACTCCTCAAACCAATACTGAGGTGCTTGGATTTATTCTCATTTAGCATTCCTTATTTTTAAACGTGGCCTTGTTTCAAAAATCTTGTTCACCATTAGCCAGGTTTTCTTTCCAAGTCACATGGAATAAAAATTCATTATCTCTACCCTCATAGAACAGAAGCCAACTTAAATGGAAAAGCAGGGCATGCAAGGCAGTACAGTGCTTCCTTTCACAGGATGGACACATTTCAGTGATGGATAAAACTCAGTCACAACATCCATGCTTCTTTTCAGTACCTGCTAGATACTTCATTTCTGATGGAGAATTCCAAGGAAGAAAAAAGCAGAAGTGAAGATTACTGAAGGTTGATACCTCAAAGCACTTCAAGAGCTACAGTTAGGTGTCAAAATCTATCACCTTGGTTAAAACACTTGGAAAAAGCCCACTTTGCTGCACAGTATTTCTCAGGGGACAAAAAGCTGGTAATGAAGGCGACTGTTTTCACACCCAGGTTATTCCTCTTTGTCAGTTTTTGTGTTTCATGAGAACTCGACCTCCCTCCAAGCTGCACAACTGGCAAGCTTGCATCAAATTGCAACCACAGCCTGAGGAGCTCCCAGCAAGTGAAAACACCCACTCTGTCCTGGGAACCACCCTCTTAAAACCAGTGTGGGGCACACATACTAAAAACCCTATTTCCACACAGCCCTCACTGCCTACACCACCTCATTTTAGTACCAAAACATCCCCTGCAAGAAACACAGTAACATTAACTCGGTAAGAGTAAGCACTAGATATTTAGGTAGCCTGAGTAACAAAGCATAACTACTTTGTGTATTGCAAGGCTGAGTTATGTGATTAGAGCAACACTGTTAGGATTATAAAAAGTTAGCTTTAGTTCAAGTGACATATTTAAGAAGCTTTGGTTGACATCATGGCTCAGCTAAGCCTGCAGCAGTGAGGAGCACAACTAAGCTACTGAGCTGGTACTAAGGCACTACAACACCACACAGATTACCTTCTGTTATCCCGTAGAACAGGGGGAAGAAATGGAAGAAACAAAGTGTTATTAATGAATTTCTAATCAACATTTCAAAGGCAAGGTGCCCTCTCCAGTTTCCAGGTATTCTCATCCTACCTTCTTGCCAGCACCAACATTTGCCTTGGCTGTGCCCCTGACTTTCTTCATTCTGTTCTTACGTTCCTTTCTCTGCTTCCTAGAAGTTTTCTTCTTTTCATACAAGCCATGCTGGTAAAAAAAAAAAAAAACAACAAACAAAACAGTTAAAGCTGCATTTAACTTTGTTTCCCTGATGGTTAAATCTGAATGTAAGTCTTAAACAATACTTGGAAGTGCCCAGAAACAGTGAAGTTAACATTAAGTAGTCAGGCAAGGCACTAGTTGATGAATATTTCCACACAAAATTTAAACCTTTGAGTAGTTTATGTACCAGTGTCATCTCTTCTTCAAGACCTTTAATAGCAGTTCATTCTCTACAATTGCACATCATTGATTTTGCCTTCCCCATTCCCCTAAAAAAAAATAATTTTGCAAATGCAGAAGCAAGCTTATGCTGCTTTATGATTTCTCACACCATTTGGAGAACACCAACAATACTTACACAAAACTTGAGCTTTTATACACAGAAATTACACCCCACTAAGCATTTCAAATCCACCCTCACTGTTTCCAAGATCCCATACAACCTACCCTGGCAAGCCTGTGCTTTGGTTCATTTTTCTTTGCATAGTCCAGAGAATCATAGATCATGCCAAAACCTGTTGTCTTGCCACCACCAAAGTGAGTTCTGAAGCCAAAGACGAAAATGACATCAGGGGTTGTCTTGTACATCTTTGCCAGCTTTTCCCTGATTTCTGTTTTGGGGACTGTGGCCTTCCCAGGATGAAGAACATCTATCACCTAAAAAAGGGAGTTTTACAAGTTAAATAAAACCCAAAGAAAATCAGTATCCATCACAACCAGCCAGGTGCTACAGTCCCACCAGGAGCTCAACACTGAAACTAACCCACTTCAGCAGCACAAAATATTGTTTAGTTGATACAAAGTGTTCAGACCAGTTTTCTCCTAAAAACACAACAGTTCCTCCACCTCATTATCAACATTTACCTTCAGCATGCAACAACCCATTTTACCCTTTAACTCCAGTAACTCTGGAGGTTTTAAAGGCCCCTTATTTATAGGGCCTAAAGAAAATACACAGAGAAACCAACAGCCAAGTAACCAGAAGCTTTTTTTTGGGATTTTTACCATCTGCTTCCGCTGAAGCAGCCTGTTGGTCATGAACTTCCTGGTTCTGATGGTCACTGTGTCGTTCTGCAAACAAAAATGCACAGTAAGAAGACTTGGAAAATAAAAAACAGCTCAACAACGCATGACACAGAAGCAGTTACAAGCATCTCAGATACTGACAGGGAGCTGAAGTTTAACTTAAGTGAGCTGGTCCTGTGCTAGAGGTAACATCCCCCCTGTAACACACATTTGGATGGGTGGTTCTGAGTACACAGCAGCAAAAAAACAGCCTCCTGCCCTCAGCTTCCAAGCAACACATATACTGCCACCACTGGAACAGCTTTTCAGGAAATACACGGGTTACAGGCCCAACCACTACAAGAATCATAGAATGGGCTGGGTTGGAAGGGACCTCAGAGATCTTCAAGTCCAACCCTTGACCCACTGCCCCTGTGGTTCCCAGCCCATGGCACTCAGTGCCACATCCAGGCTCTTTTTAAATATCTCCAGGGATGGAGAATCCACTGCTTCCCTGGGCAGCCCATTCCAATGTTTGATCACACTCTCCATGAAGAAATTCTTTCTAATATTCAACCTGAACTTCCCCTGGCACAACTTAAGTCCATGCCCTCTTGTCTTACTGATAGTTGCCTGGAAGAAGAGCCCAACCCCCCCCCTGGCTCCAGCCTCCTTTCAGGGAGTTGTAGAGAGTGATGAGGTCTCCCCTGAGCCTCCTCTTCTCCAGGCTGAACACCCCCAGCTCCCTCAGCCTCTCCTCACAGGACTTGTGCTGGATCCCTTCACCAGCCTGGTTGCCCTCCTTTGGACCTGCTCCAGCACCTCAATCTCCTGCCTGAACTGAGGGGCCCAGAACTGGACACAGGACTCGAGCTGTGGCCTCACCAGGGCTGAGTACAGGGGCAGAATCCCTTCCCTGGACCTGCTGGCCACGCTGTTCCTGATCCAGGCCAGGATGCCATTGGCCTTCTTGGCCACCTGGGCACACTGCTGGCTCCTGTTCAGCTTCCTGGCAATCCAGACTCCCAGGTCCCTCTCTGCCTGGCTGCTCTCAGCCACTCTGTGCCCAGCCTGGAGCTCCCCATGGGGTTGTTGTGGCCGAACACCGCTCCAATTCCTGTCACAAACCCGCGCTCCGGGTTCCTTCCCCCTCTCAGGCAGGAAGAGCCCCAAAACCTGAGGGAAGAGCCTCCCCTACAGCACCGCTCCCACCCCCTCCGCGCAGCAGCACACCCCCGCTATACAAACCCAGGACCCCTCTCGCCGACCAGCACCAAAACGACACCGGAGGCCACGCTCCGCCCCGCAACCCCTCACGCCCAGGCCGCAGGAATCCCGGCGGGAAGCGGGAAGCCAAATCCCCTCACAGACGGCGCCATAACCCCCTCAACCCGCGCCGGGGACGCCAGGCAGCCGGGGAGAGGCAACCGGAGAGGAAACAGAGGGAGGATGGCGGCGATAAAGAGCGGATGACGATGGGCCCGGGCCGGGCACTCACCATGACTGCGGCCGCCTCTCCGCCAGCCAGCGAGGAAAGGGCGAAGCGGCGCCCCGCAGCCAATCAGAAAGCAGCGCGGGGGCCTTCGGCTGGGGCGGAGCCACGCTTTGGGGTGTCCGCGTCACTGCCGGATTAGAGAGTTGGAAGGGGAGAAGTTTGCCCGCCGGCCTTTCGAAAGGGAAAAGCGGAGCCCTCAGGGTGCCCGGCGTTCCCGTTGTTATGGTGCCGCGGGGGGACGAGGAGGAGGAGGAGGGGCTAACGGAGCGGCCACGGGGTGTGTGAGGAAGGGGGGCACCCGGGAGACCTCCCCCGGGAGACCTCCAGGCACTGCCCGCCAGCAGGGGGCGCTGCAGGCGGAGGCCGCTCCGCGGTGCCGCTCTGTGCTCCGCCGGGCGGTGAGGGGAGGAACGGCCTCGTCCCCCCCCGCTTCCCCTTCATCTCCCTCAGCCGCCGCCATGGTGAAGGAGCAGTTCAGGGAGACCGATGTGGCCAAAAAAATGTGAGTGGGGATGGCCCCTGCCTGACAGGAGGCTGCGCTGGGCTTGCCGCTTCCTTACCCGGTGCCCCCCGGCGGCTGAGGTGGCGGTGAGGGGCCCGGAGGGTGGCACCGGGGAGGAGTTGGGTGTGAGGGGAGCGGAGAGGGAGAATGGGTGAAAAGCTGTTGTGAAAAGGAGTTCTGAAAAGCTCCGGTGTGACGGCTGATCTCTTCTGAAAAGAGGGAACCTGGACAGACTGGAGAGTTGGGCTGATTCCAATGGGATGAGGTTCAACACGGCCAAGTGCCGGGTCCTGCACTTTGGCCACAACAACCCCATGGGGAGCTCCAGGCTGGGCACAGAGTGGCTGAGAGCAGCCAGGCAGAGAGGGACCTGGGAGTCTGGATTGACAGGAAGCTGAACAGGAGCCAGCAGTGTGCCCAGGTGGCCAAGAAGGCCAATGGCATCCTGGCCTGGATCAGGAACAGCGTGGCCAGCAGGTCCAGGGAAGGGATTCTGCCCCTGTACTCAGCCCTGGTGAGGCCACAGCTCGAGTCCTGTGTCCAGTTCTGGGCCCCTCAGTTCAGGCAGGAGATTGAGGTCCTGGAGCAGGTCCAAAGGAGGGCAACCAGGCTGGTGAAGGGATCCAGCACAAGTCCTGTGAGGAGAGGCTGAGGGAGCTGGGGGTGTTCAGCCTGGAGAAGAGGAGGCTCAGGGGAGACCTCATCACTCTCTACAACTCCCTGAAAGGAGGCTGGAGCCAGGGGGGGTTGGGCTCTTTTCCCAGGCAACTATCAGCAAGACAAGAGGCCATGGGCTTAAGTTGTGCCAGGGGAGGTCTAGGTTGGATATTAGAAAGAATTTCTTTATGGAGAGGGTGATCAGACATTGGAATGGGCTGCCCAGGGAAGCAGTGGATTCTCCATCCCTGGAGATATTTAAAAAGAGCCTGGATGTGGCACTGAGTGCCATGGGCTGGGAACCACAGGGGCAGTGGATCAAGGGTTGGACTTGATGATCTCTGAGGTCCCTTCCAACCCAGCCAATTCTATGATTCTATGAAAAGCTCCAGTGTGGGCCTGGGTTGGAGCTGCGGAGGCTCTGGGATCCACAGAGGGCCCAGGAAGGGCAGGAAATCCCCCAAATAGGATAAACCAACCCCCTGCCACACAGCTCTGTGGGGGCAGTCACCCCCAAGGAGCCCGTCTGGGCAATGTTGTGACTCTTCAATTAGTGTCCTCGGCCTTTCTGCAAATGGAGGTTTCGCTCATCCCTGTGAAATTTCTCTTCTAGAAGCCACATCTGTTTTGGCATGAAGTCTCCAGAGGAGATGAGGCAGCAAGCTCACATCCAAGTGGTCAGCAAAAACTTGTACAGTCAGGACAACCATCACTCCCCACTGCAGTATGGAGTGCTTGATCATCGTATGGTGAGGACCCTTGTGTCTTTTTCTTTTTCTCTTTTCTTTTCTTTTTCTAGGATGTTTTTGTGGAGTTACTTGAAGTGGTTAAAAATAAGTTGGGATGACTGGAATTTGGTGCTCATCCAACACGTGTGCACACGTAGGAGGGCATGGGCTTAAGCTCTGCCAGGGGAGGTTTAGTTTGGATATCAGGAAAAAATTCTTTCCAGAGAGGGTGATCAGACATTGGAATGGGCTGCCCAGGGAGGGGGTGGATTCTCCATCCCTGGAGATATTTAAAAAGAGCCTGGATGTGGCACTCAGTGCCATGGGCTGGGAACCACAGTGGCAGTGGATCAAGGGTTGGACTTGATGATCTCAGAGCTCCTTTCCAACCCCGATGATTCTGTGCTGTGATTTTGCTTGCATGGGGTGTTAGGTGCAGTGGCAGCTACTTTCCTCATGCCTTTGGGTGGTTCAGGAAAGCATTCTTTAAAGGCACGAGTTATATCCCAGCTTCCTTGCTGGGATATCCATCTGCAAAATTGCTTCTTGTAGCTCAGTAGCCTGCAGGGCAGTTGCAAGAGCTGTGTGGGTTCCTGTCACTGCTGTCAGTGGGGGCTGTGTATGTGGGGGTTTTTATTCCTAAGCATTGTGAATGCAGTGCCCCTGGCATGCTTCTGATGCTGGAAAAAAGATCTGCTCTCAAAACAGCTGACTAGCTTAAGAACTGTTCAATTTTCAATGTAATCAGTTCAGTCCAGCCACAATTTTCTTCTGTGTTTCTGTCTTCCCCTCCTCCCAAAGGGAACCAGTGAGAAAGATCGGCCCTGTGAGACCTGTGGAAAAAATCTAGCTGATTGTTTGGGACATTATGGGTACATTGACTTAGAACTTCCATGTTTTCATGTGGGATACTTCAAGGCTGTGATAGGCATCTTACAGGTAAGCATGATGATAGTTTTCAGCAGTTCCTAGTCTAGAAAAAGGAGTTTAACAGAAAAGGTGATGTCTGAAAGAGTAATTGGGAAGACCAATAAGGTTACACTATGATTTTTTTCTTTATGCATCTTTCGTTGTGATAAATATATTTAGGTACCAGTCCTAGTGATGTCAATACATCTGTTTGTTGTCTATATCATCTCAGACTGATTAATTTAATCCATTAATTTGCTCTAATAGTTTGGATTAAATGTATGAAGTATAATTTGTATTTTACAACATCCCAGTCAATCCAAGCTCTTTTTATGGCTTCTCCAGATCCTGCAGAGCACAGATAAGGGTTTCCCTCCATAACTGTATTTTTTCCTGTATCCTTTCCTCCATGTGTTGCCATACAGAAATGGGCCTTTTGAGCAGGACCATTGTATTTCATTCAGAAAACCTGGCCCCTGCTGCAGAACTGAAGTAATAAAGATGTTACAACTTTGCATGTGCCTGTTAAACGACTCTTCCCTGTTTCTCTGTGTTTGCATTGAAGATGATCTGCAAAACCTGCTGCCGTATCATGCTGTCAGTGGAAGAAAAAAAACAATTTTTGGATTACCTGAAGCGACCTGGCCTTACCTACCTTCAGAAGAGAGGGCTGAAAAAGAAAGTGTCAGAAAAGTGCAGAAAGAAAAACACTTGTCCTTACTGTGGTGCCTTTAATGGTCAGTGGTGGTGTGAGCAGTTAGTGATAATTATCTTTTGTGATGTTTTTATCTTGCTGTCTCTGATAGGCATCAGAAGGTGGGATGCCCTTGTTGGTTGCCCAGACAGGGGGTGTTCTGTCTGGTTAATCTTTTTGATTAATAATCAGAGAATTGCAACCTTAATGTCAAGCATGGGCTTGCTCACATCTCATTTAGGTGGATAGAGACACTGTCCTAGTTGCTTGCTTTGTTTCATGTGTTAGCTCTTCATGGCAGTAACCAACACTTGAATAATGGCAAAAAACCCTATGTAACATTTTTTTTTAATATTGGGAACTATTCTTAGTGATCAGTACCTTAACACAAGCATTTGTGGACCTAAATTTTCCTTCACATTAATTCTTCATCATTGTATTAAATTGTCTTTATTAATACTGGATGTGTTTACCATTCTCTAGGAAGAATTCTGCAGCTTGGCAGTGTTTAAGCTGTGATGATTTTGGGTTACACTGGAGTTTGTTCTTCAGGGCAGAGTATCTTAAGATTTCACATTTGTTTGCTTTCAAAATGCAGCCTTTTTTATTCATATGCTCTAAACCTGATCCTGCTGTTAAAGTGGTTGCAGTGTTACAGATTCATACTGGATGGTTAGTTCATAGCTTAAAATTTTACCTTTTACCTAGACACGTGGGGGACACAAACAATAAATAGGCATTCACAAAATTAAGTGGTAGGTCAACATACTTCAAATAAATTATCCAAGTTTGGAAAGCACTTGTATTAAGTCTGTGGAAGTTTTATGGATAATGTACCTCCATGGCATGAAAAGATTTGCCAGGTTCTTCTTACTCTTCCAAAATTACTTCAGAAAAGAATGTGGTGCTACATAGATGGCACTTCTTAGTCTACTTCTGCATTTGAAAAAACAAAAAAAACCCAAACAAATAAAAATATGCTGTAATTGAGATAAAGCTGAATTAAAGTGTGGGCTAAACCACCTGCTTCCTGCTGCAAAAGCTGCATTGGGACCCTAGGCACAGGAAGCCAAACAAGGAGACAGGTCCTGATTGTCCTCACTGTGTTTTGTGCATTTAAGAAACTGTTTAATAAAACTGAAAAAAAGTTTTACTTTATTCTTGTGTTTACTGAATGTTTAGATAGTTTTGAAACTGTAGCTCCATTGTTTAAAGTTATGGATTGGGCTTTCTGTTTGTTTGTTGTTTTTAAGAAAAAGCAACCCCATCTTTTCTTGCTTGCAGGAACTGTGAAGAAGTGTGGCTTGCTGAAAATAATACATGAAAAATACAAGACCAATAAGAAAGTGGTAGATCCAGTAGTATCTACTTTTCTCCAGTCCTTTGAAACTGCCATAGAACATAACAAAGAAGTAGAACCTTTACTGGGAAGAGCTCAGGTGAATTTTCTGATGACTTAATTTTTTTGCTAGTTTTTGTGCTTGGAATGTATTCGTCAGAGGTTGTCAGTGTAGCAAGTTAAGCCTCGTGGTCACCCAATATTTTTGGATAACAAAGACAGTTGAAGAGTGGTTATATTATTTAGAGTAATGTTAAATTTACAAAAATTAGAGATGTGGTTAATTGGCATGGTTTGATAAATGGTTTTCTGTCAGTAAGGCAGGGGGATACACTCAGTGTGTGAAACTTCCATAAGCTGGAGAAGAGAGGCCCATAGAAGCTCTGCATGTACATGGAGATACACTGCATATTACAATATAAAGGTGCCTTTTTGTCCTTCAGAAGAATTTAATCTTGAGGAGGAGAGAAGAGGCTTAATTACTTCACCTTTTTTTTTTTTTTTTGTTCAGCTTTGCAATGTGAGCAGGTTTGTTGCCTTCTGCTCTTTAAAAGCTGGGAAAATCCTGGAGTGCATATATGGAAAAAAAAAGTGATGGATATTGCAGCAGTAGTTGTGTTAAGGAGAGAGAAATTAGGTTATTTTTAAAAAGTCTAGAAAGTTCTGTAATTCCTGTGAGGGCCTACTAATAAGATGAGTACAATGTACTGTAAGCTTGTGAGAAGTTGATTGAGTTGCTTTGTCAAGTTACTGTGAAGTACTCTGATAACTTCAAAAAACCAAAGAGGAAAGTGATGAGAAGTGAACACTGATGTATATATAAGGAAAAAAAAAAAGAAATAAATTGGGAAGTTAGAAGCATTGGTTCAGAATATAACAGTTTGGTTTGAATTAATAGCTCTTACCTATTTGTCTTTTTACAAGACTTTATTATTCAGCAATCAGTAAATGAGGGAAGCAGGAAAGCACTGAAGCTGTTACATCATTGAAACCTATTACCTTATGGCTTAGTCTCCCCTTTGTCCATTGTATTCTGTAGGAAAACTTGAATCCTTTAGTAGTATTGAACCTCTTCAAAAGAATCCCAGCAGAAGACATCCCTCTTCTTCTCATGAACCCAGAAGCAGGCAAACCTTCAGATTTGATCCTCACACGACTCCTGGTGCCTCCACTCTGTATCAGACCCTCTGTTGTGAGTGACTTGAAGTCTGGCACCAATGAAGATGACTTGACAATGAAGCTGACAGAAATCATTTTCCTCAATGATGTCATAAAAAAGGTGAGTCCTCCTTCAACCTCTTAGTCTGCTGCCTTCAGAAAGATATATTTGAATATAGCAAGTGATTTTATTTGTCTCACTCCTTACAATCCAGCAAGCACTGTACTGCTGTGTCATTGGGCATTTTATTGAAAGAAATAAAGTTGATTCAGATGGAAGTGGCTCCTGGTGCATCATGGGAAATGTTTTTTCCTTTGAGTTCTGGTCTGTAAACTTGTATCTTTTCCTCCCCTTCCCTTGACTATGACACTTTTTGAGTGGTCACTTATAGTGAAAATATTATACCTATTACATTATTCTTTTTTTCCTATGTAGACCTTCCTCTAATTTCTGCTGCACCTTTCTCCTTTATTCCACCATCTGTTTTTAGGAAATCCAGTGTCAGATAACATGGTTATCAAATTCAGACCAGAAGTAAATTTAACAATTTATCATTTGTTTAGAATGACATTTCTGCCAGACCAGTGCTTTTCAAAACTGCTCTTTTGTCAGGAAACCAATATCAAGTGAACCCTCATTGTCCCATGACTGAAAAATCATTAACTATTGGATGATTTTTCCTGGCTGCAAAATTACTGCCCAACTTCAGTGGCTTGGAAAAAAAAATGCTTTAAATAAACTATACAGAGTTTTGTGAGCATTTGTCCAAAGCTGATGCTAGTCAAAATAAATTTTTTGATTGGATAGCTCGTAGATGGCCTTATGCTATAGTTATATGCATCTTGTTTTAAAGTTATCTCCCCTTTTCCACTGCAATTTGTTTGAAGGTTTTTTAGCATTAATTTCAGAACAAGAATTGTGCTCATGTTAGAAAAATACCTCACTAGTTTAGTATGTGTTGTTACATTTATTTTCTGAACTGGAGGACTTTTATTTAGCACAGGATATCAGGAGCCAAAACCCAGATGATTATGGAAGACTGGGACTTTCTTCAGCTGCAGTGTGCCCTGTACATTAACAGTGAGCTTTCAGGAATTCCTCTCAACATGGCACCTAAAAAATGGACCAGAGGTTTTGTTCAGAGACTTAAGGGAAAGCAAGGTATGTTTAGAAGGTTGTATTTGATTGTACTTTTTCATTGAGCTGTAAATATTTGCTCTTCCAAAGCATCTCTGTGCCCCTCTTGTGTTGTGCTTCATTGATGTATCTTGGAAGATGTTCTGGAGCTCTGTCTTCAGAGAGAACATTTTGAAAACAATTTCTATATAAAGAGGTTTCCTTTGCTTATTTTCCTAGGTCGGTTTAGAGGCAATCTGTCTGGAAAGAGGGTGGATTTCTCTGGCAGAACAGTCATTTCACCTGACCCTAACTTAAGAATAGATGAAGTAGCAGTGCCCATTCATGTTGCTAAAAT
This sequence comes from Phaethornis superciliosus, assembly GCA_023637945.1. Taxonomy (NCBI): domain Eukaryota; kingdom Metazoa; phylum Chordata; class Aves; order Apodiformes; family Trochilidae; genus Phaethornis; species Phaethornis superciliosus. The sequence continues at coordinate 31,339,267 of JAJQWJ010000008.1, forward strand.
ACTAACTTTTCCTGAGAAGGTAAGCACTGTAGAACCACAACCCCTTCTATGCCTTTTTTTCTCTTTTCTTTTCCTAAAAAAACCCCCAGACATCAGTGTTGTGCTTCTGTATAGCCTTGTTGTAAAAGAGAATGGATATGTTGCATTAATGTTCAAAATTTCATTCAGTGACACTTGGACAGTTCTGTTGCTGCTGGTAAAGGAAGGTTGTAGAAATATATATGCAGGTGTTGTGAAGGCATGTGGTGTCAAGAGAAGAGTTTTGCTGTATATTTTTTTAACTCATACCTAGCTCCATGTGTTTGTTGGTGAATCTGTCTAAGGAGTGGTTGGGTATTTTTATTTCTGAATTTTCATTCCAGGATTTTAATTTCATTTCACTCTGATGTTCTTCTCTAAGACTGCCTTATGTCTTCCTCTATTCATTGTTGCCTGTTCTCTTAAGCAGCTGGAGGCTGAAGGGGGAGTTTTTAGCTAAAATTTTAAAATGCAAAAGCCACCAGCGAATAGAAGAGGTTCTGAAACATGTTTCATTTGTTTCTGATTGAAGTCTTTATGCAACAGGTGAACAAAGCAAATATTAATTTTATGAGGAAACTTGTCCGTAATGGTCCTGATCTTCATCCTGGAGCCAACTTCATACAGCAAAGGCACACACAGATGAAAAGGTATCATAACTCTCTGTAATGATCCACTTTTTCTCTCTCCCCATCAACATGTTCTTACTGCTGTGTGAAAACAGTTATATCTACAAGGATTAAAATTTATTTTTAGAGTCTTTCGTGAAGTATAGTACCAAAAAAAAATGGTCACTATCTAAAAAGAATTTGTACACTAAATTTACACAAAACCTGAGGAAATAAATCTATTGGATTTAAACTTAAGTTCTGGGCATGCTGTACTATCTCTTGATGGGAGAGCTAATCATAGAAATGTATGGGTTGGAAGGGACCTTAAAGATATCTAGTTAAAACCCCCTGCAGGGACACCTTCCAGTAGACCAGGTTACTCCAAACCCAGTCCAACCTGGCCTTGAACACTTCCAGTGAAGGGACAGCCACAGCTTCCCTAGGGAAACCTCTGCCAGTGTCTCACCTCCCTCATAGTGAAGAATTTCTTCCCAATATGTATTCTAAATCTACTCTCTTTCAGTTTGAAGCCATTCTTGCTTGTCCTATCACTACACCCCCTTATGAAAAGTCCCTCTCAGCTTTCCTGTAGCCCCTTCAGATCCTGGAAGGCTGCCAAAAGGTTTCCCTGGAGTCTTCTCCAGACTGAGCAGCCCCAACTACTTTGCAGTCAGTTTATGGGTTGTGAGAAGTGATAGAATATGAGTGAAACTCCCTTTACTCCCTGATACAACTGAAACAAATTCTTTCTTTTTATAAGTAGGCTTTTTTCTTTCTTGTTGTACTAACTGTAGCTTTGTTAACTAAGGTCAGAGGTACATTCTTTATTTAAATAGCAGCTGGGATGATATTTAATGATTGCATCCACCTCAGTTTTGTTTTTCCATTATTATAACACAAATACTGCCAACATTTAATGTGAGGACTCGCTTCATAAACTCAGAATTTCTCTTCAGTTGTCTGTCTTTAGATCTTTCTGACTTTTTATTTCTCCTGATTCCATTTCTTCTGACACCTCTTCTGTGTTACTTTTAAGATTTTTGAAATATGGAAACAGAGAAAAGATGGCCCAGGAGCTGAAGTTTGGAGATATCGTGGAGAGACATCTGATAGATGGGGACATAGTGCTGTTCAACAGACAGCCTTCTCTTCATAAGCTGAGCATTATGGCTCACATTGTAAGTGCACTCACAGCCTAACATACAGGTAGTGCATCCCTGAATATCAGGTGGTTTACTTTTGGTGTGGTTTAGCTCTTACACAAAACCAAAGAGCATTTTCTGGAACACTGTGTGGGGATGAGGGTGAATCCAGAGCAGTTGTGGTTTTGTGTGGGAATTGATGTGTAACAGGACAGTGTGCTGCCTGGAGAATTCTGCTCATAGATGTAATTGAATTCTCTATCTCTTCTTGCATAAGCATTTCATTTTTGTGGAGTTGATGGGAGCTCTACAAAGCACCCTATGTTCTCTGCATTGTATAAATCCTCCCTGATGGAAGTTATTGCTCCATTTGTGGAATATAACCCGAGTACAATTCATGTCAGCTCCTGGTTAACTCCTATAATAAGAAAAATTGACTTGTGTCTGTAATAAAAAGGATAAAAGCCTTGAAGGAATCACTCAGCATGGCTTTTCATCTTTTCACGTGCTTGACTGCATGTGCATCATTTTTTTATTATTTGTTTTTTTGTTGGTTGGTTGGTTTGTTTTTTGTTTGTTTTTTTTTCAGGCTCGAGTAAAACCTCACAGGACATTCAGATTTAATGAATGTGTCTGTACACCATACAATGCAGACTTTGATGGAGATGAGATGAATCTTCACCTTCCTCAGACAGAAGAAGCAAAAGCAGAAGCACTTGTTTTAATGGGGGTATGTAGATAATGTCAGGCTTGGGATATTGCTAGTTACAGATGGGTTGAGATCTCTGTTTCATAAATTGGATGTGAAATCTGAAATATTATTAGGATTCCTGAGTATGGACAATGTGCAGCTGTGGAGCTGCTTGAAATACTTCAGAATAAATTAGGGCTGTGGTATTCTAAGGTGTTCTTAGTGGTAGTCTAACAGAATTAAGTTTAGCATCCATGGAAAATTCAGTGGTTTTAAGTAAGTAGATGGCACTAGTGTGTTTCTGCCTGCTTGTCCTTGGTGGTTGGTACCAAAATAGGCTGGTTCTGTTACAAAAGAGATAGGGACTTTGCCTTCTGGGCTGAAACCTCAGCACTTGCAGGGGGGCAGATCAACTGGAAATGAGGCAGTGGTAGTCTGTTTGTACTGGAGAAGACAGTTTATTAGAGAAGGCAGGAGACAGCAGGCTCTTAGGGAAAAAAGGTAGAAGGGAATTTAAATGAAGAGGAATCTGATGGTTGCAGCCATTGATCTGTGCTGTGAAAGAGGAGTCAGTAGCAACAATCTCAAGATTTTCCAGTATGTTGCTCCTTAAGGGTGACTGAATGCCACTGCTGCTTCAGATGGACCCACACAGCTGTTGGCTGCAGTGTGTATTGGTTTGCTGAACTGATTTGGGAGCTTAAAAAGAAAATTTCTCCCCCTCCCAAGTGTTTGTGAGAGGCTTGTGTTTGTGTTGAGGCATAACTGCTGTAGGTGGGAGGGATTCACTAGTGCAGGAGTCTTAGGAAGACATAGGAAAATGGGGCTAGTGGATGTGGCTACCTCCATTATTACATGTCAGTAGTGACCACACAACTTGTAATATTTCAGTGGCTCATTTTCCAGGTTCTCCATTCTAGCTTCCCTTCCCTCCTCTGTTTAAACAGTAACCTACTCAACACCTCAGATTGAATTTTTGCTTTGAAACTGAATATGGAATTTCCAGTAACTGCTCTTAGATGACAATAGATTTGCATGGACTGTAGTGAACTGAAACTTCTAGTTTATTTTTTCTCTTTCTACCATTTTTGCTGAAGTAACTGGAGTAAGTGGTAAATTTCCCTTTGAATAGCAAGTAGAATATCAGTGTCTTCAAATACACATTTTTTTTTTCTTCTTGTATCATAGACTAAGGCAAACTTGGTCACACCAAGAAATGGAGAACCTCTCATCGCTGCTATTCAGGATTTCCTCACAGGTCTGCAAATAAAGTAAATTTTAGAGCCTGTATGATTTAACAGTTGTTCCTTCAGAACCACTTCTCTCTTGTGAAGGATTTTTCTATATTAATTAAATAAATTCTCCCTTCACAAGTCAAAGTTGCATTATGAAAGTTAAGTCCATTGTTAATCTGAAATATAATGATGTCCTCAGAAGCTCTTCTGATATTGCCTACCTTTGCAGATGCAGTTGTTTTTGTTGTTATTATTCATATTATTACTGCCTTGGTGAACCTTTTGCAGTGCTTCTCTGACAGAGAAAATTGACTGTTTGGGATTGTACACATGAGGTATTTGGGATGTGTACACATTAGGTAGTAATAATAAAAGTAAATAGCTTATAATAGTGACAGAGGAATTCAGTTCACAGTATCTTCAAGTTTCCTTAATTTCCTTTAGGAAAAGTCCAACGAATATAAGGAAGAAAAACTAATGCTTGGTCCTTTTTTTTTTTTTTTTTTACTTATGAGGTAAAATCTGAGAGTCAGAGTAGATTATAGGAATGCACTTGTTTTAGTTTTTAGAAATTCGAGTGTGGAGCAATTAAAAAAAAAAACTGAAAAAGATTTGGAACCGAAGCTGTTTAAAGTAAGTTTATTTTGCATAATAAGTAGGTAACTAGTATTGGAATGGGATCACTGATGCTGAATATGCAATAACTTTTCAAAGTAATCTCATTTGAGTTTGTCACACTGTCACTTTTTTACATTCTAGGTGCCTATCTTCTTACATTAAAAGACACCTTTTTTGACCGAGCCAAAGCCTGTCAAATCATTGCTTCTATCCTGGTTGGCAAGGATGAAAAGATTAAAGTTCGTCTTCCACCTCCAGCCATTCTGAAGGTGTGTCTAACTGTTTTTTCTAATTTTACTAAGGCTTTCTCTGTGTGTTTTTGAGCCATGTTTGCTGTTCTTGGCAGAGACAACAGAAAAAATATGCTTTAGTTAACCTGGCAATGTGTTACAGATGAAAGGGGATGAGTGCTGTGTGGTTTTTGTTGTTGTTACATCATGAACACCAAAATATTTACTAGGAAGATCAGAGTACTTGTGTATGTATCACAAACTTCCAAAAGAGCTGTAGTATCCTCGATTAGATTAGCCTTTGTTCACATACATTTAAGGATGTTTGTATTTGATCAACTTTGAATTTGAGGCAAGCAGTATTGTTGGGAGAGTTTGGTATATTTTCAAATTTGGTAAATACTCACTAAGTACACCTTTTTTATACCTTTTGCTTAATTTCAAAAGAATAAGTGCCATAGTTGGGTGTCCTGGGACAGAATCCTAGACCCCATGGAGGGCAGGAGCTTAGGTCAGGGCAGCTGCTCAAGCTGGCTATCAGGTGTATCCCACCCCACTTGTATAATTCTCATTGTCCAAGAGGGAATTGTGCTGGGGGAAGAGTTCTGTTTCCTGGGTCTCCTCCCTCTTCTCCTTCTGCTCCCTCTGCTACTATTTATGGCTAGGCTGAGGATAAGCTTGTATTCTTCATGTAGCTGTTGGTATCAATTGTGTTATTTCATTAAATCTGTTTATCTGAGAGGCTGTTAAATCTGTTAAGAGAGAGGCTTCTCTCTTCCTGATTCCCTTTCTTGGCTGGAGTCAAGGGGTGAGAGAGCAAACTTGCTTCAGTTTAGCCCCAGATCTGGGCTCAACAATGACATAGGGAAATTCAGAAACTGGAACTGAAATACCAGTGAATAATAATGAAGAATAATAGTGAATAATGAATAATCCCAACTTAAAGCATGGTCAATATTTATAGGCAGTACCCAGTGTGCATTTTATAAATTTATATGACCTTTTGCTAACAGCCAAGAACAGTGATTATTTGCTTCTGTCACTACAAATGAGTAATTTTAGCACTAGCTGTGGCAGTTACTTACATTTAATTAGATCTGAGGGGTGTACATAATTATGTAAATCTTTAACCTCCTAAAAATCTAAGCTAAAGGCACTATAAAAAAAAGGAACAATCAATGTTGCAAACCCTTTAGGCAATGACAGCCTTATCTTTTTTTTTTTTTTTTTCCTTTTCTAATCAGAAAGGGAAATGTGACAGTAAGAGGGAGCAATAGAGGTTATTTCTCTAAATACATGCATGTATCCTTATTTAAAGTATAATAATTGAGCAGTTGGTGTTGCTACATGAATAAAAATGCATGTTTCCCTACTCCTGTGCATTTCCACAAGTATGGTTCTGTACAGAAAACAATTTTACAGCTAGATGCTTTCTTGCTGTTTTACTGTCGTTGTAACATGAACTTTCTGTAATCCTAATTCTTGTCTTTTTGTTTCTCTAAGCCTGTAACACTTTGGACAGGAAAACAGGTTTTCAGCCTCATTCTCAAACCCAGTGATGATTGTCCTGTCAAAGCCAACCTGAGAACCAAGGGCAAGCAGTATTGTGGCAAAGGGGAAGACCTGTGTTACAATGATTCTTGTGAGTGACACTTCTAAAGCTGTGTTAGGGAAGTCTTCCAAAAATTCTTGTTCTCTTTCTCTTCAGTTTGTTGCTGCTGGGCTCACTGAAGGAATTAAAGCAGCACTTAGCATAAGGATTCCTGAAATCAAAACTTGAACAAGGATTAGAAGTCTAACAGTGGAAGGATATGGGGTATGTAGGGAAAGCAGGAATCTCTGGGATATCAAACAATCTGTATCTTTCCAGCTAGGAAAGTTAGAGTGGCAGATGGAAAGCAAAGCATCAGACTTGAAGCAACTGTAGGAGTTGAACAAGGCTTTTCTTGTTTACTAGTTTAATGTTGATGTGATAACAACTGGAATAGAGCTTGAGCAGATAAAATTAGCTTGGCTTTTTGTTGCTTAGAAGTGGGAGTTAAGGAACCTAGAGAGAAACCACTGATGTACAGTAATTCTGTAATACAGTGCTGATGTTAGAGACAGTTACTCAAATCCACTCTACACCTGTGAGCTTTGTCTTTAGAAGACAAGACCATGTGGTGGTTGGGAAAGTGGCTATAAACATGGTGGTAGAGTGTTTTTCAGCTTTAAGGAATGCTTGATGAAAAGCAACAAAGAAATTCTGTTCACTTGTGTGAGCAGAGACCATCATCTTTGCTCCATGGTCTCTTTGGTTTAGGAAGTACAGGAAGAATTGCCATTTTCTGAATTTGACAGATGATGCAGAAAGCTGTTGGATGGGTGGCTCTGTTCAGTTCTCTGAACAAAAACAACCCTTAATTTCTGAAGCAACACTAATTCCCTTGAGAAAGTTATCTGTATATTCTTCAAAGGATTAAGAAATCCTGCTATCTTAGTTTTATTATATTTAATAAATGTTTGAGCAGAGACTTGGGGTCGAAGAAGATAGTTATGTAAATTGAGATTGAAAATACTGAGCACAGTGTGCAAATACCTACACTGTTCTGCATAAAATTATTTAAATTAGAACTATTTATACATGCTAGTTCTTCTGTGAAAGATTTATAATGAAGTAGAGGATGAACATATATTGTACTGTTGTCACAGAAAATGATGTCTAAAGTTCATGTAGAGAAGATAGCTTAAAGGCTAAAGCTTAAAAGGAAGATTTAGTGCCTGAAAAGGAAAGTTCTGATGAAGCCAAAGGAAGTCATCTAGAAGAGGCAGTGTGTATAGGCCTACAGGCAAGACAGATGTCTTTGATGTGTTTGTAATTGAAGAGGCATCTGAGTTCAGTGTGCCTTTTAAATTTTAGTTCTGCCTCCAGAGGTGATTGAGTTGAACTCAGTATCAGAATCTTTAAATATGAGAACTGAAACTTCACTTCTGAAATTTTCTTGCTCTACTTTATAAAAAATTAAATAGCTTGTGTTCATTATGTGTGGTTGAGGACTTTGTTTCTGGACAGATAAAGTTGGTTGAGGACTTTATTCTGATGAATGAAGCAAGATTTATTTTTAGATGTTTAACAGAAAAGGCTTATTCTCAATGTTTCTAAAAGTCTTAATTGGATACAGTTCCCTTTGTAAGAAGGAAGGGAAATAAATTTTAACTGAAGTTGGTAAGGTCAGGTGGTAGGCTGTTCCCCCCTACTTATGCACTTCTACAGATAGATGAAATGTATGTCTTTGGGTTTGGTTCTTTTCATGAGCAGAGCTTTTTTTCAAAAACCATAAGAGATTACTAGAGTTTAGGTAATGGTTTCAGAAGCATGATTCTTTTTGCCTTTTTATTTCTAGATGTCACAATTCAAAACAGTGAGTTAATGAGTGGCAGTATGGACAAAGGAACCTTAGGTTCAGGGTCCAAGAACAACATCTTCTACATCTTGCTGAGAGACTGGGGACAGGTAGAAGCTGCAGATGCCATGTCACGACTGGCCAGACTTGCTCCAGTCTATCTTTGTAAGTAATGGAGGGGGGGAAGTGCATTTCCTTGTCCAATAGTATCTGAAAGCAGAAATATACTGGATATACTATGTTTAAAATAATAAGTTAGTTATGAAGCTGACAAAAGCAGTGAAACAGCTGATTGTGCTTATGATGGTCACATGATGTAAGGAAAAACTAAAGTTCCTGATGATGATACTTGCTGGTTTAATTTCTGTTTTCTCTCTATGGGATGGAGCTATCAATATCATTTTATATTTTTTTAATTTTTTTTTTTTTTTTACTTAATAATAGCAAACCGTGGCTTTTCAATTGGAATTGGTGATGTAACCCCTGGGCAGGGTCTGCTAAAAGCTAAATATGAGCTCCTGAATGCTGGCTATAAGAAATGTGATGAATATATTGAAGCTTTGAACACTGGCAAGCTACAGCAGCAGCCTGGTTGTACTGCAGAAGAGACTCTAGAGGTAAAGGTGTTAATTTAAATCACTATATATTTAGAGACTTCATGAATATCTTCATGTAACTTGTGAAATTCTAAGTTGTCTACTGAAACCTAAAAATACAAGCAGGTAGGATTCCTTGGTATGGAGCTTCAGCTGAGTTAGGCTGAACATTTTGATGTTTGCATACATCTAAAATTGTTAGCTAAATACTAGACAACAGAGATACTCTCTTTCTCCTAGCTGTATTGGACTGACATCCCAGAATATAAAAATACACAGGTAATTGGGGCTGAGTTAACCACATTTATCAGTATTTGGTAAATTACCAAGGTACAGTAGCAGCCAAGAAACCTAATCCAAGAAGCAAAACATTCCTTTTGTTACAGTTCTGTTTATACACAAGTGTTTCCCTGCCCCTCACTGAGAAAAATGTTAAGTAGACCTTCATTCTGCTGAGGTTTGTCTTTTTTCTGTGAAGATTTTCATGGGGAGCAGTGACTTGCTCAAAATCTTAGAGACAGGGACCTAATTAAGTCAGCTGGAGAACAGTCTTTTTAAGTGGGGTTTTTTTTATGGCTTTATACATCTGTCACCTTTGTTAGTCAAGGTCTAGTTTTTACCGTAAGCAAAAAACCCAAACAACCAGAAAATCCCCCCTTATGATGAATACTGCCACAGCTGTCCAGCTTGAAGTGGCACTCTGAAAAAATTATCTTACAGTCTTTTCCCCTCTTCATCTTGCCTGACACCTGCATATGTCCTAGAATGTTTTTTTAATACATTTGTTCTGTTTTTTATGATAAGATTTAATTGGATTGTTTCTTGGATTGCAGTGAGACTCAGAACTCAGTTCACTGCTGAGTTTATCTTAAGCTGCTGCTGCTGACAGATGTCTCTGGCTACCCCTGTCTTATCTCAGCAAACATTTTGTGCAGCCAACTAAAAAGTTGAAAGTTCCCAGAGTTGCAAGTTAAACTTCTTTTCCCAAAGGCAGCATCTAAGTTTCTTTCTCTTCATTGTGTTTTGAATTCCCTTGGACTACTGAAAGTATTGCTGGCAAGTGAGAGAGTATTGTTTGTGTATGGTGTTTTAAATGAAAGCTCAATCTCCAAAATCTTGGATTTCAGGCTTTAATCCTTAAAGAACTCTCTGTTATCAGAGATCATGCTGGCAGTGCCTGTCTCAGAGAACTGGACAAGAGCAACAGCCCCCTTATCATGGCTCTCTGTGGTTCTAAAGGTAAGGATAGCTAAGCTTTGGAAGTAGATTGCATGCTCCACCACTGTTTTCAAAAATTCCTTGTTCTGTCTTTATAACTTCTTTTATACAGTCAGTTGTGCAAATACTGCATTCATGTCTAGATTTTAAGTGACTTCTGTCAGTAAGTACAGGTTGGCTTTAGTTAATGAAATCCAGCTGATGGGCTGCTTTTTGTCTCAAACTTTGTAGTACAAACTATAAGACATCCTGTGGGGATTTAAGGGGTTCTTAAGACTTGAAATAATTCATCAGTAAAAAGTTTTCAGTTGCATTTTTTACTCAAATATCTACATCACATACAAATATCAACTGGAAATGATATATTAAGAATTAGAACTAATATTCTGGCTATCTTCACTGCTTTGTTTCTGATGGGCCAGCTTTGTAGTAAATATTTGTTTTATACTCAAATTCCTGTCTGAGCTTTCCTTTGTTTCCTGTGAGAATTTGAAGAAATGACTGAACTCTTTCCTTTATTTACTGGTTTCTAATAAATAGTGGCAATCCTCAGGGTAATGTTTTGTGTTTCTAAAGAAATACATTAATCTAGAAAGAATATACTAGATATAATCTAGAAAGAATATCTTTTGGGGAGCAGGGAGCATTGTTTGCAAACATATTCAGCAAATAAAATTTCTTAATCGTTTGGGACTTAATCTGTTGTTACAATCTTTATAATTACTGAACTCTTCATTCATAAAACATATTGTTGAAATACTTACAGAGAAGAAATTGTGAAGCAAAAGATTTAGGTGAGGATGATGGGTTGTATAAAACAATCCACAATGTGAAACAAGGTAAAGGAGAGACTGGAGCTAAATGGTGGCATGAATGTAGGTGACCTGAAGGAAAAAAATTTAAAATCAGTTGTTAGCAATGTCATAGACTGAGTTAAAAGTCTCTGTATAAATGCTGAAATGAACAGGGCAAGCATTGAAGAGCTACTTTGCAATTCTAAATGCTTTTTTTTGACAAATTACAAACTGAATAATAGATAGTTATAGAAGTGAAGACAGCTGAGTCACCAGAGGAGCAGTGATACTCCTCATTCGTCAGTGACATTTTCTTTTTTCTGTCTTTTCAGGCTCCTTCATTAATATATCCCAGATGATTGCTTGTGTAGGTCAGCAGGCTATCAGTGGGTCACGAGTCCCTGATGGGTTTGAGAACAGATCTTTGCCTCACTTTGAGAAGCATTCTAAGGTAATTCTGTCTGTTTACCATAAGACAAGTGAAGCAAAATGTTTTTTAAAATTTTTTAAAGCTGCTCTCTGTAGTACAAAGGAAGGTTCTAGGTATCAGCCATCCACTTTGTTAGTGTGTTAGTCAGATAACTCAAGTGTCAGATGGTAGCCATGGCACTTGGGTTTGTCACTAAATATCCAAATTTCAGCTTCTGAGTTCTGTAACTTAAAATGGTTTCTTTCCTGAGTACACTGGAGTAGGAACACTATTTTGTGCATTAGATGAGAAGGAAAAAGTTAAATGTTAATTCATTAATTCAGATTTAGAAAGCACTACCTGGTATTTAACAGCAAAAAGTGATCTAAGGTGAGTCTTCCTGTAGCCTGTACAGTTTTCTATGTGGGCATGTAGGTAGTTTGGTTTCATTTGACTTAAAGGGATGTCTCCATTAAGTTCATTGGCAAGAACTCTTCTCAGAGGTGAGTGCAAACAATTCAAAAGAATTAGTTAAGTACCTGCAGTCATAATTTTTTTTCTGAATTCCTTAAGACTTCAGTACTGCAAATATCTCTGTTATGCTCTTGCTAAACAATTATTCTTATCCTTGCAACATTTGCAGCTTTAAGGGAGGCCACAGTAAAGAGTTTACAAAGAGGCTAGAAGCATGATGGGGCTTGTAGAAGGAGTTGGAAAGTGTGTTAGATTAGCTTGGAAGAACTGGGCAAGGCTTTTTGAGGGTTTATTCAGATCCAAAATACAAACATTGAACTTCAAAGCTCAAAGCACTGAGGGGATTGCTCTGTGCTTGTGTGTGTGTTGGCTAATGATCTGAAAGAATTAATGTAGATGACATGCAGCATGTTTTGCTGTAACATACAGAATATACAATGCATTTTAACCTTTTTTTTTTGTCTTTCTTTTTCCCCACTCTTCTCTGTAGCTCCCAGCAGCAAAAGGCTTTGTTGCTAATAGCTTCTACTCTGGGTTGACTCCCACTGAATTTTTTTTCCATACAATGGCTGGTCGAGAAGGTCTGGTTGACACAGCTGTCAAAACAGCTGAAACTGGATATATGCAGGTAACTGTCAGTGCAGTGGGGATTTTCTCAGGATTGTGAAAGGAGGACAGTTCTTATGTGTATGTTGAGGTGAGGGGGGGGAGAAGCATGTAAATTGTGTGTGTGTGTGTTTATTTTTAATATAATAATTTATACTTTGAAATACATCACTCTGCTCTAGTCTCCAGTAGATGTGAGGTTTGCAAACAAGACCTCAGGCAGTAGTACAGTAAGATAACTGTATTAAGCTGTTTCCTCTTCAATATGGGTGATAAAAGCCCATGTTCTGTGGAATTGTTGAGGATTTCTTTCTATGTAGTGTGTCTTCCTAAAACCCATGTGAATGATGGGTGTTTTGTCCATACACAATAACATACATGTGAGTTGTGAGTGCTTTTTCAGATACAATATTTCTGCAATGAGAAACAGAAAACACAAAGCTCTGATTTGGGTTATTTAAAAGAAGACAATCTGGATGGTAAAGATAGAGCTGAAGCTCCCTTTCAGCATCTGTCCTTTAAGTAACAGACACCTTGACCATATACACTTGGAAAGCATTTAAATAGTATTTTAAGTGTACTCCCCAGCATAAAAGGCAGTAGAAAAGCCAAGACAATTTGGGGCTGGGGGCACCATCAAAAATATGCAAGTCTCTCTACAAAGACTGAAATCCATTGCTTTTAGGGTGGGTGACTAATTAGGCCATCCATCTCCCAAGCTAACAGAATAATGCTTGTTTGTATGTAAGTATATGCAAATACATAAAAATAAAATAAGTAAGGTGCAGAATATTTTTCCTCATGAACTACATGCTGCATGAATAAATAATCAAAATCTTAACATTTGTTTCATCTTAGCTTTTTTCCCCCTCAGTGAAAAATAAAGTACCAATTTATATTCTTTAGTGAACTCATTTGCTTTCATAGAGCATTGTCCATCTTTCAGGTAAAAACATTTTTAATCACTGATGCCTTATAGAATGCCTTCTTTGAGGAAGGAAGAGGAAGCAAAGGGATTTCCCAGTACAAAGAATTACAGTAAGAGAAGTAGCTAACACTGGTAGAAAAATTGGAACTACTGGCTTTTACAGATGAGCTTTTTGGGTTTTATCAGTGAAAAGTGATTGACTGATTTTGCTTCCATATGCAAAAAATGTTGTAGCCCTTGGAAATAAAAAAAAATAAACCAAAACAAACCCAAATTCCTTGCAGCTTAGCATTATGTTTCCTATATGATGGAGTGGCTAGAAGTGGAGAATTGTGTTGTTTCTTTAAATATTAATATTGTTTGGCTTTCATGTTCTGGGGGATGCACAGTAAAGCTCTAAAGGTAATTACTGACTTTAAAGAGATTTTCATGCCTGTTAATCACTGCTGTAGATTTATTTCCTGAGTTCAGTTTCAATACTTTCTGTTATGCAAATCCACTGCTATTTTTAAAAAGATCCTGATTAATTTCCTTGCACTTTTTCTTTCCTCCCCTTCAGAGGCGGTTGGTAAAATCACTGGAAGATCTTTGCTCACAGTATGATTTGACAGTCAGAAGTTCTACTGGTGACATTATACAGTTTATTTATGGAGGAGATGGCTTGGATCCTGCAGCTATGGAAGGGAAGGATGAACCACTGGAGTTCAAGCGAGTTCTGGACAATATCAGAGTAAGGGTTACTGAAATCTTGGTTGCAAGTGTGAAAAGACACTTAGGAGGAAGTAATAAATTATGAGGGACATTGTTGCAGTTGAAGAATTTGGTTTTAAATTGCCTTTTTGGGTGCCTGGTCACCTTAGCATGTGTATGCTAAGACTTACAGGGGTTTTTATTTTAGAACAGAGCAACTAGGACCAAATTTTGTATAAGCTGTGAAAAAAATAGAATATTCTTCTGTGGTTAGATGTAATGCTAGGGCCTAATATCCAACTCACTAGATGAATTATTACTAGCTTAGTTAGGTACTAAATTGGACTTCTGTTACACAAAGTCCTTAGTAAATCAAGGCATGCATATTCCTTGTTGAACAGCTTGCTAAGTCAAAGCCCTGATGTTTTGTTGACTAACTCTGGACATATTGTGATGGTTGGAGAGTGGTATTGTTTGGGTTTGGTTTTGTGGTTTGTTTGTATGCTGGTTATTGGTTCTTTCCTCCCCTCTCCTCAACAAAGATAGAAGCCTTTTGCTGAATTAACTACAGAATTCTGTAATGTGAATGTGATAAATAGGCAGAATCACAAATCTGTGTGTGTATTCCTTCAGATTTACATAATGAAGTAGAAGTGTATATGGACCTTCTGTTTCCATTAGTCTGGTATTCTCTCACTAAAAAACCCACAAAACTGAAGAATGCTGTTAATCAATTGTGTATATCTGTATTCTGTGTGCAATGAACCTTGTGTGCTTGTCATTTTATGTGAACAAGTGCTTTTTTTTTTCCTCTTAAGGCTGTATATCCATGCAGAAGTGAACCAGCCCTTAGTAAAAATGAATTGGTGTTAACATCTGAGTCCATTATGAAGAAGAATGAGTTCCTTTGCTGCAGGGACAGTTTCCTACAGGTAACTATCACACTTCCTCATCACACTGTGATTAGCTTTTGCTCTTAAATCAAGGAAATTAAGTAAGCAGAGTGAGCAGAATTCATAGAATCATAGAATGGTTTGAGTTGGAAGGGACCTTAAAGGTCATCCAGTTCCAACCCCCTTGTGTGGACAGGGACACCTCCCATGGGATCAGGTTGCTCACAGCCCCATCCAGCCTGGCCATCAACACTTCCAGGGAGGGAACAGCCACAACTTCCTTGGGCAACCTGTGCCAGTGTCTCACCACCCTCAAATGACAGCATTTTTTCCCACTGTCCAATCTAAATCTCCCCTCTTTAAGTTTTAAAAGAATTATTTGAGTTGTAAAAATTATTATAGCCATACCTGAAAAATGCTGTGGATCTTAACTGCATCTCTGCAGGGAGAAATATGCAATATACTAAAACTGAAGTTTGGAAATAAAGCTGTTCGTTGAGGTGTAAATCTTTTTAATCCTATGAGGAAAATCTCAATAATTGCTACTCATTTCAAGAGCATAGGTATAGCTACATCACTTTAATAGTAATTAATTTAACTTGAGATTTTAAAGTTTTAGATACTGTTAAATTTTCTTCTTTCTTTTCTCTTTTCTCTTCATCCTTGAAGACATTAACTGAGACAGGTTATGAAAAATATAATGAGGTAATAGTAGCATGTGTGTGCACTGTGTGAGCATTAATGTTAGTGCTTTTTAGCTAAAGATGTGTGTATAGTGCTAAAGTAATGGATTAGCTTATATACATTACTGCTTTTTAAAATATAATGCAGGTTTTCATCACAATAACTTACACAATTCCTTTTTAATGGTGAAAACCATGACATTGGGGTTAATCTTCACAACTAAATTAGAGGAAGCTTTTTTTCAGTCCATGACTTGCCTTTCTAAAACTTTTCTTTCAACCTTTAGGGATTTTAGCATGTTTTTCTGATGTTTTCCTATCCCTTCCTGTACTTTTCCTTTCCAGAGCAGAGATATTTCTTATCGTTGTTATTTTACCAGGTTCCTACTATGGACTTTTCCACTCACTTGTCCAGAAAACATTATTTCTAAATAGCCTTTTTTAACTGACCTGCACTCTGCCTTCACTCAAGGCAATTCAGCAGATGAAAATACAGATTGTTGGCTGGCACAGTTTCAGTTGTTTTAGTATTTTAATGTATTTGAGTAAATTAAACTACGGGTGAAGCCAAGTTGGGAAAATCTTTAGGCACCCTCACAGTTAAAAAAACAAAACTTAGCAAATATTTTTCCATGGGTTGTTTTGGAAATGGTAGAACTGGGAGTATGGTACAAACACATCCAGTTGGTGCTGGCATATGTAGAACTGACCTCATGGGTCTGCCTGGACTTGAATGGATTATTGATGAATCTTATCTGTGTCACTATTGATTTCAGTGCACCTCTGAATTGTGAGGATTCTTATACTACCAGTGTTTCATGTTGATAAATGATCCCAGTATCTTAAGTGCTGGGAATCATGATGCAAACACCTCCCCTGGGCTGCTGCTTAGACTACAGTCAAAGCTCTGTTGGAGCTGACAAGGTCCGTGTTGAGCCAGAGCTTACTGAGTCAGTTTGGTGCCTTCTTGTTAAACAGATCCAGACTAAGTGATTTGATATAGGTTTAGACTATGGGAAACAGCCTCTGGTTTCCTGAGCTCTCTCTTCAGTTATGTAGCAGTGCTCAGAGAGACACTGGGGCACTGGAAATAACTCCATGGAGACAGACAGGCTCAGCATATAGGGAGATCCATTTTCTTTCCATGTGTGGTATAAATTGATCCATAGTTTGGATAGACTGCCAACAGATAATTGGAAGTTGAGAGCAATAGCTCATTTCCTCTTTTAGGTCTTGTGCATGGATAAAATGTTTGACAATGAAAAATAAATCCCTTCAGAGATTTATTTCTCACTTTTTGTTTTTTCTCTTTTTTTGGCTTTAGTGCATGGAAATAATGTATCATTTGAGTACCTTGTATTTGCAGGTCAGAATTATGTATAATGATTGATTTAGTATGCTGGAGGTTTTATTCCCATGTGTTGGTACTCAGGGAGTGTAAAAGAGGAAAAGTTGACAATAATTTGCCATAATGCTGTTTGCAGTCAGTCCTGTGCTTTTTGGTATTCAGTATGACCATACATCTTCAGCCTGTATGACAGCTTCTTTTGGGGTGTTGGTGTGGTTGTTATTTCTGTCTCCTGGTTTTATGTGAATAGATGAAAACGTGAAAGAACTTAGCCTGAAGTGTTCTAGAGGGAGATGTTAGTGTTACAGCTTCTGCCTTCTCCCTTCCTACCCCTTCACAAAGGAAGAGTCTTTCAAGATAGAATTACTTTGGAAGTCTCTCCTTAATAGTTTGGTTTTTTCTATAGATCTTCTGCAAGTCCTGCATTGTTCCTTTTGTATTTTTTATGCATTTGTATTAAAAAGTTTGAATTTACTAATTTACATTATTACTTAGATGAATTTATTTCCTAATATGTGTTATCTTATGCTAATATTTCAAGGTCAGAAACTTTTTAAATTATAAAATATTTAGGTTGTGAATTACTATGACTTACTGCAGAGTGAAAAAGGTAGAAATATATAGATGCACCTTGGTGTCATCCAAATGGGGAAACTACTTTACTGATCCATTCCAGCAAGGCACTTCTGGTGTCTGTTCTTTCATTGGAGCTTGGTTCTAGTATTGACAGAAAAAAATAATGTACTCTTTCAAAGTGCCTTGGATACCAGTAAAAATGATGTTATTTTGAGAATCTGAAGATTTTGTTAGGATATAAAAAAAGGGTCTGGGTAATGATTTATGAATTCAGTTTGAAAACAAAATGCAAATAATTTTTCATGCCTGGCTACTGCAGTGGTTGGAATGAGTCCAATAATGAGTGAAGAAGAGGTCATGTTATAAAGCCATCATCCTGGTTGTCAGGCAGGACTAATGGAGTGGAAAGGGTTTAAAAGGACTCTAAAATCAAAACTATTCAATCCCCCGCAGAGGCTTTTTAGAATCATTGTTGAAGTAAATGTCAAAAGATTTCCTCTTTTTGTTTATATTTTGGTTTTGATAAGCCCGTGTTATGGTTAATGGCTTACCCTGAGTCCACTTTTATAGAAGAGTTTAATTGTCATCCTCACATTTCATGACTTCTGGTGTATGCAAAGCATAATGGCTAAATGATGTTTCACAGAAATGTTGGATATTTTTCTTGCAGTTTTGATGACATTTATGTTGCAGTAAAGCCTGCTAGAACTACTCTTGAGTAAATCTGGTAAGAGAGTGAAAGGCTTAGGTACTACTGCTACATGTTAAATGCAATTATCTTCAAGACAGCTCCACAGCATAGAGAAGTTCTGTGAACTCTGTAAGATAGACACTGATGTGTCTGTCTGTTTTGAGGGTTTTTGTTCCCCAAAAGAAAGTGTATATTGCATCTCTGAAATATATTTATCCAGCAGGTATCCTTTATGTACTTCTTCACTTCCCACAGCAATCCCACTTTCAGTTATTTTAAATACTGAGAAATGAATGAGAATGTGTTTGTGTCAGGATACAGAGAAAATAAGCATTTTGAAGTGTATTTTTTTGTTTGGTTTGGGGTTTTTTATTTGGTTGGTTTAGGAGTAGGGGGTTGTTTGTATGTGGTTGTTCTGTTTTTTTTTTAATGGTAGAATCAGTTTCAGTATCTGTCAGGTAGGAAGGAAGGATCAACCTCAGTCAAACCTAAAGTTTTCAGTGGATCCTCAGGAAGGATGCTTTTATTCATCATGGACTGTACACCTCATGTACTGCTACTAATTCATGGTTAAACAAAGTGAATCTGATTTGCTAAATTCCAGAGTGTGGCAGAGTTTTGATGTTCTCTTTATATCGGACATTGTTAATTTATTATTGTAAACTTTCCATTTGGAGCTCTGAGCCCATAATTTCCTGCTGAGGACAACAATATTAAGACTCTGCCTTTGCTTACTGTTTTAATATCCTTTCAGGAAATCAAAAAATTCATCAAAGGTGTTTCTGAGAAGATTAAAAAAACTCGGGACAAGTACGGCATTAATGACAATGGCACAACTGAGGTAAATAGTTTGGAGAAGGTAATGATGTAGTTATTTTAAATCTTCATAAGGTATTCCTTTTCTAACTGTTTTATTCTCTTTTTCAGCCACGAGTTTTATATCAATTGGATAGGATTACTCCAACACAACTGGAAAAGTTTCTGGAGACCTGCAGGGAAAAATACATGCGGTGAGTGTAGAGCCAGTTGTTATCTCTCATTTTATCCCCACTTCTCTCTGCCCCTCAGTGCTTTGTTTGCAATCCAGGTGTGTATTTTACTCTTTTTAGGTATGAATTCTGGTTCTGTTATGTATACAATACCAGTAAGGAAAAAGAAACAGTGCTATAAATATTGCAAGACAAAGGTAGAATGCCAAAAGCAAAAAAAAAAAGCCATTTCCATATCATGTATACACCTGTATCACAGGGCATCTTCTGGCCTTGCTTTGATATCAGGGTCTTGACTATTGGTGATGTTAAAGATCTCTTCTTATTCATTTATTTAAAAAAAAATTTAAAATTAACCAACTTCTCATATATCTACCAGAACAGTATCTGTCTTAGCTTGCTTAGGGTTTTATGCCTTACAGAGTTCTGTGTCTATTTTTTTTAATGAGAGAATTTCTTTATCAGGGCACAGATGGAACCAGGTTCTGCAGTAGGAGCTCTTTGTGCACAGAGTATTGGTGAGCCTGGCACACAGATGACTCTGAAGACTTTCCATTTTGCTGGTGTTGCTTCAATGAACATTACTTTGGGTGTGCCAAGAATCAAAGAAATCATAAATGCTTCCAAGGCTATTAGGTACTAACATTGGTTTGTTTTTTCCCTTTGCTTAAGTGAAACCTGATGGATAAATCTGCAATATATGATAGCATTTCCCTGTTCTCAGTGTTGTCATTCCTTGTGTTTTTACCAGTCTAAAGTACATGAACTATAATTTTCATAAATGTACCTTAGGAAGCTGCAGGTCTCTTTATCTTCTTGAATACTACTCTAAATGATAATTTCCTTAAGTCAATCTGTAATTTAAATTGCCAAAAGTAATCTATCTGAAAAATTTCATAACTTGTTTTTTTTTTGTGTGTGTGTGTTTGTTCTTTGTAGCACCCCTATTATAACAGCACAGCTGGACAAAGATGATGATCCTGATTTTGCCCGTCTGGTTAAAGGAAGAATTGAGAAAACTTTGTTAGGAGAGGTAGGAAAAAATTGTATTCTCACTAATGATTTAAATATAAACATTAGCCAAATGTTATTGGGCATTTTAACCATTTTCACATGCTTTTTTCTTATCTCCTAAAGATTTCAGAATATATTGAGGAAGTGTTTCTTCCAGATGACTGTTTCATCCTAGTGAAGCTGTCTTTAGAGCGCATCAGACTGCTGAGATTAGAGGTGAGTTGCTCAGTTCTTATGCAGAAAACATCCTGGGTCAATATTAAGAGTTTCTTAATCCTGTCTCAGAAAGAGAAATCAGACCAGTGGAAGTTAAAGAAAAAGAGAAAGTGAACAAAGGATGTCCTGTGGCTATATTACCTCTGGGTTTTTTTCCTTCTTTTTCCTTGTAAAGTGGATATTTTTTTCTTTATTTGGAAAAAAGACAAGGTACATTGATTTGTTGGTGTATTGCTAAATACAAGGATGCCTTTTCTTTCTCTTAGTTAACATCTAGTCCATTACATAGGATAATATTTAATGCAGTTTATATGACTGACAATTTCTGTTTACTTTCCCACAATCTCCGTGGGTTGTTTTTTTTTTTTGTTATATACTGTTGAAAAAATTGCTGTATTGAGTAGACTGCTACATGTGAAGAGAGAGACCCTGATGTTTGCTGTCTGACTGTTGCCACAGGTGAATGCAGAGACTGTACGTTACTCTATTTGCATCTCTAAACTCAGAGTAAAGCCTGGGGATGTTGCTGTCCATGGAGAAGCAGTTGTATGTGTGACCCCCCGTGAAAACAGCAAGAGTTCAATGTATTATGTATTGCAATCCCTGAAGGAAGAGCTACCAAAGGTGAAAACCAAGGCTGTCTCAGGCTTTTCTGGGAGGACATCAGTAGTAATAATTTGGGGTTCTGTGGTGAGAAGACAAAATGATTCTTGTCAGTGTTGATAACGAAGGTGGACTGAGTCAATAACTCTTTGATTGTAGTGTTACTGCTTTACAGGTGAAACTAAGCCTGCATTCCTAATCTTTACAAATAAAATTGAAGCCTCAATACTTGCCTTACAACATTCTCTGAAACATTCAGAGTGTAGCAGTTGTACAAAACAGTTGTATCTTCCTCCAGCTGCATCTAGAATGCAATCGTGTGACAGCATCTGGCATTTTTGCAGCTTTCTGTGGGGAAGACTGTCTACTTTGGATTTTAAAAATAGTTATAAGTGAACCTTATTATTGCCAGGATGGCTTCCAGTTGTGTGGTTCTATCAGCAGAGACCCAAGACTGAGTGTGAGGGGATCTGACAGAAAATATAAAACTTAGGTAATGAGTCAAGTTTATTATACAGTGTAAATGTTATGTTTGCACTAGTGTAAGAGCAGGAAATCTTACTATGTGTTTATTTTGTTAATGAGCCTTTTCTTTAAAGACTGGAGCTTCTAAATAGATTGGAATGCTGATATGGATTACTCTTCTAATACTGCAGTACTGTACACATCCAAGTTAACAGCTTTTTTTGTTTTGTGAAGGTTGTGGTGCAAGGTATACCAGAGGTTTCCCGTGCTGTCATTCATATTGATGAACAAAGTGGAAGGGAAAAATATAAACTTCTAGTTGAAGGTGATAATCTGCGAGCTGTTATGGCTACTCATGGAGTGAAAGGAACAAAAACAACCTCCAACAACACTTATGAGGTAATCTTCAAGTGGGTATTGTATGGTTTTCTTTATTCCAAGTGCTTGTTTGTGCTCAGATGCAGCAGTTGATATCTAATCAAGCCTGATTTCACTAATGGTTGTCAGAATGCATTAAGGCAACAGAATGATTCCACTGGCAACACTGCTTTGAAAAAGCTTTCTCTACAAATATTTTTTAAACCAAGAAATGCAAAAGGGTAGTAATGAAAACAGAGTGTTAGCTGACCTCAGATGTAATTTGTTCCAGAAGCATCCTAGCTCCAAGCATTTAGTTCTTCATTGATGTAACAGTCTCTTGTGTAGGTAGAGAAGACACTGGGAATTGAAGCTGCTCGGACAACCATTATCAATGAGATTCAGTATACAATGGTGAACCATGGAATGAGCATTGACAGGAGACATGTTATGTTGCTGTCTGATCTAATGACTTACAAGGTTTGTACTCTGCTCTTTCTCAATGTCATATGGGCCTGCTTATACAAATTCATTTTACCATGCTTAAAAAGGATGGGTGAGCTTAGGGAGATGGTAATCAGTTGTAGGTTTAAAGAGTTCTAAGTTGTGCTAACCAAATAGCATTGCTTGTCTATCAGCCAAAATGCTTAATTAACTTAATTTTTGGAGATAGGGAGGGGGCCTAACTGGACTGAGAACAAGTTGATAAAATGAGAAGGGAATTATAATTCCATATTGGTAGTAGGAATCCTAATAACTGTGGTATGAAAATCAACTGTTTGGGTAACCATGCATGCAATTTAAGGCTTGCTGTGCAGAAAACCACATGGGGTGTGGTTCATGGCAGCTGCACTCCATGTAGGAGTCAAAGGATAGACAGTACAAACAGAATCAGAATACATGTAGCATTTGAACAGCCTTCCAGATCTTCAGAGTAGAAAATTCATATTTGTTCTTTATTGATTGACTTTCTTCCCTTTGCATATATGTTTTATAGATTTGAGTACACTTACTAAAGTAGTAAGATTTTCCACTTTGCCTGCCAGAGTGCAAGGGTTTAATTTGGGTAAAAGGGATGAAGGAGTTGTGACTTCTCCCAAAACTGTAGGGCTTTGTCCTGAGCTGCAGCAGGGCTGGCCCTGTGGAGCTGCTACACAATAGTGGAAAAGGGCATCAGAGTGCAGTGTTTCACACTTGTTGGGCTCCTAGCATGCATTCCTTTGTCTGTACTACTGACTTGTTCTTCTGTTCAGAGGCTGTTATAATCAGGATGTTTGTTAGAAACAGAGGCAGAAATAAACCGAGTTAGTTTAAAAAGCTAATTACTTTTATCTGGAAAGTGAAAAAATGAAGATTTAACATCTTCTATAGTCTGGCAGCTGAGGTGAGATTTATCAGTAGACAACAGGCAGTAGCTACAGCATAACTAAATCTCTCAGGCCCCAGTCAAGTTTGTAGCTCAGTCTAAAAACTATTTATAACAGCTTTTGTTGTGTATGGATTATCACTTCTGGTTTATTTAAATATTGATTACTACCAAGCTGTTAACCTTCAGGATGCTTAACTGTGAAGCAGCATATTATAGATAGTAAGTTACTACTTGGTTCATCTGCTTCTTAGGATAAAAACTAACTTTCTGTTGTTCACATAATTTGCTTCTTCAGCAAACATGGCTGAGCTGCTGCAGCCACTTGTGATTAACCTTTGTGTTTTTCCATCAACCAAGGGTGAAGTGCTGGGCATTACTAGGTTTGGACTGGCAAAAATGAAGGAGAGTGTGTTGATGCTGGCTTCTTTTGAAAAGACTGCAGACCATCTCTTCGATGCTGCCTACTTTGGGCAGAAGGATTCTGTTTGTGGTAGGTATTACAAATTCTGTGGCAGTTTGTGGTCCTTTCCTAGAATCTGTAAACCACTTCAAAGCACTGGATTTTTACCCTTGCTGAGCTTTCTGTTCAGCTCATGTGTCAAGAATTTCAGGTCTGAGGCTGATCCATACTTCTTCATCCTAGAAGTCAGGTGGATGTCTCTTGACCTAAAATATCAGAGATTTTGAAATCACTTGGATATTCGTTTTGTGTTCCTTAAAGCAGATTTTTAGTAATTTGGTTTTACTTTTCACCAGATAGCTCAGTGCAGTGCCAAGAAATTTGTCCCACTATCAGTAGTTCTGTTTTTTTCAGTGGTGAAAGTTTGAGTATCTTCAACACCTACAGCTGATTCATCTACACCTGGCTTCATCTCCCCTAGCTTCTCCCAGCTGCAAGCCAGAGCTGTCAGCCAGGTGTTGAGATTTGCAAGAGTTTATAACTGGTAGAGTTACAGGACTTGGCACTGGAGGAGTCTTGGATGGTCAGGAGAGCAGGGTGTGCTGGCCTGGCAGTTCTTCTGCCATCAGCATCATCCTTCTCTGCACCCCTCAGGTGGGATTGTCACTGCTGTTAGTCTGAGCAGATGCATAGCACACATTTGGTTGCTACAAGTGGCATCTTCTGTCCAGACATTTCCTGCTCTACATGACTGCTGTGAACACTTATTTTGTCCATGAGGCAAAAGGGAGGTGGGGGAGGAAGGACTTCTGGTTGTATCCACAGAAGTACTACAAGGGAAGAAGGATTCCTAAATATTAATGCAGTTTCCATGGTCCAGAGGCTGCCTCAGCTTGAGAGATTATTGTGCAAAAGCAGGTAGCTTTTATCCTGCTACATGTTAGAAAGGTATTTCCTTTATCTGTTCTAATATGCATGCTGTAGGGGCTTAAATATACAGTAACTCCTTCGAATTATGCACAAGATTTTTAAGTGCATAATGCTGGAAAATAGAAATTTGAATTTGTATACGTTTAAATTACCATTCAAATCTTGCCAGAAATTCAAGCAAATCGATTTTCATCCTTTGTGTATTCACAGGTTCTGCTATTTACTGTTAGTTTCTTAAACATTTATGTGAAGGACAATATTCTCATACTCCTGAGAATGTGCAAAAGTTTCCTTTGGATCATAACAGTATGCCAAGAAAAAAAAAACCCCAAAACTGGTATCTGATAGGTTGCTATTAATGTGGAATGTTCTTTGGAAAAGTTGTATACATCAGTAGACACAGAACAGAAATGTGCCAGCACATTGTTGTGATAAATATTATAGCTATCAAAGAGAACTGGTAGGTGAAATCTTTAAATTCAAAAGCAGCTCTGGTTGAACTGTGGAAATGGAAAACCTGCTATAGTTGATGCAGTGCCTCTTCCCCTGAGAAGCTGCAGAGGTTTCAGGGGAGCTTGGCCAGATTTGACTGAATCTTTGCACTGAGTCAGAGAATGAACATCAAGTAACTTTGCTTTCCATCTATTGGCACTGAGTGGAATTGTGTCTTCCCAGAAAACAAACCTCCTAAAGCTCTTTCATGGCTAGAGAATGTGCTTAGGTTAGGTTGACTTTTCCCTGTCCAGAATTTAAATAACACAGATGAAAGAACATCCTCCTCTGCTGAGCAAAACATTTAACTTTATCTCGTGAAGAGACCTTGGTCTTCCCGTGGGAGGCTCAAGGAGGTTTGATAGGCAATGTATGCAGCATAGGCAAATGAAAATAGTTTTGTAAATCTTTATTCCTCAGGTGTTCAACATGTTTGCCTTTTTTTTCTTCTTCTTCTAGGTGTCTCTGAGTGCATCATCATGGGAATCCCGATGAATATTGGAACAGGACTTTTTAAACTATTGCACAAAGCAGACAAAGAATCAGCCCCTCCCAAGAGGCCTCTGATATTTGATAATAATGAATTTCATATTCCCATTGTTACATAGCTCCTGCACATAAAACAAGAGACCAAAAACAACAGCAAGAAGACATTATTTGAATTAAGAAATGTGCATTCTCAGTTCTCTGTGTTCAGTAGCTGAGTTGATAAGAGAAATACTATCAGAAGAATTACCCAGTTGCTTACCACCTGTTGTTAGTACAGACCTTGAAAGGAGAAGCTTCTCTGCACCAGAGAGTGGAAAGAAATTTCAAGAGGATTTCAGCTGATAATATTTTCATTTGCTAGAATTAGATCTTTGTGCTAATGTTAATGGGTGGGAGTTGTTGCTAACTCAGTATTGACATGTGTATTCAGATTTGCTAAAAAAAAAAACCAACATAATTGCAAGAAAGTTCTGTGAGCTTGCCCAGGGTGCATTTGGAAATGGCCTTTCAGCAGGACCTGCTGAGGTCAATTTATAGCTGCTAAGAACAGAGACTTCAGAAAGCTAGAACTGAGTTTCTAGTTAATTCATAATGAGTTGAACTTCAGGAGTACTATTTAAAGCGTTTGAAATATTTCCTCTATTTCTTATGGGGATTTGATTGGTTTTCTTTTATCCCAAGGTATTATCCAGTAAGTGGCTTTGCTCACCAGGGTTCTGCTTTGGGATGTACCTGCAAAAAACTGCAGGTAGTAAAGCTGTTGGTAAATTCTCAGAAGGCTGTTCTAAGAACATTACAAATGATAAATAGCTTTTCATATTTTAGCAGCTGTTACACTGCTGGAATCTGTAATCTATGGCAATCTTAGGTTTAGGGAAGTTTCATAATTGAGCAGGATCATCTCAACAGACTGGTTTTATTTTACTCTATTAAGTAGAAATAGGAAGGGAAGCTATTTTCAAGCATTGCCATAAAATAACTTTGAAGTATGTTGATGTTAGTCCACTAAAGCAGTTCTCAGAATCAATATGGATTTTAAATTATTTCACTGTAGTGTGTTTAAATTTACTCATGTGCTATGGAGGGAAAGTATTTTAGTGTTTTCTTGTTGGCAGCATTTGGATATTTGGTGTGGAGAGAAACAAAGCAGTGAGAAAGAAAAGCTGAAGTTCACTCATGAAGTGAAAGCAGGATGCTGAGCAATTTGGCATTTGAAAATTAATGTGTTTGTGCTGCAGTTTGTCTTCATGTACCAACCAAAAAAGTATAAGACAACATTCAGACAATGTTCAGTCTTCAGGTGCCACAATTTATTCATAAATTGTCCTCCCTACAGAGAAGACCCCATGAGAAATTCAACATGGCTGTTCTCAAACTATTTTGTATTTTTAGTGTGATACTGCCTACATTTTGGCAGGGTAAAGATTGAGAAAGTAATGTATTTAATAGCTGCTCTAAAAGCCATACATATTTTGCTCTGTTCATTTAACAATAGAAATTTCAGTATAAATTAGAATTTTCTTTGTGATCTCAATGAGATGGCCACTTACTCATTTGTCTTTAGAGAAGTCCAGCTCTTGTTTCTTTTTAAAGTTGTAACTATAAGACAGGCAGGGCTCAAAGGGAGAGAAAACACATAAACCTTTCCTGTGGATATGTATTTAATTCTATCATGTCAAGTTCTACTGAAAGTGCTTGGTATTTTTGTGAATAAAGGTTCTTCTGAAGATGTAAATGAGTTGAGTTTGTATTGGACTGACTAAACACCTCTTTTTTTTCTTTTTTCATGTTTTTTGTAAATATGGTGAAATGCTGCTGCTTAAGTGGTTCTTTTACTCCCTTGTATATGTTAAAAGTGCTCAGTAAATTACATCTTTTTGTATTGTCTTTAGTATGACAATAAAAAGGAGCATAGATAAGTGCAGAATTCATACATATGGAAAGCTGGAAAGAAATGTAGAACTGTGCTGCTTTTGTCCATAACTTCAATAAATTTATAGTATGGGGGGCTGTTCCTTCTTTTTGCTTTATCTATGCTTAAAAATAATAATTAAAAAAATAGTAGTAATTTAAAAAGAACCAAAAAAAGCAAATGAATGGAGAAAAAAAAAAAAAGGTAAGAAAGGAATGCTGTATTTTATAAATTAACCACAACCAGTGGTTATTTGATTCACTCAGGACAGATGTTTTCTTGATGTTTAACCACTTACCAATATGAGCTGTAGGATCCACTGCAACAGGTAAGTCACCCTACTTGGAAATGTGTTTATCTTTAGAATCCCATAGCAGGCAGGATAAAAGATGATCACAATATCTGTATATTTGCCTAAATTCCTCTGTGAACACACCTGATGCATGTTGTATCTTCAAAGTGGTACTTGATGAATGTTCTGTCTTGTAAATGCTTACCTAAAGTTATGTAGTTAGATATAGAAAAGTCTGTCAGTAATTAAATATGTGGGAAAAGAATAAGAAAATAAGAAGAATTTCCTATGTTTTTATATTGTCTAAGAGCACAAAAAAAGAAAAAAAAAAAAAAAAAAAAAAAAAAAAAGGATCCAATTAGAAAATGTATAAATATCTTAATGCACAAATATTTTGCAGGTTATTTGGGTGTGATTACAGTATTGGTACAAATGCACAGAAAATGTATCTTAAGGAATAAATACCAAAATCTCACAGGACAATCTAGAAGACTGAAATAGCCCTGCTCTTCTTTCTGTCACTGCTTGTCAAACTGAATTAAAGTTTCCTGGAACTGAGAAAATGAAAATTTTAAGCCATTCCTTCTGCTGCAATCAGATCATATCATCATCCTCCACTAGAGAGCAGCGCTTTGGTTTGGGACAAGGCTTGTACAGGCAGAAATTCTTGATTTTTCCAATTATACATGTTCCTTTCCAATATCAGAACTGAATAATGAAAAGGGAGGTTAAAATCGTGTACCTGAGGAAGGGGATTAAGGGAATATATTTTCCTAAGAAGGAGAAAACAGAGTTTTCAGATGTGATTTTTTCACCTATTAATAAGGACTTGCTTATCTTTTGTTCTATCTGGCTTAAAAAAACCAACCAAAAATTCAAGTACTTTTGAATTGAGGGATGGAGTCACAGCCCTCAAGGCACCTTCATTCCACATGCTGCTCTTCCAGGTTTTTTAGCTCGTACAAAGATTTTCTGGTTACATCAGAGGCTTCCTTTTAAATTCCGTTGCTAAGAAGATATTTAGTCCTTTTGACTTCTGTCACTGCTTTGCATTTTCTGGTTCCCCTTTACATTTATTTCTTTCTCCTTGTTTCTCACACAGCTTCCTCCCTTCTGGGCCTGGAGTGAGTGTCACTGCTGGTGACACTGCTTCCCCACAACAGTGCAGTGCCACCCACCCTGTGCCACTGCCTGCCTTCAACTCAGCCACACATGGTTACTGGGGAGCCTTTGCCCTGAGGATAATTAAACCCCTCAAAGGAAAAACACCTCCTCAGCACACCTGGATGTGGAAGGTGACTGCCATCAAAATTACAATTTTGGTCGAGTAACTTTTTTGAAAAAGAAAAATGACTTGATTATACAAGTGACTGTATTGGTACTCTAAATGGAAGGTATCTCTGCTTCTTGTGGCTCTTGTTCTACACTCAAAGCTGTATCCACTTATTCTCCATTAACTTTTTTCTTTAGCTTGGTCCTTTCCACTTAGCTGACACCACTGTTGTGTTTGTAGGTATTTTTTTCAGAATATAAATGAGAAGTGAGGCTCAGCACAGCCACCTTGGTTAGGTGGTTGGCACACAGAGAATCAGTTGTTACTGCCTCACACTTGTATGACCTGGGGAAATCTTTAGTCTCTCTGCTCTAACTTCAATCTGTTCAAGACTGTCAAATTAAGAGTCTCTCCTTAGCAATAAGGAGAGGAGATGGCAGAGTCATCAAGATGAGTGAAAGGATTCTGCTTGTGAAAATTGAGATGTTCTGCAGACCATTTAGCAAATGGCACATCCTCATTTTCCTAGTTTTCGATCGCCGGGATGTGTGGATTAAAAAATGTGATGAGCATCTGCCATGTACACCTTTTTTTCTTCTTTCATCTTCCAAGGAAAGCAGGAAGAGTTGCTCCTGAGGTCAGCTGCAAGATAGGCACTGACTGGAGCAGGAAAAGGGCAAAGCAGTGAAGCTCTTTGCTGCCATTGATATTCTTGGGGGGGAAAGGTGGTAGCTCTGAAGATGAGTTCAGGGGAAAAAAAAAATAAAATCTAACAGTACAAATAACCCATGGTAAAAAGGATAATATTTGGCTTGCCTTGCTGATGAAGTGTGTTTATCCTTCATGGAATATCCCTAGCAGACTTGGAGACTTTTTATTTCAGTTATTCTTTTGCACAGTATTTTTATTACCGGATTGGGGCTATAATCCAAGTCCCCTGGAAACCAATTAGAGAACTCTTAACTCAGCAGAACTGGATGAGCTTTGATATATGCCTTATATTAAATACTTCTGTCCATCAAACTCCCCCCAGTTAATGCATCTTTATAAGTTTCAAACAGTTGCACAACACTTTGCTAAACGTCATTGCAGCAGCCTTGGTCCAGGAAGAATCATTTTAACCTAAATCCACTTTAAGGTCTCCATGCTGCTCACTCAGATGTTTCTGTTTATTCTGGGCTGTTTAAAATCAAGGTGGGGATTTTCCATTTGGTTTAGGAGTTTGTTTGGTTTGGAGGTTTTTTTGTGTGCGTGTGTTGTTCAGTTCTCACAATTCTTGTCATTAGTAAGTCCTAAGTTACTTTTGTCATTTTTCTTTAAAAAAATACTAGTCAGCTCAAACTGCTGAGTGTTTAATTTTTTACATTTGTGTTATGAGAGGAAAAAATACAGATGTGCTGAGGAGCTGTAGCTCACTTGAAAGTAGACAACCAAACCTTGTGGAAGCTGGTAATGCAGCTGCCACCGTGCCAAGCTGAGACATTATTTCATTCTGGAAATCTCTGATGGCTTTCCCATCCCTGCCAAGGCATGTAGACTGGCTCAGAGAATCTATTCCTTTTGCCTTCTAAATTAGGCTGTAACTTAAGAGTTAGTTTTCATCTTAGTTACTGTTTGCAGAACTGATTTTACTTAAGTCCAGGATTGTTGTAATGTTAAACACCCTTCACTCTTGAGTTGCATCTTGGCCCATAGTCTGCTTTGCCAGAGCAAACTGATTATAGCAACTTGTACAAGACTTTCCCTTTGACTTTATTCTCACTGTAATCCCACTCCTGTGTTTACCTCCTACAAAAATCATTTTTTGCTAACATATCCTGCCATGTTAAAAGTAAAAAATTCTTCTCAAATCAGAAGCATATGGGATTTGGGCAGTATTTATTCAAAGAGAAATCAATTTATTACTTTGAAATAGCAGCTCAAGTCTTAGCTATGGGTATGAAACACATGAGCTGCTTAAGCTTCATCATATTTCTCAACCTTCTGACCCATCTACATTTGTCTGGTTTTCACAAAAACTTGTAAACTGCACACAATTAATGAAAATACACTAGAAATGAAGCAAAATAGGTTTTGTTGGACTGGGGTGACATTTCTTCCCAGCTAGATTTTCTCCACAGTCCTGCTCATCTGCTTCCATGCATGGTAGGCTTTTGGAGTCCGACCAAATCTTAGTATTTGACTCATCTCAAATGCAGATATTCTGGGTATTGGGTTTTGTTGGCTATTTTGGTTTGTGGGTTTTTTGTTGGTTTGGGTTTTTTTGTTTTTTTTTTCCAGGAGCTGGGCTGCCACTTCTCTCCCTCCTTTAGCTGCAGCATTGCAAAAGGGATGAGCTGTGGAACTACCTCTTTAGGTTTCTGTACAAAGAGATGGGCTGCATGGTTTTAAGAGAAGCTCAGGGAAGCACAGCTGCATGGATGCCTGCCTGTCCCTGATTCCTTGGGGGACTCTGGACTTGGACAAAAGATATCTGGTCTGCCATGGAGCTTTGGAGGATTATTGGATTCTGTTGAGGATCAGGAGCTTTTTCTTCAATTCCAGCTGTCCCACAATTAAAGCACTGCCCTGTGTTCACCATCTGCAGAAGGGTGCATTTTGCTGTGTCTCGGGCAGTGCTTCCTGTGGCTCTCCAAGCTTGCTGCCCTGGATCTGACATAAAGCTCTGCTTTGTCATTTCTGCCTGCTAGGCATGATGAGATGATTTTTTTGCTCTTTCTATACCCATTGGACCAAAGTCTGACAGGAATGACATTCTGTCAAAAAAAATTCCCTTTGTCTCTACATATTTTTTAATTTTACATAGTACATTTTTTAATGATAGAAAAAAAATGTATGTATTTTGGTAGATAATGAGCAATACGTCCATCCCAAAGTTCTTTAAAATCCCTGGGAGGATCAGTGTTACCTGCAAGGAGTCTTGGATCAAGCCCTATGTCCTTCCATTGACTTGGAGACCCCAGAAAACTTAGCTTGTAGCTAAGTTTTATTCAACTCTGAGATTTATTCAATTCTGAGATTTATTCAACTCTGAAAGCCTTGCATGCCAGTGAGCAGAGGAGCCACTTACTATTAAAACTACATACTTAATTCTTAGCAAGAATGAGGCTTCAAATAGGACATGGAATGCAAGAAAATACCCTTCCCTTTTCAAGAGCCTTTAGTTTCAAGTCCAGTGTGGAAATGCTCATTGCTGACAGAAAATACTGAAGACAGTGAAGCTGTGCCAAGACTTTATCTGGAGTCCTTACTAGAACATTTGTCTACCTCCTTCAGCTGCACTTTGGGTTTTCTTTTTATGAATTCCCAGCTTGTGCACGGCTTGATTATAGAAGTTACCCAGGGATGCTCGGGGCATCCATTTGCTTTTATCTCCCCATTAGTGCTAAAAGAAGTAAAAGCAAATGATTGGTATAAAAAGCCTCTCTTGGCTTGACTTGAAAACTGACCTAGAAACTAAACCAAGAACAAACTGTGAGCAACAGCTTTTAAAAAAAGGGGCTGTTCAACATCTGCTGCCTTACAGAAGTTAACCACATGACAAGGCAACCCAGGCTCCCAAAAGAAACCAAATCACCCCCCCCAGTTCTCTTCTAAGCAGATAGGTGCTTGGGATGGGGATGCAGGACATTCCCATCAAAGCTGGAATTCTCACAGCCCTCTAGGATCACCTCTGGTGTGCCTCTGGAGCACTGCAGGGTTTTTTTCCCTGTTTTTGGAAGCTTGGCTGAGAGACAGAAGTGATAGTGTTTATTCACAGCTCCAGGAGGAGCCCATTTAACCCACCTTTTTTTTCTCCTCCCCCAAACAAACCACCTCCCCTTTCCCACCAGGTATTCTGCCCTAGAGGAAAGCCTTTTCTTCCTTTTTTTGACAGACAAATCTTCAGTTCCTTAAGCAAAATTCTTTCCATCATTCTTCTTTTTCAACAGCCCTGGGAAATTTTCGATCTTTATGAGACAGGGTGATGGTTTTTTTTTTTTTTTGGGGGGGGGGTTTGTTTTGGTTTGGTTTTGTTAGTTTTGGTTTGGTTTTTTGGGTTGTTTGTTTGTTTGTTTTGGGGGGGAGGCGGTGTGGTTTGTTTTGTTTTTTGAAGCTGTCTGAAGAAACTGTCTAATCTTCTAATCTGAAATATCAGTTCAGCTCCTGCTCCCAAAATAATTAACATCTGCAAATTATCTAATGTGAATTAACATCTGCAAATTATCTAGTATGGTGCATGATGAAATGACTGATAGGTTTTAAGGCTACCAAAAAAAAAAAAAAACCACTATAATCCCCTGGTCTGCTATTTTTCCTACTGGGTGTCATAGAAGCTCTCCTAAGAAAGAGCTAAACTTTTTCCTGGAGTTCACAGTTCCATTTTTTAAAGAAAACAAATCATCTTTGTGCTTCTGTGAGAGTCTGACAGCAGCTCCCTTGATGCCCAGCTTCAGTAGGAGCACCGGGGACCTCAGGATTTATGGGCAGAGCCCATTGCTGGAGGTGATACTGCCAGGTGAATTATTTAGCCTGGGCAGTGCCAAGACTGCTCAAATTCTGATTGGGTTTTTTGGCCTTTTTATAGCTGAATGAGATCTGATCTGTTGGCCCACTAGACTAGCACCTTCCTATCGTAAAAATTCTAATTAATTGCCTATAAATCTGGAAAAAAACAAACTTCTGTTAAGAACTGCCTAGCTGTTAGTGTTTCATCTAATACCTACTACAAAATCTTTGTTGTATTTACTCTCTACCTGGAGACCTCTGATCTTACCTTGATGAGCTTTTGTATTTTTCATATACCTGTCTTGGAGATTGTATAATCTTCCTTCCCAGGATCCACACAGGGCTGTCAGCTTCCATTAACTAACTGTAAATCTCTCAATATTTTGCTCTAAACCCTTAGTTGCTTGAATCATATGATTATGTGAGAAGCTGAGAAGCTTAGCTTTTCATTACAAAACCTTTTTGAGCACACATGGCTGCCAACACAGACTGAAGACCATTATCCTAAGGGCTCCAAAACCTAAGAGCAAAGAAATTGTCTCCCGTGAATTAAAAAAAAAAAAAAAAAAAAAGAAAAGAAATAAAAGCTACTAATCCTAAACAAAACCCTCCCTCCACTTTTGGCCATTAGGTGACTGATACTGATGAGAACTCTGACTGGTTCAGGCTGATGATCCTGAGGAGGGGATTTAGCAGTAAAATGACATCAGCAAAGCTGCTTCTCAGAGCTGCTGCTTTGACTCAGGTACCTGCAGAGAAGCAGGAATCATTTGAGAAGGAGGGACAGATGTTTTTTCCCAGATTACTGTCCTAATAAAAATCCTATTCAGTGACTATAAGAAACCTGTTTGAAAACCCAGATGTTTCTACAGGGTGGCTCAGCAGAAACACCAAACTGAAACAAAACAAGAGCATCACATCCATCTGATGTAGGATAGAAATCTCACCTTCCAACTGCTTTTGGAAGGAAAATTTTGCAAGATAGAAGGTCACAGGGTGCAGTCCCTGACACTGCAGGTACAACATTTTACACTATGTTACTGAAATCTATGTTGAGAGCAGGTAAGCTTTTGCTTCTCTATTTATTTTTACTTTCTCTTTTCTCTCCTCTCCCTTTCCTGCTTGATTCTTATGGTGTTCAGAGCCTTCTCAGTTTCAACCTGAGGTTCTCTGACCTGTATGGAAGGTACACATTTACAGTGAAAACTGTTTTCTAGATTATCTAAATTTGAATCTTTTTAATTTCTAGTGTGAATGTACATCACGACATAATATTGCAGGAAGTGTGTTGAGTTTGTATACACAAGCATGATGATTGTTGCATAATAAAAAATTATAATGGCAATTAAGGGAAAAAAAAATCTTTTTGTAGTAAAGGTTGAATTCTTCTGCTGCTGTTCTTTACTCTGATCTTAATGTTTTCAAAGGCTTGCATCTTAAATCCACAGAGGGAGGTTTTCCAGAGCCAGTTATCCCATGCAGATGCTCAACTGGATTTTTCAAATTCCAATTTCTGCTATTGAAAATCATTCCCAAGGTTTGACATCCTCCAAAGCCTTGCGTGTTTTATATGTATCTGAAATACTTTATTTCTGCATGGCATTGTTAGTGTTTCTCTTTTTCTTTGTGAAATAAACTGAATAAAAATAACCCCTAATTCCTGCATCCATGTCCCCATCCCATTTCCCAAAAGTTTCCTGAGCTTCATAGGCATAGATATTGCTAGCCAAACATGTTTTCTCAGAAAAATTTGTTTTTCTCTAATGCACAAAGCATACATCCCCAGTAGCCTAGTTTCCAATTCTTAAAATAAAATGCAAATGATTTATAAAGCTTTTCCAAAGCTTAGGAAAAGCTACTAATATATTTTTTTTTTCTGTTCAGTTGTCAGGTTGGGGTTTGAATCCAATTTTACACAAGCACCTGTGACATCCTATGTCAGAGCTCCATATTTAATCACTTTTAAAAACATCCTTCCTTTTATTTGGTTCAAAGAAACTAACAAAAAAATACCCTACCTTCTTTTTTTGTACTCTAATAAACACCTGGTTGGATCTTGCATATTCTTTTCAAGTTGTAGACTTTGATTCCTTTTAAGAGGTGTCTTTAATTAACTTAGATTGTGGTTTTGAAGGTTTTTTTTGTCAGATACATTATTTTTCAAGATACTCCAAGTCTTGCCCTGCTCAAATGATGCCATTCCTGTGGTGCTGCAAGACCTGGCTAAGAGCATGTGCCTACCCTGAGAGCTAAGGCAGCCAGTGGATGAAAAACAAGGTTTTCTTTATTATTTCAAGCACTGCTGCTTAGATCTAAAGTACAGCTCTTGATGAAATGTGGTGGTTTCTTACCTTTTCTTAACAGGAAACAATATCAGCACACATACAGTAACATTGAAGGACTGCTGAGGTTAGAAAGTTTTAAAAACAAATCATTTGTGCTGTCTTTATTCAGTCTTCTGGTATATTTTCCTTTCACTTGCAGGATGATGTAGGGTTGTGTCTCTGCTTCAGCTGTGCACCAGGTTTCACTTATTCTTTTCCACTGTTCTTTTCCTACTTAGTCCTCATGGGTTGAAGACAGCAACTCATGTCTACCTGCATTAACTCTTTTTTTTGGCATATACAATCACTTTACTGGCTAAACCTTGCCCAACTTACTGTAGAGAAATAGGCAGATTTTCTGATGAATTTAAATAGTTTACATAAAAAAGACTGAAGGAATTTACAGCATCAATCACTAGCTAACAAAGCTAATCTGTTTATTTTGTCTCATAAAGTTGCTAAGAAAACCACAGATGCAAAATTAGAAGAAACGAATCTACAAGAGTGAAAGTAACAATGGACCAAATTTGGAAAAAAATGTTTCAGAACCATGCCATACTTTCAAGTATTGTTTTCAATAATGCCTTACAAGATTGAGAAAAATCCCTAGACTCCTATATTCTGTATCTGCATCCACAAGTAGGAGTAGAATTCATAACCATGATTATGCATGTCACCCAAAGCTGTTTTCACATATGAGGGACACCATCATCTTCATCTGTTGAGCTCCATAATGTGATTTGGAACTCACCCGAGTTCTACAAGTTGGTATGACAGCAGAAAACTTCAGGCAGCAACTGTTTCCCCTTGTACCTTACTGAGAACACTAAATAAAGCACAGAAGTGCTTTCAGATCATTTCTGTTGCCACCAGATGTATTGTGGTTAACACTAACACCAGTGATGCTGTTCCCATGTCATTCCTGCCAACCTGATTTTTGCAGGGTCTCAGAAACATACCTCCAAGACAAGAGCCTTTCCTGTAAACTATGAATCTAAGATTATAATTGTGGGTGTTGCTCCTGCAGCTGTTTGCAAGCTCAGGTACCACTGGGTGCAGGTGATGTTAGCACACTGTTTACCTTCAGACTTAAAAGTTATTTTCCTGTTGCTCAACAATTACACCCAGCTACTGAGTACAGACACATCTGCAATCCATTGGTAAGTTACCTGTTCTCTGGCTGTTCACAAAGGACGGGTGAAACTACAATGGGGAGGGGAGGAAATGAGCCAACAGCCCCTCCCCACGTTTAGCTCCTTTGTTCGAAAACTTTCGCTTTTGCCAAACCGAGGGAACCCCAACGCCGTCCGCTTTTTATGATGATGTTTTGCTTTTTTTTCCAGCCCTCCCATGCCGGAGGATGTCATATAAACCTCCACCTTTCCCGCAGCCTTTGCCTCCCGAGCACCCCCCGCACTCCCACTCCCTGCCGGGGGGGAAGCACCGCCCCACCGCCTTTCAGAGAATCACAGAATCATAGAATTGGCTGGGTTGGAAGGGACCTCAGAGATCATCAAGTCCAACCCTTGACCCACTGCCCCTGTGGTTCCCAGCCCATGGCACTGAGTGCCACATCCAGGCTCTTTTTAAATATCTCCAGGGATGGAGAATCCACTACTTCCCTGGGCAGCCCATTCCAATGGCTGATCACCCTGTCCATAAAGAAATTCTTTCTAATATCCAACCTAAACCTCCCCTGGCACAACTTAAGTCCATGCCCTCTTGTCTTGTTGAAAGTTGCCTGGGAAAAGAGCCCGACCCCCCCCGGCTCCAGCCTCCTTTCAGGGAGTTGTAGAGAGTGATGAGGTCTCCCCTGAGCCTCCTCTTCTCCAGGCTGAACACCCCCAGCTCCCTCAGCCTCTCCTCACAGGACTTGTGCTGGATCCCTTCACCAGCCTGGTTGCCCTCCTTTGGACCTGCTCCAGGACCTCAATCTCCTGCCTGAACTGAGGGGCCCAGAACTGGACACAGGACTCGAGCTGTGGCCTCACCAGGGCTGAGTACAGGGGTTGTCCCCCCCTGACACCCTTCACCCCCCTGAGTCTCCCTCCACCCCCCTGAAACCCCGCGGGGAACCTCCCGCATTCAGCTGAGGCGGCAGAGAGGAGGAGGAGGAGGAGGACGGAGCCTTCCACACCGATCCGCCCCTCCCGGCACCCCGCCTCCGTTCCCCGGGGAGCCCCTGAGTGACGGCTGGGAGGCGGGAGAGAGCCGGGGCAGGGCCGGGGGAGAGGCTGCTGCCTCCGCGGTGCCTGGGTGAGGAGAGGAGCGGAGCGGAGAGGAGCGGAAGGGAGCGGGCGGGTTACGCGCTGCCGCGGCTCCGTCTGGGCGCAGGCGGCAGCCTTGTGCAACCAACATGGCTGCGTGAGGCCGGGAATGAAAGGAGGTGCTTGGAGCTGAAGCCGTCTCCCTCCCTCCCTCCTTCTTTCCCTCCCTCCCTCCCTCTCTCTCTTTCACCCCCCACCCCCTCCTCTCCCCGAGGCCTGTAACCAGCCCTGAAGTTATCCGGGCTGCCCGGATAGGAGGGGGGTGGGGGGGTGCTCCCGCTTTCGGTTGTTTCCCCTTCCCGGGGAGGACAGAGGAGCGGAGGAGAAGTTGTTTCGCCGCCCTTTGTAAAGGGAAGGGGGGGGGGGAGGAAGGGAAAGGAGAGGAGAGGGGGAGCGGGCAGCGCAGGGAGGAGGAAGAGGAGCGGCAGCACCCGACGGAGCTTCGCCCCCCGCCCGCCTGAGGGGGGGAGAGCGGCGGCGGCTGCGGCTCTCGGCCCGGAGGAGGAAGAGGCGAAGCCGCTCTCGGCCCAGGTCCTGCCCCGAGCTCCTCTTTTTTCTTTTTTTTTTCCCGGGACGAAGTTTTGCCGGAGGAGGAGGAGGAGGAGAGCAGCCGGAGGAGCCCCGCCTCGACCCGCACCTCCCCGGGGGCGGTGGCGGTGGTGGTGGCGGGGACGGGGGGAAGGGGGGGGGGTGTGGAGGTGAGAGGAGCCCCCGGCGGGTGAAGTTTGTCCGGCGTCGGCCTGCCGAGGCCATGGAGCCCAAACACAAGGAATTGCTCGCCCAGTGCCGGCAGAGCCTGGCGGAGGCCATGACCGAAGTGGATCAAGTGGTGGAGCTGCTGGAGGCCGCCGGAGCCCTGGGTCCCCGCGACCTCCGCGACCTGGAGGCTGCGGGAAGCGGGAAGGCCGAGCTGCTCCTCGCCCTCCTGCTAGCCAAGGAACGGGATCACTTCCAAGACCTGCGGGTAGCCCTGGAGAAGACTCAACCTCACCTCCTCTCCATCCTCTACCTCAACGGCGTGGCGGGGGCGCCGGCGGCCACCGAGACTGCGGGTGAGTGGGGCTGGGGGGCGGTCGAGGAGGAGGAGGATGAGGAAGGTGAAGGCAGTGGATGCCCCTTCCCATCCCCCCTGGGGCAGGGCAGCTCGGGGCCCCCCTTCTGAAGGTGGGAAGAGAGGTGGCGAGGATGCTGGATGGTGCCTTAGGAAGGCGCCAGCCCAGGTTGGGAGCCTTGGGAAAACCCAACCCCAGGGGTTTTTCTCCTCCGGGCCGCCGGTGCTGTTCCACACTCGCTTCCTAACCGGGCAGAACTGGGAAAGTCACCCCTGGAAGCCGGTCTGCTGGAATGGGCTGGCTGGCAAGACTCCAGCAGATGTGCATTTGAATAAATATTGTAACTATTTCTTCTCCAAACCCAGCGTTTGAGGCTCTACGGTTTTAACTTTGGTGGTTAAAACAGGAAAACAATTGGTTTAGCTGCAAATCCAGAGAAGCAGCATTGGTGTGCAGCTCTCCTCATCCAAAAAAAAAGTTGGGCTTTGACTGCAGGTCTTACCCTATGCTCCCCAAACAAGCCACAGTCCGACTTTATGTGGGCAATACCAGGAGTTAAAATAATAATAATTATTAATAAATATATTATAAATATAAATTAACAAAAATATAATAATTATTATTATTTTAATTGGTGATAATACACAAAGCATCTGTGTTTCTAGCTGAGAAACACTTCAATGGAAGTAGATGGCAATTCTGTATTGTAGGCTACTGGTAGGGAATGTGAAGTTGCCCAAGGTTTGGTGTCTCCATCAGTCCCCAGGTTGAAGTGTGGAGTCCCCTTCTTGTTTTCATTTCCACATTTGGACACCTGGAGGGAATCAGGTAGAGAATGGCTACCTGCTTATGTAAGAAACTGCACTGGGAGGGCTTCCTGGCTCTTATACCATTTCTTTTAAGAAAATAAAACCTTTTAAAAGCTGTTTACATCCAGAAAACAGTGCTTGCATGTGCAGTTGCACTGTCTGCTCTGCCCTTCTTTGAATGGTGCTGTTGGTTCTATGAGGTTGGTAAACACACAGGGACAGAAAATGCATGAGGGGTTTTTGTTTTGTGGCAGTGCAGGGCCCTTTGTAATGATTATATTTGGTAGGACCTCACAGGATGGGGAAAAATGGACTTGAACAATAAACCTCAACACTTGTAGCATTATGTGGTCTGACATCAATGGGAGATGAGGGCACTCACAGCCTTTCAGGATGAGACCCATGATGTTTTTGTATGATTAGATTAATGCTTGGTCTCTTCTTATTGAGAAGATGCATTAATGGCACTGGGCTACTAATGTTTTCCAGCCTTAAAAACATGAATGGCAGGGAAAAAAGAAATACACATTGGATATAGTAATACTCTTTATTTTTAAGATACAAGTTGGAAGGGCAGAATGGCTCTCACAGCACTGAGCTCTGGAGGCAGTAGTAGTTTGATTGGCAAAATGAACTATATCCTCCTTGACTGAACACATTCATGAGGTTCCTCAGAGTTAAAGTTAACATCTCCATGGGGAAGGATGTTCCCCTGATGTGATAGGTTTTAAAATTTTATTGCTTTCATGTGTAATGAGAGAACTTGGAGGGTGATGGTTTTGTTTCCCTTGTGATAAACCCGTTTACAAATCAGTACACGGGAAACTGCTAAGAGTCAGACTAAGAATAAACCTTTGTGCACATCAGAAGGTGAAAGGACCTGTGCCATCCAACAGTGTTCCATGTATTCCAAATTCATTCCCCTGAGGGGAGGTGTCGTGAGGCTGCTTCTGTGCCCATCTGAAAAATTTTAGTCTGTGTGCAAATTCATCCTGATTGTGTTATGCAACGAGTAAATGTTTGGGGGTAAGTGCAGCAGAAAGGTTCTTGTTTGAATCTGTTCATATGTAACTGGGTTTTACTCTGGTATCCCCCAGTAGGAAGTCTGTCAGACCATCTGCTCTTTTTGTGCCATTTAGGAGTTTTACTCTGTTTCACTGAGGATATTGGAGGCAGATGAGTAAAGCTGCTTTTTGTTCTTGGGCTGCAGCGAGGAGAACTGTTGGATTCTGCGTTTAAGAAATTGAAGTGAAACATTTCTTAACATACATTGTATAAAACGCCTCTATTTAAAAAAAATAAAAATCTTGTATATCCCTTTTATTTAACCTGTCCAGCTGAGTAAGTTTTTAAAATTACCACCAGTGTATGAAAAATGACACACGACAGTGGAACACTTGATTTGAATATCATTTGGAAGAGTCAAAGAATGAATGAATCTCCTTCCATTACAACATACTTGACTGGTACCATGGCTTTGTGTTTTGCTTGGTGTTTTCTTCCTCCTGGTTTTAAATACCACCTCCTATTGAACTTTAAATGTGATCTGTAAACTCAGATGGAAATTCAGGCTTTTGTTTGGACCAACAGTCCTTGTGGCTGGCTGGACAATGTAGAGCTGACACTTTTATAAGTATTTATCTACACAACATGGAGAGAAGTAAACAGCTGGGCTGATTGCTCCAGGAAAAGGTCTGGAGCTGAAAGACTTCCAGCATGGATAACTCTGGCTCTACAAGG
Organism: Phaethornis superciliosus; assembly: GCA_023637945.1. Classification (NCBI taxonomy): domain Eukaryota; kingdom Metazoa; phylum Chordata; class Aves; order Apodiformes; family Trochilidae; genus Phaethornis; species Phaethornis superciliosus. The sequence goes on from JAJQWJ010000008.1 coordinate 31,380,582, forward strand.
AGCTTGCTTTTCATTGTAGAGTTTTTCCCAGTTCAGTCCCCCCTTTATCTTCTAATGGAAGTTCTGATGGTTTGTTTTACACCTAAAGCTGTGTGGTGGTTTGTGGGTGACAGTTTCTCCAATGTTGTTTATCCTTGGAGACTGCTGTGCCTGATGGTGTCAGTCAAGAGAGTGCAAAATCCAGCAGGAAACTTCTCTCCAAGCAGAAGTTAAATGGAGTGGGATTTGCTCTGTCTCACTTGGGCATGTTCAGAGATTTGAGTCCTTCCTTGGGTAAAACCTTTGATTACTGCATTTCACTTCTCTGTGAACGTTCCTGTTCCATGGGCTCTGTCCATCTAAAAGTCTTTTGCTGGTTTTGAATCTCCCAGTGCTTTGAACAGGGACTAATTCTATAAGGAGCATACCAGGTGCTTTATTTATTTTTTTGATGCCAACTGGTGCATTCCTATTAAATGCCTGATTTGGTAAATTACTCCAGCATTCATTTGGAAATCCCATACCCTGATAGAAAGTGTCCCTTCTAATGTGGAAATAAATGACTTCTAATGGTTTATCTTTTATGTATCTCCTTAAACGACTGTGTTGTTCTTGTAGTTGATACAATGTGAATTTTGCGACAATGTATCCAAATGGAAGATACTTAATTGCAACAAACACTGTTAAAGTTGTGTTTGCCTTTTAAAGGCAATTTAAGAGCTAAACTAGACATCTAATGAGGTTTTAGTCATCTTTAGTTTACTTCAGATAACATAGACCTTTATACTTTGATTTTTGTAATATTAAGGAAAAAAAAAACAACAAAAAAACCCAGGGAAAAAGACATGTTTGATTGCCAGGCTTGGAATTTGTTTGAGTTGAACTTGTGGGGTCACAGAGGTGCTCCTGGTGCTTTATCTTCAAGCTGAGTAGACTGTTAAGCTTAAAAATCTTTCCTACTGGTTTCACAACTATTAAAGGTCTAGGTTCACTGTTTCTTTTTATATTAGCAGTTGGTCTCTTATTTTTCTGAACCCGTGCAGGCTCTCTTAAGCTTAAAGGCAACATTATGGCTTTGTTACTGTAAAGATTTAGCTCCAGTTTGGATTTAAAAAGCAGAACATGTTTGGCTGCAGAGATATTTAACTGTTTTCAGATCAGAGTTTCAAGTTTTAAGCCTTCAAAATGAAAAATTCCAATTTGGTTGCATTCTTGAAGTCTTTTAAAGGGTAAGGAAGGGAAGGAGGAAGATGGTTGCAGATGCAAAGTTTTCTTTCTGTTATTTAATAAGACTCACTTTTCTAACTGTGTTTGTTCAGCGATCAAGTTTTAATTTCCAGTCCAAAAAGTAAATGTGGGCATTTATAGGAGTAGGAAAAAGTTAGAATTCAAACTTCTTTAGCTTTTTAGAGGGATTATATCAACTTCCTCCCTTCACTTTACGAAAAAAAAAAAAAAAAAAAAAAAGGAGTGAGCTTTTTCAGGCAGCGTTGGCTTTGAAGCCACAAAATTTACTTTTCAATATTGCAAAGTCTTCCAGCAGATTTAAAACCACACACACAGATCTTGCCCTTTGTGTCTCTGAATTCAGGCAGGGAAGAGCTGGGACCCCCTTCTTTTGCTGACAGCACTGAGGAGACCCAGAAGACATGCAGTAATTCCAGGGATGTCCCTGAGGAGCTGCTTGGTGGCTCTGGGATGGTGCTGGGGGCTCAGGGATGCTGCTGGATCCTCTGCTTTGTGTTGTCTCTTCCCTGTCCTCCCCAAAGCATGGAGAAGTCCCACAGAATGCTGGCCAGATGAGCTCATGAGCAGGAAGGAGAAGTTGAGTGGTTGGAAAAGTGTCCAAAGGAAGGGTTTGAGATGTGGAGGTGGGATGTGGTGTCCTAAGGAGTGAGTGAGAAGGAGGGGGGGCAGCATCCAACAATGAGAAATAATTCTGGAAGCGTGCCTGCAAAAGCAGAGAGGGGAGAATGAGGAGAAAATAGAGAAGTATAATTTACTGACTCAAGGACTGAACTGACAATTTTGCAATTAAGTACAATTTACACTCCCTTCCGTCGCTGGAAATTGAAGAGTGGGAGAAGTAGAGCAGTATGTCTGGGCTTTTCCAGACCTGTTATTAGTTCCCAGGGCAGCTTTGCAAGCCTTGTTACTAGATTTCTTAAATTCTGCAAATCAAAAAGCAGGCAGCATTCAGAAGTCACATTAAGAGAAGTACAGGTCTCCAGCAGTAATTACACTTGATAAAATCCCCAGTGCTGGTTTTGCAGTCTCTGTATCTTCAGATGATCTCAGATTTATGGTATCTCTGGGAATTGCCAGGCTTAAAAAACCAAAATGCAGGAAGTTTCTGGTGAGTGTCTGGTGGGATATTCCCAATGAAATGTCTAACAGTAAGTGAATGGAGGCAGGCTCTCTATCCCAAAGAAGGCAATGTGTGTTTCAGTAGTTCACAAATCCCAAGGGTGATAATTCTCAATTAAATTATTTTTGCTGTGCTCAGGGAGGAGGTGGAAAGCAAGCTGGTCACAGTAAACTCATGGGGACATGGTTTTCATTTTAAAATAAAAGGGAATAATTAATGTGATATCAGTGTGTGTAGCTACTGAGCTGGTTTTGACACACACAGGGCTTGGTGTCCTACAAATAAAAAAAAAAAAAAAACAAACAAAAAAAAGAGACACAGATGTTTTTGAATGGTTCTTTTAGCTGGTAACTGCTATGAGCACCTGAAATAGAAATTTCACATTCAGACATGATTTGTAAGAAAAGCCAACAACTTTCTGTGACTTGCTGCTTCTTTATTTGTTAAAGCTAAAGATGGCCTTCCTCAGAGGTTTCAAATCTTCAGCTTGATTTAACTACCAGTTTCAGTCTCGTTGTTGCCTTGTAGCTTTAGCCAGGGTTGATTGCTCTGAGTTTTTTGGACCTCTGGTCCAGATAGTGAAGACCACAGCCACCACATGGGGAGTGACTTTTGGCCTTCCTGTACTGTTAATAGCTTGCAATTTGAGCTTAGTTTTTTTGTTTTGGATTTGTTTGTGGGTTTGGGTTTTTTTTGTTTGTTTGTTTTGGGGTTTTTTTGTTTTTTGTTTTTTGTTTTTTTTTTTTAACTTTGCTGCTTGCTTTTAGCACTTTGTGGGTTTTATTTCCTTTGTTTTTTTCAATTTGTTTTTTTCAATTTGTTTCTCTCCTGCTAATTCTCTTATGCATCTCCCTTTAGTCATAGCTCTTATTTCAATGACTACATTATAGTATTACAACTCCTTGTTCAAACCATGGTCATTAGAAAGATGCCAACAAGTCTAGGTTAATTCCTTCTACTTTTCACTTTTTTCCCTAACAATTTCTTCTGCTGTAACATCTCCAGGAGAGAGGTTTCATCTTTCAGAGTCCTCAGCACCTTTTGGGTGTCAGAATGTGAGGCTGTGATTGGTTTGGTCTTTGTTTGCTTTGGGTTTTTTAATACATGATCTCCAAACGCTGTGTGTTGAAGAAAAGTGCTCATAGTAGTGATGGAGGTGGCAAAAGTTGTGTGGTGCATGTGATGTTAGATGAAAAGAGCTGCACCTGGGCTTCTGTGACTTTCCAAATTATCTTGAGTAGTCAATGCTGAAACATTGTGACCTTCAAGGTGCAAGCCAGGGGCTGCTTTCTTGGGAGCAGTGGTAATTCAGAGCTGAATCACCCTGAGGTAGGAGATGGAAATGTTGCACTGATGAAATTTGGGGATGAGGCTGACCAATGGGTTCCTGATAAAAGCATAAAAGAAGGGTGCTGAGCCTTGAGTGCTTCTGGAATGCTGCAGCCCAGCTCTACCACACTTAGAGTTCTCAGTGTTGCTCTGGCACATTAATTCTTGTCAATATAAGATAGAATTACTCCAATATTGATGAGGCCCATAGTGCTATAGCTTAGAAACCAGTTGAAAACACCTCATGTACAATCTTTGCTGAATATTTGGTGTATTTATCTATCTGTATGCCATGGGCTGTGCACCAGCAGGTGTGTTGGTGGTGGCAGGTGGTGATGCCAGCATCTTTTGGTCTCGTAGCTTACAAGGAAGGTTAAATTTGGGAACTTCTGTTGCAAATCAGTCTTATCTCCACAGACTCCCTTTGCAGACTTGAGAAAGCAGTGATAGGAGATGGGTTGCCTAGAATTGCTGGATCTTGAAGAAGCTGAGGGAACCAACTGGGGTGAACACTTGAAGCTATTTTTCTTGACAATGTATGATTACTGGGCAATACAGACTAATTTACTACAGTTGAAGGCCTTGGTGTCACAGGAGGTTAAGGGGAAGCCTTTTAGTGTTTATTTCCCCCACCTTCTTCCTCACAACTTCTAAAGCCTCTAATTTGACAATTGCTGGGTTGAGTTGCTCAGCAGTTTGCTTGTTCACAGCATTAATCAGTTTGTTCTGGAGAGTGCTTGTGTTTTTTTTAAGAAATTTTCTTTTTTTTTTTTTGTTGGTTTGTTTGTTTTCTTGACTTGGCTGCTAAACGGGATTTTAAGTAGGATTTATTGCCCTGCTGCTTTCTTGCCTCTTGTGCCCCCCTCTCCTTTCACCTTGTTTTTTTTATTCTACCTGGAGGTAATTGCTGATTCAGGAACATGCTTGTTATTCCTGTACTTGCCTTCCAGTATCTGAGTAATCCCCATCCATATGCATCAGGTTGGGCATGTGCAAGTGTTGGCAGGAGCCAGGATTTGTATGTTAAAATCCTTGGATTAGGCAGTGCCTTCAGGAAAGTCCTCCTGGGTCTTGGTACCTCAGGGTGATGGCTCTTTGCCCCCCAGCACTGCTCAAAAAAAGATCATGTAGGAAGAAGCCTTTTCCTTGAGGACTGATGGAAAATGGAGTTAGAATTCTGGAGTCACTTGGTGTAGGTGGGCTATGTCCTGTTGATGTCAGTGCACAAAAATCCTTGGTTTTCAAGTAGATTCTCTCTTTCCAAGAGGCACACTGGCTGGTGTCTGTACGTATGGTTTTTCTTAAAAGTATCAGAACTTTGGGAGTGGGGAAAGCTGATAAAGAAAATAACCATACCACAATCACCAACTACAGCTGCTGAACTGCTACGAAGATGTTAATTTGTAATGAATGTTACATGATGCTACTTTAATAAGCCTAAAATTAGATAGATTTTTTTTTTTCCCCTGTTTCGTGTTTTTATCTCTTTGGGTTTTTCTTGTTACTTGTTGGGGGTTTTACTTGTGGTTAGCTGTCTCTGTTGTATACTTTTGTAGAAAAAGGTGGTTTTAAGACTCAGTTAACCGTGTGATTCTTGCTCTTTTTTTACACTATGATTTCAGGTTGTCTTCCTCATGATCTTGCAGAAAGAGGAGTTGATTGAGTTGTTGGGAGCTCAGCAACTAGAAGTTGACAGGAGAGTGACAGCTGTAGGTTCAGTGACTTCTTTCAGCAAAGCTTCTCGTTATGCAGCTTTGAAGTTCTCCAAAACATTTCATACATGATTTTGTGAACATTTCAAGTGATTTTTCAAGTTCACTTTGCACTTGGATGATGGAATACTTTTGTTTTCCAGTGTGCAAATGAGTGTGTGTGTAGTGGTGGTAAAATCAGGTTATCCACAGATTGTCTTTGAGGCTATGGGCATCACCACCATGAAACTATTCAGATATTAACTTCACTGATTAGTCTTTAAAATAATAATGAATGTCCAGTGTGCTTTTTCCCTTCTGAATGCTTGTATGAGAAGGAGTGGTTTATTTTTATTTCTTTTCAAGAGCTGATGTAACATTAATTGATGCAGGGCGTGTTGTATTTCTTACAGATTTGCTTTTTAAGTTTGTCAAAGGCCATTTGACTTAAATAGGTGTGGTTCAAAATAATATAAAAAGCTTAAGTCTTAAACAAACAAAAAAAAATAACAAACAAAAAAATGCCATACAAGCTTTAAACAACAGTGGGCTTTCCCTTGTAATTGCTCAGCTGGATTCTTGGTGTTGTCAGCTGCTCCATCATGTAGTTCTTGAGTTGAGCTGTCCTCAGAATGAGCTATCTGGGTACAACCTGAATTTTAGTAATAATAAAATTAAAAAAAAACCAACGGTGAACTATTAAACCCTGGCAAAAACAAATGAGTTTTTCTGAAGAGGGAGTTCATGTTCAACTTCTTGTTTTTACCCGGAGGAAGATTTTTTTATTTTGTAGATTTTTTTTCCTTTTAACAGAAAGGAGTATTAAAAATACTAATTTCTTTTTCAGGCCCTATTCTGCTTTCTGTGGCAGTGGTCCTTGGGATGCTCAACCTGCCCATTTGTTTCTTCTTTATTTAGATAGTCTGCAACAGCTTTCCTTGGCTGCTTTGCCATTGTGCTTGCTTTCTTTCTTTATTTATTTTTTTCCTGATTACGTGTAAGTTCCTAAGGCTTCTAGTTGCCAAGAGGGTATATTAGGAAAGAACACTTTTTTTTAAGATGTATTGACAACAATTTTAGGTTAAAGGTCTGAGTAGTCTGTCCTGATGGGATAAAACCTATACCCCCTCATTGAGTAACATGAGGCTGACTTGGGTGTAGATTGCAGACATGAACTTTGAGATATTTAATGAGTTATTTTCCTAAATCCCTGGCCTTGAAGACGTGTACCTTTAAGTAGGTACACTAGCTCATGATTTAAATCCATTTGTTCATGAAGTTTTCTTGTTTTTCTGACATCTTTGCAGCAGTTGAGAAGATTTCCTGGGCTGCTTTGGTGCCAGTGGCAGAGCAGTGATCTGACTGAGCAGGGGAATGGCCCTGGTAATGCTAAGAACCAGTTTTGGATATTGAGGTCAGAGATGCTTTCTGCCTCAGGGTTTTTAGGATTTGGTAGGATGTCAGGAGTCCTGGTATTAATATGAGAATCAATAAATCCAGGAAGAAATCCTTCATGGCAAGGCTGGTGGTAGTCCTGTACAGCACTGTTTGGCTGAAATCTGCATGTAACTGGACTGGAACAAAAAATAAAATTCAGGTTGTACCCAGATAGCTCATTCTGAGGATAGCTCAGCTCAAGAACTACATGATGGAGCAGCTGGCAACACCAAGAATCCAGCTGAGCAATTACAAGGGAAAGCCCACTGTTGTTTAAAGCTTGTCTGCTGGACTGGAATAAAACACAATGTGTAATATTAAGCTGTTTTTCTGTCTCTGGTTGAGTTGCTCTGCAGTGATAAGTGCTCATACATGACTTGCTTAAAAATTCACTTGCCAGGGAGTATGCAATTATACTCTAAAAGCTTCATTTAATTTCAGAGCCAACTATAGCAAATTCATAAAATGCTGTAAAAAGATGTGTGGTTGGTATGGATTTGGTACTGAATTTCTGCTCTCTTGGGGCCCTTGATTTTTTTAATTTTTCTTTTTTTTCCTTTTGCAGTGGTAAGCAGAAGGTAAAGGCAGTCTGCTCCTCTGTGAGGAGTTTCAGGGTGCTACACTGGATGTTGCTCAGCACCTCTGGAAAGATGAGTTCTTCTGCAATTCTTCTGCATCTCTGCATCCCAACAATACAGTGTTGAGTTGACTGGTTTTGCTCTGAATCTGTTTAGCTTTCTCATGGACATCAGCCAGATCCTCTCTCAGGGCTGTAGGAGCTGATGAAGGGAATCTACATAAAATGTTCAGTGAATTCATCCCATCAAATGCAGTTTGTGTGTATGTCTATGTATGAAAATCCTGAGTACATGCTGCTTTAGTAATGAAAAGCACTTTAGGGGAGGGGCAATCTTGGTATATAAAATAGATGAGGTGTTTAAAGAATTATTCTTTATTATCAAAATAATTTACCTTATTTCTGCAGTGTAGTTCAGAGAACAGTGAGGAAAGAAACCCAAAATTGAAGTTTTGCTGAAGTATGGCTGCACACATGATCATTATTTTGCAAGAAATGAATGCACAGTAGTCCCTAAAATTCTTTTCTAGCACATTGTAGTGAAATCATAGCCTGTGAAAGAAGTAATTTGCCATGGCTAGAGCTTCCCTGGTTCTCTATGATGAGGAGAGGAGGTGACTTTGGATCACAGGAGCTTTAGGATTTCTGACCTTGTAGGCTGGATCAGAAGTCTTGGCCTTTAATTTAATTCCAGCTAATATCAGGTAGGGAAGGGGGACCCGTTCTGTAAAGGCACTAATGCACACACACAAATTTGTACATTTTAAAAGGTGATGAAATGGAATAGACTGTTTTAAGGGATTGCTTTTATCTTTTTTTACTACTACAGAATTTAAATCTCCATGTATTCTTTTGGCAGTGTTCTCTCCACCCCTCTCAACAGCATCATCTAAATAGAGCCTAGAGTTACGGGAAGATGTTTTATAACATTGTAACCTAAAGAACCCAGTGATCCCCATTTTTGCTTGGTTGAAGGGTAACACGTAGGAAAATGCTAGTAGGAAAAATAACTCTTCATTCTCCTAAGAAGTCACCTTATTTTAAAGGATTTTTCAAAATAAAATAAATTCTGATTGAAGGAAATTGTCCTCAAATGATGTTTGTGTTCTGAAGTTATGCTGGATAGCAAAACTGTGCTGAGCATCTATATAAAATAAAGGAAATAGAGATGTGACATCTGTGGAAGTTGTCACAAAGCATCTGGGTCTTTGGCTATTGGATTGCAAAGGATAGGAGTGGCTAGACTTTTCCAGGAAGGACTTTTTAAAGTCCTTGAAGAAAGAAACTTGTTCTTGAGTTCTATTATGGAGACAAAAGGGATTCAGAGAAGTCAGTCTTTCTGGTCCAAGAGTTAGTTTCTTTGGAGGTTTTTGTTGCGGTGTTTGTTTTTTTCTTTTCTTTGTAAAGCAGTGCATTATTTTCAGCCTTCTTAACATAAAATTTTGGTTTGACAAAATGCTTCTTAATATCAGAGACCTTACTGAAGTTATGGTGGTTTGTTTGGTTTTTTTCAAGCTTACTTCAAAGCAAGTGCTTTGTGGGTGTTTTATGGATTTATTAGAATAAGTGTGTGTATATATATATATGTATTTTTTCCTTTTTACTTTGTCAGATCAAGAATAGCATTTAAATAAAGTACCTTTGAGTGCTCGAAAGTTTATTTCTCTTGTCTCTATCAGATCTAGTGCATTTCTGCACTTTTGGCTGGAAGTGGCATCACAGGGAAAAGCTGTTCCAAATATTGCAGACAGCTCTGTGTTCATTAGGAGCTTCATTAAGAGTGAACCTGCTAATGCTGAAGCTAAGAATATTCATGTTTGTATAAAAAATAGGATTTTAACTTCAAATAATCCTCCTAAAAAATAGGCCTTTAGAGAGAAGTTCTCTTTGCCAACAGCCTTCTGTGTGATTTAATTTCAACTATTTTCTGGGTGCTTAAGCTGAGCATCCAGCATTGCTGGAGTTAATTACTCTGCCTTCAGTTTCCAGTGCAAAAATGGAGAATAAACCTCACTGAGGAGTTAGTGAGAATGCTGTTAATGGAATGACCACTTCTGAAGGACTTCTGGAGGCTTGTGCCCCAGAGAAGAGGGAAAACCATGTGTCTTGAGAGCAGGATGTGAATAATGGATTGCTAAGAGTATAGGTGGCAACTCATGGTGAGGATTCCATGATGAAAATCAGATGGAGATCTGTAAATCAAGTCCAGGCTCTGGGAATGGCCAGATATGCAGTGATCCACAACTGGAAAGTGTATGAATCCTCTGTGCTTAAATTTTTCACTTCATGACCCTAAAGTTAAGAGTTTGCCTTTGAGGATTTTACAGCTTTGTCTTCCATTACAGAAGTCAATTTTGGGATTAGTTTTTTTAACTTCTGAGCAAAACTCCTGCAAAAAGCAGTGCCCAGAGAGAAGCAGCTGATTTCTTCAGCTTGGGTGGGATAATCGTGGTGAAATATTTAATGCAAATTTACTGATAATCTTTGCTGCTACTTTCAGATATGCAAATGGTTCACATATAATGATGATGTTCTGTGAACTGACTGCATTATATAAAGGTCTTTTTTTTGCTGTGCTCAAATGCTGCTTGCAGATAAGAAAGGGAGATGTATTAACATTTTCAATTATGCAAGTTTAAGAATGTTTTCAGACACCAAGAAAAAAGCTTGTTCATGGATTTGTAGTTAGTTGAAATTGTCAAACTGGCTGTTAAATGCCTTGTTAGTGAATGTTCCTTTTCAGTGATGATGCTGTAAGAAAATGGGGGATTACACGTGTATACTGGAGTTGTATGGATTGTGTTTAGACATGAGATTACCAAATTTGTTCTCTTAATGGGAGTGTAAAGATCTCCATTTCCTTTGATGTGAAAAATTGGTTCTTAGGTGGTAGAGGGTGTTTTTGTCTCTTCTCAAAACGGGCAAAACTTGCTTATTTCCTTGAATGTACAGACTTTCAGAGAGAGCTTCAGTCATCCAGGAGAAACTAAGATGTAAATGTGAACATTAGCACACATTACTAAGATATAAATATGAACTACACTAGCACGTCAAGCATTAGGAAAACTTAAATGCCTTGTAAGTTAGATATAACTTCTCTTAGAATTTCTGTTCACGGTAGTCTTTCACCTATTCACCTCACTTTACACTTTTTTTGGTGGTAAAATGCACTTTTACAGCTGAGGAGGTTTGATACAGAGAAGGGTGGAGCTGAGTTCCAAGGCCAGAAACTGGGAATGCAGGAACTCCAGCACCTTGTTAGTGCAGCCCACAGAAGCAGGGGTGCAACTGTCATTATTTTCAAAATTAGTGCCTCAAAATGCATGATGCAAACTAATGTTAGTATTAACCTACTGTGACTGTATCACAGGAGCTGTCTTCCTGCTCTCTTTTGACAAAAATAACCTCCCAGCCAGGACAAAGAAGAAATACAGGACAGCCTGCAGCCTCTCCCAGTGCCTTGCTGCTGATGGACTTTGTAATTACATCTGTCTCACTCCATCTGTACCCTGCTTGGCTAGAGGTTGGATTTTAGATTAATCATAGGATGGAGCTGCTTACAGCTCTATCTTAATTAGAATTCACAATCCACTTTATATAAAGATAGCTGAAAAATCTTTCCCAAAAGAATACTGATTGCAGGGCAAATGAAAACATCTTTCCTTTTTCATAATTTGGGGATAGCTTAAGTATATATAAATATATTCCCATGCCATCTGGTTTATTTCTTTCTTCATCTTGGCTTCTGTCATCTTGCCTCTTGCTCTTTGCCTTTTAATTAGTAGGAAAAGAGAAATGACTTTTCTGTGATCACATTTTGAAGAGTATTGAATGCTATGAAAAATGGTGCTTTTTTATGTGTTGAGATTAACTGCAGTTGAACATAGCTTTGGTGTTGGTATGAGTATGTGAAATAACTTTGAGTTGGGTGTAGAATATTTTACCTAGTGTAATTAGTAACTTTTTTTTGTTCCTGGAAATTAGCATTTTTTCCAGAATTAAGTAGTTCAGTTATTGAGTTGCAACACTAAGATTGAGCTGTGATGGTAAAGTTGCTGTGTTTAACTTTTAAATTCTGGTGGTGTCCTGGCTGAAATGAATTTGTTTCTAAAAGCTGTGATTTGGAGGTCTTTAATTAAATGTGCAGGAATTATGTACTATATTCTGTGAACTCTCAGAGTGCAGCCTTGTGAGGACTGAGAGAGAAGTTCTGTCCTAGTGATTTGGGTAAAAGGAGAAAAAGAACTCACTTTTATTTGTGTTAACTTCATTTCAAGTGCTACAATGTAACTTCAGTACTTAGAAAAAAAAATTATATATTTTTTAACTCCATAAAACCAGTGTTTATGGCCCAGGAGATTTTCTTTAAGTGAAGAACATTTTTCAATAAGATAACCTCTCATCTTTTTTAACAAAAGGAGAAAGTTCTAAAGACCTTCCTTAAACAGCATCACTTGAAAAAAGAGTTCAGTTTAACAAGGTGCAGCTCCTCTTAAGCAAGAGAATGCTTCTTCTCTTGGGTTTTAGAATAATATTATTGCTTGCATGAGTTAAGATGATTAAGTATGACCCTAATGTTGTTAAACCAGTGCCTGAGTTCCTGATATGGTTATTTGCAAACAAAATTTGCTTTCTCATAGTGTCAGTTGTGTTCCAGTTTGTTTTGGCAGCACTTGGAAGTGAAATTCCCTAGCTTGGTGCTGCCTTTCTCCTGTTAAAAATCCTACAAAAGTTCTACATGTGAAGCAAGATGCTGGACTGAAGCAAAAGCACAAAAAAAAAAAATAGTTTTGAAACCCGAGTTTATCTGTTTTTGTTTCTAAGTTTGTATTAACCACTTGAGTCATAGGAAAATAGTTTTTCAAGTTCCCTTAAAAATTAGGAAAATGAAGTTGCTTTTTACCCAATGTATAATGTAGATTCGGAAAATATGGGAACATGCAGGTTTGTATACTGACTAGAAGTCTTACCAACTTTTTTTTTGTTTTTTCCTGTTTGTTTTGTTGGTTTGTTGGGTTTTTTTCCTAAATGCTCTTCAGAACACCAAGTTCTCATGGGTTTTGCCATTTAGTAGGAATCCACAGAAGGAAAATAATGGCAGGTAAGTGACATTCAGGGTGTTTTGCAGCTGGCCAGATGTAGTCTCTGCCTACTCCCTACTGCAGGGTTGCATGAAGCTCTGTCCTAAGGCTTTGTAACCTCCTTACTGGAGCCACGCTATAAATAAGTGAAGAAGGAAGAAATCTGATCCCATTTTTACTACTGGATCATCCAAGAACTTTTTTCTCTTTATTTGATTAAGAGACTGATACAGTAGAAGGGTGTCTTGACATCTTGACCTTATTTTTGGTTCATACTTGCCTATCTTCAATGTTTTTTCCTGTCGCATTAGGAAGTGGTGGTTAAAAGGGAAAATTTTGTCTTGGGGAGCAGCATTACCAAGAGAGGAAAACCCTTCTGGGACAGCACTGTGGGGTTTGAGCTGGTGAGAAGGTCAGGGCCATGTGCTGTTGACACTGGGGCAGTGTCTTGAACTTGGTAAGAAGAGAGGCTTTGGATTGTTTTTAATAGCACGTGTCTGAGGAGCTTTACTTCATTTCTTATCACCTGTTTTTTCCTCTGTTTCTGTGCAAAAGATTGGGCTGATGATACCTTCTGGAGGGAATACTGGGCTTTATTACTATGGTTTGAGTGTCTGTGCAATTTTTAATTTAGTAATTACTGCTTAGCTGCTCACTGCCTTCCTCCTCCTCAGCTTCTTAGTCAATATGGTTAATCTTGAAGGGGAAAGAAGCACTGTTGCCTTTACAAACTAAAATGATGTTTTGTCTGTGGAAAAGCTGCTTTCCTCATCTCAGGACCTGCCCTTTGAATTTTGCAGTGAGCAAAGAAGAAAACCAGTGTTGTGGTTCTTTCTCTGGATAAGGGGGAGGGGGGGATCTGAAAGCCAATTTCCCAAAGGAGCCAGGAATCCTGCTTTATCAAGGGCTTGTACTGCTGTACTAAAATTCATCTGTGAGTGACCTCTTAGAACTTTTTGTAACTCTACACCAACACATCCTAATTGTCTGCTCAGGTCACAGCCAGCCTTTGATGTCCCACAGACCATGGTAGGGTACTGGGCCAACTGGTTCAGCTGCTGCCCTAGTGCTGGTTTAGAACAACAGCCTTTTGTTATCCCCTGGGTTTCTTGGGCTGCTGAAGGACTTGGGGTCCTGCTAGGGACAGCCTCCTCTTGACTTGTGCTGCAGGAAATTGTGTGCTTGGGTGATGTTTCCACCCGTAGCACAAAATCCAGGGAATATCTGCAGTGTGGGTTTTGTAGTTTGGGCTGGGAAGGTGTCAGCTCTGTGCTTCTCTACCACTTGGATGGAGTGCCTGAAGCCTGACAGTGTGTCCTTGGGAGGGCTGACACTTTGTCCTGTCAGTCAGTGTCCTCACAAATCATCTGCTTGGGTTTTAGTTAATACCGGTGACTTTCCTTGTAAAATTTTACTAGGAGGTGTGATTTATTTTAATTTTGTTTTGAACTGCTTTTCTTTAGCAGCTCTTGGACAAAGGCTTCTCTTCATTTCTAGTTAAAATTAATTTTAGGTTACTTTCTCCAGGCCTGTGTGGAGAAATGCCTTGGGACTGAGAATAAAATTTAAAGCAGAAAAATGTTGATACATACACACTGCCTTGTGTTCCCAAGGATTTAGAAACACAATAATTTGGGTTGTTTTGGAGATGATGCTTTATAAGAATATTGCCATGCCAGGAAGGATACCAACTATTTGGAAACTGAATCTGAACTGATTTGTATGCAAGACATGGGTTTGTGTTACATTTATTCACACGTTGCTTCGTGGATTGTTCGTGCTGATTTTATTTCTTGCCACTTTAAAACTAATACCTTCTGTCCACCCCCCTCCCTCCCCCCAGCACTAATTTATATTTTTAAATCTCAGGGACTAAGCTAAATAGGCTTTATATATATATGCATAGAATATATGTTAAATCACAGTGCTCAGAAAAGCAGCAGGGCTGCTTCTAATAACACATCCCCTGTATTTTTTTTTTTGATAGCTTGTTGTTCTGATTTATTTTTTTTTTCCAAGCTTTCATTAAGTCAAGCTTAAGGCTTATTTCATATTCTGAGCACCTATTTGCTGGTCTCACTCAGCCCAATGGCAATGCTGAAGAGAGCAACAAGGACATTATTAGTCTAACATAGTAAAAGTAATGAAAATCAGGTGTTACAGAGGCAGCACCTGAAACCAGGTGCTAATGACTGTGGTTATGAAGCAAACTTGTCTGCTTGCTTTAATCAGGGACCTGGTGGTGGAATGCTGACTTGATGAGGAAGACAACAGCAAGGTGGTAATAACAAAGCTTTGCTGGGCTGGGAGGACTTGGGAGCAGCATATATGAGATAGTGTCAGTAGTGTCTGGAGTGGAATGGAAGATGAGCTGGAAGAGAGGAGCAGCAGAGATGTATTACTGTAAAACTGCACCAAGAGGTATGGCCAAGTTGAGTGGTTGCATTGGTGCTGAGTAGCTTTGTGGGGGCTCTTGGTTGGCTGTTCTTTTGGCTTGCTGCTTGGTTTTGGGAAGGAAATGGAAGGAGGGCATAAATTTTGGTGTAATGCTTATTTTTAATTTTTTTTTTTATTATTTTTTTTTTTTTTTTTACTTTTAGCATATCTTTATACTACTCTTTTTCTGAGGGATCTGTAACCTCAGCAGTTGACTGCTGTGTTTCAGCCATTCCTTACAGTGGTTGGGCTGTAAGATCCTGAAAGTTACTGTTTACAAAGAACAGTAAGTTGTCAAAAATCTTTCAGAGAAGGAAAGCCATTTTTAGTGGCAAATCAGTCTCATTTCCAGCCCAGCCATTACCTTGTATGATTCCTGCTAAGAGCTGTTCACCATGAAGCAGTGAAACATTCTGAGACCAGAACTGGGTTTTTCTGGTGGTTTGATTGTGGCTGTGTCACAACCCACTTCCTTATTTCAGTGTTTAGTAACATGCTTCAACTCAAGTCCCAACCACCCGGGCTTCCTGTGGTTGTTTTGAGACTGATTAAAAACCACAAATGAGGGAAGAGAATTCTTTTTTCCTTCAGAGAAAAGTATTTGGGTTTTTTGGGTTTTTTTCTTTATTTCCCCTTTGTGTAGCAGCTGTGTGTTATATATGTGCTTGAGAATAATTTCTTTTTGAGTCATGTTTTCTTAGCTTTGTACACAACCTGTAGCAAACAATCCTGTTACATAGCTTTTCAGATCTTATGTTGGTTCCTACCCAGTCAGCTTTTCTAGAATTGAACTGCTCAGTGATGTCTGGTAATGGATTGGCAATAGTTAAAATGCTGAAAAATTATTGAGAACATCATTGGTAGTGAACCTATGTTTTGGATATACACAGCCTATATTTTGGAGAGATATACTGCTTTTTCTCTACAAGTCAATTTATTGTCACAGTGTTGGTTCTTGTGGGGCACAGCTGAAGGTGTAGGTTCTGAAGCTTGCCAGACTTCTTCTGGAAGACCTGGTTGACAGAAGGTGTAAGATAGGCTTCAATTTGGAGCTGTTGGGTTTTATGAAACTCTTGATAACTGAGCTTTTCTTAAAATACACTTTTAACCAAAAAAGTGAGACATGTAGCTGATGTTGAAACATTTTTCCAGAGCCTTTTTGTAGTTCTGTACACCTTACATCTGTAATCTGTACCACTGCAGGATTTGTAGGTGGAAGAGATTATTTTTAAACATTATTTACTGAAGTTGTGAAACCTAAATAATACCCATTCTCAGTCCTTCTACTTGTGCAGTTGTTAATGTAGTATTTCAGTAGTGAGAACAGATTGTGGAATGAGCAAATTGCAAGCGATTAATGTGATTCTGAGTTCTGAGAAGATGGATAGCATCCCACCCTACGTGTCAGGTTCTTATTCCACACAAAGAGAATTTTCAAAGGATGAAAATAAAGATGAAATGGTACACAGCTGTTGTCTTCTGCTGGGGCTGTGCTGAGGTGGTGGAATACCTCCTGCAGGTCATAAAGAGATCAGGTAGTTTTGAGGGAAAAATAAGCAGAATGGGAACTGAGGTCACCTTTGTGTGAAGACTTCAGATTTGAGCAGCCAGCAGCTGCTTTTTCAGTCCACAGACAAATGGAGGGGCAGCATGATAAATACTTGGCTTTTCTGTAGACTTCACTGACAGGACATTAAATTGTAAGAGACAGGCATCTTATGGGTGAAATAAACTTTGTTTTTGCTATTTTACCCTCCCATGTTCATGGATTTTGTAAAAGATGAAATGTTAGAATATACATTGGTCTTTTAGTCTAGGAAGTGGCAATTGGCACCCCCTGTGGTGTCACCATTTGCTGTCTGAACAGGTAGGAATATTGATGGAAATGAACATTGGGGCTGGTTGTTACTGTGGTTTCTCCAGGTTCTCAATTTCATCCCAAGCCTTCTAAAAGCACTCTCGAGGCTTGCTCTTATAAAATGTTTACAACATCCATTCCTCTGTAGTATTTTTATTCAGACAAGTGAGCACAATCCTCTAAGCCTTTTGAATAACTACAGTAGTGCCCCACGGGAGCATTTGTCTTGGTAGCAGAGCAGGTTTTATCATCCCAGTTTTCTTTTTTGATGTGTGTGGCTATAAACCAAGCTTTCCTACCATTCACAGCTGAACACAGAAGCAACAGAGCTTCTTAAAATGAAAGGTAAAATTTTGTTCTTTAGGCTTTCTGGTTCATGGAGTTTATTCCTCTCAAAATGTGCTGTAGACTATACCCGTGGAGAGCAAAATGGCAATTGTGGGCTGGAATACCCAAGATTTTTTTCTTTTTTGCTTTGAGGCTGCTGAAAAGTTTTTTCAAGCTGGTGTTTTGCTTTCTGGGTTGGAACTATGTGTTGGTGTAATACCAAAATGCATGGAAAAGATGTCACCTGCTTAGGGATTGATTGTGCCTTAGGGAGCTGTGATTTATCATCTGTACTTTTCTTGTACTTTATTTGCTTGCTTAAGGATATGTGACCTTAAGAGAGCTGTTTCAGGCTGAGCTGTCCCAGTGAGATCAGTGTCCCAGTGGCAGGAGAATTCTTGTGCCATAACCAGTTGAACTTCCACAGTAATTCTTCAGTCACAGGGATACAAGAGGTTATTTCCAGTACCCTGGAAGTCTGGCTTATGAACACAACAGATGAGAATGTGTTGCCCTTAATGTTGCTCCCTGAAAGATGAGCATCTCCTGTCACACCACAGGATTTTCTCCAGGCCTGTTCCTGCTGTTATTTAACATTCTGGGTTGCAAAGAGTCCATCATTGTTTATCCTCTTCTTCCATGCATTCATTACTCTCACCAATGCAATGTTTTATGGCTATTTCTAGACTTTCAAAGTTTAGCCATAGGACAGCAGGCTCTGAGTGATGCTAAAGTTTCTCAGAAATCTTTCTAGCTCCCATTGATTTTGAAGGAAATGGCCAGTAATGTAAAGTCCTTAAGGTTGATTTATGTTTTTTGCATTTTGAATATTGCTGGCTAAAACCATCAGTTCTCTCTCTTCTTTATTTTCATTGTTTGTGGGAAGAACAATAGATGCATAGTGTAAAATGAATGGAGGTATTGTGTTCTAACAGATTTGCCTCTGAAATTTTGAAACTAGTAATGCATTCTGTCATCATTAGACATATAATCATGTTCTAAATGTAGGCTTTTGTACTTGCTGTAAGATACAGCAAAGGAAATCATATATTTGAATAGGGAAATCATATTTTTGACAGTTCATATTATCGGGAAGGTAAACCTAAACCTAATCTTGTTTCTGTGTATCAGCAGTGGCACTATTTTTTTTAATTCCTTTTAATTTCAAGTCATTGTCCTGTGCTAAGACTTGCAAGAGATAAATGAGGTCATTTCCTTCAAATGACATCTGTGTATTCAACTCATAGTGCAAAAAGTCTTTGGTAAATGTAATCAAACATGGATTCCCTCTTTCTTAATTATCAAGTCTTGTTCCTTGCTATCATTTAAGACTTCAGTTTTTCCACTTTATGAACATACATTCTCCAGATACAATATTCTATTTGAAAGAAAGTAAAGATTGCAAGTGTTTTCCTTCCCTCATTTGTTGGAAAGTAGAAGATAGAGGCATGGTCTCTAGTTTTGAAAAGAGAATATTAGATTTCTGGTTAGGAGAGACTTCAGAATCTTGATGAGATGATGGATGCTCTGAAAGATTATTGTTTGTGTTTGGAGTCAAGGACTGTGGCAGGAACCTCCTAGTCCTACAGAACACAGCTTTTCTTTCCCTTCTCCAATAATACTCCTCAGAATGATGAAAATTCCTACACTCTTCTTGCTAAGGCAGGCAAAAGTTATAAAGCAGGAGAATTAAAGAGGTTGCATTCAGTAAGAAGATAAGCAGCATCTTGGAAAACTCATGAAAGGTGATGATTAAGAAATTAGATGTGTTTCTACAGTGAGGTATAAGGAGGACATAAGAGCCACCTCCATTTAGTACAGGGCCAGCTCATTAGAGGTGTGATTTCTGCTTGTGGGGAATAAAGAAGTGTGACACATAAAGAAGGGTGACTGCCTTTTTCCATTGTATTCCAGTGGCCTGATGGAACAAGAATAACTTTGGTGATGCCAGTGTGGATTTCCTTATCCTGTCCATGTTACTTCTAATAGTTGTTTTTCTTCCCCAGCTGTTGGGAAGGGAATGGTTTAGAAGATCCACTGTGCTGCTGAAAACACCAAGCAAATTCCAGTGCCTGTCTTCAAGTGCCAGTAAAGCATGATGGCCTGGTTGTTTGAGCTCTAGATTTTCTGTTTGAATGTTGATATTAATCATTTCTAGAAATTTTGACCCTTGGGTTCTCTTTAGCTGAGGTTGTTGTTGTTACTGGATGTTGCTTTTATTTGTGTGTGCTGTTAACTTGTATAGGTGATAAATGCCCAGTTACATGTTTGTGGGGTGAAGAAATCATCCCAAATCTGCCAGGATGGTGGTGGTGATGAATTCTGAACCTTGCTGGCCAGAGGGCACCCACTTGCCATGCAGGCACTAATCAGTGATGCTGAGCTGAGGAACCAGGGAGATCATTTTAAAAGCACGTAAGTCATGGCTACAATCCTCTCATTTTGACTACAAGATGATGATGATGATCTGCTGCTTCCAAACATGAAGTGATTAATAGCAGTGCTTAGGATTTGCACTTTTAGGAACGCTCACAGGGGTTCAGCCTCAAAATAGCAGGGGGAGTTCTGTAATCAAGCAGGACATTATCTTCTTTAATAAATCATAGTTGCTTAATACAGATTTCCAGTGCAGGGATGTTTTTTGCCTATCCAAAGGGCCATGGTAGCTCAGATATTCAGTTTAATTTTTAAAACTGTCCCGATGATTCTTCTTTCCACATGGTAGCTGCTTCTGGATGGCATCACCAAAAAAAAAAAAAAACCAAACACTTGAGGCTGTTTTTTGATGGGGAAACTTCTCGTGTTTTGAGAATGAAAGGTTCCAGATTTTCTGAGATGCAACTTGAGCTCAGTTCTGAATTGTAAAGCCTGGGAGGATAATTCTGCTGATTTTATCTTGGTGAGTTGCAAAGACTGAACAGTCAGCTCTTGGGTTTCATACTTGTGGAGCTGGTGGCAAGTCACCAGTTTCTTTTTCTGGTGAAGTGGAGGGGTAGCACAGGGTCTTTACCTAGGCAGGGCAGAGGCATTAACAACTCTCCCAAGTGTTGATTTGCATTTCTGCATTGAGTCCCTTCCCTCTGATAATTTGTCTAGGGAATTAAGAAAAGCATGTTTTCTGAAACAGAAAAATAATTTAATATGACCAACTTCCATCCTGAGACATATCAGGATACATAGAGAGAACGTGGAAAAAATAAAAGTACTCCAGATTAAATCTTGATGGTTTATCTCATTGGCCTCATACTGAGGACAACAGCAGGTTTTTATCAGGCTTTGCCCTTGATCAAAAAAGTCTGAACCTATATGAAAATCTATAAAGAATTAAATGTTTACCTTGGTTGAAAACAAGTTTGGTGTTTTGCTTTCAGGTGTCTTTGCAGTAGCTTGGATTTCTTTTACATTTTAAAATTAAATTTTAAATTTTTTCTTTTCTGTGCTTTTTGTTCTTTTTTAAGTACCAATTTTTTAAATATTTCTGGAAGGTTCTCTGAATTTGAAATAATTACCCATTCATATCTGGTGTATGCATGAGCATAACTAATTATAAAGCAAATTTAGCCCCTCAGGTGCAAAGTTGCAGGTTTGTTTTCCCAGCAGGGTATAATGTAGCCCAGGCAAGGAAAAGCAATGATTTAAAGAACTGCATGTTATCAGCCTTCTTTTCAGTTGAAGAATTTTAAGTTTCTTAAGTTTTCCACTGATGTTATGTATAGAAGAAAAGAGATGGTTATATGCTTTCATATGAATTAAAAACCTTCTGAGGTTTGTTGCATTGCCTTGAAAAGTTGGAGTTTCAAAGATTACTCTAAATCATGACAAGGTAGATTTTAATCCTGCACTTCTAAAAAGTTATCCACCTCAACCTGTGTATATACAGTCATTTTCTAAGCACTTTTTTTATCCTACAGACTGGTTTAATTTGGTCCCCATTGTAATGTAGTTCAAACATTTGCTGATGAAAAAGCAGTGTGGAGAACACAGTTTTGTCTTCTCTTCTTTCACTTCTTGAGTGCACCAGGGCATCACCTTTCCATTTGGAGCAGCATGCTGAATGTGGGAGTGCATCTGCCAAATTTTGAGCCTGTATCTCTCCCACAGTCTCCAGGGAGTTCTGCTGCACTCCATTAAGCTCAGGGTGTGCTGTCATGTAATGCTAATGCCACTGCTTTTTGCTAAGAGTGTGATTTCAGTCATTTGTCAGTGCAACATCAGTGCAGTAAGCTTTAAAACCTTTTCCAGAAGTGATGGAGCTGATAGCACTTGGCAGCCTGTGTTGCAGACTTTTTTCCCCCCTCATAGTCCATCTTTTGGTGAATGTTTGGCTTAGAAAAATCATCACATTATTAAGATCTGGCTGCCTGTCACTAGTACCTCAAGTTCCCAGACATTCTTCATATGCTCCCTTCAGTTGCTGGCTGGGTAACCCATACCTAATGACTTAAAAAGTCAGAGTTTTAATCCCTTTTAAAGCCAGGAGCCACTCTGTGACTTGCTAGAGCTGCAGTCTCCTTCTCCCAAAATAATCATCTCAGGAAGACCCATCTAGCATGTTGATCCCTTGCTGTATAGGAAAAATCCTCCCTGGGACTCCAAAATTGATTCAGTCTCCAAACACAGGCTGTCATCGAGGGACTTATATAAAAAGTGAAGCCAGAAAAAGCAGCCCCTAGGGATATCCACAGACAAATAAGCAAGCAAAGCCCTTCAGGATGGCAAAGCATCATGTGGCTGCTCTGCCCAAGCCACAGAAGAGGCTGAGGACACTGTCTTCTCCTTGCCCTGCCTTGACTGGGAGACAAGGAAAAGCAGGAGCATCTTCCTGCCTGGCAGAGAAGAGGCAAAAAGGGGGAGAGAGGAATGCATGGTGTAATTGCTTCCAGATGAAGTCCATTTTTTCTTTTTCCAGCACTCTCTGTTTTCAGCTCCCAGGTAGAGTGAGCATTTGCATGCCTGAGCACCCTGGTACATGGAGGAGAAGATGGCTTTTTGTCACCTTTAGTTAGGTGTCTTGCTTTGGCTCTTAGGAAGCTTGAGCCACATTTTTTCCTGTGTTCTGTTCCCTGTGCATGTCAGGGAGGGGGTTGCTGATGCAGGCTGTGCCAGTGGAAGAGGTGAGCAGCCTGGTGCTGCCCTCCTCATCTCCCCAGGTTACCTCTGGTGAGGGATGGAAAGTTCTGTGGGTGGTGCAGCTGTAACCAGAAGAGGCATGAAGTTTACCCCTGGGCATTTCTGCACCAGATTATTTTTTAAAATAGTTTATAGGGAATAGATTTGTGTAATAATCATCCAGTGAAGAAGAGCACTTAAGGACATACTTAATTGTGTTAAGTGAGGGCATAGGTGTGATTTTTTAAAAAAATTATTATTATTATATCTATGTGTTTGTCTTCCAAAAAAAGTACAACCCATGGTTCAAATATATTCTTAATTGATAGTTACCTTTCTATCTCCTTTTCTGAGGTCACATCACTGCTTGGCACTGTAAAGTGTTGTCTGGTTAAGCTATTACCTTAGTGAAAACTTGTGCCTCTCTGGGAAGATCTTGTATAGACACACAGAATATTTGCTCCAGCTTTAGGGAGAGGTCTTACTCACATTGCCAGGCATTCAATATTTCTTTTGTCAGTAGCACTTACTGTGTGCTAGTAGCATCCACACAGTTCTGATGAGCTTCCTGTAGCTGCAACTCTCCTGAAGAGGACCTGGGCCTAAAGTGTGTGAGTAACAGGGATTTATATCTCTCTTACTGAGCAGACCCTTGGACTCCATGCCTACAGAATAAATATATATGTAAGTAATATGGAATTACTGCTGGCAGTAGGAAAAGAGAAAAAAAACCCTTGTGTTTTAGTCCCTCTTTTGCTTTCTTAAATGGAGTGTTGGGCAAAAAAAAATAAACTTGCCAAACAGAAAAGAAATCTTAGATTAAATGCTTTAGCTTAGTTTTTCTACTGCCATTTCAACTAACAAGTGCAGTAAACAAAACCACAGAAGAAGCCTGGATACAAGCTCTCTTCTGGATGAAAGTGCATGTATTTTTTTCCATTTTCACAATCCAACAAAGATGAATTAAAGCCCTTCTCTGGTATACATTAATGAAGCCATCTTGGGACATTTTTTTCTGTTGCTTTGCCTGAAGAGGGGGTATTTAGAGGCAGCATATCAAAAAACGCTACAAAGTGTAGTGTAACGAGAGTTCATTTTTTAGGGCTTAGCTGGGGAATGTGCATCTCCTTTCAAGGTTGAAGGGAGTTTCCTTGAGAGTTATGCCAGCTTTCATACTAAGTAACATGAATTGCTTTTTTCTAGGACCGCCTTGTTTGAAAAAGTCAAATCTCCTAATGCCAGCTGGATTTCAAAGCAGGTGTGATGAGTATTGACTCCCACCTAGTCAAAGTTTGGATGATTGCATTGGTACATCTCTTGCAAACCTTATAAGCAGTAGATGGGAGCTTGTTTTTTAAGTTGTAGGAAAGTGGAGAATTCAGGCTAAACCATCTAGCTAAACATTTTCCTAATTATGTATTATAAAAAGGATTTAATATTGAGCACAGCAGATGAGGGGATATTGTGTCTGACTTCTCCAATCAATTGTTCTTCGATTGTAAGGGGGGGCTGCTTGCTGAGAAGAGCTTTCCAACTTCTTTGTTCTATTTCTGCTTGCTGAGAAGAGCTTTCCAACTTCTTTGTTCTATTTCTTGGTTAGAATAGATTTTTTTTTTTTGGTTTGTCCTTGTCAGTATGCTGTGCTGTAGAAATCAGCAGGATATTCAACGAAGAGAGCTTTATGAGATTAAAGTGTACACAGGCAAGTTTAGATAAGACAGATAATATGAGGAGAGGGAAAATAAGCCTTTGGACTTTGATATGTTACACCTCCACTTGAAATCACAAAGGACTGGACTAAACCTGGCCTGGTTTGTTTTTTTTGTTTTGTTTTTTATTTCCCCTGAGCTGTTTGTGTTGAGGTGCTTTCCTCCTTGAGTGCTTCATTCTCATACTGTCCAAGAGTAGGGTAGAAATATGGTTTAAACCTCTTTATCCTTGCTTAAGTGTCTCCAGAGTAGGAAAGCTGTGTGGCTTTAACTGTGCCATTATCACTGAAGCAGATCAATTCATATATTCAGCCTATGTTTCTGGGTGGTTGTAGGTACATGTGTGTTCTTAGTGACTTGTCCTAAAAAAGTTGGTCCCATAATTCTTGTTTGCTCTGGGTGAAGTCTGAATTCAGCTGTTTCTGCAGAGGAAATACCCAGTTGCAATGTAAGATAATGAAAGGGCTGGATGTGTTAAGAGGTTAATCTTTTGGAATTAATGCTTGTTTGGTTATTTTTTGGTTTTTTTTTTTTGTCAGAGTAGTTTTCTAGTCATTTGAATGTCAGTGTCTGCAGTTTTAAATACCTGGAGTTACTCTGCTTTGTTCTTCCATGTAGGTATTTTTTATGGCATGGCCCCTTTACAAACATAATTCAGTGGCTGCTTTGATTTCATTCCAAAATTTAAATTACATTTTAAATATAGCATTTAGCTGTAGAGTTTATAATGCTGTCTTTTTAAATTTTGTTTTGCCATTCCTATTACTTGACTGTATAATTATTTGAAGAAATAATAGGCTGCAAAGCTCTGAGTATATCTGTGCAAACTAAATGAAGATTGAATTTCTTAATTGTCACCATTGCAAGTTAAGTAAAGCAACTGTTGCTGAGTGAGAATGTATCCTTAGGGATCTGATATTTACCACTTCCATCCCATAACACTTTCTTGCTTTTGACTGCATAGCACAGGGGTATTTTCTGGGCAGAATTGCCCTTCATTTGGATATTCTCAGGTCAGTTGCAAATGGCAGAAGGTGCCATCCTCCAGAAATCCTGGTTAGATGACTTGCAAAGCTTCTGCAGGATAGCTCCATGTAAAGATTTGCCTCCAGGTATGAAAATAACTTGGCAAAGACTTATCCCTGAAAGGAGTGCTGCATAAAAAAGTAACCAGCAAGTCTGCCTTCAAACTTTACAAACTAGTAAAGGTGCTAGGGAAAGTAGATGTCAATGTATTTTAGTATTTAAGGGTTAAAAGAAGCTGTCAAGGAGATGTGAAGGTGTTCAGGAATTGTATTCCTGTCAAAGATCAATGAAAGGGAATGATTCTCTAACAAGTGTCCATTTCTAGCCCAAATGATGACAGGTGAGTTGCTGCATCACCTGTCTTTCCCTTTTTTTTTTTTTTTTTTTCCCTAGGATAAAATGGATGTATAATATTTCTTTACTTTTAAGAATTGTCACTCAGCCCTTGGTGTTCTCCAAAGTTTTGTACCGCAGCACTAGAAGGGGTTGGGCTGGACTTTTCTGGATGACTTATCCTATTTCCCAATTTGTTGTTTTCTTCTCCAGTTGTGAGCAATCCCAACTCAGTGGTGGCTCAGGAGGAGGACAGATTCCAGCTCTCCTTCTCCAGTGGCAGAGCCTGGAGCTGCCCAGTGAGCTCTTCACATACTGGGCAGCTGCAGCCCAGAAGTGTCAGGTTCAGCAGGTTTGAAGTGTGAGTTCCTGTGGATAGATTCCTAGCAAGGACCATGTGCTTGCACAATTCCTTTGCTGCTTCTTGGATGAAATGCTTTAACTTCAAAGCTGCCCTATAACTGGCAGTAAAACTCCAAAAATGGACCAGAAAGAGTGAGTAGTGGCCTTGAAAATGACATTTTTCTAAACATCTGACATCTCTACCTTAACAAATGTAATTTTATTCTCTTTTTTATAATATAAGACGTAACCTATGTTAAGAAGATAACTAAGAGAAAAACAGACCTTGCAGGAAACTTGTTAAAAAGTAAAGTTATGTTTTCTCTCTCTTCCCCTCCCCCTCCCCCCTTTTTTTTTTCTTCTTTACCTTTGGTTTATAATACATAATCCAGAAACAAATGTATTGCTCCTGGTGGCTAGAAGGAAGAAAAAATTCATGGATACACTGGGCTGAAACAAAAATGGGTTTTCCCAGAATAGGTTAACTGGCATTGGTAAAGTAGCTGTATTAAAAATAATTCATTAACCAATTTCTCTGTTTAAGGTAGTCAGCTCTAACACCTTATGGTGTTTGTAGAAAAGAAAGCTGCATGGATAATAATCCAAGGACCACCTGCATAATGTACCTGACCTGAAATATGTGGCAGTTTGTTTCACCTGCTTGCATTGCAGTTTTGCTAGGACTTGAGAAGCAGCTTTTTCCTCCTTGTACTAAATGCTGAGCTTAAAGAAACTGGAGCCTGTTAATTTTTTTTCTCAGCCTAAAAACCCAAATGCATTTCCTTTATAAGCAAGCTAGCAGTGAGGGCAGCTCTACAAACTGAAAGTTGTTATTTTGCCAGAACCTGAGTAATATAAGTTTGTGTGCTGCTATTTTCCCAGTAGCTAGGTATGTTGCTGTTAGCCTTAAAATAACTTGAAAAATCATCCCCCATCCTTGCTGCACTTCCTCCTGGAAATGCAGGGCTGTAAGTAGAGGGCATGGTTCTTTGCTGTTGGAGTTCTCCTCAGCTGTAGTGGAGTGTTGGAGACAAATGACTTGTCAAGACAAAATGCACTCAGTAAAGTGGAGTTAACAGCCATCCCAGACAAAGGGTGAAACAGTTGGTTCTGGTTCAGAACCTGAATTTCTGCAGGATTTTTTGAATAAATAATAGCAATTAGGATTCCATCTTTGCTCCAGCATATAGATTTAATCACTTCTGATTTGGTTTCACTGAGTGCAAGATATTAAATTAATAGTTTTCTAAATTTTGAAGAAGGCAATGAAAGATTGGAAGTTATTAAGGGGCATTATTTCTACCTGACCTTGTCTATCGAGTGTGCTTCTGTTCATTTTTTAAGTAGTTATAATTTTTCATACCTCTTTGTTTCCAATTAGCAATAATTGCCATCTTGCTCATAAAACCTCCTGGTAATTTGGCTCTTCAAAATTGTTTCTACCCCACTTCTCTAATGCATTATTAGAACATGATGTCCATGGCAAAACAACTTGAATGCTGTCGACTGAAACACTGTCATCATGGGTGTTTTGTGAATCCAGCTGTGCGAGTCAGATCTGGAAAGGGTTTTCATCTTTTCTGTGCTTCTTTGTGTGAAAGAGGATTATTTGATCCAGTGCTCAGAATGCAGTAAACAAGACCAAATAATGGAAATGTAGTATGCAAACAGCCACAAGGTATCCTGATGATAAAGTGATAATGTAGAAAAATGAACTACCTTGTTTTCTTGCCTCTTGCCCTTTCCTCTTTATCTTTCTCAATGATACTATTCCATTTTTTTCTTTTTCTTTTTCTTTTTCTTTTTCTTTTTCTTTTTTTTTTTAATTAAAGGCATCAGTGTCTTCTTCCTTTGCTAATTCAGTGTTGTAAGATGCACAACAATCTTGGATTTCTCTTACAGGTAGACTGAATTGTTTTGAGTGTATCTCACTGTATTGCCTCCTGGCTAAAGAAAAAATATCTGTAGCAATGAGTGTAGATGTTGCTAGAAAGGATACACATAGAAATGCATATTTAGAAATACCTGTCCATGGGCTTATCCTACCTTGATGTGTTTTGAACAGATGTTACTAAGAAAATAGGTATTTTAAAGATACTTGTTTAGTTTTTTTTAAGAGCTGAAGATAAAATGCTCTACTTGACTGTATGACTGACAACTAGGAACAGAAGCATATGATCTCAGGGCTTCTTTACTGATGTCTCTGGCCTCTGGCAGGTTACTTAACTTTTCTGAATCTAAACCTAAAAGAAATTGTCACGTTAAATCAGAATCAGCCTGACCTATAATTCTGTCTGGTTTTCTTTCTAAGTTTTTCAGGGAAAGGTGCCAAAGTCCTTGATTATTTATGAAGTCTTCTGTGCTTAACAAGAGTTTATCTTTAATGATATAGAATGGAAAAGTGGCTTCAGCACTGAAGTATCTAGATTTTCCAAACCCATTGACAAACATCCATCTTTTTCCAAACCTATGTTAATATTTCATGAGTGTGTTCTTGTGAAAAGTTTTCTTCCTTGTAAAAGGAAACTAAACTTTTTGATCCTCACCGTCTCTATGAAAAACTTAAGACTGAGCCATATGGGAAATAAAAATTTTCAGTTTTTAGCTGCTTGAGTATTTAAAAAAATATTTAATGTTCTTGTCATTTTCATGGTGTCTTAAAAATAAGGGAATCTTATGCTGCAGGGCACAGGATTCAGGAACTGTATGTGTTCAGAATAAATAATAAAGCCATGTTTAAAAGTAACTGGGGGAAGAGACAGCAAACTTCTGCTGGTAACACCTCTTCTTCTGTTTCACTGCTGAGTATGTGCCTTTGTTCTGGGAGTTACTCAAATCTTTAACTAGGAAGCATATGAAGGTGTGGATGGAAGAAATTACCCAGTTGAAGGTTTTGCGTGAGACCTGGATTTCACATCTGAATGTCACTCAACTTGCAAGAACTGCCTGTGTTATGCTTTTTGACACAACTGTCTGCACAGACTGCCAAGAAAAGAATAGCCCCAGAGATAGAACATGGCAGATCCATGTGATCTTAAGCTCCTTGGGCAGTTGTGTTTGTTGTAAAGGCATGGGGAACGGTGTAATCTGGGTCATTTCCAGTTTTAATCAAACTTTTTTGCTCCCCCACAGCAAGCAGGAGTCCTGCCAAAGTCAGTTGGGTTTGGTGCATGGAGATGTGGCTCAACAAATGTTTGTCATGCTGCCCTCTCATCCAGTGTGTTGGATCTCCATCAGAAAAAGTGTTTGCTGACAAGAAGCTGAATCAGTTGGCAGTCACTGTGCCACGATAAAAAGGGGGAGGAAGAGCAGAAATTAATTTATAATGGAAATCTGCAGCGGGGGAGCATGAAGCCTTGTTTCATGTCCTCCTTAAAAGCAGAGGTGTAGAAAAAGAAATCTGTGCAGGCTTCTTCTAAAGACTCAGCCCTACAAGGAGCCAAGTGTTCCTAGCTAGGAGATATCCTTCATTTAGGAGGCAGCCAGGCTGCAGATCTTAATGCAATCCCTAAAGCTGGGTGATGTTCCAAGAGCTGTGCAGCTAAGACCAGAGCACTGCCCAACATGTGGGACAAGTGCAAAGACATTTTTTCCTGTCTTTGTGAGTGTCTATCTGTAAAAAATGGGGCCACTTTTTAATTATGAAAGTTATCTATTGTATTATCCCAGGTAATATTGTCATTTTGAGCAATAATTTTGAACTTGAATAAGTCAACAGTTATGAGTCAGTGAACTGGAAATAGATGTGGCAAGATTTTGTATTGGGTGACTTGGACACGTGAGGTGAATGTCAGCTGAAACATATGAAAGGCCAATATTTGGAAAAGTGCAGTGAAAGGGATGTGAACCCCTGGATGTGAAGCACTTTCAACATTAACCTGAAAAAGCAGTTGTGGTGTCTTGTTGGGTTTTTATGTTCTGATCTCCTTTGTGCAATTTGATAATCAGCTTTGACAGTTTGAAATAAAGTGGAGAATTGCTTAACTAAGGAGAGGAGTTGGTTTTGCAACAAATTCCTTAATATACTGTGTTGTGGAGGTCATGAATAAAGAGGATGTTTAAGTGCTTTTGGTTATAGAAACTAGCTTGTGCCTTTTTGCCTGTGCCTGAGTCTTTTGAGGTGGTTTTGAGTGTTTTCATTTATTCCAGGAGGCATCCTATAGAGTGGGGAAATCCTCTCTGAGAGCATTTCAGGTACTACTGAGGTATTGCTAGGTGGACCCAGCTAGTTTAGCCTAAATTGAGTATGTGGATGTGTGTCAATTCAGTACCTAAAGATGAATTTTCATATTGTGCAGAGTCCTCTGGTTATTGGTTTTGACACTTTACTAGACCTGTCTCTGATGACAAAAGTGGAAGGTATTGCAGATAATGGACTCCATAGCATCTGTAGATAAAAACCCAACAACTATAAACAGCCTTGGAAGCCAAAGAAATGCTATTGAGTTTTTTTGTTAGTTTTGTTTGGTAGGAGTGAGGTTTTATGAATGGATCAGATGATTCCCTCCCCTCTTCACATTTGTATTTTTCCTTGTGATAACATGCCATGCATTACTGGGTCTTACATTGACAAATCTGAGCTCAGTGTTTTAACAGCATCACCAGGGAGAGTCAGATGTCTCTATTGATTTAGTCTGTTTCACAAATATATTTATTCCAGAGAGGAGAATTTCACTCATTTTAAGTCCTGCTCTGGCTTTTAACACAGGAAAAAGATGACGAAGAGGTTCAGGGCTTCTTAAAAAAACAAATATAAGATAATCTTGTGGGGTTTGTTTGTTTGTTTGGGTTTTTTGGTTTGTTTTTTGTTTGTTTTTTTGTTGTTCTGTTTGGGTTGGGTTTTTTTTTTTGAATCTTTCTTTACTCTTAAAAAGAAGTTGAGGCAGCTGCCAATCAGTAACAGTTTAAGTATGGGAGTCCCATGTAGTCTTTTAGAGCAATGGGACAATTTTGCCTTACTGATTGGTAGCTTCCTCAAAAATAAAAACAAGATTAGTTTAGATTTGATTTTTGAAGAAGCCCTGAACGTCTTTGTCATCTTTTCCTGTGTTAAAAGCCAGAGCAGGACTTCAAATGGGTGAAATTCTGCTCTCTGGAATAAATATATTTGTTAAAAAAGTGCTAAATACTATGAAGTGTCACTTTTGGCATGGGATGTCATTGGGCTTGAGTCCCAGGCACTTTGGATACAATCTCAGTACATGTCTGTTATAAAAGTGTCTTAATTTGTTTAATGCATTGATCTTTTTTTTTTTTTTTCAGCTGCCCTTATGATTCTAATCCCTCTAGTCTAGACTAGAAGAAATACTGCAAGTCATGCAAGTTTAGAGTATTCAGGGAGGCTAATTTTAATTTATGCAGAAATTATTTTGATTTTAATAAGCTTTAATAAAACAGGGACAATGATGTGAAAATGCTTGAAATGGAAGTAAAACTTGGCAGCAGATGCTGTTGTTTTTTGGGCTTTGTTTTGAGGCCAGTGCATCATTGACATGCTTGTTGTATATTTTACATAGAAGTTAATAAGAAAACATTACACCCTGTACAGTCACCTAGAATTATTTGTAACCAATATAGTGTGAATAATTTTTTGCAGGGATTTTGTCAGTTTAGGAAACCTATTTCATGACTCAGTTCTGTTTCTGTTACATGTACTAACTGAAAATCAGACCCCCAGTCTGTTTGCCTTTTTCATTCATTTTTATTCACTGCTGCTGTTGCCTGTGTTGTTAGTAAGCTTTCTCACATCTTCTGTTTCCTTCATTTAACACCAGGAGCTGCTAGGTACAGAGGTAATTTCTTTTCCCAGTAAGAAGTAGAGGAGATGAGCAAAAACTAGGATTTTTTTCTTATTTCCCAGCCTGTTCTTTCTTTAACTCATTTCAAAGGTGTTTAATCTTGTGCTGCTTCTCAGCATTTCTTTCTTGATTTCAAAGAAAGTGGAAGAAACAAACATTGAAACATTGGGGAGGAGGACTGTAGGAGAGGCAGCTCTTACAGGTATTGAAATTGTCTTTGAGCTTGGCTGTTGAGGTGTCTCACATCCTGGCTTCTGCTGAAAATGGACCAGATTTCAAATCTCTTCTGTGCATAATCCCCCTTTGTCTTTCCTGTGGTCTGTTTATCCTGTTTGTGAGGGATGGTGAAGCTGTTTAGTTTTTAAGGTTTTGAAGTAGGACCTGTTTTTCTAGTTCTTCCGATGAGTAAAACCTAAGATGCTTCTAAAATAAGTGAAATAAAAGGTGCTTCTGCTCTATGAATATGTGAAAAACTTGTTATCCTCAGCAACAGCAGATTGCTTTAGGTCCTTGCTATTAAGGTCAGATACTTACTTTGCAAAGGGATGGCAGGAAAACTGATTTACCAATAAAATGAGATTTTTAAGCCTAAAAGTAAGTTTGACCATCAAACAAAACAGTTACACAATGGAATAGGAGCTGGAATGTATCAAAAGATAAGAAACCAAAATAGATTATGACTGATATCCCAAGTGTCACCCAAAATCTTCATAATGTAGACCTGAAACTCTATTTTCAGTGTATTTGAAATAACCATTGCATATTAATTCACTATTTCACTGAACTTGTTTTTAGTATTTCATCCCAAATGATTTCTTACTCAGCAAACAGTGCAATATTCATTTACAAATCATGCTTCTAATACATTTTTGCATTTTGCGAGTGTTTGGTATCTGCAGTATCAGAAAAATGAATGATTTTCTTGGTTTGAGGAGGGGAAAAGAAAGTAATACTGTTTCTGTTCTTCAATTTTAGGGTCTACTTACAGTGTGCTGTCCATAATGCCTTCTGATTCTGAAAGCAGCAGTTCTCTGAGCAGCATCGGTGAGTAAAGTATTAATTTAACAACTGGATGAGTGCATCTTTGGGTTGAACAAGCCTTTAAGGTTGTTTTTGCTAAAGATAGAGGCATTCCAGTCATAAAATCAAAGATGAATTATGAGATGCAACCCTTCCTTCACCAGGAAAATGTATACACATGTTGTGTAGGGCAAGTTAAGTCTTGGAGTAAGTTAATTGTAATTTCTGTAAGTTATTTGTAAATTAAGTCCTTGTAAGGCTGTGTGCAGTTGTTGCAAATCAAATCTGTTACCTTTGGATAAGTGAAACAATGTAACCATGCTTTGAGTTAATTAATAAAATGATGTAAAAATGGGAAGGTTAAGCTTATACAAGTCTGTGTATATAAAATATATAGAGAGGCAAGCATTTATGTGTACATATTTATGTAGATGTGGAAATTGTAGTCAGAGTCTAAAATATCATCACAAAAATATTATTAGCCAAGTTCATAGCCTTCTAAACTTTTGGAAGTTGCTGCCACCTTTAACCTGTTTGGTTTTTTTTCCCTTGCATGCAATTTATTGCTTTGGTTTTGCTGTTTTTAGAGACATATTAAGTAAGGGAGAAAAATTTGTAAAATTTAGAGTTAAATGTGGACATAACACTTCTTAACAAGATGGTCTTGGAGTTCTCCTTAGTAGCTGTTAATTTTTCTCTCCACTTTTCTTAGAGAGAGAACTTCTATGCTGAAATCTCTATAAAAGTCATTTGCCTTGGATAGGGAATATAGGCTTGTGCATATTTAAAGTTCCAGTTTTGTGTCAGGCATCTGTAGACTTCCTGAGAGCAGCAGGCAAGGCAGTTGTCTGCTTAAAGATGTGAGCAGGCATCTGCTGCAGTCACTGAAAGTGAACTTTTAACTCCAGCCTGCAGCAACAAAAGTTTAGGGTAGACTGAACTAGTTGCTGAAAATGTGGGAAGCTGTGACGTGGTAATGGGGTTTTTATCAAGATCCCACTTGTATGATAGGAGATGAAGGAAGGGTGTGATTTAATGTGCTTTCAAAATAAGGGCTGGAAAGAGGAAGCAAAAAGCTCCTAAATTTTTAGTGCTAGACTGAAAAAGGGAGCCTTCCAAAGGAGGAAGTTCTTAGGTGAAATGAGAAGTTTGTGGAATAATTGGATGAAGTGATGCCTGGGATGGGAAAAAATGCAGGCAGTCTTTTCTGCTCCCATGTTGTTGATTGTAAAAAGGAAAAGTACACTTAAGCCTATTTTTTTCCCCCCAGTTTTGATAACTTAGAACTCATGTACACAATTCTTTGTACCTGACCCTTTAGGATTTTGGAAATAAAGGTAGATAAATGAACAAAGAATTTTTGCTTCAAGCTGTAGATCCATGTCTTTTCTATTTCATCAATTTTCTGTTACTTTCCTATTTCTGGATTCCTGTTTCTGAACACTTATTTAGAATTTGACATGTTAGTTCAGAGACATCCATTATTCCCATACATGACTCAGAAAGGAACTTGTTTCAAACTGTTTTGTTCATGTTTTAAGCTACTAAAGTTCATACTGAATCCTGATCTGTGTATCTTAACTAAAGGGCTATCCTTGGAAGCATTTTGTGCCTTTTGTGTGTGCAGTGATCCAAGGTATTTATAACCTAGAAATGAAGTCCTGCTATTAAACATAACTTGCAATCTAGTATTCTCTCTTTTTTTTTTGTTTTTTTTTCATTCAAATGAAAAAAAATGAGTTAGATATTATTTTGGACATTAACAGACAGGAGATTTTTGTTTGAAGCTAGCATGTTTGTTTGTAGTCTGGTTATAGAAGTCTTTTTTTCTCCCACTCATTTTCTCTCCTTCACATCTTGTTCTTCAAGAGATAATATTTTTAATGTGCTCTAATATCAATAGCAAAATTTCTCTGCTAAACCAGCATATCCTAATAGATGTATTTGCAAGTGAGATTATTTTAATACTCATTGATGACAGACAAACCAATCTAACTGAAACTGTTTGTATGCCACCTCCCTGAAGGCTTCATATGACTCTTGGAATGGAATCCTAACAAATCCCAGCAAATACAGAGGTGCTGTAGTATTTCAGAAATTCTACATACATCTTCCCCCAGCTCTGTCCCCAGCTCACTGGGATATATTTTCACAAGGATAATTCTGTGCATTTGAAATAAGTTTTGCCTGTAAAATGAATGAAAAAAAAATAAGCTCATGGTTTGGAAAAATCTTAAGTTTTGGAATATGGTGGGTTTTGATATTCCTGTGTATAGACACATGCATGCAAAGGACTATTTTCATTTAACCAATCATCTTCCTCATGGGGTAGAAAAGGGCTCTTATTATGCTGATATTTAAAATGCTTGCTTTCATTTTCATTTAACAATTTTTAATTTCTGATCTGCTTTGCATCTGTTTCTCAAGCAGTTCAGAAACACATTTACACATCTGACCTTTTAGAAGTAATGAGAAATGTATTGGGACCACTAATTAAGCTCAGGTAAAGAAACAGAGAGTGCATCTTAGCATCTTTGAATTAAGAAATAAACCACCACCATTCACACATAGTTTTAGGACATGACAAAAGTTGCTAGTAAAAGGTATGTCCATGTGCTTCATGTTTTCATCCTACCCTTAACCACTCTACCTCTTGTTGGAGTTGTTTTCTACTGCCAGCATTCTTAATTAAACCACTTTTTTTTCTGAAATACTACAGAGCAAGACAGGATGCTGGGAAGCTGAGATGATTCTATATTTTTATAACCAACTTGAGTTTCTGGGTTAAATTATGAAGCTTATATATATATGACAATGGGCTTATTTTCCAGAAAAGGATCTAAGAAATAAGCTTAAATATTACTAAGATTGTGCTAAGAAGGTAGCTCTAAGAAAAAAAATGGGCTCAGGCAAGTAAGTGAAACATGGTGTGAGGATTTGGAAAGGAGGAGGTAAAGGTTTTTAATGTCACCGAGGCAAGACTTTTGGGCTACTCTGTCCCAAGTAGTGTGCTGCCATCCAAACATTTTTTTCTTTGTCTCCCCAGCTGGACTTTTAGGTCATGAGTGAGTGGTGCAGCAAGGGTGAACTTCCAGCCTCATGTGCATGTGGTAGAATTAGCAATTTTACCACCTTTGTAGCAGCAGCTCTTCCTTGTAGGTTTATGTGCCTTGACCATAGGTGCATCCACCTTCTTTTTCTTTTGTATCTGTATGTAAATAAAACCTGAGTGACAGGTTGTTGCTTTTCACAGGGTTTTTTTTTTTTTTTGTGTGTGTGTGTTTTTTCCTCACCATTCAAAGTTATTGTAGATGACAATATTTTAATTTTTCCCCTATGAATCCTTCCTTTTCATTCCCATGTATTACTCAAACTCATGCTATGTATGTAAAATAGGAAGTTTTGCTGGTACTGATATTCACTGTTAATTTCCAAAAGAGGTATGATATAAACAACTACAGCCCCTGCACATCATCAGCTTTAGCCCCATTCTTTCCCCAAAGGAACAAATCCTCATGAAATTGTCATTTTGTCCCCGTATTTCCTTCCTCATTGCTTTTGCTAACGGCAAAAGTTTTTCGTGTGTAAATAGAATTATCTTTTATCTGCCCACTCCCCATACCCAGCAGGCTCTCAATGAAGCTAAAATCCTGCATTTCTGACATCAGAATAATTATTTCTGGAGAGTCAGTGCCTGGGGTGCCAAGCAGTGTCACTTAGGAATTGGAGAGAAACCAGGACCAGAGCTGTATGTGACAGCTGCTGGCTGGTCTCCCACTTGACCAGTCATGATAATGGAGAGGAAAAATGTAGAAAAAAGACCCTTAAAAAAAAAACAAACATCAATTTGTATATTGCACTCAGTTATCTGACATTTCTAATTTTGAAAATAAATTCTCGCCAAGCCCTGAACTGAACTTAAATGACAAAGTCCTGGACAAGTGGCTCTAGGTGGTTCTGCTTGAGCAGGAGGGTTGGACCAGATGTTCTTTCTGTACCCCAGCAAGTAATTTTCTGGACCTGTAAGGGCAGATGGAAGGCCTGTGTTCTGAAAGATTCTCTGTAGATGATATAGTACCAGCCAAATATCACCCTACTGAAATGTGATTTCAGCCTGAAATAATCAAATTTGTTTGCTTTGGAAAGTTTCTGTGCATCTCTCAGTTCTGTAATTGACTTCTAGTTTCAATCTTTTTTTTTTTTTTTTTTTTTTTCATTTTTAATTTCCTTGCTCTTTCCTTTCAAAATCAGGCTTCTTTTTTCCTTTTTACAACAGCCAGATTAGTTCTTATTTTGGCCCATGTTGCATTAAAAAAACCTCTGTGAATTCCCTTAAAGGGAATGTTTCAAGACTTTTGATACCTAGTACTAGTTTTACAGCCTCTCTAAAAATGTGAATCTTTCTCCTTTCCTTAAAAGACAGTATATATCTATATTTCTTTAAATAAAGGTTGCTCAGTAGAAGCCAGCAGCCACAGGCTGTGGCTCTGAGGATAGCCCACATTATGCTTTTTCATTTTGAGTTTTTAAAAGAAAAAGATTTTATACTCTTCCGGTTTGGAAAATATTTTCAGATCCTAATAGGACTTTCAGAATGGGAAATTTCCATTTTTCCACCTATATATAATTTTCTTTTTTCTACAGCCAGATCTCTTTTCCTTGTTGTGATTACAGCTATCAATCTCATCTCCACATTTCATACTATCACTTTTACCTTTTACCTTTTAACAGACTGTTATTGGCCCAGCTAATCAGTTCTTTGCAAAAGGGATCAATTTTTTAGTCTCAAATGTTTTTTCTTGCTCTTCTCAGGTCATATCATTGTACTACCTTTCTGTGGGAATTTATATAGGAGCCTGTGACAAACACCACTATTGGGACTACAATTTTATGACTTTCTTTTGCAGCAATATATCTGGTCATATATCTGACCCTAGCAAGCTGGTCTAACTTTGACTTCAACTGACAGCATTTTCCTTGCTTCTTTGACAGTATTTCCTGACACTTAACTAGCTTATCACCCTGACAAGGTTTTTACAACATAGTTTTTTCACTCCAATTCAAGTTAATTAATCTGAGGGCTTAATTCTTACTCCAAGGAAAGCATTACCCTCCCTCCTATCAGTTGATAATTCCTTCCCAACAATTTTCTTGTCCTTTTGTCTGAAGAGTACCTGTTTCATTCACTGGAAGCAAGGCTTTTAACTTAGGAAATAAACACCCTCTTCTACACATTTAAAATAACTCCACTCTCTTTTTATTTTACTCTGTCCATGAATCATGTGGATGTCTCTAGGATTGATCCTAATCTCTTCCTGATTTTCAGTGTGTTTTTTAATAACCATCTTCTCCTAAGTAATAAGGATGTTGAATGGCTTTATTGTATTATCAGCTTCTGTGACATCCATTTCCAGTCAGCTAGAGGTGTACATGTAGTACACAGAATGTTCTCTCAAGTTCTGTCACTTCAGAAGTACCCAAGAATGACTCAATGGCTGTGATGCCCTGTTTAAGGCAGATCAGCAGTACCAACAGGAAATGTTAACTCTCTGTGTTGGTGGAGTCTGCAGGTTTGTGGGATTAGGGTTGGGATTTTTTTGCTTTTTTCTTTGGTGTCATGGTATGCATTTTTTTCATCTCATCTTGCAATTAAACTGTTGAAGTTACCCCTTATTCTCTCAAGGATTTTGCAGGAGAACCACTAATAAAGAGCTGACCACCCCAGGGTATTTTGTTTGCTGTAGTATCCTAAGAGCTGGCAGTTCCCTGGATGACTTTCTGAAGATTTGACTGGTCTATAATAATTAGAATGGAAATATGGTGTGTGTGAATACCCATCTCCTGCACTCCATACAGCAACTTCTGCAAGGACTTTTCAAACTGGGGTGTCTGACTTCTCTCCCCTTGACATTTTTGAAGATGAGGTTGCAGATATAATTTCATGATGATCTTTCTAGAACCAGTTAGGCTTACTGAACTTGAAAGTTTGTTTTTCCTGCTGGTGTTTTTTTTTAGATTGTTATATTCTGCATGAGAACAAAGACTGAAATGCTCTGAGTTCTTTTGTCCTTGCATGTTACATGATCCTCACTGCTATCATAACCTATTAGGTTTTCTGTCTGCCTGATGAAACTCTTTCCACAGTTCATTACTTCAACTTTTACTTCCCTTTCCTCATTGTGCTGCTGCTTATTTTTCAGTTTGTTTTTTTATTTTTGTGTGTTTTGTTTTGCCTACATGCAATTCTGTTCCGTTCTGTTCTCTCTGCTGTTTCAAGATGACTTAAAGGTGTACCTGAAGAAATGTATCTAAATGGTAACTTCTGGTGTATAACCTTATTCTTGTCCTCATGAATTATTGAAAGAAAGTAAATATTTTAGCATGTGTTTTCCTGCAGCTTAAGTTCTTACTCCCTGTGCCTTCCAAGTCTAGGGAGAAATCCTGATGCCTATGCTTTGCAACACATCTTGCAAGTCATCTTTAACATTTGCTGTCATGATTTATAAGGTCATGAAGAAATAATCTGTTTATCATGGTTGATTTTAAAAAAAAAAGATTTAAAAGAAAGAAGTGAAAAAAGCTTGAGTGTACAATGGATACTCCTGTTTGTTTGCAAGCAAGAATTGGCACAATTTTATAAGATGAGCTTAAAAAGAACAGGAAAAAAATCAGATGTTCTGTTTGGTTTTGAGAGATTGCCTTTGGAATTAGTTGAGCCTGTCATATAAGTGTATTCATCTAAGATTAATGAATTTATTATAATCTAAGGTATATTAAAGTTATTTCTTAAAAGCAGTTGTTTATCCATTGTTGTCCACTTCAACATTATATTGATGGTACATCTTGGTCAATTTAACAATTTTCCTGGCTCTTCTTCTCTTACAATCTTCTTTTTTTCTTCAAAAAATGTGCTCCCCCATCCCCAAATAGTATGACTTGCTCTGAGCAGTGGTTTCTGATCTCTTCTACCAGTGATGGGGAGACTCACAATCAAGAGCTGTATTTGGTGTGCATGACAGTAATGGATCTTTGTGCTTTCTGTCAACTCCAGGATTTGAACTATAGCTGTGCAACATACAATTGCTGCAGCTTCTGTTTTTAATGATGGAAATTCTACAAAATCTGGCATTAGGTTACATTATTGCCTACTGAGGATCTCATGCATTATGGGTACAATCAGTTTTGTTCCCAGGAGGCATCCCTGCTGTCTGCTCTTTCAAGAATTGGTGGGAACCTGGCTGGAGGTTGACCCAGGAGGTGACTTCCATGCAGTTGGGTTCTGAGAGCCCAAGTGCAGCTCAGGTGAGAGATGAGAAATGAGCTGTGAGGCTTTAAGGAAGCAGATGAATGAGTTGCATTTGGCAAGACGTGCAGTAAATGCATTTCTCCAAAATCAGGTTGTCTGAGAAAGCAGGTGAGGTACTGAAAGGTGGTGTCGTTTGGCTAGTGGAGATGTAGCCTTTAGGGCTTGCACATTTGAAGGCCAGTTTCACTGGTTAAAGTGCAGGAAGGAAGTACTGTTGGGTAAAATATAGAGTCAGATGGGAAAAGAATGCAAAGCTGGGAGGACAGGTCACTTTCCTCCTACTGCATCAGGATGTCAGGTACAATAAAAGGCTTTTAGAGTTCAGCCATAAAATTCCCTTTAGAAGAAATGACAAGTATTGAATTTTTCTGATGAAAGGAGTTGATTCAATCTTTTTGTTATTGTTTAGGTTTGGGGTTTTTTTGGGAATTTGCAAATCAGGTTTAACATATGTGAGGCCTTCTGTGCAATTACTGGAAATGGAAGGCTAGTGGATCAAGAAAGATAAACACTTTGAACTTTTAAGGTTAAGATGGGGAAATACCTGGATCATATTGATCTGTGTTTTTACAGCCCTTAAGAGGTGTAACTGTTGTCTGGTATTATGCCTTGACAACACTGTCATTGAGTTTGAGATGAAATGATTTGTTGATGGACATGTAAAAAGTGACAAGTTAGTGAAAAAAACTTTTTCTGCTGCTAAGATGAATGACTTCATATGCCTTGAGAAAGCTGCTTTCCTAAGGCTAATTAGCTTGTCCTTATTTATAGCAATCTTCTCTTGCTTGGCACTGTTTTGGGACTGTGCATGCAAGCATTCTCCTTGCCTGAAGAAGATTGTCATTGGGATGTTGTCAAAGCTGCACAGGGAATGAGGAGGAGGAGGAATAACTCTTTTTACTGTATTTCAGATACCCAGAGCAGCCATTGCATGCTTGTGCAGGGCTTGTCCAGCAGTCACAACCCATGGGACTGTTACTGGGGTTAACACTGATGTTAGTGATGGATGGGCTGATGTTAACCCAATGTCCTTTCCTCCTAGTAAAGCACACCAGCCCTCCTCGTTTATCTCCTCCACCCTCTTGTGCCCCTTGCATCCCATCCATCTGTTTTACTTACAGGGATGACAAGGATTTTACTTGCCACAGGATGACAGAGAAGCTTTTGACAGCTCAAGGGGGAGGATGTGCAGGTTGGCAATGAATTGACCCAATGAATTTGCCAGTTCATGAGCACCTGAATTAAATTTGTCTGCCTTGACCTTTTCACTTGTTTATGAGATTCCCTCCTCATAGATGTGCCCACACCATTCCAAAAGAGTGCACATGATGACTTTTTAATCCATATTATTCCCTTTGTCATGGGCCTAGGACAGGACATTTGTTTTATTATTGGTTTCTGAATAATTTTGACTTAAAAGTTTTGTAGAATGGTTCTTTTTTTTAGAAAAAAGAAAGGATCCCTGCATTTTAAAAATGTGAGATTGTTAAGCCTTATGGGTGGAGGGGCTTCATCTGCATGGAGGAGTGAAACAGAGTAGTAGAAGAAAGCCCAAATGCAGCCTCCATTAAGAATCAGTCTGAGCAATGCTGCAGTTTGTGCATTTCTACAACATGCAGGTTCTTGTTGCAATAATTTATTTCTTCTGTTTGCTATTACAGCATTTGCATACAGTATGATGCAACAGCTAGATTAAAAGAACAGTCTGCTCATCAGTTGTTGTCATGGAATTATAGTAACATCTGAAAGGAAAAAGCACAAGGATCCTGTTCTTGATGCTGTGTGTATGATAGTCCTGACCCTGCAGTTAGTTTGGTGTGGGAACTTGAAGGCACAAATAGTTTTATTTAAAAGTTGGAGGGAGTTAGGTTTTGTAATATTTTCCTAAACTGGGTGTAGAGATAAAAAGCTAATCCTTGCAACTCTTTAGTATTTGATCAGATGACATAACTTTGTTTGATATTTTCCTTGTAAAAAGGTGAAGATCAAAGAG
Organism: Phaethornis superciliosus; assembly: GCA_023637945.1. NCBI lineage: Eukaryota > Metazoa > Chordata > Aves > Apodiformes > Trochilidae > Phaethornis > Phaethornis superciliosus. The sequence continues at coordinate 31,422,301 of JAJQWJ010000008.1, forward strand.
CATTAATTTATTACTGTATCTTTATTTTCTTCTTTAAAAAAAAAAAAAAAAAAAAGTATAATAAAGGTGCATCCTAACAAGTTAGTACATATGTCAGCAAATTGTTTTAATTGTGTAATTATGCAAACTATTCCTAGAATTTCTCTTTTGGGTAGGAAATAGTAATCTCCCATATATATTTAGGCTTTTAACTTCCTTCTGTGTCCTATATCTTTGTGTTTGCTCCCAGGTCTCTGGGAATAAAATGAGCAAAACTTTAGTTGAGTTAATTGTAAGCATGATGTGAAACATAACATACCAGGCTCTCATCTCTCAGGTGGAAGATCTTTTTCTATTGTCATAGATGTCTGAAAAGACAGTAGGCATCTTTGTTCATCTCTGATATTAATAAAGCTGAGAATTAAAAGCTCCCACAAAACTCTTCAATGTATGACTGCCCCTTAGAGGAAATTTGATATGTAGTCCAGTTTCAGTGATTGTACTTGGGCTTATTTAAGTCAATGTACTTAAAATGAAGGCCATTTCTTATGATTTGTTGGCAAGTCCTATCTTCAACATCACACACTGGACTGATAAATTGTGACATGTGAAAGCATAGAATTGCATTTAAAGTAAATGTTGGCAGTAGCATATAGGAAGGAAGGAGAAGGAAAGGAAGAAGAAAAGAGCCCTGTGCTGTAGCAGCTTTTTTTGCTAAAAAATGTAATGTCTTCTTTCATTTATGAACAGGATTCTGCAATGAAAATATTTTCAATTAGCATTAACTTCTTTAGTGAAGATGTATTGTCATCTGAGGGATTCTCTGACTGCCAATTATTTATCTCCTGGTCAGGTACAACTGGTAAAGCATCATCTCCACCACCTGTAATAGAGACAAGACAGATGAGTGAGAAGCTGGAGACAATTTTATATCAGCTCCGTCAGGTAACGCGGGAGAGGGATGAGCTGCGCAAGCGACTTGCTCTTTCATCTCCTGGATCAACTTTTGATGATTGCAGGTAAAGATTTGTGACATCTTATTTTAGTTCTCAGTAGTCTTTTCAAGTGTCTTGAGTCCCACAAACCCATGGAGCAATGAGGATGTTGCTATGTACATGTGTTGGTTTTAACTTAACCGTATCCTGTTGATGCCTGTGTGGAGGTGACCACATCCAGGTTTCTGAGCTGCTCATTGAATGCCTGTTGCCATTTTCTCAGTTTTGAAGTGAGGGGATTAAAATTCATCTCTGTGTTGTGAGAAAAAAGCAAACAGGTTGTTTAGGCTTCCTGGATTATACTGTAGGTGGAGAAGTAAGACAGTGGGTGGAGCATCTGGTGTTTTGAAAGCAAGAGAGAAGTAAAATAAATAGCTCTGCATAATTGTCTGGAAGAAAGAAATTAGGAGAGAGGAATAAATCTCAGCTATTCCTGTGCCTCTGTAGGGAGAGAGACATTTGAACTTATGTTTAGTAACTATTTTTTAGGAGATAAAATTTCTGGTATAGATGAATTGGGGGACTGTGTAGCATTAAGATGCTAAAAGTAAGAAATACTTGCACAGACAAGTTATGAGCATTGGCAAATTAAAATAATAAGTGTTTCAAGTCAGTTAATGCCCAGCCTTATGCAGGTCATTCTTATTTGAATGTTGATTAGGTCTGAGGAGGATAGCACTCTGGGAAAGTATCAGTTGATTGTCAATAAGGGTTTTATTGGGTAGAAAACAGAATTGGTTTATTTTAGAGGAGTAAAGATCTGGTAATGTAACTTTGGCTACACAGAGTGGGTACTTTTGGCCTGCAGTAAGCACATGAAAGGGAAATCTTTTGAACCCTGCAAAAAAATTATCTGACAATCTGTAATGGAGCAAAGAGCATATTTTCTGGGAGATGTTGCTATAATGCCCAGCTTCTCTGTGCTTCAATGTTGTATTTGTTGCTGTAACTTCATCAGCACTCTCTATTTGTGGTCAGATCATAAACTGAACTTTTTGTTCTTATGAGATAAGGACAAGATTTGAACCAGTTAAGTGGAATTGAGAGAATCTGGGTGTTTATTCATTCCTTAACTACCCATCTTAATGCCTTTTTTCCCTGAGTTTTAAGGTAGTCCTTAAGAGCATTATGTTCTATCTGAGGGTCTCCAAACACTGTGTGGATGGGAGAGAAAAAGGCTGTTAGTACCTCTGCATGTACTAAATGTTAGTACCTCTTGCATAGCTTTCACTTATTTTTACAGAGAGACTTCTTATTTGAAGTCACTAGATTTTAGGATTGAGGATTTTATAGTTTATAATAATGGCTCCATAATCCAGGATTAATAATTATTAATAAAGTTCTGATGAGCTGTCCTCTTAGACTGCCCTAGTTTTATCACTTTAATAGTCAATTCAGTCTTCTGCTTCCAGTGTAGGATTTGTATGTGTGGAAAATATAAATGTTTACAGCCTCTAGAGAACCACTGATCAAAATAACCATGGCATTTGGGCAGTCCTTGGACTGTGTGTGTTAGATGGAGGATGCTGCCTTCCAAACAACTGAATATTGAAGAGCAAGGAGAGATTGAAGATTATTAGTTGACTTTTTTTTTTCTTCAGTATAAAAGCAACTGCTCCTTCCAACCACATGCACACCTATGGTTTTGGAAAGCTTGCTGGTATTTTTGTTTTAATTTGTTTTCGCATTTTTTCATCGTATAAAAAACTCTCCACCCTCCCAGGAGTCCAAGAACAAATGTTGCCGAGTGTTACCCTGAAGTGTAAAAACTTTAAGATGATGATTTAGATGGTGACTTTTCCAAGTGTTGTTTTCCTGGCTGTGTATCCAGCTTTTTACCATGGCTCTACCAAAGCACAGGTGGTGGTGCAGAGGCAAATCTTGACACGTCACACTGGCGTGCTTCAAAACAGTTGCAGCTTGCAACTCCTTTGTAAGCTGCCAGTTGCAAAACCCAGAGCTGTTTTCCAAAACAAGTCTTGAGTAAGCCTGGAGCAGTGGAAAGGGAAGCTACAGAAGTGGACTGTGATGTGCTGAATCAGGTGAACGTGTGTCATCCTGCTGGACCAGAAGCAGGATTACTCAGCCTGTGCTTGTGTCACTTGACAGTGAGTGCATGGGTGCACGTGTTGTGGTGGTGAAGCAAAGATTTGACAAGTCTCAAGGTGCACTTTTTATAGGCTGGAAGTTGCTATTCTTACTGCTGGTGCACTAGGGGAAGCAAAGTGCACAACAAATAAAACCCCTCAGAACTGCCTTGGAGGAGAGACTGCTGTGTGGAAGGTGTAGCAGTGGTTTCTGGTGGAGGAATTGCAATAGTAAATGAAAATATTTTCAAGCTGTGGGGTAGGCATTGCTCACAAAATAGGTTCTGCCACTGGCATCAGCTTTTATGTCAGCATCAGATAAATTTAAACAGCAGTCTCACTGTGACCTTGATTTGTGCGCTGGGTAATTCCCTGGGCTACAAAGGATTTTTAGAGTTGTTACCCAAGCAGCAGAAAAACTGATGGACATTTGATGCTATCATTTAAAATTTTGTTATTGTTTGAACCGATGCTCCCAGAATAGTAACTGACACTGCTTATTTACTGAAATCATAGTTTTCTGTATTTTTGTGAGGCATTGTAGAATAAAGTGGTGGTGGTCTCCAACAGGAGTCAAAACTACATGCACTTGAATGGACTCCTTTATTGCATCAGTTCTGATTTTATATTTTTTTTTTTACTTTTGAGCAATATCCCTGTTTTCATTGTCAAGACATAAAGCTTTGGAGAAGCATTATGGAAAATATGCCCTTGGCTATCCAGATGCTTTTTATTTTATGTTGATGAGCTAGAATGCAGGATTTCACTGGTGACATTGTTGTTCCTTCCTCACAGGAAAAGTATGCTAACTTCTGTAGGTACCTATGTGGTATCCCTACTTTTAGAGGATTAAACAAATTATATTATTCATATTAACCACTATTCATTATTATTATTAAATATTAAAATTATTCATCATGCTATAGTTAGTTCAGCCATATATGGAATACACAATTGGGATTAAAATTGTAGCACAGGTTCTCACAAAAACTTTGAGACTGACCTCACAGTTCTGCTTTAGTAAAGATTGGTGCACTGATACATATTGCAAGGATATGAATTTCTGGTGACAAGCATAATATGAACATGTGCTAATGGGTCTTGGAAAGCTTAACACTTCAAATGAGAGTGAAAGTGTTCTTCAATTAATCTTGTCATTTTAATGACTGTGGTGGACAGATGGTGCCTACTTTCAATAAGTTCACCCTAAAGTCCAATTTAAATCAATACTTGGGGTTTTAGTGATTCTGTCAAGCATGTGAACATTTCAGATTGAGTTTTACTTCTGCTAACTGGGTTGTATTTTAAAAGCCATAGCACTGCAGTCGTTTTGGTAATATGTCTGTAACAGTGTGTGAATAAAGTAGTACTTCTTTTAGCACCCCTAAACAGTAAATTAAAAACAAGTTCAAGTGACATCCTTCTATCTACAACTTGAATTATGTGATTGTTTTATATCAGTCTGGCATTTAATAGTTGCTAAAGTCTGTCAGTCAAGGAAGGGATGTTTTTTCTGTTTTCCCAGGGTGACTTCTCTGGAGAAAGGAGAAAAACAGGAATTCCAGTGTGAAGGTTTTACTACTCGGCAACCTAAATGCAATTGGGTTGCTAAAAAGCTCCTTCCTATCAAACACCCACTCCCTACATGTCTCTGAATCAGTTGTGGCTTTTTTTTTGTTTGTTTTTAACAACTCCCACCACTGCAGCAGTGTGAAACCATTTTCATTTGGATTCATATCAGCAGCATTTCAGTTCCAGAATCCATGATGCTGGTTTTGTATGAGGCAAAGAGAGTTCTTATTACTTTTCAGACTGCATTGGTAGCAAAGCCATTTGGGAGAGGGAAAGGGGGGTGATCTGCACAGTAATGGAACAAATATGATATGAGAATAAATAGAGTTAGATTAGCAAACAATTATTTACTTTTCAGGTATTTTTTTTTTATTGCCTGTGGAGTTATAAGAAACCCAGGAAGAAGACAGACAGTTGTCAGAAGCTTCATTTTGAAGCTAGAAAATTGAGTGGTGCAAAAATTTTGTGATTGATTGTGTAGAGGAGAAACAGTTCCATTTAGTCTCTTCTAGAAGCTTAGGGCTTCAAAACAAGAAGGCTTCATTGGGCTAATTTAGTTCTATCATAATTTATGATTTTCTAATAAAAAAAAAAGATATCATCCTGTGCAATGACCACACATTCTAGATATGTTCTGTGGTGGCCAATTGCTTGAAAAGATGATTTTAGAAAAAATGTCCTCTCACAATCATCCTGATATACTAAAAAAAAAATTGTCAAAAATTTTCTTGTGACTGACTTGGCTTTCACTTTGTATTGGAGATTTTTAATAATTATTTGAACAAAATTTGGGTTCTCTTAGAGAAATGTGAAATAGATTCTGACACGTTTTCTCATTCATTTGTAATAGCTTAAAAGAACATGGGAACATTCAGTGAGAGGTGTAATTCAGCAGAACTGAAATTTGTTCTCTCAAGTCTCATCCTAATTTTCCTAGGGGGCTGTAGACCAGATCCTTCAGCTGCTGCTTAGATGAGAAGTTTTTCCTCACCCAGGTCCCTGTGCAGCCCTCACTTCACTTTGGCATCTTCTTTTCAGCCCTACTCTCACTGCAGCCCTCTGCTTTTTTTTGAGATGGTAGCACAGGAAAGCTGAGTGCACTGTGATTCTTGTATCAAGTGGCAGTTCTGCTTTGTGACAAAGAACAGAAGTCCTGCACACTCAGAAATAATTTTGCCTGTGTTGTTGTATTGAATTATCCCATTACTAGCTGTTACTTCTCCATATAAAACTAATACAGACTGAAGTCAGTGATTTTTTTATTTATGGTTACACCTTAAAGTGGTCAGGATTAAATTAAAGCATCATTTAATCTAAGTATCAGCAGCTGGGTGATACTATTCCTATGTTGGATAGGAATTTCCCAGATTTCTCATTCTCTTTAGTAGCTGATGATTGACTTTGTGTTCTTTTTCCATATTAGGCCAAGTCCAAAACCAAACCATGATTATGAAAGACTGAAAATTCAGTGCATGAAGGCCATGTCAGACCTACAGTCTCTCCAGAATCAACACACTAAGACACTAAAAAGGTGTGAAGAAGCAGCAAAAGAAGCTGACTTCTATCAGTAAGTATTACTAAAGCTGTATGAGGTAAGAGTAAACCATGCTGTGCTAGATCATAAAGTATCAGAATATGGTAATCAATTATATTTTTTAAATTCAGTTTTTCCACTTTGATTGCAAGTGTAATGTTTGCATACATCAGAGAGAAGAATTCTGACCTATATGAAATAACAACATATGGATTGCTTGCTTTATTTTGAAGAAGCTGAGATAAAAATCCATGATATCTTGATGGGATACCAACAAGAAAAACCTAGCTATAAACTTGCAGCCAAGTCCTACTGTCAGGCTGTAAAGTAGAATACCATTGGAGAGAATGTAATTTATTACTCTTTAATAGCTTGTGATAGCCTTTGTGCTGACTTGTGTAAGTTCTAACACAAGCTTAGACCCTTTGTAAATATTTATGGAAATGCAATAAAATGGGAGAAACTGGTGAATATTTATAGCATGTATTTCTGGTTAGGAACAGTCATAGATGCATGTAACAACATGTTGCCTTTGCTGGAAAGGAAGTCAGCTTAAAGAGAAATTCTTGAATTATCTTTCCCTGTGAAATATGACCAGTGTTTAGTGACAGCATTTGTTTTCATTGGGAGCTGCTGGTTCTTTTATAGCTCTTTCACCCAAAAAGAAAGGCATTGTTTCCTTATGTTCTTCCAAAACCTGAAAATATTATAGGTTATCAACAGGTACAGATGTAGCAATTTGTGTGGCTTTTTTATTCTGAGTTTCATTTGAGGAGTTTCAAGTACTTTCATTTGCTGGTGAATTCTATGCAAAGCTTTAGTGTTGTGTATATTGTAAATGGATTTTTTTTTTTTTCAGAGCTAAATGACCCATGTCCCTCCCATGCTTCCATGAAACACTTTTACTCTTTATCCTAAACAATGAGTGTCTTGTTTACCTTTTTTAGGAGTTCTGTAATCTCTTAAACCAAACTGTGTTACACTTAGTATTTTAGTTTGTTTTAGTGTCTTCATGGTAGCTTCAAAGGATTTATTCTCTCATCTAGAAGAGTCTTGAGTATTGAGTGATTGATTAGAATATTGAAGTATACCAAGGATGTACCCATATTCCTCAAAGACCAACAATTTAGGATTCTATAGAATGATGCACCTATACAAGTACAAACTTTTTTATTTATGCTTGCTACATACTAAGACTGGTCAGAAAGAAAAGGTGGCATGGTTTAATTGATTCAGAGGTAATTATTATTTTTTTTGGTAAGAATTAATTTACTTGGATTTGAATCATTCAGTTCCCTACTTAAAACTTTATGGAGGCTAAACTCCAACTGGTTGGAGTTTAGGTGCCCAGAACATGACAACACATGTTGAAATCCATGCATGTAGTTCCTATTCATCCTATGAGTAATTCTCAGGCTAAAGAAAGGCACTGAGCAGAATAATCTATTTAAGTGTTATTTTCTCCTGCAGTAACTCTTAGAACCCCATGATTTAAAAAAGGAGTTATAATCCCAAAGATTTTCAGATTTCCAGTGAAATTTGAATAATAGACAACCAGTTAATAATCTGCATGTAAAGGTGATGTGTACTGAGTTGTATGAATCTGATTTGTCATAGGTTTTCTTTAGCAGGTTGTCCTAATTTTAAGGAAGACATTTTTTGTTTTTTAAATGCTTTGTCTTTCTCTGCAGGCAATGTTGTTATTTCATTTAATAAGAAAGGAATAAAAGGATCTTAAAAAATGTGAATTGATTCTATTTACTGCCATGTGGTGTTTTTTTAATTAAAATGGACTTTAAACACTTTACCAGAAGGTGTAAGAGTTCAGTTTGAGTCATTCTGTTTCAACAACAGAAGTATTTGTATGGAGATGTCACTCCAGTGATCAGTGGTAGTAAAATACATTCAATTGATTATTTTTTTTTTTTAGCTTCTTTTAAGCCATGACCTGGTTTAAATTTGGACTGGTACAATGAATGATAATCTGAATGATAGCTGCATCCTGTGTCTAATAGCTGTTAAATTTTTCAATGAGAGTATAGTTTTTCAATAATTATGGCTCACCTAATGAAGTTTGGAGTCATTTTGGATAGCTTTGTGCCTGCTTGTATGAGTCAAAACACTTGTAAGGTTTTTTGTGGTGGCTGTTTTTCCTGCTTGGCTTTTCTTTTGATTTGTGCTTAAAAAAATAGCATGCAAGATTTGTTTCAGTTTTCATCTGTATTTTGGTTATCTGCTGCTCAGCTATAAGTGGTCCAAGAGAAAGTGAAGGTGATTAGTGGGATAACTGCTATTATCTCCAGAATCATCTGCTTGCTTTACACCATTTCTGGTTATCTGCTTGCTTTTAAAATGCCTGTGAAATGGCTTTGGTGGGTGGCATAAATCCATCATCTCTTCTGATGCTGGTTAAGAGTCCTGGGGTTTTTTTGTTGTTTTGTTTTGTTTTTCTGATGCCTGGATTGCCCAAATCTGCAGGATTGAATGACTTTGACCTGTTTTCTTCCTAGAAAACTCATCCTTGAAACAACATAGTCCAGTTCTTTGTCCTGGCAAGTTGACCACTAAGTAATTTTTTTTTTTATTTTTTTTTTTGTGCCATGACAGCACTTTGCACAGTCGGCTGCTGAGTGACCAGTCACAGCTGAAGGAGGACATGGATACCTTGAAGAGGAAAAACACACAGTTGGTACGAGAACATAACCATCTCCAGCAGTCCTGTGAGGAGATGAAGAGACTCCACGATGAGGATCAGAAGGAGATAACAGACCTGCGCAGCCAGCAGCAGCAGGTGAGCTCCAGCTCCTGGTGGAACTGCTAGAAGAGGTCATCAATTGCTCCTTTGATAAATAAATCAATAAAAGAGAGTGCACAACATTGCTGCCTTATATTTTGGAATAATTTTAAAACATCTGCCTTATATTTTACAGCAGTAGGAAAGAAAATAAGATCTTAAAAACTAATTGATTTTCTGTGCGTAGCAGAAAAATTAACAAGGGATACAGAAAATTAGAGGCTGCTGAAAAATTTTGGTGCAAAGATGAAAAAAATGTAAATGAAGAAGATTGTATATGTGACTTTTAAAATGGCATGGAAACTTTGGCTTGAAATTGCAAAGTGATTAAAAACTATTATTTGGAGTACTTTGTGGAACAGATCTAGCTTTAAACTTGCATCTTATGGTTCAGGTTTGGGTTTTTTTTTCTTTTTTTTTCTTTGTTTATTGGGGTTTTGGTGTTGTTTTTTTTTTTAATTATTATTTTTTTGAACTAGCACAATAAAAAATATGGACAGGTATGAGTCCTTTGTTTTTAAATTATTCCAGTGATGTGGTAAGAGTTTGTGGAATGACAGCTAAATTTGGTTGTTTAGGTTTGTAGATGCTGTTCAGTTAGTACCAGGGTGATTAATTTTTTTAAGTAAAAAAAAAAACAAAAACAAAAAAGAAGCCTTTCAGGAAGATGTGGGCATTTCGTAGGCTGTCTTTAGGACAACATTGTTCACACCTTCTGAAGAAGGATAAATAAGAGTAATAGTAAGGAGCAACTGATCATGTTGGGTCCGTGGTTTCCCCATGGAAAAGTCAGATCCTTTAGAATAGTTACAGTACCATGTGGAATGGCTCAACAGACTGTCTTGGTTAACTGTGTGTAGGCTGATTCACAGGGCAAACTTGCAAGTCAAACATTAGGCTTTAGAAGCAAAAACCTATGCAAACAAAAATAATTATTTGCTAGGGTAGGAGGGGCAAAGGTCAATGCAAGCTGGATGTGCTGAATGGTGCTTTGGGAGGTGCAAAGAGGAATGGAGATTTGTGTTTCCTTTTGATTCCTTCCTCTAATGTGAAGCAGGGATGTAAAACCTCTGTGAGAAGGCTGTTGTATTTTGAGGTTCTGTCCTGAAGTTAGAAATTATCTGGCAGCACAGAAGGAAGCTGAGGTATCATTGTCAGTACTTATTTTAAGAAATTCAGTCTCCTGTCAACATCCCAATTAAACCTTTACAGGAAAGTGTGTATGTGACTGTGAGAAAGTTGTCTAATTCCATTTCTCAGCTTGTCAGAGTGAATCATGGTGTCTTGAAGGGGTGCCAGGAGTCTTACCTTGTTCGTGTCATTTCTCACCTGAATTAGTCTAACACTATTTATTTTGAACCCTCTGACGTGTCGTCAGGCCGTGGCAAAGCTCAGCTCAACTTTTGATCAGGTTACTCTTCCTGTGGGATTGTCATGGATTTGCTGTGCAGCAGCTGAGCAGCTTAAGTTTCTGCTGCTTCCATATGAAGTTTCTTATTGCCAGGCCTGTCTCCCTTGGCCCAGCTGGGGCTATTTATTTTTTCTCAGACAGGGATTTTGAAAGTAGAGACCTTCCTTATTACACCGTGTATAGTGTTTCTGCCTTCCTCTATCCAATCTCTCTTGTGCTGAATTCCATCCAATTTCTACTAGACTCATCAGTCTTTTATTAGTGAGTGTGTTTTCAGCACAAAGCCATCCCATATATGCTTAAGGAAGTGAGAAGTGGTTTGTCTCAAATGAGAGTGAGAAGTGGTTTGGATTCTCAAATCCTTGGTTCTCAAACCTGTCAGAGAATTCTTTTAGAAGCAGCCTTCAGGAAAATAACTCTTCTGAGCTGTTATAAATCAACATCTATTTCCACTTTACATATAGTTCCAGTTGGTTAAATGTTTGGATATCTGAACTGGCCCACTGCAGCATGCTAGCTAATCATGGCTCTAAGTCTTGTGTGGGTTTTGATGCTGAACCCACCAAGGACAGAGATGGAGGTGGAAACAGCCGTGCCAGTGAGACCTGCACCAAAGCCCATCCTCGTTCCAGGTCACCTTTATGAACAGTAACTTGCTGCTTTTACAGGTCTTAATTGGTGAAAGGAGACCAGTGTCAGACTGAGGACTTCAGTTTTTCTTCTCTTGTATCTGTAGAGAAGTAGTGATGGGCTGGTTGCCTAAGAGCTGGCACTTTCAGTCTCCTTTCTTTTCATCTGCATGTTCTTCTATGTTCAGGAACTAGTCCTTACTCTGACACTGAAGAGGATAAGGAGCCAGTTTGTCCATATTTCATAGTTGCTATTTGGTTTCACCATTTTATAGAGTTCATGTTTTCTCTCCTTTATTTTTTTCTAAACTTTTAATGCTTTTTATTTTCGAGTAGTTAGGGTCATACCGTTGTAGGCTAATGTTCAGATAACATAAATTCCTGGCACCTTTCTGTGTAGAACATGTTTTATTTCTTTCCACTGCTTCATCAAGGCCAGATTTCAATTGGAAAGACAGAACTGGAAAAAATGAGTATAGCATTAAAAAAAAAAAAAAATTAGGACTTGAGGGGGAAAGGTAAAGCCTCATTTCGGGCATTGTTTTTTGCTTTTTGGGAAGGAAGAAGGACTAAAGCTCATTAGGGGATTTCTGCTGTTGTTGCTGGTCATTTAGCATCAATGTTGATATTTACAACAAGATTCTTATGTCAATGGAAATTAATTTGAAACTTAATTCAGGTCAAGCTTCATTTGTGTTGAAATGGATTTTTCTCTTCAGTTCATGTTTTATGGATAGCTTTTGAAACACAAGGCTCTGGTGGGTAGCTCTCAGATGACATATTGTATGAATATTAAAACATATCCCATATGGGTAGATTTATTCTCTTTAGGGTAGATTTATTCTCTTGAAGTGATAAGTTATTAAATTTATTCGTGGATGATATAGGCCACCTGTCATGAATGCCATCTCGTGGCCATTTCCGAAATTACAACTATAATTTTCATCATCAGAAGACAGTTGTCTCTTCCTAAAGCTACTAAATACTTGAAAAACAATTTGAGTTTAATAACAGTTGATAGTGGTTACCATTAGAGAGAGATTTTCATAAACTTGTGCACTCTTAAGTTTTGATAAAGCAGTTTGGTTTTTTTTCCCCCGGTTAACATTAAGCACGTGTAATAATGCTTAGAATAACAGGAATGCTTAGAAGAGGCTCTTTTTCTCTTATCTTTAAAAGAGTTATTATTAAAATTGTTTAATATACTTTAATTCTAACGTTGTTTCTTTATATTTTAAATCTATCAGACTAATTAAAACTGAGTTTATTGATAGAGTTTCCAGCTTTTTTTTTTTTTTTTTTTTTTTTTTAGGTTATGAAGCAAAATGGATCCTCAGAGATCTTAAACAAACTTTATGATACAGCAATGGACAAGCTAGAGGGTGTGAAGAAGGATTATGATGCCCTGAGGAAACGGTACAACGAGAAGATCGCAAGTCACAACACGGACCTGAGCCGCCTGGAACAGGCTGAGGAGGAGAACAGGCGTCTGCAGAAACAGATTGACATGTTGATGAAGCAAAGGGACACAGCAATACATTTTCAGCAGCAATACTCAACCTCTCTGAGAAGGTACAGGCAGGTTTTGATATCTTCAGATAGGCTGTGAAAGCAGGAACAGCTCTAATGTAGTGTTTTATTTTCTCACTGGTAGAATCCCACAGACTTTTCCAACTGTTTGTTCTATGTTTTTTCTCTAGTGTATTTTATCCTGGGGTGATGAGTAAGCATGCATTTCATTACACAATTTTCTGGAAGGTCCTAGAAGGTGTGGTGGGGATGTTTATTTGTAGAAATGGGCTTTTTCTTGAGAAAAGGATTTTCTAGTTATGGTTTTGGAATTAGATGAGGAATTTTAACCATTATTTAGCTCACGTGAGAAAGGGATAAGTCTGCCTTTCAAGCTATGTTGGTTCCTAGTTGTAGACATAGGAATCAAATCCAAGTAGAGTTTTGTTAAACCTCAGACTCAATGTTACAGACCAGCTCTTCAATGTGTGGTGAGTCCATCATTATCTTTATTTAAATATAAAAAACAAGTCAGTAGGAGGACAATTTCTAAAAGGTTTTCTCAAGCATAAATTAACTTCCTGGGACATTGGAACTGCAAACTCTGTGGGACTCAGAAAGAGAGCTTCAGAATGGCAGCAGAGTTCCCTGGATGCAGATGTCTGGGAGTTTTGCTTCTCTGGGAAGGTGCCAAAAGAGAAGGACACAGACACTGTCACACCACATTAAACTCTCTCCACCCCTCCTTGATTCTGAGCCTACACAGCTACCCTTGTGGGGTAGGAAGAATTCTAATATACATCAGGACTCTAAAGAGCATCTGTGGCTGTGCTGAGGATGTTTTCATGGGCTTAAGTTAGGGATAATGCACAGCTCCCACAGACTAATCCAAAAAATTGTTGACTGCTACAGTCATAGACTTTTGGTAATTGAAAAGGTGAGATTGGGCATAGATAATATACATAGGAACATCATGTACATAGTAGTGATGCATCTAATCAAGTTCTAGGAGAATATGGTTAGTAGGAGAATAAATTATGTATATGAGACTGCCATGGATTCCTGAAAGTGAGGGAAATTGGCTTTCTCTCCAGAGCACATCTGTGAAAATATGATCCAGCTGCCTGTATTTCCTCCTTAGGAGGCAACACAAGGTCAAGCAATAACCACAGTGAACTTTGCTTTAAGTTTTTTTTTCCAGATTTTTATCACTATTTAGTGGGAATACCCCTGTATGACAGAGACTTTGCTTTGTGATCAGTTGGTAGTATTCTTCTCATGCTTTGGTTTAGTTTTGGTGTTTTCTTTTTTTCATTGATCTCCTGCCTTACCAATAAAGGGTCTTTTTTGCTTTAAATCTTTTCTCCTTCCCTCTCTCCTGTTACTTTCCAATGTTTGTTCTTGATTTGACCCCCAAATAATTTCACACATTGCAGTGAGGTTGCTTGGTATAGTCTTTATCTTGCATTTCTGACATATACATGTACTACCTCTGTAGTATATATTTTTCATGCTCACAATTCTGAAAAGACAAAAGAAATCCAGGTTGTAATATCCTAGGTCTCCTGTACTGCCAGCCTGATGATCTCTTAAACAAAAGGACCAGAGTGATGGTTTGGGAATTACTGGCAGATGCCTCAGTAGTGCTATGGCAATGCTTTGAATACACTGAGGTTTTTTTAAGGAAATACTTGAAATTGGGTTTACAGCCCTCTTGGGAAAGGCCAGGCAACACACTGGATTAGACAAAAAGTTGCACTTTTAAACTCTGTGACATGTGTGTGTGTTAGAGAACAAAGTCTGCCAGTGGTTTGCAGGTATCTGAAATGTGGGTAACACTGAAAGCCCATCAAGTTTGGGACAGTGCTTCCATTAATAACATTTCTCTGAGAGTTTTGGGAAAAGCAGGGAAGGAAATCTTTGTGTCCAGTAGTGGTAAAACACTGCTCTCTGGACGAGATCTTTTTCAATCCTAATTGTGAGCTTGGCTGTGGAATTACATTACCACTTTTTGGAATGCTTTGTCAGTATATTAATATTATATTTCTTAATATTTCTTCTAATGCCCTTGTTTTGGATTATTCCATATTGCAGTAGGTTGTAGGGCTAAAGTGCATATTTTTTAGTCTCTGTTACATTTTAAAAAATTTGATGCTTTAAGATATTTTGTTTTGTTTACTGGATGATGTACTGATGAAAACAAACAATAAATGTTTGTCTTGTTTTTAGTTCCATTGTTTCCATTTTTACTGTAAGCCCACTTTTCTATTCTCCAAATTGCCCACCAGCCACCTTGTGGCATATTTGAGCATGTGGAAGGTTGTTTTTTCCCATTTCTGTATTTCTTTCCCTTCTTCCCACATTCCCTGGGTGTTTATGTTGATAGAGGGAAATAAATTCCAAGATGAGCAGAGCACAATGCAATAAATCGGATTAAACCTGTGCTATTAAGTAATAGCAAGGGTTTCCATGCCTTTCAGAGTAAATTGATAGTTCACTTCTTAAAAGTTAATTTCTGGTTCTCAATTATTTCGAACGATTTTCATTTCAGTTCCTCAAGGGGGATTCTCTGATAATCCCTAAAGGTTCCCTAATATTCCTAAAGCAAGAATGAGTCTGAGTTTGATTTGGCAGCACTGAGAGCACGTTGTTTAAGGTGTGCTCTGTGGTTTTACCAGCGTGTGCATTTGGTTCTGAAAAAGGCAAGTGAGGACTAACTATCTGGTTGGCATTTCTGCTTGGTTTCAGATTCGAATCAGTGCAGCAGGAGCTAAGCAACGCCACGGCCCAAAACAAAGAGTTGCAGAGAGAGATGGAGAGATTGCAGTCAGAGGTGACAAGGTTCAAAACAATGCAGCTGAAAGCAGCAAAGGATGCAGAAAAATACAAGGAAGAAAGGGATTCTGTTTTCAATGAATACCGCCTCATCATGAGCGAGAGAGATCAAGTCATTAAAGAGGTAGATAAGCTTCAAACAGAGCTGGAGCTTGCAGAGTCCAAACTGAAGAACACTTCTTCAGAGAAGAGAGTGGCCAGTGAAGAGATGGAAGCTTTAAGACAGGTACTAACTGACTTTTTTTATGGGGAAGGGGTATGAGTACTCATCGTTTAATCCTAGAGTCAGAAATGTATGACCCATTTAATGGAAAACAGGGATGCCCTGCAAAGGGGAAATTCTCTGCTGGTGTTTTCCTATAGCAGTGCCTTTTACTATCAATTTATGAAGGCTGCATATTTGAATAGAGTACCTGGCAGCTGAAATTTGCTAGTGGCTTGACTTAATTCTCTTCTGCTGGTCATATATCCTTCCTTCACTGCCTTAGTCTTCTATACCTTTTCAAGTAATGCTCTTTCTAACAGTATAGCTCTAAATATTCATTATTTTTAACTTCTAACCTCCACAGGAACCTCTCACTGGATACTATCTACTATGACTTAAGACGGTACCTGATAAAGTAGTCTCAAATATTTATGGCAAGCCTGTGCTGACATGCATGTTCTTACTCATTTGCCCTCCTTCTGCCTTTAAGTTAAAGAGGATATTTTGAAGGTTTTTCACTAGAGCTCAGGCATGCCTTAAAGTGCGAAACCAGAACTTTGTATTTTTCAGCAGAATGTTCTTGAAATGCTTATATCACGACCATGTTATAATTAACAATGCTATTAAGATTTCCAATTTAGTGCTCGGTTCCATTTCAGCTGACATGCATTGATTTGACCATTTGGTTTACAAATACTTAATTTAGCATGAAATAGATATAAGCAAATGTATTCCATTGCCTATAAGTCTCATTTTACTTTCACAGTATTACACCTGAACAAAATGCCCTTTATGAACAACTGAGGTGTGAAGCCTGTTTTAGAGCAGAACATTGTTGAGGGACATAATATGGGTTGTGACGTGTGGTATCAGAGCTTTTAAAAATATCTAAGTAAAAATATCTAAGTCATGGCTTTAAGAATCCTTAGTTTTCAACCCTGCCTATTTGCCAGCTAAGTAAATTTGCTTCTACAATGAGTGAGGTTTTAGTACATGTTTCATACCTGATCTACTTTCATCAAAGCCATGAAGCCAATAGGAATCTCTGTTGCTGATTTTCAGAGTAGCTGGTAAGGAATGAGCAGATGGAATTGGCCACAACTAGTTTTCTAGGTCAGATTTGTTATTTCTGTCAATGTGGCACTGTCAGTAATTTTTCAAAGTGCTTCATGGGGCAGGAAATTAAAATTTTAAATCCATGGATGTTCCCTCCTAGACTAGGTGACCTGAAAGAGTGTTTGAAGAAGAACAGGGAAGAGCCTGGAGTGAGATGCTAGCAAGACACAGACATGCATTTTTCTTTCCCCCTAGAACTGGCCCTTTAGAAAGCAAAAATAACATCAATGTACAGAAAGGTGTAAAAGAGCAGTAGTGTGATTTTTCTTTTTGTTCCCCTTTTCCTTTCCTCTATCTATGAGTCTTCTGCTTGTGAGCAGGTATGCTGCCGTGGCCCATAGTACTGGCTTGCTGCAGCAATAATTTAAATTATTTTAAATGTAGTTTCTTCCATGAAACCTGAGTTTGCTAGTACCTCTTGTATCCCAAAGAGATGGAAAAGCATCTGAAATGGGGAAGAGGTTGGTTGAAATGGAAGAGGCATATCATGAGCAGTTACCAATGAGGTCAGTCAATCAAGTTGCTAGTTAAATATTTAAGCTTGCCCAAATATAATGGGTTAATTTACATCCAAGGGTTAATAATTGTCTGGCACTTAGAGATGATAGAAAAATCCTCAAGATTTTGCAGTATGGGTTAAGTTCTTGTGAGTTTGGCAACTCAAAGCTAGGGATTAGATATTATAGGTTTCCCCCTTTCCCCTTGTGATGGTTTTTTTGCTCCAGCAAATGAGAATGTTGTGTTTCATCTCAGTGGCAGTCAGCTTTCCCCTCTGTTAAACAGACCTGTTTTATTTTTTTCCTGTATGAGTTTATTGTGCCACAATCAGATGTGAGGATTTTCTTCAAACATGAGAATTCTTCACAAATTCAGAATTTTTTTTAAACCAAATCACTCTAATATTTCCAAATAGAAGCTGTTCTAATCAGTGCCAAATGGCACATTGTCTGATGCTGTCATGTTGTGACTTTGTGCAAATGTCACAGGAAAAAGACAGAGGTGAAATTTTACTATTGACCACTGGAGGTAATGGCTGATATTGATTATTAATATTGAGCATGCTGGAATAAACTGTGGAAATGTCTATTTTTTTTTTTATCTGATTACCTTAAAGTCCTGTCAGTTCCTGCTTAATGAAAGGCTTTCTGGGACCTTTCCCTCTGTCTTGATACTTGATGGCTTTCATCTCTGCTGCATGTTGCAAAAGACTTAATACTTGGTGTAAGTTTTACACACCCATTTGAATGCAGATTTTACACAGACTATAGTTAAGCTGTACAAAATGTTGCTTCTGTACTAAAACTGGTCTGTACCACCAGACTGGTTGAGGATATCTTTTTTCAGAGGTCCTGAGCAACAGAAGCTTTTCAATGTTGAAAGACTGTGGGTGCTCTGGTAGCTGTGATTCACTGATATGTTTTAAGTATCACAGAGTGAATTATTAAATCTAGTGTTTGGCTGTTACTCTACAGCAAAAATACCTGTTTTAATACCATCACTGAACTGTTTTAACAGCCTGACTAGTAGCCTAAATTAGATACCATTTCTCAAGACCAACTATGTTAGTACAGCAAAATGCAGTTGTCATTGAGGCTTTGATTACTTGATCTTGTTTCTTGGAAATTGTAGAGGAAAACAGAATGTAAGTTTGTTTATGACTGACACGGTGGCTTCCTACCCTTAAGTCTTTGAATGCTTTCCTTCTTTTGCTTCTCAGATGTCAGCTTTCTCTGGTTTTGAAATGAAATCATCAGTGGTTTCCAGCCAGGAGTGCCCATATGTTTAAGACCTTCTTTATAGCCATTGGCTGAATGCTTGTAGAGAGAGAGCTGGACCATGTAAAAATTCAGTAGCATGATATTCTACTGTTTCAATGCCTCATTCTTCCTATAGGAAGTATAGTTTAAACTATTTTAAAAGGAAATACTGCATTTTACAGCTACATTTTACTAATAGCTTTTAATTATGGTGCAGTTGAACGCCACGTCTGAAAAATAACTAATTCTTCCTCATGGCACACTGTAGTTTTGTCTTTGAACATTCTGTAGTGTGCACATTGGCATCTGACTGGCACATTAACTTAGTGTCCCTTTAAAACTTGAGGAAGCTGAAAGACAGATATGTACCTGGGTTGTCTAAATAATTCCTATAAAATAGAGATATCTGCTTAGAAACATTTGTAATATATTCTTACCCTTTGCCATATTCAAAGCTTTTTTTAATTTTTTTTTTAATTTTTAAACATGAAGCTTGACTAGTTAACAACCTTCCCTCATTTTGTTTCCTCCAAACTTTGAGTGTTCTCAGATTCTTCTCTCCTTTTGACATTACACTGCTAAAATAATGGTGTGATACCTTTAATACTGCATTTAATAATCTTTGTTAGTTCTTGTATGGAATGTGAGTGCAGTCTGTTCTGCTCCTAGTTTTCAGAACATGAGTGCATACTCTTTAGGCTTTTGAGGTGTATCCAGTTGGAAAGATGAACTAGTTCCTTCTGCACTTAACTTACAAGAAACAATGGATTTTCTTTCAGGAGCTAAACTCAGCTCTAGTGGAAAGAGATCGAGCAATCTGTGAGAGGAATGAGTTGCTGGAAAAATACTGTCATGAAGTCAAGGACAAAGCTGAGGCCCAAAAGGAACTTGACCAAGCTTGCAAGGATATAGAGACAGTGAAGGAAGAAAGAGATGTTGCCAGGAAAGAGAGAACAGAAGCCATCATCCAGAGAGACCATCTACTAAGAGAGTATTATCAAGCCCGTCAGGTATTTCAAGGCTTCACAGATGACTTTTTGTTCTTTTCCTTTCTTAACTTCCAGCTGTCAGTAATTTTCAAGGAACAAGTTCATTTAAGGAGAAAATAATTCTTACCTAGACCAAAGAAGCATTTTTTTAAAAGTTGACTTTTTTATTATTATTATTTCATTGCTCTGCTTTGGAGTTTAGGGACTTGTGTCTATCACAAGTCTGTGTCGTGAATGTGTACACCTAGTCCCAGGGTAAGAGACAGATATTAATGTACAAATCTGTGTTGTAACTGCTTATAATAGTGTCTCTGACTCCTAAGTATCCTTCAAGGTTTTTTTGGACTGCTGAGCAGGACAAGATACAAACATGGCATTTCCTCTCTCAAACACAAAATGTTCACTGATGTTGCTTAGAAGTGGGGGTTTTTAACCATGTAAATGGTATTCACACAAATTTATGTGCCACTGAACAAAATTGTAATAAATTTTATCTTTTTTTTTTTTTTCTTTTTTCTTTTTTTCCCTAAAGTTGCCATTAAGATAAACTTACATTTCATGAAAACATGAGAATTTAATAGATTGGGTAACACACAGACTAGAAGCTGTTTGTACATACTTACCTAAAAATTGTGCCTAAAATACTTACCTATGTTTCTTAATTCCTAGATACAAGATTCTGCTACTTTAGACATAGAAAGAGCAAACAAAGAGATCGAAATGCTTCGGAAACAATATGAGGCAATGTCACAAGAACTAAAGGAAGCTGTCCAGGAAGCAGAAGTAGCCAAGTGTAGGAGGGATTGGGCCTTTCAAGAGCGGGATAAGATTGTTGCAGAAAGAGAGAGTATACGGTGAGTAAATGTACATGAGTGATCTTGGTATAACATCTCTGTGCAGTTGATGCAGTTCTAGGACTTGCTGGGTTTTGCTGGCACTTTGTTCAATTTGTCAGAACTTCATTAGCTGGCACAGAGCATTTTTTTTGCTTTGTTTTGTTTTAAAGTTGAGCACACATTACAAGATGCTTTGTGCATTCATACCCATAATGTGTCTCTAGTAAGTACTAGAGCCTAATATTATACTCACAGTATAGACCCTAACAACACTACCACATAAGAACAAAAATGAATGCATTGTTTTAGGCACAACATAGCTAATCCTGCTATATCTGTAGCCCTGCAATGTCCTTCGGGGGACATTTTACAAAAAGTACCCAATATATTTGCTATTAAATGTTCAAGGAACTAAGGGAAAAATTTCCATTTTTTTCTGCTAGTTTAAAAAAAATAGGTAGAAGGTGAAGGGTTATTTTGGCAGAGTTTTTCCTTAAGACCTAAGATACATTTTTTTTTCTTTATGCCTTTTTAGAAAGAGACAATTAGAAATTGTTTTTTAAAATTTTGCCTTAACCATACAATGTGCTAACACTGCTTTTGTTGCTTGGAGTTTAAAGTAGCTAAATGGAACCTTGTTTGCTTTTGAAGGACTTTGTGTGACAACTTAAGGAGGGAGAGAGACCGGGCTGTGAGTGACTTGGCTGAAGCTCTTCGCAACCTGGATGACATGAGAAAACAGAAAAATGATGCTGTCCGTGAACTGAAAGAACTGAAGTATGTCAGAGAAATTATAAAACTGCCTGGAAGTGTGTGATAAAATGTTGGCTTTGTTAGCCATGGTCTCAAGTGAATTATATTCTGTGGTAGCTGTGAGGCAACAGACGTTCACGGTGTTGTATGTGGAAACACTCCTATGTTTTTAGTTATTATGGTAATCCTTGTAATGGGACAGATCCTAAGTCTCAACCTTTTCATCTTATTGATGAAACACACATTCTAAGCTTTTTACACTTAAGCAATATGGGATTCTTTCACTGAAGTTAGCATAACTGCAATGAAGTTCCTCACAACTGTTTTTTCTCTGGTTTGTGAATGCGAGGAGGGTGGGTCATCCCCATGGGTTGGTCATCTCATTTACTTTACACCAAAGTTAAATGCATTTTGAGAGATGTGAGAAACCTAGTTGTGCATTCCAATCATGTAGACATAGAGAAAAATTGTAAGATGATGTTAGGATGCTCTAAGGAAGAGTAAAGGCCATTCAATAGCAGCCCAAGAATATTTGAAAGATGGAAGCATGGGTCAAATTTTGGGCACATCTTGGAGCATTGATTTGGAAAACAAAACGTAAGGTATCTTGTGATGAAAAGATTGTGTATCAGTTTATTTAAAAGGGTTATCTGTGTCTATAAATAGCTTTTTCTTTGCCTAGGGAGAAGATGGAGAATCAGTTGGAAAAGGAAGCCAGGTTCCGTCAGCTGATGGCCCATAGTTCCCATGACTCAGCCATAGACACAGATTCTCTGGAATGGGAAACAGAAGTAGTGGAATTTGAAAAAGACAGGGTAAGTGAAAAACACACACTGCGTTGCCTTATATATTGGATAGCTTTGGAGTCATCATAACACATGATGACAAATAACTGTGATTTGTATTTTTTGTAGTTCTTTATCGTTATGTTAGCAACCACAGACATATGCAGCAAAGTCAGCAATGTTTAGATTAAAACAGTAGACAAAACCAAGCTGTTATACACCAGGTTTATAGTTTTTCTCCCTGTTAATTATAAATAAAAGTGTTCCCTCCATCTGATTTAGCAGGTCCTTATAAAAAAAAAAAAAAAATTATTTAAAATTGTGTTCCTAAAGTCAGTCATTGTCTCACAGGCAACATCTCTTTTAACTATGCATACAGTAGTTCAGCTTGTACATGAAATTATTTATCCTGCTTTAGCTCAGATTTGATGATTAGAAATTTTATAGTATTAAAAATATTTAGGGCAACATTGCCCTTCAGCTTAAAAATCTGAGCTGAAAAGAGATACTAATCTCCCTCACTTCTCTGTAGAGGAAGTTGAATTGCTTTCCCATTTTAGCAAATTAAATACAGGTCTTCTGTTTAGCTTGTTAGCCAGATAACAGTTGTAACAGCTTCTACATCTACCAGAAATTCTTTGTCATTCCTGAAAGGCAAAATTTGTGACTTAATGCTGTCAAATTAAATCCCTTTTATCTTACTGCAATATTTAGGGTCAGCTTTTTTTGTGCTCTTCCCATCTGTGTGTTCATCCCAACTCCATCACTAAGACCATTCCACTTCTGATGCTAAAAATTTTATTTAGTGTTACTGTATGTTGAGGTATATAGATTGGAAAGACCTGAACTGAATAGCAATGCTGATCCATAAGGATCACTGCCTGTAAATTCTTCCTGGGATAAAGAGTTGAATTTCACTGTGCTTTTTCATCTCTCTTAACCAGTTCCTTAATGATGAAATTTTGAGCATTGCCATCTTTTCCACTTTAACTGATAACTAATAATTTTGCTTTTCCACTGTCTGAAAAATTAAGGAGCAGGTTTAGCATTAATTGAGTTATTCTTTACTTCAAGGATTGTTCTAAGTGTTTGCATTACTGAGACCAAATATGCAGGCTTTATAATTTGAATATACTTCCCAAACATAGGGCTTACACTTGCTACTATCAAATTTCAGTAATAATACCATGCCAGCTTTGATTAAATATATGGGAAAATCCTTGCTGACCTAACAGTATTTAAATTCCATTGTGAAGATTATAGAATTGAATGAATTTAAATCCTTTCATTTTGCTTCAGCTTCACCTGTCTGCTTAAGTTTGTTTTCTATGTAATCACTCAGCTCAAACCTGAGAGAATTAAAACTCATTTTTCTGCTCTGAGGCTCTGTACTAATGTTGTAATGTCTACTTTACTGTATTTTATTATTTTAGTTTATTACTTTATTTTTATTTTATTGTATTTATTTTATTGCAACCCCATGCTCTTCTCCATGAACTTTTTTCTTAAATAGAACATTTGGGAGAATTATAAGGATTTTAGTATATTTTTGGCAGGTTTAACTCCATTTAGTTTCTACTTAATATTCATAATATTGCATTTTTAAGCTCCAGATTCCCTGGAGACTTTCTGTTCTTATTTTAAGGGGATCAGTCACTGGACCCTGTTTAGAACCATGCTTCATAAGCCTGATCTAATCTCTATTTAATTTTTACATGTTAGATTTTACATTTTCAGTAACATATCCCAGCAGTATGCTGAGATGGTTGGTCCAGTAGATTTCAAATAGAGTTCTATATTTTTTAGACTTGTACTGTTTAACACTGAAAAAGTAATAATAAGTTAGCTTGTGATCAGATGTTTTTTCTCTATTTGTTTTACAGTGACCTTGCTATTCACTAAATCAAACACTATATAAAATTTTCCCTGTTTGGTTTTGATGAGTGATTTCTTGAAGATGTTTATCCCCTTTTCACATGGAGAATAATCTGTTTTGGGCCAGGGTTGATGGTATATTGCCTCTAATCAGTATTTAGAACTGGTTTCTCATCATGTTAGAGCTTTCATTCCTGTTTACTTCTGGTCTTTGGCCACATCAAAGCAAACATATTTCTGAATTCATGACTAAGGCATGATGCTGTTTTCTTACTGTTACAATTATTTCCTCCCTAAGTGTTGCCCATTCTTGAGGAACATATCCTAGTTTTCTCATTACACACCTAGCATCATACCTTAAAACAGGTTATATGTAGCTGGGAGTGCTCTCTTGCATGCTTTTCTTTCCTGTTCCTCCTACTGAAATTCCACTTCTGCATTATTTCAACCTTAATCTATGAAAAAGAAGAATCTGCTCTAATGCCAGGGGCTGCCTAATAACTAATGGAATTGCAGGCTTGTATATTGAAGTACAAATTAAAAAAAAATAATTAAAACTTAGCTAGAACAGGTACCCTGTAAATAGAAGTGCATAGTACAAACATGCAGGAGTGCCTCTTGCTAAGAGGCAGCAGCATAGTGGTTGCTTGGTCAGTTAAATCGTTTGTTAATTATGTTTATTAGGATGATATGGACTTGAAAGCACTTGGTTTTGATGTGGCAGAAGGTGTGAATGAACCATACCTCCCTGGAGACTGTGGAATCTTTGTTACCAAAGTAGACAAAGGAAGTATTGCTGATGGCCGATTAAGGTAGGGTTTGAGTTTGGAAGGTACTTGTCTTTTGTTGATTATAATAAATGAAATATGAGCATAATAACAGTTTTCTGCAGTTTTTCCCATTTTTTAAAGTTTGCTTTGGTTTTAGTTTTTTTTGGTTTTCTTTTTTTTTTTTTTTAATTGTTGGTCATTGGTGTGTTATTGATGTTTGGGAAATTTTACTGAGAAGACTAATGCCTGAAATGAAACACAATTTGACTTCTCCCTTAAAACTCCCCGGAATTTGAAATGTTCTTTTGCCTGCTTTATTATTGTGTCCTTGAATTTGATCTATTTATTTAAAATTTGAGAAAGAAAAGAGGATGAACTACTGAGGAAGACCAGAACAAGGGATAAAGTGAAATCTGCTTCTAGTGATGACAACTGTCCAGAGAGTTGCTTTTAAATAAAGAGTAGTCATTACTGATTTGAGGATATATTTTTGTGAGTAAAATGCAGAGCAGAAGTCCTGCTTGTCATTTAGATGATATTTAATAGATTTTCAGGGACCAAAAACTTCAAATATTTAAGGATTAGAATGTTGAGCTCAGCTCTGTTGCATCCTTTTTCAAGAACGTTATTCGTGCAGCAATGTATGTTTATAACACTGACCTGCTTATTTCTGTTTATCTGCCAGAGTAAATGATTGGTTACTGAAGATAAATGATGTAGATCTTACCAATAAGGATAAAAAACAAGTTATAAAAGCTGTTCTAAATGGAGGAGGTGTTATTAACATGGTGGTTCGAAGAAGAAAGTCCTTAGGTGGACGAGTGATAACACCTCTTCACATCAATGTTTCTGGACATAAAGGTAATGGCTCTGAAGGCTGTATATATACAACTGGTATGTGCTTGGTCAGCCAAAAATGAGTAAACATAAAGGTGCATTCTGAGCCTCTGCTTAAATCCCATTTTAACTGTTATTACCTCCTAGATAGAAGTTTTCATTAATATCTTGTAGCAAACTGAGAATGTTCTTATTGGTGATAGCTTTATTTTGAAACTAAAGGTTTTCTTTTTTGTTCTTGGAGGGTTGTTGTTCTTTGTCTTTTTTTTGTTTGTTTGTTTTTTGTTTTAACTTAGATGTAGTTAGCTGCCTCTCTGGAGTGTTACTGGGCATTTAAACAAGACTCTTAATGCATCAGTCAGCTCAGTTCCGTGTGATGATACTAAATTTTAGGTTATATCCCTAATTTCTGCTAGTGTGTTCCTATTTATTTCAAAAATTTTTCAGACATTGAAATTCAATTGGTTTGGTATATACATTTCTTCCTCATGCAGACAGGTCAGACGTGGTATTTGAGCAAGTTACTTGAATTATAGGAGTAAATTTATGCTTATTTTGTGTATTTCAGATAGTGGGGTCAGTTTAGAAAATGGAGTATTTGTTGCTGCTCTTCTGCCTGGAAGCCCAGCTGCCAAAGAGGGTTCCCTCACTGTGGGAGATAGAATAATTGCAGTAAGTCTTAAGAATACATTGTCCCTTTTCATTTTTTTTTTTTTATATTGAAGTGTTATCATTTCTATTACTCTTTAAAATCCCAAACTTTCCAATTGTTTTCCATATTATACCTTTCTTTTATATTTACTTGAGTTTTTAGTATCTATTAATGTGTTTGTTGGCTGAGTGATTGATACAATGTGCAGGTTATTTGCTGTGTTTAGTTCATCAGAGAAATTTTGACAACCATAGAATCAGAATGCCAGGTTGGAAGGGATCTCCAGGATCATCTGGTCCAAGTTTTTTAGGTAATAATATAGTTTAAATGAGATGACTCACTATCCTGACAAGCTGAGTCTTAAAACTGTCCAATGCAGGGCAATCTACCACTTCCTTTTGGATATTATTCCAGGGTGACTTAGTCTTCACACTTATTTATATATAAATATCTATCTTCACACTTTGGCTTATATATAAAACTTGCAATTTTTAGACTGAAGAAAGGGCAAGGTCAACCAGACTTCAGTCATGTATACATGTCAAATGAATGTTTTCCCTGCTTTAAGATGCTCCCCACCTTATACTTTTGATTTACAGATATTTGTTTTGGGGTTTTTGTGTTTAGATCAATGGCATTGCACTAGACAACAAGTCACTTACTGAATGTGAAGCTTTGCTACGAAACTGTAGGGATTCCCTTACTCTGTCACTGATGAAGGTGAGTAGGAGAAGCTAAATAATTTGCAGGCTTTTCTTGAACTTACAGAGAATTATTTTAGTTGCTCAGGAAAGAATAGATGTAATAAGAATATATAAATAATCATGGGAAAGTTTGCTAAAATAAGACCCATCTGGATGCATTTCAATGAGGGTGCCCTGATCAGTCCTTTCCAAAGTAAGGATGCTGTGGCATCTGGTAGGGAATGAAACTTATTTATTGTTCTTTCCCATTTGTTTGCTGGTCACATGAAGTTGACTCCCAGCACAATCACATTTTTCTTCTTGGTTTCTGCTTCAGAGCTGCAGCAGTTTTGTACATGAAAGATAAGGTGCCTCCTGAGTACAAAATGTTTGCTTTTAGTCAGGAAGGAGTTTCTCAGAAAACTGAACTCTGACTATCATGAGGATTAAGTACAAGACTTTCAGGTTTATTGCTGTAAAAATATTATTCTGGTTTGCTTCTTGAGGTTAGAATCTTGTTGTGCTGGGCCTGTCACATGTGCTTTTTGAGTGATACTTCTAGCTCCAGAGAGCTTGAGGCTTTAAGAAAGTAAAAAAAAAAAAAATGAAATGTCTGAGGGGAAAATGGCAATGAAAGATGAGTTACTAGCATCATTTAACAGAGATGGAAGTACAGTGAAGGTCACTTAGCTGCTGGTACAGTGCTTCTGCCACACTGGGCAATTCCCTTCTGGAATTGTTCTGAGAATGTTTCAAAAAGTTTTCTAGCTTCATCTTATCTGCTGTTCCGTGCTTTGTGTCTGCAAGATTTTATTAAACCTTTTCTAACTGTACAGATCCATGTGCTGGTGTATAATTAGGATAGGTAAATCAGGAAGGGTAGGATATGTCTCATACTAAACAGAAATCAGCCATAATAAGATGTGGTTTTTGGTTTCCTTTAGGTTTTTCCTCAGAGTTCATCTTGGAGTGGTCAAAATATATTTGAAAATCTGAAGGATTCAGAAAAGCTAACGAACTGCAGGGTTCACGCATCAGAGATACAAGCCCAAAATAAAAGAAATCTGAAACTCAACAGCTCAACACAGACTGACATTTTCAATCCAGACATCATGGAGAGCAAGAAAGAGCCAAGTGAGCCGGGCAGTGGCTCATTTTGTGAACACAAACCTTTCCCCAACCCCACATTACGAGGAGACTCTCACAGGAACACTGTGCACAGCTGCCACAGTAATTCAGAACACAGTCTCAGCTCCTTCAGCCCAGAGACCTATGGGGACCGAGGCTTTAGAGCTGTTGACTTGGACAACAGGAGGCTGCCCTATGAACCTACAGGAGCTGACTGCATGATGGTTGAGGCTGGGTTTGACAAAGGGCACGGAACTAAGCATAGTGGTGGCACCTGGCCAAAAGTTGTGGTTAATATCTCGGCAACAGAAACGGAGAAGTTCTCTGTCTACAAAAAGCCAAAGCAAAGGAAATCTATATTTGACCCTGATACTTTCAAAAGACCACCAACTCCTCCCAAGCTGGAATACCTTGCCTCTAACCAGGTGGCAGGCCATTCACCTCAGCCATCAAAAGCTGAAGTGGCTTCGACTCCCCCAACTCCTCCCAAGAGGAGTGACTCTATCAAGTTTAAACACAAACAGCAGGCAAGCTCTGCATCAGAATCCACAGTAACAACTGGATCACCACCCACCAGCCCAGCCACTGCCCAAGCTCCTGTTGCCTTGGTACTCAAACAGGATTCTGCTGCTCTCAAGGGGCGCAGCAGGAACCCGGGGCATTATTATCGGGAGGAGGGCATCGACTGCGCTCATCTCTCTTCAAGGAAATCCTGTGAAGATGACATTGGCTTTCAAAGAGTTGAAGAGCCAGAGATAAAAAGACCAAGACCAAAATCAGCTCCTGCACTGAGGCATAAAATGACCCCTATGCCCATTCCTAACCCTGCACTTCAGGTAGAAACTTGATAAGTTGAAGCGCAAAACTAGGAAGGGGTGAGGAAGATGTATTCTGATGTCAGCTTTTGGCACATCTGTGTAAAACCAAAATCTATATAAAAACAAAATAAGATCAAGCTATTGAACACATCTGAATATGGGGTGTGGGTTTAAGTAGGATATCAGGTTGATCCATGAGCACTGATACCTTCCATGCTTCATTACAGTGCCTTGTCATAAGCATCTGTGTTGTCCTGGTTGTAAGTGTAGTGATGTAACTATAGTAAGTGAAGAGTTCCCAACTGTAACAAGAACACGGGTACAGGGAGACTTAGATGTAAGAACTTTGTTAGCTGGAACAGGGGGCATGGTTTTGGCATGCTTTATTTAAAAGAGCAAAAAGGATTGACAAGGCCATATTGCAGCTGGTTCTACATACTGCTGTAGTGATACTGAAGATATCATATAGGTTTGAGGTGAAGTAGAAAATTATATAATGGAATCATAAAGTCATAATTTCTGGGTTTTTTTTAAGGTTATTGGTTATATTAGTTAATTTACATCCCTAACATTAAATTAGGACAAGATTCTGTGATTTTTTATTTTTCCATCTTTCCTTAATTTCTACCCAGTCCTCCCCAAAACCAGGCAGAACTTTGTAACTCTAATGTTGTTGTTGACTAGGCAGCAAAAGTGATACTGACCCTCAAAAGGTGAGCACCATCCACTCTGAAAATTTCTCTCTGGTGGAAACATCTGTGCTGTGCAGCTACATCAGGCTGTGTAACAGCAGTGCCCAGTCTGCATGTATTCATTGCTGAGGCAGTGTTTATATTAATGAATAATATGTATATAGAGTATGCAGTGTAGTTGAATTTGAATTTTGTGGTATCAATTTCCTCAGTTGTGGATGCAGAGTTAAGTTTATGTGCTTGGCTAAGCTGATAAATGTAAGGCAACATTCATCCCTGAGTAGGAGGTGGCACAATTATTAATACACTCTTGATAGTGATCAAGTTATTGGTTCCAAGAAGGTTCCTCTCCATTTTATAATCTTTGTGCTTTCGTTAACTCTCCACTTAAATAAAATACTGCTATCATAAAAAAACTTAGCACCTTCTCAGTAATTACTTTTCAGCTATTGCATACTTCAGTCTCAAGTTTTGTTTTGTACATTTCAAGTGTGTGAACTCTGCATGCTGAGCCCTGAACGTGTAGCTCTCTAACATCACTGTCAGTATTGGAGCTTTTCTCATATTTCTTAACTTGCCATCATATACTCATTATATACAGGAATTGTAATGGTTCCAAAGCCTGAATTGCTCTCTTGAAGAGAGGCTGCTCCACCTGTATCTACAAATACAGGCTTAGAAGAAACACTTGCTTGTTAGCCAGCTCTTCTCTAGGGAACACCACAGCTATGGTTGAAATGTCCTGTGAAAACAGTATTTTAAAAGATAAACATAACTAAATTCTGGGTGGTTTATGGTGAAGAAAAGTACCCCAGGGAAGCTGCAAACAGTTGCCTAAAAGATAAATAATAATAATAAAACAATAATAACAAAAACAAAAATATTAAATGTTAATATTAAATAAAATATTCAAATAAAAATAGTAATAAAAAAAGAAAATGGATCATGATGAAGGAAGAGGCAGTAGTGAATAGCATCACTGAAAGATAAAAGTTGAAGGAACACTGCTGGCAAGCATATTCTGGAATGGAAGTTAGAAAGTTTAAAGTTGCTTACTTCCTACAAAACTTGAGTATTTAAATAATTTTTTTCTGAATCCCTGACTTCCTTTAATCAAATTTGTATCTTTTTTTGTAGGGGCAGAAGTATGCTCCAGCTAGTGAGGAGCATCTGTCTCCAGAGCTTCAGGAATGGGCTCCATATTCACCGAAACGGTCTGCGAGGCACAGTGATGGCTTTGCACCTGCTGCCTTATATGCTGGTGGCATGTCAGCTGGTGAGTGAAATCACTCAGCTACTTCCTAGGAATCCCCACATTTTTCCATGTTGGAAATAGTAATTGGCTTAATTGTGATCAGTGTGATTAAGTGTGATGATAACCCCAAGTCTTTCTCTGCGGGGCTGCGCGCAATTGGTTATGTACTGAAGGACGAGTGTGCTTAAAAGAACTGTTTGAGTAATAAGTTTCATAAATAAATAGTGAAATACTGTAATTTCAAGTCACAGGGGACACTAAAAGTGGCAGTCTTTGAGGCAATAGAAGAGGAACAAGAGTCATCTTAGCTTCAGCCAGTTCAAGCACCAAAAACCTGTGTTCCTGTCAGATGACTGTTCAGAAAAAAATGCAGTTTCAGTTGCTGTATTAGAAGATTGATACATGAAAGCACATAAAATCTTTTAGTTACTAGTGCATGTACTGTGAATGATATATTAAAATTGTGTACTTAATTTTTTTGGTTTTCTAATCCACTTTATTCCTGACTCGTTACAAATTTTTAATCTGCTTTATAAATATATGTGTGTTACTTAAAATGTGTCACCTGGTGCTGATTTGTATGCTAATTTTTTAAATTTATACATACATTCTCATATATACAAATACTATAATTGCAATAATACAAATATTTAAATATATTTAAATGCTGTTTGTATGCTATTGATGTTGGTAAGAGTATGTTTTTACCATCTTGAGCAGGGACTGTACCAAGAAGCTTAGCACCATGCCCTGCAGTAACTGCTGTCATGAGAAATCCAATCTATACTGCCTGGAGCCATAGGGTTCACACCAGCAATTGCCCATCAGTTGCCAGCCAAATATGCCATCAGCATCTACATCCCAGGTATTTTGCAGTATATATCTCCTTAAATTTTTGTTTTCATTGGGAAGAAATGGCTTCTGGTAGGTGTTTTGTACAGTGCAGATTGAAACATTCTGTGTTGTTTTGACCCAAGGTTCTCAAAACCATTATTGCATACAAGGGATGTGCCAGTTCCTTTCATGTCTTTCACTATCCAATGGACTGGGTATCCCTCTGTTCCAGTGGCTGATATTGACAAAGAAATGTTTTGGTTTTTTTAATGAACTAATATATCAAGTTTTCACTTGTCCTTGACAAAACATATAAAGCCTTCCCCCTTTTTTATAGCTCTTCAGGCTCATTTTGACTCTGACTTTCCTTAATTAATAAACTGATGAGAGTTTTGGTACAATCTTGAGACAAGTTTGAAACGATTGCAAAATGGGAACGGGAGGAACATTCCTTTATTTCAGTAAACCAAAATTTTTGTTGGCCAGTTTGCTATTTGCTGAGGTGCCTTGCCAAGATCTAACTGTTGCCCTATCCTCCTTTTTTCCTGATGTAGTTCCCAGCATCAA
The DNA here is from genome assembly GCA_023637945.1 of Phaethornis superciliosus. NCBI lineage: Eukaryota > Metazoa > Chordata > Aves > Apodiformes > Trochilidae > Phaethornis > Phaethornis superciliosus. Next base: position 31,454,198 of record JAJQWJ010000008.1, read on the forward strand.
GGTCGCCTGAGTTTGGACCTAAGTCATAAACACTCCAATGACTACTCTGAAAATTCCCGTACAAGAGCATCTCATGGCTCGAATTCATTGCCATCCAGTGCAAGACTTGGTAACTAGCTTTCCTGATTTATTTCTTATGGGACTCCAATGTTTTGAGAGACAAAAAATAAATGGAAAAGTCCTTAAATGCCTGCATTATGGGATTGTCATGGCTAGCAAACCCTGAAGGCTTCCTGTGTGTTCCTTTGAGTTCCATTTTTTTGTCATCTTGTGACTGAAGGCATTCTCTGGAAGTAGCTGTATTAATTCATTCTTTACAGTCTCTTAAAAATTATATGTGTGTATGTGAGTGATTCTCTTTTCCATGCCTGTTACTGTTGGAAAGTACCTTTATAAAGATGGGAGGCCCAGTGAAAGTACTTGTGAGGTTGATTGAGGTGGAGAGTCACTAGAACTAAAAAAATCATTGCCCTTATTGCAAATTGTGCTACTGGAAGGTAAGTTATACTTAAGTTTACTTGATAATAAAAAAGATGCTTGTCCTAGTAGTACCAAAGCAAATGCATGCTTTGTACCAATGGCATTTAAACATTCAAAAATTTAAAAATTTCAGTGTAAGTTTTTTGTACATGTTTGTGTTCCTGTGTTCCCTCAATAAGTGATGGGTGAATCTGAATAGAGGACAGCAGCTTTGTAACCACAGCAAAAAAAAAATGGCATAAAGACTTCACAACCCGTGTCAAAAAATTATATATTCATCCTGTCAGAAATGCCTCTAGGAAAGTCCCAGGGATTCTTAGTAAAAAAAAGATGTTAGATTCCTGTTCAGACTTCAAATTAACTTTCATTTAATGGAAAAAATATTCAAAGTATTTTGAATGAACACTGGATACATACTGTATAGCTGCATTGCATTTTGTTTATACTGTGTAATCATGGCAATTTAATAGAAATAAGATATACATAATATATATCAGGGTAATCATCAAGGTTTGTACATGAATTCAGTAGCCATGAGGGAAAAAGGAGAATCTAAATGTACTTCTTTTGTTCAATATAGTTGCTTTTACTTCTGCAACTCTTATGTTTTTTGTTGTAAAAATAGGTTCTTCAAGTAACTTGCAATACAGAACAGAAAGAATTAAGATCCCTTTAACACCAAGATATCCAAGGTCCATGATGGGCTCTGACAGAGGTGAAGTATTTCATAAGTTGTTTTAGTGGTATTATTTTCAGTAAGACTTCTTCCAAAGCCTCTGTGGTTTGTATTGTTTTGTGCCAAAATCTAAACATGACAGTTTTATTAAGGCTTCAAAATTTTGTCACAGAATGGTAAAAAAACCTGAAAATTTCTAACCAAAATTTAACAATGACATGTTCTGCATTTTTTTTTTAATTCTTTAGGTACATTATTTTGTATTTTATTGTATTACTGCATATAAACTTATTCTTAAATTCTGTGAAAGTAGTTTAGTAGTTAACTCAAAATTTCTTTGTGGATGATATTTAAAGACACGATATACCAGCTGGAGTCCTGGAGAGCTGTAAAAATAAGAGTTGGACAGTAAATGGTAACTCTTTGCTGCTGCCATCATTGCAAACTGAGTGTTTCTGTCAGGGCAATTGTTCAGTAAATTAACAACCAGGTACAACCAGGGAAGAGATGCAAACTAAGTAATGTCAAATTAGTTTGAAATTGCAGAGCTTTACTGTCTATATATATGATCCATATATACCTGTTTCATAATATATCATCCACCCAAGGGAAAGGGTAAGACACAAATATTTTAAACAAAAATAAGCTTGCTTATTTTACTTATCCTTTCCTGTTTTTTTGTTATTTTTAACTTTGCATAGCTAAGTGCTTTCAGACACTTGCAGTGTAGTTTCTCTGTAACCTCTTCTCCCTGTTGGGAGTTTTAGGCAAGCATTACCTACAACAGATTTGACATAAAGCCATGAGAAACAGTTAAGTCTGCTTGTCTGAAATACGAGTTACCTGCTCTCCCTAAACTCCTGACACAGCCAGCAGAGTGCTGGTGAGCAGTCAGTTCCCTTTCTCATCTCAGATGTGTGTGGGGTCTTCCCCTATGTGCAAATCTCCAAATTATGCCATGTGCAGGCTACTAAAACCCACCTGTTGGTTTTTCCATAGGCTCCTTGTCACACTCTGAATGTAGCAGTCCCAGCTTGATAACCCCTCCACAGTCACCACTTAATTTGGAAACATCTTCCTTTGCCAGCAGCCAGTCTCAGAACTCCCTTTCTACATTACCTAGGATTTCCATCAGCCCAGTATCAATTGGAGAACGTAGAAAAGATAGGTAAGGTCCTCATGCTGTTTGCTTTTTAATACCAATGTGTCTGAGGAAATGTTGTACTTTATTTGGTGGGGCTGAAGGAATGTAGATGTTTAATTTAAATTACTACTATGTAGGTGTAGAGGTGCATCTGTTTGATGTTTTTATTTTCTTGACAAAATTTGTTGGAGATCTTTGTGTGTTTTTTTTTCCTTCAAAACCAAACATGAGATTATTGAGTTTAGAGAAATAAGGGATTTCATAAGGGTTTTGTTTATTCATATTAGATTAATGGTTGTTAGATTAATGATTATCAAATAAACACCAAATAGGAGTGGTCTCAATTGAAATACACCCCTTCAGCTGAAAGTCTGTACTCAGGAAAACAAAATAAAGACCTAGTGATAACTGGTAGCTAAATATCAGGTGCCTTAGTGTAGTAGAATATGTGCTCCAAGCACTGTGCCTTAATTCAGTTTAGCCAGATAAAATGAAAAATGGAGGGCAGAACTGTGCAAGAACGTATCTATATGTACAAATGCAATTTTACTCCTCTGACTAATCCCTTGGGCTGTTCCTAGACTGCTACTAGCAGTAGTACTAAGTATATGTGTAGCTACTTGCAGAATTTGAACTTGATATGATAGCTTTCTGAGAAACATGTAATTAAAAAAAATGTCTAATATCTCAAGATGGAGATTCTCAAGATATGTTGCCTGTGGTATCAGTCTTGGATAGATCATCATCTGGTTAGACTGAATAAAAAAAAGTTTTCATGAACTCAAAGCACTGAACAGTAAGAGAAAAATCTGAATCAGGTTTTTATTTACAGTATGTGCCAAATGCCTGGGACTACAAAGAATCTATGATGTGTTGGAGTAGATTACATGGATGTGGACCTTAAGGTCCCTTTGTATTGCTTGGCTTATGCATAAGAACTGATGTGAATGATTAAGTAATAAGTATGTTCTGCATTCTAAGTTTCCTGGAAGTAATAAAAAATTATTAATAAATGTTATATGAAGCTTTTGTTTCATTTAAAGCATCAGGAACTAAGTTATAACTAAACTTTATGGTGTGTATGTTGTGTAAAAAGGGCAATGTTACTTTGACAGGGAAAGGAGAGAGGTCTTTGTGAAATTTTATTCTTTCTTGCTTCAGTGTGACTTTTGAACTTTGTGTACTCAGTCTGTGTTCTCATATAAATGTTCCTCTAATTGTCACTTGCAAATTCAATCTCAGATTTTCTGTGCTGTTTCACTTGTCTGGTGATGTATAATGTTCAGCTGGAAAATCTAGGCTTTCCACACCCCTCTACCTATTATTTTACAGTCCCTTCCCCATTGCTGTGCATATATACAAACTGCACTCTGAATTGACTTTCTAAAAATCATAAAATTGTAAGTTTTGTTTTTAAAAGCAAGCAAATAAACAGTTCTTCATTTGGGAAAGCAGATAATTTAAGTCCATCCTAGGAAAATGTTTGAATCTGCTTAGAGAGCATTTTAAATGGTTATTCCTACAGAATGCAAGTAACTAGCTTGGGCTTTTACCAGATAAAAGTAATACAGAAGGAAAAACAAATCATGCTGTTATTTGTTCTGTTGATTTTAATATAAAGAAAAGATCTTATCAATTAAGACACTTTCCTAGTCAGTGTTTAGTGATTCTGTCAGGCAGTCTGAATGTTATAGAAGAGTGCAGATCTCTTGATTTTAATAACACTGCTTATCAAGACAACTTTTTAATGTTATAATTCCATTTTACTTGCATTCTCTACTACATACATGCATTACTACTTACCTTTCAATCTGTATTTACTAGAATTCTGAGATGTGATCCTTTGCAATTCATGTTATTTCTTCTGATTACAATCCAAAAATCAACAAACAAAACAAGTTTAAAAATGCATGTGGTAGATGGAAAACCAGAAAAGAATAAGAAATAAAGATCAGAAGGGTGTAAGTTTTGACTACAGTGAAGTCACATTCCTTGTTGAATTTTGTAATATTAAGAACCTTCGTATAATAGCATAACACTGTAGTTTACATACTTCTAATGTGTAAAAATAATAAAAAAACCTTAAATTGCAGTTTTTTGGAGGACAATTTGGTTAAGATATGCAATGTACAGAAAATGTGGGCTTCAGTATAAGCTTGGTGGTAGTAAACTTAACTTATTTTCATTCCATTGGCAGACAGTGCTCTGAGGGCATTACCTCTAACAGCAATGTTGGTGTTTATAAGAGGACTGGGTTCAGGACTACCTCCATCTTAGCAGCCAGTTTCTAGCCTGTATGGAAGAATTAGCTGGCAAATATTATGCCCCTGTTGCAAAAGTTTACCACATAGTTGCATTTGAAGACTATGGCAATAAATATAATTCATGAAATTAGATTTTCGTCCCCCAGCCCCAACCCCTACTCTTTCCAAAAATGCCTTTCCTGAGCCTGGCTCACATTAGGAGCAGTGAGTAAAGTCCAGGTAACTCACCTGAGCAGCACAATTAAAGTAGTTCAAGCCCTTGCCACAATTTAGAGGATATCAATGGGATACAATGGAGTGTTTGGAAAGAAAACTTCCAAATAAGGCATGTCAAAAGCTTAATTCTAATAAAAGAAAAAATCCAACCCACCTCATACCTAAGCTGTATCATTCAGCACAAGCTTAACTGCTACTACCTGGTGATGCCTTTTGCTGTATGGAGTTTATTAAGTTCATAACATAAAATAGCACTTTTTAGAAGGCTACAGTATACACACCATGAAGGGACCATCCCTGTTTGTTCAGGTAGATTTACCTCCCCTTATTCCTCGGGGGAGGAAAGGAGACTACCAGGGTTGTCTGGGGTTTTTTTGTATAAACCATTCTCTTGTTATACTGACTAGTGTCTTGCTGCTGTGTGTCTGTTTCTAAGTGCTCTTTTCTTCTCAAATCTTCTACGTCTTTCAGATATCTGTTCCGTAATAGATCTTTTCTGAGAATCCCTGTGGCTCCTAGGCCTAGGTTCTCATCACTAAGGAGTTTGAGGTTGGCCTGATATAAGGTTGTCCTTCTCGAGCAGCTTTGTGCACTTTGTGCTATTGTACATGTCTGGATAATTGCCCTGAGAAGAATTTGCATGGTAATTGTAATGCTACCATGCAAACTGCTGTCTTTTAATGGCTTGAGTTTGCAAATGCTTAATTTTCATTACTAATTTATTTTTCCTTGCATACAAATATGAAATCTGGTAGTTGTGCATTGTTGTCCTTTGGTTTACCACCCTATGATTTATGATGTTTCTTTTCACTGGCAATCAAGATTTCCCAGTGTTTGTAACATACCTTTCTGGAATATGATTTGTAAATGACATATTATATACAGTGGTTCAGTTACTTTTATATAATATGCCTCTGGAAGCTTCTTTCCTACAGGCTTCACCATCATACTCTTGAGAATTCATATTTACCATAATGTTTGAGAGCAGTCATGTTACCTGGTATACATTTACCTCTGCCACTGTACATTGCATGGTGTTAAAGGAATGCATTTAATACAGTAAATTTGTTTCAAGTAACTGTTTAAACCTGTTTTATTATTGCTATTCAAAGTATTGCATGTAACTGATATTGTAATGGTTCAAGTGCTGTTTTGTCCAAATCCAGTTTATCTGTCTCCTTTAAAAGGCCCTACATGGAAGAGCCACGTCATGTTAAAGTGCAGAAGGGTTCTGAGCCACTAGGGATTTCCATTGTGAGTGGAGAAAATGGTGGAATATTTGTCTCTAAAGTCACAGGTGGGAGCATTGCCCATCAAGCTGGCCTTGAGTATGGTGATCAGCTACTAGAGGTAATTTTTGCTATTCCTGTGGCTTAATGAATCAGTTCATATGACTCCAGCTGTAACTCCCTTCCCCGAAAGAATATTTTGTGAAAGCTTGTGTGCTGGCAGGTGTAGCAAAGAGTACTTACTCTCTATTCCAATAATTGTGATTGTTGATTTTTGTCAGGCTTTATTACAAACTAGAATCTTGTCATGGTAGACCTGCATTGTGTCTGTCTTAGAATGAAATTTGAAGCTACCTAGGTTGGGTACTCAAAACAAAATAGCCCCAACACCCTGCTCTCTATGATAAGTGAAGAAGCTGGTTTGTTTTAAGTGTCATGCTGCTGCTGTTATGACATATATACCTGGTTTAAAATAAACAAAACTCATGTAGGCTTTAGATGAGCTATAGTCATGTTTTTTGCCTACTGTACTAGAGAAACATGTGAAGGCCTGTGTGTGATAAAACATAATCTATTGCACAGTGTGTACAGATAGTACAGTGGGCCTGAATGGATCACAGATCTGAATTAACTTTACATCTGGAATTTATTCACATAGGTGGTCTGAGCCAATTTTCATTTCATCAGCGATATCAAATCATAACGCAGCTCAGAATATGTATGTCTTTCAAAAGGAAAAAGATTTTGGAACTCATGATCAGGTTACCAGGTATTTTAAAATTGCAGTGATTCTTGCCAGGGAGTAAACCCTAGTAATGATTGTACAACAGCACTGACACCCTTTGATTTGCCCCAGAAGAAATAAGTCAACATTGAGACATTAAAGTAGTTAGGAGCCTGAAAGGATGATTTTGCTCCGTTCCATCTGAAAACTTGACATCTGGGTTTCTGTATTTTTTTCCCTAGTTTAATGGAATAAATTTGAGGAATGCTACAGAGCAACAGGCTCGATTAATCATTGGGCAGCAGTGTGACACCATTACCATTCTGGCTCAGTATAATCCCCATATGTATCAGCTTGGCAATCACTCACGATCAAGGTAAGGCTGATTAGACTTGGAAAAAAACCTGCCCTCTGGTCCATGCAGTTATCTAGCTAGTAGTGAACTTCTGTGCAGGTAATATGTTTGCAAACACCAGCACATTTGTGCTGATAAGAAGTATGATTGCTTAGAAAAGTAATGTGTAAAGACATGCTTAAAAAAAAAAACAACAAAAAACCAGCTTGATGCACCTGGTTTATTTCTTATTTGGGTATAATCCTCAGAGACATGAAACTAAAGCCAAAGATTACCTCTTCCTCAGGTTATGAGAGTCTAGTAGTTCACATAATTTTTTTCTTAAATATTTGAAGTTTCCAAACACTAATTAAAGAAGGAGTATGACCCAGTGAAATTGACCATTCCATTTTGATGCACTGTCATGCTTCAAAACTGAGCATTGTTTTCCTCTTAGCCTTATGGTGAACAAATTGGTTGGCATGCTGGTTTGAGATTGTTTTCCCTTCCTTCCCTTACTTCATACTTGATTTACAGCCACATTAAAAGTGTTGTCTGGGTGGAAAATGTTCTGCATTTTAAAAAAACTTAGCCAGCAGACTTTTGGGGTTTTTTTTTTTCCTTTTTTTTTTTTTTCCCCTCTCTTAGTTCTCGCCTAGAACCTGTGAGTAATCATTCCACCCCTCAAGGCAGTGGAGCTGCAACACCTGACAATCATTCTGTCATTGACACTGTGAGTGAACAGGATGAAGGAACAATGACACCCCCATCCAAACAAACCACACCAACCACAAGTCCCCGCAACTCCTTAAGGTACAGAGTAAAGCTTTTTTCCTTAAAGTAAAATAAAATAAGGGTGATTGTGAAGGGTATGGAGGAAAAACAAAATGTACTTCTGAGAATGCTGGGTCTGGTTGAAATAAGTCAGCAGACAAATGGATCTCAGGATAAAAGTACCTGACTTCTTTTGATAGATGAGGTGTGCAAGGAGTGAGGAAAATTTGCTACAAAATTAAGGTCTGCAAGGAACAAGATGTTTGTCTCATCAGACTGTATTTGCAGGTGACCTATTTTGAAAAATAATGATATAAATATATACCAATCATGTGACTAGTTGATTGTAATCAATGCAAGTTTTGAAACAGAAGTCCATGTGCTATTCCTCTCTGTCCAAAGGGGCCCTGTGGACACCAACAAAAGGACCCCTGAACCTAGGACTGTTGTTGTCAAAAAATCCCAAGTGGATCTTGGGATCCAGATCTGTGGTGGAAACCTGTATGGAATATTTGTCTCAGATGTGGATGATGATAGCCCAGCTAAAGGACCTGATGGGCTCATCTTGGGTGACATGATACTTGAGGTAAGGTAGGAAGTCTGCAGCATACTGATCAAATGGCTAAGAGGGGATAAAGAGAGCTGCACAAAGAATCATGCTGTCTCACAATGGGGGATGTCCTGGTAATCTTGAGTTCCTGCCACAAAAATGGGGTGGGAATGGTGAGAATGCACAACTTTAATTCTGACTTTCATCTGAAGAGCTGGGTGATGGGGAGCTGGAGGGCTGCCACTGCTGAGAGCACAAATAACCCAAAAGTCTGAAGGAGTAATGCATCTCTACTTGGGAGCACAGAGCCCTGCTCTCTTTATCTAAATAGGAAGCTTTGAAACCAGTTGCTGTGCTCAGGAGAAAGGCAAGGGTATGAAAGATTGCAAAACAGAACAATATTGATCTTATCTCTATGAAATTCTAATCAGAAGTTTAGGGAAAGCATGCAATATATCTGTGACTCTGCTTTCTATAGCTGCAATGAGAATATTTATCAACTTGGCAGTACTGTGAAGTTGACAAATACATACCTGTTGATGAGCTTTGCAGCTAGAACTGGGCATTGAGACTGAGCACTGAGACTCTCCCATTGCTCCTCCATTATCCAGATGGAGATTTTGCTTTGTAATTGTGTTGCTACCTTCTTTCAGACCACTTACTTTCCCTTAAAAATTCCAGTGGGAATTTCATGATTCTCAATCTGTTCTTTGAAAGCTATTTAAAGAAGAGCAGACTCTCTCTCATGGTGCATGCTGGCTGTGTTCACTTAGGTTTGGTTTTTGTTTTTTTATTTTATTTTATTACTCCCATATCTAAATCTCCGGCTATCCATTTTAAGGTGCAAACTGTACTAGAGTTAGGTGGAAAGATTTATATCTATATGGAACCTGCCAGTGGGAAAAAAAAAAATAATTTTGTACCTTTTTCAAACTCATCTCAGTCTGTTACCTATTAAGATAAAATTTCACACCTAAAGGTTTCTGTGTTTTGCAGTATGGGTCCATTGATATGCGAAATAAAACAGCTGAGGAAGCTTACCTTGAGATGTTAAAGCCTGGAGAGAACATCAAAATAAAGACTCAATACAGAATAGAAGAGTTCAATAAAATAAAAGAACTTCCTGGAGATGGATTCTATATCAGGTATTTCAGTATGGCTGGTAATGGCAGCATAAGGATGCCATTATCCTAATATGCCATCCATATTAGGAGAGAGTACATCAGTTTTACAGCATTTTTTAAATTCAGAGCTAGTCCCAGGTAGTTTCTAGCATAGTAAGTCTTGACCTTTGACTGTAAATTTGTGTGCTCTTGAAATGTGAACTGTGCCACTAATCTGTAAATTTGTCTCCAAAAAAGTATGAAGGTTCTTTCTTTGAGCTGATGGAAATAGTTGCAATTTCTGCCTTCTTTTCCAGAGCACTTTATGACCGTCAGGCAGAGGTGGAACAGGATTTAAGCTTTAAGAAGGATGACATATTGTATGTTGATGACACTCTGCCACAGGGAAACTTTGGTTGCTGGATGGCTTGGCAGCTAGATGAGAATGCTCAGAAGCTGGAAAGAGGACAGATTCCAAGTAAATATATGTAAGTGACCTCAGGGACAGAATTTACCTTGTAGTCTTTAAATGTCTGACTAGGGGGATGTGGTATCAAAGATTTGTTTCTTTCTGGAAAATATTAAGTCATAGGTGTGTCATTTTACTAACGTGGAATTGAATACAGTGCTCAATGAAGTTATTTTTAATGCTACCAAATGGTAAGGTATAGAACTAAATAACAAAAGTCAGAGAAACCACAAAAAAAATTACCCTTTAATCCAAGGTTATCACAGTTGTTCTGGGGAAGCATCAGTGGTTTTAGTTGTCTGTAGACAGCAACATTATTCTAAGACTTTCTATCCACCACCATCTCATCATGTTGGGGAAGCAGTTAAGAGGAGCATGCAGTAACTGCTTATTTATATTGTTATAATATAACAATATTATATATTGTTATAATATAGTTATAATATAACTACTTATTTATATTGTCACCTTAGTGATTAAAATATTTTTTTCCTTTTTAAGATGATATTTCTTTTGGTTTCCATCTGTTCTAATAGTTTTTCCTTACTGTCATGACTCAGAATTCATCCTGACAGTGGGACAAAACTGCTACATGGAGTATGTGGAAGTACAATACAGGCAGATCCATACACATCACTGATACTTGTTACTGGTGGATGGATAGCAAAACCAGCTACATTCTACATGGGTTATGGGGCCAAAATATTTGTGCTCATACAAAATAAAACTGCATACAGTGAAAATGTTATCACTGTTTGAAGATACTTGGGATAAGGCCTTTCAATAAAATATATTTTCAATATATTCCAGAAGCAGCAGTGTTTGTAAAAATAAATAAAAAATAATTAAAAAAAATGTTTAAAAAGCTACATTTACATTCCAACCAGTAAGCCTGTTTCATTATAGGATGGATCAGGAATTCTACAGGAGACACAGCATGTCTGAGGCTAAAGATGAAAACAGCTCATCTAAGACCTTGTCAGCAGCAGCACGGAGATCATTCTTCAGAAGAAAGCATAAACACAAGAGAAGTGGTTCCAAAGATGGAAAGGATTTATTGGCTCTTGATACAATCAGTACAGACTCAATTCCTTTCTTGGATGGCAAGTACTTTTGTTATACTTGGAAGGGGGTTGCCATTCCTTCTCTTTCATTTTTAAACAGCTGTGACACAACAAATAATGTTGCTTTCTGGTTGGTCTGAATAGAAATGGTGATGAAATGTCCCATCTCACACATTACTTTAATAACAATTTGTATGAAGTAAGTGTTTCAGTTTGCTGTGTGGTTTTTTTTTTTGTTTTTTTGGTAGTTCATTCCTAGAGCTGTTAGGATTAATGTTTCATTTGCAGAGAGAGATTGAGTTTTGGTGTGGAGTTTTAATCTTCCTTTGAGCTATTCAATTTCTGTCCACGTTGCTTAGTCTAGCCAGAAGTCCTGGGCACCATTCAAAAATCTCCACCTGTTTCTTAAAAAATCATGTCAGTTACAGTGCTTATTTTCTTGGAAGAACCCAACAAACCAAAGCAGACAAACCAAATATCGTGTCTTGTTTAAGTTTTTAGGAAAAAAATATTAATAAATGGTTTTAAAGTTCGGGTGGGGGTGGGAGAAACTCCAGGTTCAATTAGAAAAATGCCTATTTTAAGCTGTCAAGTGGAAAAAATACCAGTTGTGGCTAGTGAGGGTTTTTTATACTTGTCAAGGCCCTTACCTGTTGCAAAGGAATTGTTTTCATAATTCTGCATATCTGAGGAATACCAGGAAAATAATTTCTGTTTCTCTAAGTAAATCTTTTGTGTGTATAGATTCCTCAAGTCTGGCATATCAGCGTGTACAGAAAGTGGACTGTACCTCTCCTAGGCCTGTCCTTATTCTAGGACCTTTACTTGATGCTGTGAAAGATATGTTGGTCAAAGAATCCCCAGGAAAATTTTGCAGATGTCCTCTCGGTAAGTATGCAAATGGAACCAATTCATTCTTGCTTGGAATACGTGGTAGTAGCATCTATAGAAGTGAAATAAATGGTAGCACAAGTGTGGAGGGAAAAAAAAAAATCTGAATTGGAAGATATTTTTGTGGTAGCTGTTTTTGGTGCTTTGGGGAGAAGTAATGAGCAGGGTTCTCTTCTGATTGTGTGAAACAGAGGTAATGAAAGCTTCCCAACAAGCCATTGAACGGGGTGTGAAGGATTGCCTGTTTATTGATTATAAACGAAGGAGTGGACACTTTGATGTGACAACTGTAGCTTCAATAAAAGAGATAACAGAGAAGGTGAGTTACTTAATGCTGGAAGTTTTGATAGAGTTTGCACTGTAAGGTCATAGTATGTTGGGGGGTGGAAATGATGTTAGCCTCATCCTCCTTTAAGGCAGTCAGAGAATTGTCCCTCAGGCTGCTGAGAAAAATAAGTTACCTCGCTTTGGCATGTGATTTTTTAAAGATTATTTGTTGCAAGTTCACCTTTGTAGAAACTAGGAATGTTTGTATTATTTTACAATATTAGCAAATAAAATTATAAATAATTTCTTAGATTCTGTAGCTTCCTTCTTGTAACCCCCCTCAAATTAGGATTTAGATATTTAACTGTTCCACTTAATGCTGTCGTATAGAATATAAACATCATGATAATCCTGGAGGCAGTTGTTAATTAAAACCTGTGCATTGCTTATAGTTTTCTCCAACCACACAGAGTCTTGCTACTTTAATCCTTGTGTTTGCTTATGATTTCTGAAAGTGAAAATTAATAGGAATAATAAAATTTGGAATATGAGTATTGCATAGACTTCAATCTGAGTTTTCATTTCATTAGTTCTTCAAATACTTTTATTTGTATCAATGCCTGCTTTATGGTACTACGAATGGAATTTCTTGCAATTTTTCCCCATCTGTCTTTTGTCAGAAATTCTTTGTGGGCCAATAGCTCATTAGCCCCAACGTGCTGAACGTGTAGCAAAATTCTGTCAGGTTGCTGTGATTTAAGCAGGGGAAGAAGTGGGGGATTTGCATGTGTGCTTGTGCTCTTTAACTGAATGAGTGTTTTGCATTTACATTTGATCTTAGGATTGTCATTGTCTGCTTGACATCGCTCCTCATGCCATCGAACGGCTCCACAGTGTTCATATCTACCCTATTGTCATTTTTATTCGCTACAAAAATGCTAAACAAATCAAGTAAGTCCGTTGAGGGGTCTAGTTCAGGGATGTTTATTGCAGTTTAAAATGAGCTTGTTACCTGGATTGTTTCTTTAATCCTAGTCACTTTAAATCTCTTCAAAATGTGGAGATTAATCCTCATAAAAAGAGCTGTGAGGTAAATGGTAAAGTGTAATGGTAAATGGTAAATGTGAGGTAAAACTTCATTTTGGTTGTGTGATGATCAGATGAATCTTTCAAAGAAAGAAAAGAAAGAAAGAAAACAGTAAGAAAGAAAATAATGGAGACTAAAATGTGTGTACTGTAGGAGGCACTTGGGTCTTTCCTGAACACCTGGATATTAAATTGTAAGGTATGGATGAGGATTATGTGGTGACTGGGACAAAGAGCTGTTCTTTATCTTCAGTAGGACCAAGCATGTGGATGCAGTGCCAGCTGATTCCTGACCTCAGCTTTCCCACCTTCATTTTCCACTGAAAACATCCAGTGAAGCCCCATTGTGCCATGGAGTGTTATATAGACTGTGGTCCTCTTGGGCCATACTTTTTCAGTAATTGGGATTTTCCTGCTTCAATATAGCCAGGAAGAGAACAGAGTTACCCCAGTCCCTCCCCTAACATTTGAGTAAAGTTTCACATGTGTTGATAGATGGATTTGGCAAGAAGTGACATCACCTCCCAACTTAAGCATTAAGAAACAGTCTGGCTGAGAGATCTTTCCCTTGTGCTACCTTCATTTTGAAAGCTGAAGACTTGTATTCTTGATCTGTAGGTAAATTTGATGACTCTTTATTAAAGAAGTGTCACCACTTCCAGGTTGAAGCAAGACCTAAAGCAATCTGGTTTTATTTCATTACCACTGTAGGATCACGGGCTTGAGATGATAAATGGAACTGTCCTATCTTTGGGGAGACAATAGTGACATTACAGCTGTTTCTTTTTTTTTTTTTTTTGTTATTTTGCAAAGTGTCAGCAATTGAACTAGACAAGCAGGATTTCCAGCAGTTATTAAAATCAGATGCAGTGACATATTGTCTCTGTCTGTTAGCAGCAAATTTTTTTTCTTGAGCAGCCTTTTAATATAGCAAAGGCTCTGTTGGCTTTCTCTGAAATGCTACACGGCAATTAGAAGTTAGTTTAGTAGTGATGTTTTTTTATTATTTATAAAATAAAATTGTGCTGCTTTTCTCACTGCTGTAAAAAACTATGCTCATATTGTTTCAGTTCCTATCTATGTAAACAGAGTAGTTGAGTATAAAATCTGTTTCCTTGAAGAGAGAATCCCCCACTGGGGACCCCAAGTGAGATCTGAAGTGTGTTGCAAGCCTCGATTGGAATTTATTTTTTTTTATTTAATTTTTACCATTTTGTATTGCTTGATATTTTCTCTACTTTACTTCCAACAGCTTGTATCATAGAGAAACAGCCATCTCAAAAATGTGTCAGATATAAGGATGACACAGAAATGAAATATTAGTTGTTTTCAATGCTTTTGATAGTTCAGGCCCTTGGAAGAGCAATACTTTTGAGCCCAGCTTTGTGTAGGGCACAGTGGAGTGTATATGAAGAGATGATCTGATTCACAGGAGCTAGAAAAATGATATTGTTTCTTCTTCAACCCCTTCCCATGTCTGAGATTTTAAAGGAATAGTGTCTTGGTCTGAAAGCAAAAATTTGTTAGCATTGAAATGATTCTGATGTCTATGGTGATACTGCTGAAACAGTAGATGGCACTCTATGCATGGCATTATGCTTGCAAATTAATTAGCCTTTCACACTAGTGGAGGTAATGATTTCAAATCCATTAAAAAGAGGAAATTTACTTTTCTTCACGGTTTTTCTTTTTCTCTTTCACTTTTTTGCAGAGAGCAAAAAGACCCAATCTTCCTGAGGGACAAAGTCACACAAAAACATTCCAAAGAACAGTTTGAGACAGCTCAAAAAATAGAACAAGAGTATAGCAAATACTTTACAGGTCAGTATTTAAACAAATTTTCACTAGGAACACCGTGGCAGTTTGATCCATTTATATTATAATTCAAGATTCTGTGTCACTGCAAAGAGTCCTTTTGATTTTGTTGCTTTATCCATTCTGCCAAATTCATATTCTGATGCTTTATTTTACTGGGAGAGGAAAATTCATATTATCAGTCCCAACCCCTGCCTTTAGGCATTTTTGTTTTGGCATGGTATGAATCTTAACAACTGAAGATATTCTGAAAATACTTTATTACAAGCCAGTAGCACTGAAAGTATGGTCAAGGTGGTCTGACACCATGTTGTCTGTTTTATACTATGTCAGGAATAGAAGTTGGTTTATGATTGTAAAAATCAACCTAAACAAAAAACCAACAAAAAAAACCAAATTTGAGAGTGATAAGTGAGGCAAATTTTAAATGTTTTAAGAAAAGAAAAAAAATTGATAAAGGTTTCCTGAGCACGCATTGTAATTTGGAGTAATTAAAATTAACTGCAGAGGCCTTTTGGACATCATGAAGTTTATTATATGAATCTTGGATTGTAGTTAAGACTGAGCTGGTGTCCAAACTGCATTGACACTTCAGCTTGTTGGAATTAAAATGCTGTGTATTGGCTTTTTGGACCTGGTAGCTTCCTTGTGAAGCTGTCTGACCCACCATCTCAGATCTGAGCTCTGTAGCACTTTCATTTTTTGACTAAAGACTCTTTCCAGCTGGCCTTGTGTCCTGTA
Organism: Phaethornis superciliosus; assembly: GCA_023637945.1. Lineage (NCBI taxonomy): Eukaryota > Metazoa > Chordata > Aves > Apodiformes > Trochilidae > Phaethornis > Phaethornis superciliosus. The sequence continues at coordinate 31,470,025 of JAJQWJ010000008.1, forward strand.
TTGAGGTGTGAGCAGTGTTTGATCTGAGTCACTTTGCTCACTGCTGTTTGTCACCTTTGGATCACTTGAGTTGCAGTGTTCTGTATCCAAAGCCACCTGGCATCTTTAACCATAGGATGCACTGCAGAGTCAAGTCATCATTTACATGAGATCAAATTCTTCTTTCAAAAATAGAATAAGCCTTATAAAACTTTGTATTTTTCCAGCACTAGTGGCAGCTGAGACCAGAGGCTTTGCTGCCATATTTCTCAAGTCATGAAGTTCCTCACTTGTTAAGTCTCAAATCTGATACCTTCTCCTTTCCCATGTTGCTGTTGGCATTTGACTTTTTATGACTGTGATGTGTAGCAAGGGAAAAATTTAAGGTGTTTTTTTTTTCTTTTGAATTGAATTTTGAATTGAATTTTTTTTTTTTTTAATCTTTTGAATTGATTTTCAAGGAGTATCTTGCTGCTGGCCTTTTGTTCCTTGAGTCCTGAAGTGCAGTTGACAATAAGAATTGGAGGAGCAACCACTGCTCTGTTGTATTTAGTTCAGTGATCTGTGAGCTGCCTCATAATTTACTTCTAATATTTGTAAATAGTGTCCAGTTGCTACAACTATAGTCTCTGTGTATATTACCACGTAAATATAAAACTCTTAACACCACATGCTGAAGAGAGGTTTAGTATAGCAGGTTCTGACCATCTTTAGACTTAAACTTTGCCACCTGATGCCTCTGAAAATAGTACTTGGAGGCTTCTAAGAAAAGAGTTGTCTTAGTTGATTACAGCCATCAGTTCTGTGACTCCTCTGGGCTGCTTTAAGAGCCAGCAGAAGAAACTGTGTATTGAATGCTTGACCTCTTTGCCCTGTTTATTCTTTTCCTTGTTTTAATGGTCATGCACCTGGCAAACCCCACATTGGGTAGATTAATTCTCATCTCTTGCATACACACTGCAGAAAAAAGCAGAAGGCTTTGCAATTAGTCCTCACTGCTTGTTCCAGTCTCATTGGTGTCCATGTGGTTTTTCTTTTCTCCAGGCATTGTCCAGGGAGGAGCCCTTCCAAGCATTTGCACTCAGATTATGACAACTGTTGATCAAGAACAAAACAAAGTCCTGTGGATCCCAGCTGGCCCGCTGTAGCTTTCCCTGGCTGTGAAACTCCTTTGCAGATCAGATATAAATAACCAACTAACTCTCTATCCAAGGGGCTCTGTCCTTTTCTGTCTGTAAAGATCTCCATAAGTGCTTTCTGCTTCATGAAGGGGGCACGATAACACTGAACACTCAAAGGACCTGGTGAGAGATGTGGGCAGGGGTAGATCACTTCACCAAACTTGTCTCCTACGTCGTACGTCTACACGGGACAGGTTCTCACCAGGGGTGGTGACCTACGTGTGCTTGTCCAGGAGAAATGAATTGAACAATGCTGCAAAACCCTGTAGAACAACACGTTTACAAAAACCTTTTCAAAGTATTTGGTTGTTGCTGTTTACTTGAATGTCTTTTATTTCGGTGGTGTTTTTTTGTTTTGTTTTGTTTTATTTTGTTTTTAAGCTCTGTGTTCTTTCACTTAATGAGGTAACTCTCCAAAAAGGAGTGGAATTTCCAAAGATGAGCCAACAGTTTGTGTGCCATGTGAACTCTTTAGTTCCAGTTTCCACCAGTTCCGAGCATGTTGTTGACTGGACAACCAGGTGGTAAAGTGGGATTGAACAGGTACTTCTTGGGAGTAAGCTCAGAGGGAAGTACACTCCTCTACAGGGCAGACCACTGTTTGTCTCCTCTCACTGCTTGTCTGTCAAAGCTTTCTTGTCTTCTGCATGAATCTACTATTTAAATGTCATAATGTATCTGAGCATCATGTGTGTTGAGAAATAATAATTTTTGGTTGTTGGGCCTGGGTTAAGTACTGGTGGGGAAGGAGTCAGAAGCCAGGCCTGGCGTGCTGTGTTCTGTCCCTTGTAGAGACTGTAAATACAGAAAGCTTACGTCGGTGCAATTTTGCAGGGTAATTCTTAAGCTTTGTACTTCAGTGTGTAGCATTCACATAGATTGTTTTTATTTAAGAGCAGCCACACTTTTAGGGCTTTGATTAAAAGCCTGTAGAAAGGTACTAAATTGTTGAGCGTTTTCACTGTCAAAAAATAAGCAAGTGTCCTAGTTTTGGTTGCAAAACCTATTTACCTATTGTACCAAACTCCACTGTATCAGTTCCCATTTTGTTTTTTGCACTTCTGATGCTGTGTTCCTAACACAGGTTTTGTACCTGTCTCTTCTGTCTTTTGTGCCATGTTTCTTGGGTACTGTATTTTAATTGGTATCAAAATGTCATGTGAGTAGAGCTGCTTCTCGATCACTGTTGCTAACATTTCAGGGGGTAGGGTTTCTAGTTTTACACTACAGGCTGTAGTTTTGCTTCTGTTTGCAGCTTTTTTACTTATAAAAAAAAAAAAAAAGAAAAAAAAAGGGATTCTTCTTGCACAGTTTGTCAAAGATCTGGTCCTAAGTTTAATGTTCTGTTTTACAGATACTATTTTATAGTTCAAAATGCTTTATGTAGTATTTATGTAGTTATATACTATATATAGAGAGTGTTTTGAACTATAATACCTATAAATATATATATATAGTATTTTATATAGTATTATACCATACTATTATAATACTGTGTATATATATAAATTTAAAAATAGGAAAATGGTATGGGTGAATTACTAGACAAAGTAGTTCTCATGGTGAGGGACAGCAGCTGGTTTTTGTTTATCTCATTTTTTCTTTGTTTTTCAAAGCTTGAGGTCAGAGTAGACTCCAATGGTACAACTGAAACAGACAGGTACTGTTCTGACATGGATTTTCTGTACTAAATAAAAATGTCACTTTGTATCAAAAAAAAAAAAAAGTTAAAGAAACTGATTACTAAATAAAGGTCAATTTCTATAACTTGACTTGTGTGTAAAAGGACTTCTAGCTAATGTTCTTCACCCTGTGTTGTGGAGCCCTCATACAAAGTTTTATTTTCTGCTAAAAATTGATGTGTGTGTAGAGGTTCAGGAAGACCACCTTGAAGGGAACAAGTTCTGGTCTTCTGTTTTTACCCCTCCATAAATACCAAAGATGTTGTGAAAGTGCAGGACGCAAGAAGTGAACTGTTGGTTTGTGTTAATTATAAATATTCTGGCCCAGCAGTGTGAAGGAATTTTAAGCAAATGGAATTGAATGGATGAAGTGGAGAATGAGTCTATCAGTGTTATTTTCAATGGTGCCACTGCAAACCAGGGAAAAACTAATAGGCAAAAATGTGAAGAATCAGCTTAAAGGCACGTTGTAGAATTCTGTCCCTCAGATTTTACCCTTCAGCCTGAGTAACCTCTTCTATTAATTATCTGAAAACTTAGGAAAGGTCATTGTTGTATTTTAATGTTCCTGCTTAATCAGTTGCTTTGTTTTCAGCTGCCAAGCAGCATCTGAACCAGATTGGTAGAGGATCAGTCTTCTTGCAATCTGCATACCTAGTAATAGCCTTCAGTCAGAAGACAGGCCTTCTATTTTATTTGCTTTCCTTTAAAAAAAACCACCATGGTTCCATCTTCTAATAGAGGAGAGGATGAAGAGGATGTGAAAAGTCAAGTTTTGTCAGGTTAGTAAAAGCCCTGCTTTGCATGTCTTCTGATCACAAGTAAGTAGAACCAAAGTCTTGATTAAACACTAAAAAATTCCTTTAGCTCAGATGAAGAGTTTCCTTTTACACCATTTTGTTTTATAACACTACACACTGGAACTAGAGCTGGCCATCATCCCAAAGGGCATCACTTTGTCCAGGTGTTTAAATAAAGAATATAGGTCTGTGGGTACTTGAAAAAACAGTTCAAAAGTAATTTAGCTAGACAAGAAAAGCCTGAAAATTTCAGTCTCATGCTCATAAGCAACCGTGCAGCACGTTTGGCTGCAGGTAAGGAGCTTTATTTCTCCATAGCTAAACTGATAAAATGTCTCAAGGTACTGCAGCCCATATGTGTATGATTGTTAATACATTGACAAGCATCTACTTGCTTTCAAACCTTTGCATTCTGTTCACACTGACCTAAATTTCAGGGTGTTTGGCAAGATCCAGAATTACACAGGTGCTGGATGGTTAACAGTAAATACACTGATGTCTCCAAAACTGGAAACAAGTCTATCAAAACATGACTTTCAGAAGCCTGGAAAAAAACCCAAACAACCCAAACAATCTGTTTCTTGATAAAACTTCACTTATGTTTGCATTGCCTTTTTTCTATGCAAGGGGTCTACATGCAATTGTAAGTCTTCTAGTTTGGGATGAAAATACCTGTTAGTTTATAGCATTTTAAAAGGATAATTTCAATCAAGTCAGCCACAATCCTAAAGTAAGTGATAAAAACTTGCTCTTTGCTGTGAAGATGTGATGAGAGAGTACCAGCAATTGCTCACAACATTCTAATAAAACATAGGTTTGTGATGCAAAGGTGAGTAATTGCAGTTACTGAAGAAACAAAACACAGGGAACTGAATTCCAGGGTGCTGATAGAAGCTGCATGTCCTCAGCAACCCTTAAGGTTGATCCCATGGTGGCAAATGAAGATTCTTTATATCTGGGATTGCCTAAACAATGTGGCCTTGCAGAGCTTCTAGCTGCCAATGCCAATGTGTTTCTAACATTCAAAGAATGCTCATGCTTTTATAAGTCTGACTTGTGCTGCAGTAAAAAAATGTGCATTTAATAGCTGCAATTACAGTGGGAGCTGATGAGACCTTCTCTGACTGATTTGCTGTTCAATTATTTAGAATTAATTTTTCAGGGTGGGACCATATATTATGTGTCAGAGTGACTGTTTTTACAGCTGCAAAATAATTCAAGTGAAGTTGTAAAAAAAAAAAAAAAAACCAAAAAAAACCAAACCCACATAAATTTCATATCCTACCCTTCCTCCTGGCCTTAGATGGCAGAGTTTCCTTTAGAGCTGGAAGATTTGAATTCCAGAAGGCACTTGAATCCCTATCTGAGGCTGACAGGGCTCTGTTGTCCTGCAGGAGAGGTGATCAGGAGAGGTGACCTCCTAACAGCATGGAGTAAAGAGATTTTGGGGCTGCAATGCCTTCTGTCCTCAGCTCTGCTCCTCCATGGGATGCTTCATAGTGCTTCAGTCTTTGCACGAGTGAACCTTAGTGAGATGCTTCCAGTCCTGGCTCCACTCTGGCAGTTCTGTGCCTTCCTTCATTGCATTTCTGATCAGCAATGGCTGTCACATTTTTCCTTTCAGTTGTTGCCTTTCTGCTATGTAACCATACACACTCCTGTAGTTTTGGCAAGTGGTCCAGGGAGTTTTTCTCTTTATGTGAGAACTGTATCATGGGGACATCACAAGCTGCCCTTTCTTTTACTTCTCAGCTTTGGTTTCTCTTTGCTTCACAGGCTGGCTACTGTTAGCAGATAAATTTCCTTCAAGGTATGACTCCCATCCAGGGCAGCCTTCCTGTTTCCTGATTTCATATCTTCATGCTTCACTTGTGTCACTGCCCATCTAAACTCTCAGAATTTTTTTCCATTGCTGACACAACATAATCTTTCTCTTCCGTGCCCTCTTATTTAATTCTAAAGTCTGTGGGAACATTCCTGCCAAATCTATTTTGTTTCATAAGGCATACAATGTGGTTGTGTATTAATTACTAATTTGATTCTAGTGCTTGTGCCACAAACTGTTGATGATCTCCTGAGCAGCAGGGGCTGATCCACTCCAGCCTTCAGCAACCTCCAATTGCAGATGATGTTTTAGCAAGGATTCCATGTCTGCAGTTTTTAAGTGATGCCTTCCTGTGTTTCCAGCAGTGTCAGCAGTACAGTTTTAAAAGAACCTACTTGGTAAGCAACAGAAGATGCTTTGAGAACTTCCACACACCTGCCTTAGGATTTTATGACTCTGCTGGTTTACAGAGGCTTTAATCTTTGAATTAATTTAGATTTTCCTTTGCAGCATTCTGCCTCTGTGATAACACAGCACTGGTAAGAGAGGCAGAGATGTAGCTCAAACAGCAAGCTACAAATTAGAGATCCACAAATGGTGTTTGACCTTCACTGGAAAGAAACTATCATTATTCTAATTGTAACCTTTTCTGTGGTAACTTAGCATGTTACTCAACTTATAAAAAGTCAGTTTATCAAATGATTTCTGAAATGCTGGAAGACACCAGAAGTAGCCATTATTTGTCATTACTTTCCCACCTTACTCTTGCACTAAAGCCCAGTTTTTATTTTACACCCTCTAGTGGCAGTCACTCAAAGATGTAGGCAGTCTAAATACACAAAATAATGAAAAGAACAAGAACAGTGACAAACCTGGGAAGTCATGGGCCCATAAAATCCTTTTCTGGGCTCTTAACCTGCATCAAGAACTACTCAGAAATCCTTATATGAAACAATTAAGTCGGAATTTCAAAGTAATTTTTTTTTTATTTTCTTGCACTCAGTGCTCTGATAATGAGACTTGGGAAATCCAAACTTTTCTTTTTAGAAATCATCTGATGTCCAGACCAAATAAATCTGTGGCACCTTAATACTTTTTCTTGTGAAAATAGACTTAACTCTTAAGAATCCTAAATGGTAAATTCTTTATTCCTGCTACTTCTTCTCTGCACTTTTTCTAGACTAACTGAAGTTACTTTGAAGAATCAGACGTTGACTACCATGAGAAAAAAAATGGAAATGTTGCTTTCCAGACATTAAACACATGCTCCTAGCACAAGACAATGAAATTTGTTGGAGCAAAGAGGAAGAGTCTGTGTCAGAGTTAGAAACTCCCTGTAGATAATCTTATCTTGCCCTGTGAATCAGAGATGGTTGGTTATTTTTCCATTAAATTATTGAATGATGTCTGTAATCCAAAGGCAGTTTTCAAGTATTCCGGATGTAAGCCTGATCTATTTCAGTGGTTTGGGGTTTTATTGCTTTTTGGTATTTCCTGCTACTTACCAAATTTTTGTTGAAATATGGATTTGTTCCACCATAACCCACTGGGTCACTCTGCTCAATGGTGTGAATTCATGGCTCTACAGTCACTCCAAACCAATGTGTCCTGTTCCTCAATCAGGAAAAAAAACAAAAAAGGTAAGTGTGGGATTCCTCTTTGAGTACATATATATATATATATATTTCTGTGCTTCCCTCGGTGTTATTTTTTTACCTTTGTTGCTTTTTTGGTTGTTTAAAAAAATCCCTCATTCTGCAAATACCACCCCTTACCATGAACACTTCCCAAAAATCAGTGTTAGGTAAGTGCAGGTAAGTAAATGACCAATATATGGTTTGATAATGAATGTCAAACAGAAAAATGGTGAAATTGTTTAGAATGAAGCTGATGGGCTGCATAAGAAAAGTATCTTGATGGTCTGGTTTTCAATTATTTTTAGCCTTGTGTTTGGTTTCTACTAGACCTATGTAAAAAAAGTGGTTTGAGCCTGAAGATTATAGCTAGAAAATGTAGAAGAATTGGAATGAAATATTTGAGAAACACTGAAATACAAAACATTAATTTCCAGCAAAAGGAAGCCTGTTGTTTTGCTTTAGTATTCCCTATTTAAGGAAAATGTTCAGTATTTTTTGAAAAAGAAGGGATACTTTAAAAGATGTCTCAAGCTAGCTACTCAAAACAAGTGTTGTACTGTATAGTTCCTGGTCACTCTGAGTTTTGTTTGTGGATTAACAGATGCTACAGAACAAAACAATGGAAGAAAAATATATGTATTTCTGCTGTGTGAGATTGAAGTTTTCCTTTCCTAGGATGTTGTTCTGGCCAGTAGAAAAATGACAACAGATTTAAAAAAAAATAAAAAAAATTCTTCTATACATAGAAAATTATTTGCATTTATCAAATTATTTTTTTTAAATGTGCAAAACCCTCTCTTGATGCAAACTGAGCATGAAATGTTATCTCTGACACATTGTTTATTTTTATAGTTACTACCTCTTGTTTACAGTCATTTGTTGCTGTATATAGCACTGATTGTTTTTTCTTGCAAGATTATGAGCAGAGTTTTTAATACTCAAGGTCACAAGCCTGGCAGCAATGGTTTTTTTCTTATTTTTCTTTCTTTTTTTTTTTTTTTTAAATCATAAACTGCTTAAATAACCAGAAAGCCAAATCAGACATCATGCTTAAATGAAAATAATAATAAAAGCAAATAAAAGATGATGTATTCTATGGCAGTTTCTTCCATAAGAGAGAAAGTATTAGCAGCATCAATGGTTTCACAACTTGCAGTTTTAGTAATAATTGTAAATCAGTGGGTGCCATGCATGGCATGGAAAAACAGTGACCCAATCTTAAGATACTTGAAACTGCTGTCTATAATGCACATTTAATGGGTGTTCAAATATGGTGGTTCTGAAGGGACTGAAAAATATAAGGCATATTTCCTATCTGTAAATCCATCATTTTTCGTCTGTTAAATCTGAAAAAAACATTATGGGCTATTTTGTAACAATCTCTGTAAATTGATGAAGGCATACTAAGCCTTGTATGGCCACAGACCTTTAGTTGAGACCAGACAATAATAATCCAGTCTCCAAAGTATGCAAAAAGCATGAGAGAGCATTGGGTTGGCTGGCTCAGTGTCAAGTCCTGCTTATAAAAGGTATGACTTAAAATGGAAAGCTTCTGTCACAGTTTATGCTGACTAACTCAATGTGTATAGCCTGTGCAGAGAGTTATTTTCCACCTATTCATGAATACACAAGCAAGGAAATTGTCTTTTCCAATGGACATTTAACTAGTTGCAATTCATGGGCAACAGATGGTTTTTCTTCAGTAGCAGTTTTTCTTTTCTCATAGGTAAAGCTTTTTCTTGAAACTACGTGATTTTTTTAATTTTTTTTTATTTTTTTTTTTTTTTTTAATGAAAAGCCAAAGCTACTTCCTCAAATATCTAAAGGCTTTTACTTTATTAAATTCTGTTTTTTCTTAGAGGCAAAAGCTGTTAGATGTGTTCTTGCACTCTTCCCTGGAAGGAAAATCCTTAAATGTTAATAGGATGCAGATGTAGTAGGAATTCACTGAAAGTGCTGTTAGGTAAGATGCAATGCAGCCTGATCAAGATGTCAGGTGTAAGTCCTGCAAAAATCTTTTTAATCCACCTGCACTCAAAATTAAGTGCTAAGACTTTCCTCATGTGGAAAAAGTTTTATTATTGTTGTGAGACTTGTGAACAAAGGTTTTGCTTTTTATGTCTCTTTCTTAGTCCCACTGAAATAATCACTTTACCCCTCACTGTAGGAACAAGAACAGGAGCTGAGGCCTCTCACCTCCTAAGTGCTCTTGCCAAAAGCAGAGTTGTTAAGTTCTACTTGTAGCAGATGAAGTATTTTGAATAATCAGTGCAATACCAGGAAGTTTTCACCTCCCTATTCAATCTGCTGGTTTGACAAGGCTTCCACAGCAGAAGTCACTGTTGTCTAAGCCTTCACAGATCCAGTGCCTTTGTCATCATGAAAACATACAAACAGCTTGAGTTTGTTTTTTTCCTTTTAGGACATATTCAGAGCTTTCTACAATCTACAGTTCTACAATATGGATACAAATTCACAAATTTGAGGAGAATGAGATATGGTAGAAACACCAGTGTCTGGTTGGGTTAGACCAGTGTCTTGTTATGTGTGACAGTTTTGCTGGTCCAGCAATTCAACAAATGTCAGGTGCTCTCTATTATCCCCTATTCTTTACTGTAAAGTAAAATCACCAGAAAGTTGGGTCTATCCTGGCTTAAACCAGGACATTATGTTAACTTGGAGCTTTTAAATTTTAAAGGTCCAGAATTCAGTGATAACTGTGGCTTTTCCTCACCGAGAGATGCACTGTTTTAGGTACCAACTCCCAAAGTGCAGAACTTCCTCTTGAGAAGAAAAATAAAAATAAATAGTATCCAAACCCAACATATTTGCATCTTTCTTTTGTGTAGGCATCTATGTAAGCAATAACATTAACTTGTCATTAACTTGTCAACAAACTCCTCTGCCATGTGTTGCTGTCTTGCAGGCAGGAGATGAAAATCATCCCGGTGCCTGAGGTGGCTTTCCTTTTGCAATCCACGTGTTGGGCAGTGACCTTTCTCTTCTAAATTTCATTCTTCAAGTTACAGACACCTCTGGGTACAGGTCTTGAAGTCATCTGTGCCCTGTTATCAGTCATCCAATGCTACCCTTGGCCATCAAAGGGCACAAGAAAAGACAGGGCTGCTCTGGCAGGGGTAGAAGTGTGGCTGTGGGCCAGCTCTGCCTGCTGTGCACTTGCTCTCTGCATTTTGGGTTGCTGGGTTTTTTTTTTCAGGGACTAAGAACACACTGGCTGTGTTTTTTGCTTCTTTCCTCACCCAGCTGCAGGCCCCAGAGCTCCTGTTTGCTAACCTGTGGTTTTTTCAGTTGCTTTGAGGTTGTGGACCTACTGTAAAACTCTTCATTACCCAGATTTTACGGGTGGCTTACCTGGTTGGATTTGTACAAAATGCAGCAATGCAGACAGAGGACAGCCAGTGAGTGGCTTGATCTTCCTTCCAAGAGGAAAATAATTAAAACAAACCCTTCAACACGTGAAGTGATCTGTGTTAACAGCACCATGTTAACCAGATGTCATTGCAGGGATGATTTTGCCTTTGGCTCTTGGGAGTGCCTGTGTTTTATCCCAGAAGATTACAGAGCCCTTTTTGTGCAGTTTACCATCTTTTTACAGCTGTCTGACAGAGAGGAATCTCTTTTGTTTTACAGATAGGAAGTTGAGAGGCAAATAGAGCCCGTTTTTTTATGAAATGAAGGATTTTTAAAACATTCCTAATACAGTACTCAAAGTGATGCCATGAAGAAGGGCGAGGAATGAATGTCACTGGAAATATGGGGCTGAGCAGGAGAACTCTGAGAGGTGATGTGCTCTAAAGTGTCCAGGTTGTGTGTGTCAGTGTTGCTGATCTCTGGGCACTCACTGAGGCAAATAATTACGCCAGGAAATTACATTTCAGTATCTCACAATCAGCATTTCTCTGCGTTTACCCCTCACATCATTTTGTTCCTGTTTGTTCTGGTCTTCCAGAATGGATTGAGCACTTCCTCCACTGTCACAAAGGCAACAGTTTCTCTGGCAGCTCAAGGGCAAAACTTGTTGCTGCCTTTTGTCATTGTTTAGCAGCCTGACTATCCTCATCTTTGAGGAGTGTGAGGGTTAGGGGAACAAATATGATTTATATTTTTATTTTTTTAAATTCAGAGACTGATGAAAGATACATTTGCGCGCTTTTTTGTTTGTTTGTTTTTTGGGGGGTTGGGTTTTTTTGTTTGGTTGGTTTGTTGAGGTAAAGATGTTTTTATGCAAGTATGAAGCTGGGCACCCACATAGTGGATATTTTTGTGGCCTCCAGGTAGAGCTGGAGCAGTCATCAGTCAGTTTTAAGCTGCTTGAAAGGCAGAGAGGGACATAAATCCCCCTTTCCAACAAGCTATAAAGTTTTTTTCTTTTTCTTTTAGACTGCTTGCTTTTTCCTTTTGTGGAACTTGTAGAACAAAAGGAGCACTTTGAAGGAGGAAGGTCTGGACCAGGTCAGTGCTTAGTGGCTTAATAGAGTTTGTTGGGATCTACAGCTGTTGGGTACTACAGGATTTGTCTTATGCAGGCTCTTGGGTGCCCTTGGGGAGAGCTGAAACACAGTGAAATTCCAGCCTTATATTTCCAACAAGTAATAAATGGCTATATCCCAGCCCTTAATGATAGAAGGGAGGTGCATGAAGAGATGCAGGTCAATACAGGGTCACCTCACTGTAAGAATGGGGTCAGCACCTCACTGGGCTTCTGTGGTCAAACCTTTGAGCCTAGAAAAAAGTTCTGGCTGCCCAGATACTGGCAGTCCCTCCAAAGTCATTGCTCCCCTAACAGGGAGGTATTAATTACAGCTAGAGAGAAACATTGTGACTCCAAGGTCGAGAGATGAGAGCATGTAATCTGGAGTTTCTATCACAACTGATTATCCTCCAGCTATTAAAAGTTACAAGGTTACATTTCTTACTTGGATGCTTGCTTCTAATTATAGAAAACGCTCCTGCCGTAAGAACCCAAGAAAGGAGTCCAGTTTTTAAGTTAATTTCTTAACACCTTTTTCATGGCAACGCTAGCTTATTTGTTTTCTGTGCAAATGGGGTTTGTGGGTTTTTTTTTTGTTTTTGTTTTTTTTTGATTAATTTAATTCTGCATTTGTACTTCCCATGTGCCTTTAGAGGCGAGCCTTGCTGGCAGCACAAGATAAAAGGAGTCTTAGAGTCTTGTCTTTTTCATCTCATCTTTGGTGCCTCTCTTTTTCCTTTTTCCTTTGCTGCCTGACTGTATGGAGGAGCTTCAGACAAGCAATCTAAGTCAGGGGAATTTAACGTTGATTACATAAATGAAAATGGACAGTATGGATGCACTCATTCAGGAGCAGAGGCATTTTGAAGTGAGTTACACTGCAGAAACCAAAGCTCCTTGAATTCTGATGAGAGCATTCACATTGCATCCCGAGATGTGCAAGTACTTCAATTAAAAAGAAATTCAAATTCTTTTTCTCAAGTGACCCTTTGCAAAAACAAAGGGCTCTGTTCTCCAAACTGCAGCATCCTGATGAAAGAATGAATCCAGGCACTTCCTCTGCTACAAGAGAGATTGTAGGGTGAAGAGTGGACACGCACAATTTCCCTTATAGAAAATCCCCTCTGTTTTCACCAGTAACCTTGCTGCTTTATTTGTGTTTCAGTGATACCATTTGTACTCCCTGCCTGCCTTCCTTATTGCTCTTCTATTTATGTTTTCATCACTTACTCTGCTGTAGGTGCAGTGGCAGAATGAAGTGCCATTTCTTGACGCAAGTCTTTTATGGTGTTTATTGATGAGACATTTGTGAGAGCAGTCTCATTGTATCCTGTTCAGTTCCCATTTGTGTTTTGCTTTAATGTGCTGCTTTTCTGTCATGAGACTCCCAGCTGAGAGCAGTTCAGAACATCTCCTGGTGGAACACGAGCTGCCATTCTGTTTTAAGGGAGAGAGATTCAGTGAATGTGCTGAGATTTACACCAAGGAGTAGACCTGAAGCTACACCAGCTTAGGGTGAAGCTTGTAAGGGATGTGTGAGGTGGATGCTTCCAAAGAGATGCTCACCTAGGGCTGGACAAATACAGCATAATGATATAATGGGAGATTCTTCCATCAGCCATGAGGTTTTGAAATAATTAATTTCCTTCCTACCTTTTGGTGTAGGTCAGGATTGGAAGGAGGAAGGATTGTGGCTTAGAGACTGCTGTTCCCTCTGTATACAACAGGTAGAAAGTGATGATAAGCTACCAAGTGGGGACTCAGAAAGTTGACCCTGGCTTTCTTTAATAAACCTGGGCAGGTCAGTCTGGTTTGACATCAGATATCCCATGAAAATCTCAACAGACTTGAAAGGAAAAGGGGAAAATATTAATTGTAATATCCTTGAACTGGCATAAATCTACCCCAACTTGAGAAATTTTGCCCCAAGTTGTCTTTTATCTTCTTGAATGCATTTTCTTCTTCCTGAGCCATCTATCTTAGGTGAACTCCAAAGAAATGACATTCTCCCTTGGGTGAAGAATATAATCACTTAGATTTTTCTGCCAATCTTGTTGGCTTCACACTGTAGCTTTTGACCTATAGTTTTGTGTAGCCTGTAGAAAGAGTTTGTGATCTCATTTGTGGCTCCTCTGCAGCCCAAATAGGACCATTTATAGAACTGCTGTACCTGCAAGAAAATGTTAATGTAAGAGCTTGTAGATAGCACATCTATCTGGTGAAAGCTCCACTCCTGGAGCTGCCAAAACAGCAATTGAGACACAGAATTGAGTGTGTTATTTGTTGGTCACAGAATGTTTGGGGCTTTGCAGCACTCAGCTGAGTGACATGAGAGAAGCAGCTCTCCTGCTCTCCCCCCTGCTCTGCCTTCCTGGTTGGAGTTCTTTGGGAGCTTTTAAGAAGGGTCACATGCATTTTCATCACTTGGGAAAATGCCTTCCTGTCAGTCTGGGCCCACCATTTATCATGAGATTTCAGCCAAGAAAAATATTGCATTTGGCAAACAGATTTGAAAATGAGGAAGAGCAAAGGGTGCAAGTGCCACAATGCAATTTCTGGTTTGTGGGGAATGAAAACTTTGCATTTTGTTGACAGGCATCACAATTTCAAATAGCTAAGCTGCAGAAAGTTGGCTAATGGAATATATATAAATGTATTTAGTGCAAATTTTCAAACACTTAGGGCAATTAGTTGTGTGTCTGTCTACTCAAAGTTTTTCCACTAAAGGGAACTTTATTGATTGCAGAACAAATGTTTCCCCCTCCAGACTTTGCCATCACAGAACATCTCATTTTGTGATAGGGGGGAAAGTGGGAGGTGATTTGTGAAGAGTGCCCCAAAGCAGTGAAGGCTCAGTTTGGGTCTGCAATGTTAAGCTTGCCTTGCTGTCAAATAACAGTGTTGATAGCTGTAGCATCACTGGAATACACACATCTTTTGGCTGTTTCTGACAGCATCATGAACTTCTCACCAAGATGTTTCATATCTGCAGAAGATGTGAGGAAGCACTGAAAAAAGAGCCCAGGGCTTTCACCTGTTGACATCAGAGCTGTGCTGGCACTTTGCCTGTGGAAGTCTGGCTAGCAAGGGGCTCTGGTGTTCAGGGAGGAAAACCCAAAAAGTAGAAAAAAAAGTTAAAAAGTGAGCATTGCTGCTTGAGTGTGGGAAAAAACCTCAGTAAATGAAGACCATCCACGTTACAAGAAACTTTGTAAGACATTAATCCAGTTACAGTGTACTCCTTGGGCATCTTGAATGTAATTTTGGGCAGTCAATATTGATTTCAGGGCATGCTTGAAGTGTTGTACACAGGTCTCTGCTGAGCTCATGCTCCAGGCTGGCCATAGCTGCAGATGTGGCTTTCTTAGCAGGGCTCTTATTCCTGATTTTTTCATATTCCTGATTTTCTTGTATTCCTGACAGCTCTTCTCTTCTGCAAGTATGATATTCTAGCCTGATGGCCTGGCCAGATTCTAATTATAATCCTTGCAGCCTTGCTTTACTTCAAATAGCCCATACATTGAACTATGTCACTTCTCTCCTGACTGATGGTGGTGTTTTTAAACATTTTCCACTTTTCACCCCAAATATGGCTCTTTCAGCTTTGAATGTTTCTCTGTTTTTAGCTTGTTAAAGTACTTGGAAAGCATTGTGCATTGCATGCATAAGCCTAGCTACTGTAAATATTTAGCTGGTTAAAGCATCTGTGATTTTTTTCTTAACTTCAAGGTTAGAAGTAAATGGGATACTTGTAGAGGCTCTAGCATTTTTTATGGAAAGTTTATCTAAGTAAATCTTTCATAAGAGTTTAGGACTTTCTGTGGTTTGCCAAAATACATCCCACCTCAGTTCCCCAGGGATTCAGGAACTAGACAAAATGCCAGAGAGACTAAAACAAAGACTTGTGCCTGGAATATTCCTAAAAGACCCAGTGTTCTCTGAGTGCCATTCAAAATGCTGCTGCTTCTGCCTTTCGTGCAGACCCTTCTGAGCAGTTATCCTGTAACCTTCCAGGGAACTGGAGATGCAGCTTTGACACCCACCCTGTGCTGCATCCTAATAGGACTGAAATTTTCAGGATGAGAATCCTTAATTGCTATGGTGCAAGGATCATGACTTTCCTCTTCTACCTTAGCAGCCTTTTTTAAAAAGGGAAAAAAGGAAAGCCAGTTCAAAGGACAGATAAAGCAGAAACCCTGGGGCTGGGAGGTGACAATACATTAAATTTAGGCTAAGCTGAGTGAACAGGATGCTGCAGAACAGAACTTTACCCCAACAGAGGAGTTGATTCAAGGAGTTACCCAGACATCTGGCATGTTTTCTTTTTAACTGACTGGTTTCAAACATCCCATTAGAAGCATCTGCCTTTCCTAAAATGCTGTGTCCTGTCTGGGTTTTGTTTTTCGCTCTGGACAGTTGTCACCCACAGCACCTTTGCCTGCTTCTATTTACTCAGAGGACTTCAGGAGGCTGCACCTGACTCCTGGCATTACACCACTCGTATTATTGTCCTCTGTTTATATAGTTCGGATGTGGTTTTTTTGGAAAATAAGAAAAACAAATAGTTGAGTGGTGTTGACTGGAGAGGATCAATCAGTAAAATAGTTTTTCTTGTTGGAAAGAAGAGATTCCAGTGGAGCCCATGGTGGTGTTTTCCGTTCAAAAGCAAGGTCCTGATGCTCCCATGGAGGCTGTGTAATTCTTTCCAGGCTTTCTTCTTAAGCTATAAAATAGGAGCATCAGTGAATCCTTCCCTCATAAAACCAGTTTCTGGATAAGGTCAGGAGATATTAAATGCAGCAGTGCTGCACAATAACTGGATAAATGTTTCTTAATTATTTGATTAATATCCTATTCATGCAGCTGGACAAATAACCAAAAGTACATTTTATCTCTGTTTTAAGAAAATGGGGGCTTTTAACTATAAGCAGTGTTCTCATCTTAACACAGTATTTTCAGAAAGAGGTTTGAAGACATCCATGACAGGCTGTTTGTAAAACAGCTAATCTTAGACAAATAAAAGTAAGCATTTAAAGAAGGTGAATGTTGAACTCTAAGACACCACTATTTGCACAAGGAGCCTGATCTCACTCAGTGTAATGGAAACAGCTCAGATGAGCTATTTATCAAGTGCATTGCAAGGCCAAGGTTTCAAAAAGTTTAAATTGCTGAGAGCCTTTAGGCCAAAAACTTATTGCAGAAATTACTTGGAGAACGTGAGTAAATGTGAGAATCAGAAAAAGTGGCAATTTGCAAACAGAATATGTTTTTTCTGCTATGTTGATCTCCTGCATTGTTGGTCCGATGTCTAAATGTTAGTGTTTATTTTGACCTTTTAGTCAGACACAAAGAGACAGAATGGAATTCTGAAAAGGAAAAAGATCAAGATTGTCTTAAGAATAAGGACAATTGCTTTGTAAAAGTCTTCCCAGTTTTTCAGAGCAGGTTTAGACCACAACCAACACTCACCAGCACTGCTGAGCCTCAGCCACTCTCAGCTGCTACCCCCTTTGTGCTAAAGACGCCACAAACCACTGGAAAAACCATGACAAATTTTTAACACGTGTTTTTCTTTTCCCTGCACTGAGGTTGAGCAATGTCTACATGTGCATTCGGGAAGCTGTGGCTTTCCTATTTTTTCACTGAGCCTGACCAGAACTGCTAATTTATGGTGTGTCGAGCTGATGACTTAGCACTTTCCAAGTTAGATCTGGAGCCAAAAGAATTCACTGTGGGTATTATTTTGCAGCTGATATCTCATGGAGCTTTGAAAGCTCAGCTTGGTGCTGTGTGAGGTGCAAAATGGCAGAGGAGGTCACTGGCAGTTCATGCAAACTCTGAATCTCACTCTTTCCTTCATTTCCCAAAGAAAATTCCTGTCTGTGATGAAATTAATTGATTTTCCTCTGCAGAAAACAGAGCAAAACTGTAGCTTGTGTAGTTTGCTGTAAATATGTGCTGAGGTTCTTGCAATGTAATCCATCACATTTTGCTGCTGCTTCCAACGACTGAAGATCCATAATCCCATTATTCAGGGGCTTGGGGATCTCTAAATCTGCTTTTCACTTTTAAGAGTAGTTTCTTGATTATTCTATCAAGCTTTAAAGGCAAATTGAGATGAAATTTATTTCAGTAAGGAACAAAAGGTGGAATGTAGATGGGAGTCAAGATACTGCTTAGACTCAGGGTATGTGGAGACTTTTTGGTGAGTGTGGTGTTTATCTCTGTCTTGTTCCCTGGAGGTCTGCATGGCTTTTCTGGTTGTGAGAAGATGAAGACAAGGGAGAAGCAGTTTTTAGCCCTACTTGCCCTACAGAGGACATAGCTGCCTGCCTTTCTGCTGCTGCTCTTTGTAGCACATTCCACGGTCATTCTGCCCATTTAATTTGTCCCATAGCTCTCTTTAGTCATTTAATGGGAATGTTATTTCTTCTATAACCTGACAGCTTTTCAAGTACCAGTGAAAAGAAAACTTTTCTCTAATTAGACAATGTGAGCTACTGCCTTTCCTCCTCTTCCTTTCAAGTCACTTGAAAGTCAGCTCATACTGAGTTAGTGCCCCACTGACCTCTGTGCAGCTACCCCTGGAGTATACTATCCTTTAGTATGAGCAACAAAGTACTGTGT
Organism: Phaethornis superciliosus; assembly: GCA_023637945.1. Lineage (NCBI taxonomy): Eukaryota > Metazoa > Chordata > Aves > Apodiformes > Trochilidae > Phaethornis > Phaethornis superciliosus. The sequence goes on from JAJQWJ010000008.1 coordinate 31,488,248, forward strand.
ATGTACTACTCAGCATATCAGCCTGACTGATGGAGTTTTTCAAGTGTTCTTAAGAACCCCAGTCCTCCAGGGCTGTTCAGACTTCTCTGAGGTTACCTACCATAAGGAGCTGTGGTAGGAAATGGGTGTTGACCTGAGATCATAACTTGCAATAGAACCCACCACCTACAAAAAAATCCTGAGATGCACATTAAATTATAAAACCTAAAGCTTCTTGTAAACGTGGCAGCAACAAAAGGCTTTCTAAAGAGTGTAGCTGCACCCTCTAACCCTATTCATTCCCTCAGGATTATGTTTTGATGATTCTTGTTGCAGAGATTGCCACCCACACCTACTCCACCTTCCCACCTCCTGGTTAACAAGGCTACCCCCAAGCTCTTTGTGTTCCTCAGTGCACAGCAGGACTGGATTTGCTACCCCTGTTCTCTTTCCACCCTACACTTGTGCTTAGGCTTCTTAGTGACCTGCCCCTTAGAGCTCTTTGTGCCCTTGGTGCTGGCACTTTTAATGACTTTGATCTGTCAAAATACAGCTGAGAATTCCTGCTCTTCCCTAGGCTCTCCAAGGTGATGGGAGGGGGAATGTCACAGGCAGGCAAGGCACCCGCCTCGCTTACTGGGCTGAATAATTAGTAATTTACAAATTCAGTAAACACTAAATGTGCTCTTGACCTTCCACGAGCACCAGCTGCCTGATGAGGCACCCAGCTGACATGTCCAGCTGCCTAATGCCTCCTCCCCATGTCAAGCCCCCAGCAAAGCTCCTGCTTGCTCTTTGCTGGGGTTGGAGAAGGCAGCAGGGTCCTGCCTACGCTGCATTGTGCTTTCTGATTCATACTAATCCCCTCATCTTCCTATGGAACATTAAACATAATCACGATATTGAAAATGAAGGCGTTCCAGATTTAAAAGTGGGATCTGCTTAACTAAAAATAGTATTAAAGCAAACCCTGTCCTTCTGTGCTGAAGGACTGGCTGGTATTTACAGTGCTGTACAGTCATCAGACTCGAGCGGAGGAATAGGAAAAAATGCCAGCCAAGAGGGACCAGGAATTATAGGCTTGCCCTGGTTTATTCCAAGTTCTGCTCCTCCTTCGCTGGGTGACCTTGAGCTTGTCACATAGCATGCCCAAACCACCATTTATTCCTCTGTAATGTAGGCATAAGGCTGGTTTTGCAACTCCTGGGTGTGAACGGAAGAGCTGATATTTGCAGAGTGCTTGAGGATCAAGTAGTGGTGATTAGCAGATATATATATTCAGTACTCGTTCCTCTGAATCCCAAAAGAAAAAGAATTTTTACAATAGAGAAGTTCAAATCATTCCTTGGGAAGAATACATCTTTCTCTTGGCATAAAAGATCAAGACAGAGCTGCAATGCACCCTCCATCCTCTAGCCCCCAGCTACCAAAGATTTCTGGATGGACTTTGGATAACACTGTGTCATTTCCAGCTAGATTTTAAATACTGGGTACCAAGTCTAGTACAATGGAAGAAACATGCAGTATTTTCTCACCTTATTCCTGTTTAGCCTTTTCCTTTGCACAGTATTGCTCTGTCAAAGCACTACTGACTCTAAGATCATATTTGCAATAAGAAACCTGTAGCTTTTAGTAGCTAAATTGTCCAATTGACATGACTTCTGAACTCTCTTCCTTCTCTCTAAACGATTCACTCTTTTCATTAAAGTGATGTGGAAATTCAGAGAGGCTGTTACAAATGTCATGTTGAAAGGACCGGTGTGAGAGCTAGAAATATTTTAACATGAAATTAAATCAATCTCTCCCCTTCGTCCCCTGATTCTAAAAAGCTGAGGCTCTTAAGGAAAACACCAACTGTCACAAGTCCTGCCAATCTGCTTATGCATCTCACTGTATCAGTTTTCCTTCCCTTCACTCTCCCTATTCTCTGCAGTTGACTCAGGCTTTTTTTTTTTTTTTTTCCCTAGGTCTGAAAGCCTATTTAAAACTCTGCAGCTTGCCTCCCACACTGTCCTCTCGACAGTAACAAGCAGCTACAGTCTGCATTCAGATGTCCTGTCAGCTGCTCAGGGCCATGGGCTAGCCTGGAGACTGCAGATGTGCTCAGTGTGGCAACACAATCTCAACACCCCAACCTTTTTTATTCAAACCCAGGGAGTGTGTATTGGGTAAGCTAATTACCAGAGGTGGCATTAGCACTGGTGAGCCAATTAAAAACCCTGTTCCTTTAGGTTTTTTTTCTTCTCATTCTAACTGAAAGACAATAAGAAAGAGTTGTCTTTCCCTTTTATCAGAGCTAACCAGTCTTTGATGGATTTGAGTGATTCTAGGGCTTGCAGAGTATTTAAGAGATCCCTGCTAGTTCTTTCAGCTTAGGCAAGTCTCAGGATCAATTGTCATCTTATGTCAACAGGGTACCTCTTGGAATTCTATATCTCAGTTTCCAACCAAGGCTTTAAAGAGGGAAAAGCTAAAACATTAGGATGGTTCTGCTTTTACAAATGCTTCGTAAGAAGGATGCAACTTTGACCAGTGAAAAGAATGTAGATAGTAAGAATGGTCCTGGGCAGCTTTGCATTGTAAAGGAATATAAATGTTACAGTTAGGTTTTACATTATGTAGAGCCAAAAGGAGTTAAGGTTCAGGCCATCCTTTTTGTTTTGACTTGATGGCAATTACTTTTGGGGGATGGATGCTTGAACCTCAGGAGACAATATTCTAAATAAGGCTGTGCTTTTCCCTTCTTATCTCTGCTGTTCACATCTAGAGATAGAGTGACTTGTGAACATACAGGTTTGGTTTATTTGTATGCAGTTGTCACTTGCAATATGGTGCAGTTTTACTTTTCTTGTAGATTTAAAGTTTTGAAGAGGTCACATTTCATTTTGTGTTTTCTGCTGAGATTTATGCTGGCTTAGGTTTTGTTGGTTTTTTTTTTTGTTTTTTTTTTTTTAAGGCATCTATCACTACAGTTGTGTCTGTAAAAGAGATTGGAGGATAAGCAGACCACAGGAGATGTTTTTGAACTCAGGGGAATTAATATTTTTCCTTCTATCAGGCTGGATCTGCTCTCTTGGTAATGCACTCATAGTAATAAATCTCATTCTATTTATAGTCGTAGACAACAACAGCCAACTGAAATGGGTATAGGCAGCACTGATCCAGGATCTTCTGTATAAAAAGCTTCAGTTCTCAACCACTGATATTAAAGAAGAACAGCTGACACTATTTTATTGACTTAGTAGTCCCTCCTCCATGAAGGGGGAGATGATGGCAGCCACGTGGAGATGAACAGGCTGCAACCCATCTGATGCCATCTTAGCAGATGTATGCCTAGGCAGACATTTACATAACAGAAGGTGGTAGAACTCATGCAAAGTTTGTGTTTTATCTCCTATGAAGTCAAGCCTACTCCTGGGTGTTGCTAGCTGAGACTCAGATTTTCTGCTTCTAATTAAAAGAGCATCTGTTTTCAATATCCTAGAGAAATTATTCCAGGCTAAGAGACATACCCAGAAAATAGATTCTCCTCTTATGAGTATGCTGAAGGCTTTTCTTTTTAGTATTAAAAGGTTTCATTGTATTTCGTGTTCATTTGTATCACAAGCTTTCCAATAAATCAGGGAGGGGATGCCAACCTTTATCTATAAGACAAGTCTCCTTATTAAAATAAAAATTTCTGCATTAAAACCAAAACAATGCACTGTTACATGCCATATTATGACATTTCAAAGAAATGGCATGCTGAGCATAATGCAGCATTCCATTCTGTGCTGTGACTTGCCATTTTGAAGTGAGATGTGCTAGTTTAAGATCTCAGAGTAGCAGAGACACTGCTCTTTATAGGAAAAGAAATGCTGCTCTTTATAGGAAAAATGTTGAAACAAATTCACTGCAGTATCACTTCAATGACCAATACAATTGCATAGCAGTGTAAAGGAAGTAATTAAGACATTTTAAAAAAAAAAACTAGTCTTTCAATGTAGCAATTATTCCCAAGCAAGCAGCCATGAATAAGCCTTACCTTTAGCTAGCTAAAGATGAAACTGGAGCATCCTGTTAGAGGTACAGAACCAGGTAACAGAATCTGGTTGGATGGCATCAGAACCTAGGAAGACCTGGAGTTGTTTGGAGCAGGCTGTTGAGCCAAGTATAAAAGGAGCACTCAAGGAAGGTAAAAGCCATTGCTGAAAAGCTGAGTGTGTTGCTTGCATTGGTTTTCAGAAAGGAGGTGATCAAAAAAGTTTTTTCAGCAATATTTTTGTTTTTTGTTTTTTGTTTTTTTCTTTAAACTAGCCATTAATCAGAGAAATCTTTATCTGAAGAAGCCATACAAATTGAAACACTGTCAGTTTCCCCAGGCAAGGAGAATCCAATAGCTTTAAATTATGCTAATACTCATCAAGATTACACATGGGCATCAAAGACAGAAGTACAGCTACTGTGTTTCCATGCTCTATATAAATATGTGAGCTATATCACCATCAATGTCCCAATTGAAATTGGTATCTAGAAGCTTTTCAATTCAGGAACCTTAAGGGGAGGGATTTTTAAATTAATTTAGCCTTTTTTATTCCGGGCTCAATGACAATTTAAAAAAAATATGATATTTGGTTTATAGCTATGTTTACTTACATGAATTGTAATGTTGTGGGATCTTCCCTGAGTGACTGACCATGAATAGGGGAAAGTTTGCACTTTTTGGACTGGGACTGATGCTGACAGGGAGGAGGTTTTGAAGTTCAGTGTCTACACAGGAACCAGCCAGGAGTCCCATTCTTCTTACTGCAAAAAAAAGCAAAAATGATGGGCAATGATTTGAAAAGTGACAAACTGCAACCAGGTGCATTTGTTACCTACATGTAGAAAAGAGTCATCCATGCCCTTAAATGATACCTAATTAAAACAGCTTTGAATAAAATTAACAAAAAGTATGGTTTCAAGTAAACATCATCAAGTTTCAGCTGGTGAATATATTACTTTTTTTTTGGTATTTCATTAATTAATCATGATCTAGCTTATTTTCATCTTGAACTGCTACGCCAAAAATGAGTATATGCAGAGAGATTTACACTTTAATATCCATGTTATGTCCATCTTTCATTTGAGTATAACTCTTTGCTGAGGTTATTTATTAGATGGGAGGGAAAGGACAGCTCATGGGTGTGTTTCAGGGCTGGCTGGAGACATCAGCAGAGCCTCATGCACTTGAGAAAAGGCTGAGCACTTGTTAGCAGCTGTTGATGTGGCAATGGAAAATACTCAGGGTTCCAGAGATGACAGAGGTATAATTTGGCCTGCAGTAAAAGTAAGCAGAAGCACTCACTGAAAAGAGCTCCTGGTGTAATCAATGAGGTTTTGCTGTTGGCTGTAATGAGAAAACCAGGAATGCTAATGGTTTTTTGTCTGTGTTATTATTCTAACAGTGTTTTAACAAGAGGTTTCTATGCATAGCAGCATATGTGTTCTTATAAAAAAGAGAGAATCATATCTGGTGAAGAAAATTCCCCATTAGGAGCTATAGATGTGCCTCAATTGTATTTAGAAGGCATTAAAACACAGAATATATTAGTATATAAGGGGTAGATACAAGGTAGCTTACAACATATTCAGAATATATGAGAAGTTTTAGAATGTTAAGATATTTTTTTTTATGTTTGTGATCATTTCACATTCCAAGATGCTATTATTTTGCAGACCACTGACAGCCTCTCCAGTTCATAATTTCACACTATGTAAACCACAGTATAGTGAACAGGAAAATACTATCACACAGTAGGTGTGATCCTGTGTTTTTTTGAAATCAAGAGAAGCATCCTTGCTGTAGCATAATCCAACACCACTATTGAAGGCTCCAGAAGAATGAGAGTTAAGTGGTTTCAACTTTTCGTAATAATTTCCTCAGATATTAAACCACCAAGCTGTTTGCCAGTCTGTATGCACAGTAACTCCAGAAGCTAGGTGGAGCAAGACTAATCCTGACAGGGTTTGTTCTGCAGCCTTTATTATACTTCTAATGATGGGGTTACCAAAAGAGGACTCCCAGTGACATTTGCTAGCTGTGAGACCAGAATTTTCATGTCATATATATTAGCATGATGGGTTTTAGAAGAAAAAAAAAAAAAAAAAAAGCATTAACTGGTGTGTAATAGCTGGAGAGAGACCCCAGCCAGGCAAAGAAGAGTGCTTGTAAGCATATTGTTACAGGAACTGGTTTCTTTTATCTTTTCTTCACAACCTTAGGATCAGTCTAAGATCTGGTCTGACACCCCTGCAGCAGATTTGATGCTTCAAAATGCTTACATATTCGGTGTGATTAGTTCCTTTGCTACTTGCCAAATTCTCCCATACATGGAAAATCCTCCCAGAAGCAGAAGTATCTAATGGCAATCAGAATAGTGAACAGCATCACTTGCTTCTTTATTTCTTAACTCCAGCTCTGAGCCTCCAGCCAGAGGTTTTGCACCAGAAATATGATGCTTTCAGCTGCAGTGGCATCAGCAGCAAGCATCAAATGAAAAAGGATTGGAATAGAGAGTGTGGACTTCTATTTCTCATTCTCTTATGTGCTTGTCATCATGCTGCCATTTCAAATATTGAGATCACTCAACCTTGACATGAGAAAACCTGTCTCTGAACAAGTGAAAGAGATTAGAATCTTCTTCAAACCTGCTGGCTCTGCAGACAACACCTGTGCAAAGAAGGAGGAAGGTTCTTGTGTATCAAGAAGCTATAAACATACCCTAGGTTTCATTTCTCCTTCTCTTTGGCTTTTGCCAGCAAGAGTTACTCATGGGCTGTAAACTGACATGGTAAACAGAGAAAAAAACATGTGACATTTTACATAGCAGTTTGAAATCTGGAAGAGTGGGGCTCTTTTCTTCACTATTCCTGTTTTACTGAGAACCTTAAGTGTCTTTTGTCTATTGTTGTTACCCAACAATAAAATGGGGAAATGGTACCTTTTATTTGTTTCACTAGGATGCATTAAAACTGAAGTCATCCCACTTTTTAATTTCCACAGACACTTTTGTAATGGGGAGCACAGAAGAATCCAAGGTAGAAGTTATTTCAATTAAGATGAAACTTTACAAGTTCATCCAAGACAAATCCTTAACAAGTAGAGAGCAGTCAGACTTGCATCAGTGGGTGATCTGAAATAATATTTTCAAACAGGAAAGCTCTTTGCTGCCTTACAGAGCTTCAGTAAGTGACACTGTCTCATCTGTGTCTCTCTGCTCTGGCTTTGTTCTGTCAGCTGGGTTGGACTTGGAGCAGTTTTCTCTCTGCACAGTGGTACTGTGTGATGTGTAGAACAAGAGAAAACTCCACACAGTTCCTGTAGCTGGTGTTACCACCTGAAACAAAGCCAACAGCAAGTCTCAAGATCACAAATGTTGTGTTGTGTGTCTGTCAGGCCCTGTATGTCTGCCCTACTGTACTGTACTACAGCCTAGGTTAATGTGGTAAAGGAGAAAGAATGCTAAGGAAAGGTGTAGTGGTGATTTTGTTGTTTGGTGGGTTTTTTTTTCCACAAGTACAGAAACAAGAGTTTCTGAAAATCAGAAGCTTGTGATCCCTGCTTTGAGAGAGAACAGAGATGTCTTACTGGGACACTGAGTGATTTCTATCCAGATATGCTGCTTCTGTCTTAAGTTCCATCTATCAGCATGTCCAGGGTTGTTTTGAGAACATTAGCTATAATGAGATTAGTTTATGAGATTAAAAAAGGAAAAAAAAAAACCAACCCAAAAACCTTCTCAAAGTGTTAGTCAAGTATTTGAAATTCACACTGAATTAGAGTGACTTCAATACCTGATTATCCCTTTTTGATCCTTTCAGGTCACAGTTTACTTTAAAATGTATAGATCACAAAAATAAGATCACAAAAATAGCATTTATCCTGTCCAATCTGGTTGATGTCAGGTTGGTTTTAACTGATTACTTCCTGTGTAATTTTTGCTGGTGGTTGATGACTGAAGAAAGAAATTGGTTTGGCTTTCATAGCCTGGTGCCAAACTTAGACATGTGCCATAGTTACTGTCCAGAAGTTGAACAGAAAATAAGATCTCCCCGTGACATCCCACAGATGGGGTTTTGAGAAAGTGTAAGGAAAATCTACTTTAAATCTACTTAAAATCTGAATCTAGGCTGAAATTACTGGTTAGTGAATTTGTCTATTAGTTAGTTCAGTACTTTCTTCTCTATCTCCAGGTGAAATTAGATTTACATGCTGTTGAGCTAGAAATGTTTTCAGCTGCCTTTTATTTCACAGACAATTTCCTGTGTAGTATTGGACCAGAAGTGGTGATGGGAACCATGCAGCTCCTGCAGGTTAAGCAGTTCTCCCTTTGCAGTTGCCACTCAAGGAGCTTTTTGGTTCAAATAACAGGAGAAAGGCTATTAGGCTTGGATTTCAAAGTTGATGATTCTCAATAAATGTTAATATCAAGGCAATGATGGCAGCAGCAGCTTGTCTAGGACAGGCTGTGTGCCTGCTCAGGGAGAGGTGTGTTCAGGCCCATTTGTCTGGTGGCAACACCCAGCTTTCTGCTAGGCTCAGCCAGTGTAGGAATTGAAAGGACTGCTGGTTTTTTCAATGAAAAAAAAAAAAAAGTGGAATAGACCATTTTACATTTTTTTCAAAATTTGAAGAAATTGCATTTAGTCTGTGCTTAAAAGTTACTGATGATAGAGAGAGGGTTTTTGAGGCAACTTCTCATATTGTTTAAAGGCATTCATTAATTAACAGCTTAAAATTTGGCTTCATTTACGCGGAATTTTTCACTCTTTCCCTGCATTGCTTCTCAAGGCTGGGATCCTGTGGAAGAGTTAAGTGTTCTAACAGTCCCAAGATTCTGAAAAAAACACAATTGTGTCCCTTCAGCCTTCTCTTTTCTGATCTTGAGTTCTTTTTAACTTTGTCAAGGGTCCTGTTCCTCTAAGCCTGTTAACCTGCCTGAGGTTTTACTGTGGGCTCCATGTAGCTTGCTTACATCCCTCTCAGTGCATTGCTCCTGGCTTCTTTTTTTTAAGTCTCTGCTCCACTCAAAGCTTTATCAGCACAAGGCAAAGTATGAATTCTTGAATGTCTAATGGCTCTGGTCATTTCATGCATTTAACAGAGACCAAGTCCTAGTTGTCTCATTTTTCCTCTGTTTTATTTCAGAGTTTCAAAACAAAACCTTCTTAAAGCTCTGATTTATATTGCCACAGAGCTCGTGTTGCCAAGACAACTATAATAAATGTTCTCTTCTGGAAAAAGCTAAGAAGCTTTCCAAGATATACTATTCAAGCTGAAATGGTTGTAAAATGAAACACATAGTGAATTTGCTAGCATTTTTCCATATGCTGTCAATATAATTGACATGGTGGGGTTATACCCCCTCTGTTTGCAGTTTGTGTTATTCTTCTTTTTAATTAGAATAATATAAAGGAAAGAAACCAATTACATTTGTTCTGATGTCTATTGAGTTTAAAGGGAAGAGCTTCTGGTCAAATATTGTAGGTAAAAGAAATGCATGTTCTGTGTGTTGCTCTGACATTAATTATCAGTATTTCATAGGGGAAAAGTGGGGGAGGCTTCACTTCTGGCAGAAATATGTTAGCTGCTAAGGCAGTTAGAGAAATTAACAAGATTGTTTTTGGTTTCTGGCTTTTTTTCCCATTATTTTATGTGCCACTTTCTCAGCACTATATAACATAATGTGTCTAGGCACAACAGTGCTGACCCTTCTTCCATTCTGCAAATGTGGAAGCCCTAGAATAAAGAGATATAAGCTGCTATCACAGATTTAGCAACTGCATCAACTAGGCCTGTGCTTTAATTCACTAGCAGTTAGTAGTCATTGGTTTTTGCTGTGTTTCAAGGTTTGTGTTTCTTTATCAAAGATCAGAAATTGTATCCCATGGATTAGGTTACATATCAGAGCACCACATAGTGCTCTGAATAGTTTTACCACACTGTATCTTACTTGGCATAGGAACAATGAGAAAATGTAGACTGTTGAGTGCTCATGAAAACCACAGGAAATAAACCATGTAATATTTTGGATGAAAACATCTCAGTTTCCATCTTGAAATAGATGGGTTCTCTTTTTGTACAGCTGCTGTTGGATAAATAATAAAAAAAGATTTCAGAATTAGAATGAGATACTAAAGGGAGCAACCATGAACCCATGTAATTCCTTCCTCCTACCCTCCCAGCCCTCTAGAGGCTTAGTACTGAGAAGCACATTAAAAATCACTATCATTAGCCATGACTTTTCAAAAAGGCACAAATCTATATAATTGTAGTTATTCTTGTTCTAAACCTTTCAGTCATCAGACTTGGGGGTTCTGAAGAGACATCTGAAAAGCTGTGTAATGTAATGGCTGATTAAAGATTCTGCATCCCTAAGAGCATGTGAACACTTCTAAGAGACAGTCTTTCTTTTGTAAAAACACATGCTAATTCTGCCTTTAAGTAATCACTTAAGATGGAGAAAAACAAGTTCTTGGCAAGAGTCAGGTCTTTGTGGAAGAATATGTTGTTTTCTGTAGCGTTCCATCAACATATTCACATTTCCTTCCAAGAATCTTATTTCCAGTATTAGCATATTTTTTTATAACTCCTTCTCAGATACACTATGTCACTTGCTCTGCAAGTTCCCATTTATAACTGAGATCACATGAGCTTCATTAAGACTCAGAGCAGTGCCTGAGCTGTTATGACACAGGATTACGTATATGGGCACAAACATTCTTTGGTAATTAATTTAGAGACAATTTTTTAAAATTCATATTCATTTTAAGATAGTGTATCTATGCTAAATATAACTGCCCTCAAAACTGAAATAAATGGGGTTCCTGAGACTCATCATGGCTTTGCTCCATCCCAGATTGTCTTGCCATAGAGATGTGGATGCAGCTTCCCAGAAAACTGTCAAATGCTTTAAGCCCCAGAAACTAAGAAACTTGGTATCCAAGTCCAATTTCCTTCATGGTAGCCTATACCCTCATTTGTTATTAAAAGCCTATTCTTTATTTCCAGGAATATTTTTAAATCAAGGCAGGCAGAGCCCATATCATGGAGGTTTCAACCCCTCTCTCTGCACAGTCACTTCCTGAAGTTATCCAGGAGTTCTAGGTGTGGTTTCCCTTGACCCATTCTGTTCCCTTCTGGAGGATCAGTATGATTGAGAACTCTGCCTTTTACTACCTTTATGGTGCTGTTGTCTGACCTCTGTTACAGGCATGGGATGACAGATACCTTGTGACTTTCTGAACTGGACAGATGCCTATTGCATGGTTGCCTTGAACTGGGAGTCATAGCTTGGGTCATGGACATCCCCTGTATTTCCGTGCTCCATAGATCCCTGAAAAATATCAGCAGTGCTGCTGTGACTGCATCTGACACAAAGAAAAAGAAACTAGCTTTAAACTAGACAGATGAAACACTGCCATCAATAGAGCTGTGGCAGACTGGAGCTCAGTGTGGGCTCGCTGCCTGCATATTTATTTAGCTTCCTGGGCAAGTTTTCCAGCTTAATTGGGCTGGAACGTGGCTAGCAGGAGCTGCATTTAGCTGGGTGAATGCTTGTATTAACCTACAGCACAAGCTTCATGCTTGCAATTGAGCTGCACGGAATGTAGAGCAGAGATGACTGGCAGGAACACAAGAGTGTTGGATGCTCTTGGAGAAGCCCTTCCATGAGGCATTCTCCAGTATATTACTGCATACACTCACCTTTTGAGTTAAGTTAAAAGGAAAACTTCCAGCTAAAATAAGGGGACTAAAGTAATATGATAGATTGATGGAATGGTAAAACTTTTGATTTACTCTGAGTCGATAGCTCAGTAAATCTGTATTTCTGTTGTGTACAGGATAAGATTCATGGTTTATATCCTCCATAAAATGTTAAGAATCTGAATTACACTAAATCTTGCAACTCTGGGCAAAGGAACTAACTCCCAAAGCAGCTGTACTCCAAGAGAAGAAAAAAAAAAAGAGTTATAATTACCTGCTACTATCACCAATGTTAAAATATATAATCTGTAGTGAATAAAAATACCAGGGCATCCTAATAAAAAAGGTTAAGCAAGAGAGAGCTATGAATGGTCAACTTGTGGATGGTGGTACAATGTATGGCAGCAGGGCAGTGCTGGGTACCTACCTATCCAAACCACCATGGAACAAATTATAGGAGGCAAGAGCTGCCCCATGGAGCTGTTTGAATCCTGGTTCCAAGAGGAAGGAACAAAGCAGCCCGGAGGGCAATTAGCATCTCCAACAAGCTGCAGTTTTAGTTGAAGTCTTCCTCTTTCCTCGGTTGTCCTCTTATTCCTTCTTTTTTTCTTCAAGCTCAGTGCCAGGGTCCAGGCCCACCCGGGACCTCCCAGACCTCCGCTCTCTCAACCCCGCTGTGGGACAGGGAGGAGAGAATCCACCCAAAAGCTCGAGACCTGGGACAAGGACAGGGAGGTTTGCCTTCCCTGGTTAAGGTAATGGGCAAAAAACCAAAACTACAAACAAAACCCAATTTAATCTACAAGGGGAAAGAGAAAACAGGACCAGATCTGAATACCTCCCCCCAGGCCCAGATCGCTTCACTGCCGCCTCCCCTCAGGGCACAGGGGACGGGCAGGGGGGGTTCAGCCTCAGTTCCCCACATGGGGTTTCTGCTTCTCCTTCCTCCTCAGGGAAGGACTCCTCACATTTTTCCCCTGCTCCAGTGCAGGGTCCTTCTCATGGGAGAGAATCCTTCAGGAACCCCTGGGACATGAGTCCCTCCCATAGGGTGCAGTCCCTCAGGAACTGCTCCCGCCCGGGCTGCCCACGGCGTCACTGTGGGAACAGTCACCCCCTTTGCCACCGGATCCTCCATGGCTGCAGATCCACACCTGACCCTCTCTGTGATCCCACGCAGGCTGCAGCTTCACCTATGCCCACCTGGGACACTCCAGGGGCTACAAATCCCCATTCACCCCCCCGTGGTCCCTCAGGGACTGCTTCCCCGTGCTCCTCCATGGGCTGCAGGGGCACAGCCGCCATCTCACCAGGGGCTGTGGGGACATCTCTGCTCGGGCACCTTTCCCCCTCCTACCTCAGTCTCTTTTCTCTGGTGTTGCTCTCCCACCTCCTCCTCTGCTCTGCTCTGCAGGTCTCTTTTTTCTATATTTTTTCTAGTTTCGTTTCCCCTTTCTCAACTCTCTTACTGGCAGAGGCACATCCAGCTTCCCAGATCTGCTCAGCCTTGGGCAGAGGTGGGACCAGCACTGGAACTGGAATCTTCTTCCAGGAGCCACCCTCTCACTTCCAAAACACTGCACTAACCCAGGACACTCAGGTAAGTAAAAAGCTCATGCAGGATAAGAACCCTTTTTGTTACCTTTTGTTCTTTAGGTAAGTCCCACAAAGCAGATTGATGTTGGGGAATTACCAAGGTTTGTTGGCACTCGTGGCACTCTGGCAAATTACTGTCTGTTTGGAAATTCTCCTTCCAGGTATTCCAATAGGAAATATATCATCCTGCAGTGCAGGAGATTAGATACACCAATCAATAAATAAATTGATAAAATGATAGAAACAAAGTGTCCAACCGAATCCAGAAAATTTCAGCTGCTTAACCAATGTGTATCAATACATTCATAAGGAGAATGAAAGGGCAATGGAAACCAGAGAGGTTAATGTGAAACAGTCTGTATTGCTAATTCTTTACTTGAATTCACAGAGTAAAGAATCTGCCTTCCTCTTTGCTTCTCAATTTCTGTAGAACCTTTGTAACTCACCATGGTGTCCTTCTTGCTCAATTAATATTTTGTAAGGTGCTTTTGGTTCACATACATCTGCACCTGTACTCTGTTGGAATTTATCACTCTGTTTTCCCTGGGAGCAGTTTAGGTTTTGATGCTTTTACACACTGAAGTCTCAAAGACTGAAGTAGAATGCAAAATACTACTTAGAAAAAAGGTAGAGCAGTGCTGTCTATACAGGGAGGAGTTTATGGATTCCAAGGAGCTTCAGGGAGTGCTAGATTATATATTTGGACTGCAGGGCAAATAGTTTTGCATCTACATCTGGATGACTTCTTATTCACTCTGTGGTGACCCAGGAGTTTCATCTGCTGTAGTAAGGCCAAAGAGTGAAGTTGTGTTGGTAGATGGTAGATTGTAAAGCGTTGTAGCATGAACTTTTTGCTGGCATAGCAACAGAATCCAACACTAGGAACATTTCTCACATGGATTTTGCTACATTCCAGAGATTGTAGACTTGTATTTTAGCCTGAGTGTTGTTATCAGTACAGAACTGGAGATGAGGAGTGTGTGTCCTCTGGCAAAGAGCAGTTCTCCAGGCTAAAGAAGCTAAAAAGAAAATAACTATAAAGAAAAAAATACCATTTCATTTGCTAATTTTTAAATTTTCTTCTTCATTTGTAGAGAAGGAAGCCCTACAACACTTGCTACAAAGAAATGCCAAATATCTCTCCAGATTCTGTAGAGTGCTGCTGGATTTCTGCCTCAGCTTCAGAATGAAAGGAAGAAAAGAGCAACCTGGTCACCAGGAACCAAGTAAAAGTTGGAGATTTCAGATCTGGATAACCTTTGGTCCAGGTATGGCTCCCACATTCCAAGCTGTGAAAGGGGAAGCCCATAGCTCTACCATCATGTCTTATCTTCTACTTCATTGTGTGAGTCTCAGTTTGATATCAAACCTGACCTCAGGTAAGCTTTGCTGGGCTATGTTGAGCAGCAGAGAGGCCTCAAAGATAAAGTTCACTCCTACTTGTTGCCTCTGGGAGAGCTCCAGTTTCTCTGTTTGACCTGGATAAGCTGTGTGCAGCACAATCTGGCAGGAGGTGTCCAGAACTTTTCCCAGCAGAACTTGGGAAGTGAGGCTGAGGGCAGAACCATGCTCATAACCAGCTGTAGGGGAAGCTCCTTGGGTTGCTGCCTTTACTGGTGTCTGCCTTTGGATTAGCTCTTCACTTTGCAGCATGTATCCAGATGTGTATAACTGGAATGTATCTGGGAAAGAAGTGGGGGAAGAAAGCTCAGTGAAATTTTGTCCAACTTCTCACCCCTCAGAGGCTTCTGTCAACGCTGAGGACTAATTATCCATCAGTCCCAAATGAATTACCTAGACTTTCACAACGTGGGGTTAGAAATACACTAGCACACAGCTCATTTCACATGCTAATAGCCTTTAATATCCTTCTGCCATGTTCCACAGTCTGATATTCATTTATTTAGCAAATTAAGCTGAAAGGGAGAAGGAAGGCATTATGCTGGAGAGGATCTTAGCCACAGCAAGGGGCCTGTATTGTAGAAACCACCCTATCCTCTCTTTTTTTTTCTTTTTTAATTTTTTTTTTAATTTTTTTTTTACTAACAAGTGATGATATGACTGGTTTAAAGCTTTGTAGGGAAGGATTTGATCCCAGCATGGCATCCTGCCTTGAATTCCTGTGGCCTGACTGTATTACTCAAGCAGCTCTTTCCATAGCCTCTGTTTTCAGATCCTCTCCCCTCTTTATTCCATTAAACTCATAACATTTGTGCAGACATTTAATGACTTTATTAATGATTTAAGTCAGGCTTGACTGAAGTGACAGATCAGGGGCTGAGCTATGTTATCCTGTCCTATATATCTCCACCCGTTTTAGGGTAGTTTATCCTTTAGCTGTTCTTTTTTTACAGGTATGAGGTCCCAGGAGTGGGTTTCTTATTACCAATGAAGCATCCTTCCTTACTTTTCAGCTCATCTCTCCCTTTCAAAGTAAACTATAGTTGATTTTATATTTTATTTTATTTAGCTTCACCATATTGCTACCTAGGTTTGGACCTATTTGGTCCTACTGGGCCTTTTATGATTCTATTTGGTAATAGAATAGAATTGGTTCTGGAATAAATCAGAATCATCACCTCTTTCTGAGAGAAGGGAAGAAAGTCCTAGACAGAAGAGGGAGTAACAGGTAAAGCTTGAGGAAAATGAATTACAAATGAAAATATGAAGAAAAACCCCAAAAGAATGCTGCTTATTTTCTTAGGATACATCTGCCAAGAAGAAAACCAGCTCTGGCCTAGCCCTGAAGTAAATAAAAAACTTTTCTTCTCCCTGTTATATCATCTTTTTTTCATTGAGGAGAAAAAAGAAGGAACAAGGAATCTCTTCTTTGTTGTATAATGGTGCAGATGAAAAGTAGAATGCAGAGAGCAGAAAATAAGATATGAAGGTAAATTTTAGAAGACTGAAGGAGAAAAATCCCTACAGGCATTTGCAAAGCCCCTTGCTGATTACTCTTATTCCTAGCTATTACTAAGTACAACCAGACTGACCACTGCTTGAATTCTGCTTTTGAATTATTCATAGCTTTCAATTTAATGTAAATTAACTATTTGCAAAGTCTTTAAACCTTTCAATTTTTTTTTTTTAATTATTTAGCAAAAACGATGGTAATCTGAGGAGGACTTTAACAGTTACAGAGGTGCAGCTCTGTTAAAAGCCTTGCCTCATAAGAAGGATGTGTGGAGAGACAGGGAATGGGGCACCAAAAAAGTCTGTAACTTTAGCATAAGGGTACTTTAAAATCTAAATGTAGTCTAAGGGAACAGAGAAAGAAGCACAAAAAGTGTCAGTTGTTGAAGATCTTGCTACAGGACAATGTTAAGGTCAGGAAGAGAACATAAACTTGAGGCTGAGCTGTGACCCTTGTAGCTCGATCCCTTACATAAATGTCCTTCTTCCTCCTGGTTGCTGAGTACTTGGTGTTACAAATGGAATTATGGTAGGGTTTTTTCCCCATCTATTCAATTTCAAGTTGCTGTCAGCAAGATGGAGTGTCAGAATAATGTGAACTCTTCTATAAAAACTTTTCTATGTATTTTGGAAAAGGTCTCATTAGCCTTCAGACTTTTTCTTGTGCATTTTCATATCAAAGCTCCATGCATAAGCAGTTTTTGGTGGCTTCCTTCTGGTTTGCAGCAAATGTGTCACCTGATTTTTTTATAGTCTGGTTTCCTACAAAAAGGTAACTTACTGTGCTCTCTGTTTTCTGCAATTATTGTCTCTCTCAAACCACTTCTGAAACAGTTGTCTGATTTCAACCTCATTTGACAGAAGTGAAAAAAAATCATTTTCTGAAAGCAAAAATTGAGGGCTAGAAACCCTGCCAGCACTCTGACTGATGGAGAAGCTGCAGGATAAAGCTTTGCTGGTCCTGCTGCCCATGGAACTGCTCCTCTATCATCACCCTCCTCCTGTTATTCCTATTAAGCCCCTTACTAGTGAGAAAAGAAGCCCATGGTGTAGGTACTTTTCACATGAGCAGGCACTGTAATTGCTAGAAAACATTTCTGGAGTCCATATCAGTAGAGCTGCAGAGAGGACGCAATGCTTTTTCAAACACTCATTTTATTTATTTATTTTTAGGTTGTTTTTTTTTTCTTTATCAAAGTCTTTTCAGCTACTTAAAACTTAAAACATTTTGGCACTTGGGTTTTTGAAGTTGTTCTCTTTATGCTTCTATTTTATGAGGGTAAAGAATAAATAAATAGAGTGAAACGAGACAGAAAAAAATAAACAAAACTAATTTCTTACTTTCTGCCATTTTCATTGAGATGCTTCCCCCAAAACAATGTTTCAGTCATTTATAGAAGAAACTTTAGTCATGCCATGGTCTGTTTCCTCTCATGGTTCTACCCATGTAATTTTGGGAGACAGGCCTGGCCAACCTGACTTCTTCATGAGAAATGATTCTTACTAGGAAAGGTTAAAATTTTTACTTTTCCTCTGAGATACGACTTGGCAAAGTCTCCAGTAATCTGTCTTGACTGTATTGATTTGCACTTCTAATTTGGAAAGAGTCTTGGTTAAAGGATCTGTTTTGTTTCAAAGAGGATACACAGTAAAAGTGACCGTGTTTTATTCTGCTCTGTTGCTAATGATGAAGGGTCCCTGATGTCTGAAATTTTTTTAGCAGAAATGAACTCTAAATCTGTCAGCTAATAATAGCACACTTAGGGATTTGAGGCTTTTGAATCCTTTTACCCCAGGTATTATTTTGTCCTCTTCTCTTAACAGGTGTTCCAAGGCTGAGATCTCAGCTTTTCAGGTAGCATGAAGAGTGTCTGTAGAATCTGAATGACTTGAGTTGGCTCAGCTGAAAGGACAGCTAAGGGCAGTGAGGCATCTTCTTGTATTTTAGAGGCTCTGTGTTTACTGTAAGAGATGTATGGTTTTTCAGATGGACAAGATGTGACAGGGTATCCATTAGGGCTCTGGCTATTTAGCCTTCTTTATTGAATGAAGATGTCTAATGATCTTAACTGCTCTTTTTGACAGGGGTCCAGAAATCAAATATTATGTCTTGGACTATGCACACAACCCTTTTCGAACACATAAAATGTATAATCAGATGTACCTCTGGAAAGAGAGAAACATTAACTTTTACTTCCTAGAGAAGGAATGCACTCATGTGTCCTTGCAAAGATTAAAGGAGAAGCTTTTCTTTTTATTTTTTTCTCTTTTTTTTTCCAATTAGATCCATTACTTGAGGAACAGATGCCTTAGAGTTTGAAATTGCCTTGTGCACAAAGCTCAAACAGGCTGCACAAAACACTGCCCCAGTGGACAAAATGACTGAGTTGGGTGTTTTCAGCTCTTATTTTTTATGATATGAGAAACCCTGAGAAAGGATGTCTTTTTTTTTGTCTTGGGGAGGGTATGCAGGGTCAGGGGAGAAAAGGATTGCTAATCACAGATAACACGGTAATGATGCTTGCCAGAAAGCAGCCAGCTCCACCAGGTAATAGGATTAAACCCTTCCCTTCTGGAAGAGCAGGCAGCTCTCCACTGTTCTCTGCAAGCATGAAGGAGGAATTCCAGACACCGTAGCATGGAGTTCCTACTGCTGCAGTTCACCAGGCAGCTTTATTCTGTCAGCACTTTTGAGGTGGAGTTTTTCATAGCTTTTCCAGAGCAGTGTTGGCTGCTACAACCCATCTTCAGGTGTCTCTTCATCTCTTTGGAGTGGGAGAATAAGTGTTGCCTGCAAGTGAGGAGGCATTGCTCCTACAGCCTGATGGTTCAGGACATAAGCTTGCACTCCTGACCTGAAGGGATTTGGTGATGGGAGGTAGAAACTGGCACTCAATCATAGAATCATAGAATCAGATGGGTTGGAAGGGACCTCAGAGATCATCAAGTCCAACCCTTGATCCACTGCCCCTGTGGTTCCCAGCCCATGGCACTGAGTGCCACATCCAGGCTCTTTTTAAATATCTCCAGGGATGGAGAATCCACTGCTTCCCTGGGCAGCCCATCCCAATGTCTGATCACCCTCTCCATAAAGAAATTCTTTCTAATATCCAACCTAAACCTTCCCTGGCACAACTTGAGTCCATGCCCTCTTGTCTTGCTGATAGTTGTCTGGGAAAAGAGCCCAACCCCCCCTGGCTCCAGCCTCCTTTCAGGGAGTTGTAGAGAGCGATGAGGTCTCCCCTGAGCCTCCTCTTCTCCAGGCTGAACACCCCCAGCTCCCTCAGCCTCTCCTCACAGGACTTGTGCTGGATCCCTTCACCAGCCTGGTTGCCCTCCTTTGGACCTGCTCCAGGACCTCAATCTCCTTCCTGAACTGAGGGGCCCAGAACTGGACACAGGACTCGAGCTGTGGCCTCACCAGGGCTGAGTACAGGGGCAGAATCACTTCCCTGGACCTGCTGGCCACGCTGTTCCTGATCCAGGCCAGGATGCCATTGGCCTTCTTGGCCACCTGGGCACACTGCTGGCTCCTGTTCAGCTTCCTGTCAATCCAGACTCCCAGGTCCCTCTCTGCCTGGCTGCTCTCAGCCACTCTGTGCCCAGCCTGGAGCTCCCCATGGGGTTGTTGTGGCCAAAGTGCAGGACCCGGCACTTGGCCGTGTTGAACCTCATCCCATTGGAATCAGCCCAACTCTCCAGTCTGTCCAGGTCCCTCTGCAGAGCCCTCCTGCCTTCCAGCTGATCCACACTCCCCCCCAGCTTAGTGTCATCTGCTAATTTGCTGATGATGTACTCAATCCCCTCATCTAAATCATTGTTTTATCTCTGGTCCAACTGTTATTTATGAAGACTGGACACCCCTGGCTCAATAGTTTAAAGTCTGAGGTGCTCTGTGGGGTCTGAGAGGACTTTGATACCTCTAGTAACTGAGTTCTTGTGTTCACCGAGTAAGAAGCTGCAGCAGTGGGAATATCCTCTAGAGGGATATATTCAAAAAGCATGCTCACATCTGTTGCAAGTCACTTCATAATGAAATTTGCTTGGAAGCTGTATTCCAGCTTTTTTTCCTCCTATACTGTAGTAATATTTTAAAAAAATAAGGAAGGCAGAAATGAAAACATTCATACCAGCAATGCTAATGCCTTACCAGTATTTCTTAAGAAAAAATCTTTATGGCTGGACAACATTACTGCTAGTGAGATCAGTCTGAGGATTTATGAGATGTGAAACCAAGGTTGTAATTTTGTGTTTTGTTCAGCTGATAGAAAGTGGCCATCAGCTTGATGTGCATTTTGCCTTTGGAACAAATCATTCCTCTTTAAAAGGCTTCTGATAGGATGGAGTTAACTGAGCTTGGCAAAATATTTCACACTCTTCTTACAACCCATGGATTTTCTTTTCTGCTCAGCACTGGACTTCAACATTTGTTGTTACCTTTTATAATGTAGTGTTATGGATAATGAGGTCAGATGTCACTGTTACTGAGATTTTTTTAAAGCATTAAGTTGTTGAAATGTCTTTTGAGGAAAGGGCGCCTTTAAAAAGTAACACCTGTCTGCTATCCTATTATGTTTTCTGTCTTCTAGATACAGTAATATTTATCACAGAATCAGCGGGGTTGGAAAGGACCTCTGAGATCATCAAGTCATTTTATTTATATTACATTATTTACATTAAAACAAATTAATGCAAGAAATGTCATTTGTCTGCCTCAAATCTTATTTCTACCACAGATTATAGAAAGAATGGAGGTACAAGAGGATTAATTCACAAATTCTCTTGAAGAAATAGGAAAATGCTTTATATTTACTATAGGGAACTGCTCTTCCTCAACATTGGTAGAGATAAATACCCAGAGTGATGCAAGATTGGAGAGTAATAGGTCAAAAATGTTGAGGGCCATGCCCATTCTCTGTTCTGAGCAGACTTGTCACTGCTGCTCATGCCATGTGTTGATCTATCACTTACTGCTCAACGTGCCAGGACTAGTGGGGAAACACAATCCCTAGACCTGCACAGGCTGAACTGATGTTGTACACCAGATATAACTAATGAAAAACTTTTTTTTTTTTTTTTTTGCCTGGACTGTGAAACTACACAGACTGAGTTAACAGCAAAACCCATCCTTTAGCAAAGGTCTGCATTATTAGGTTAGGAAAATCTAAAAGCCAGAAGAATCAAGGGTCTGCTGTGTTTTCTTAGTAACAACTCTAAAAAATTATCCACTCTTTAGAAGGTACCTTGTACAGAATTGCATATTTACCATGTGGCATTTTTAATTTCTTGGAAAGGTGGTAAAATGGATAGAGATGGCCTTTCAATAGCAGACTATGATTTTCTATTATTCTACGGCAGATTCAAAATATTATTAATATTTATCTGAATGTTATATTAAGCTTAACCTGAGCTTCTATATAAAAATTAAATGGTAAATTGTTACAAAGAATTGATTGCTAACCTAGCATCAGCATAACTTATTAAAATAAATACCATGTAATAGCTTAATAGTCATAAATTACTTTAATGTACCAGAATATATTATCTTTAACTACATGATTTTTTATTTTGCAGCAGACTGTAATTTGATACTCTTACATACATGGAATAATGTCATTCCTGAATCTTTTTTTTAATTATTATTATTTTTTCTTCTTTTTTTAACTCAGTCCTTTTACCATCTTTATGCTTATATTGTTAGAGAATTAAATTCTTTGTGGCTACAGCAGACAGAAGACCTTGCCCATAGGGAACCTGTTGATGGCCCAGTGCCTCAATGGGATACATTGACTTCTCTTTGCCCCAGAAAGAAAATGCACAGATCAATAATGAGAGAAGTCAGGACATCTACAAATGAACAGTCAATAGCACAAGACCTCTTGAATTGATTTCAGGGGAATTTACTGGAGATTCAGGGGAATCCTGGAGTGAAGGCATCCAAAGTCACTTTGAGAAACCTGATGGTGTTCTGTAATGTTAACTCTGCAGAGTCCCTTTCCCTGTGTCAGATGATACCCCAAGACAGTGTTTTACTTACCAAATAAACTGCTGGGTTTGGTGACATGACTTCCCTTCATGAAAAACACATGTACTGTGTCTGTTGGACACCCAAACAACCCAGCTGTGTGTGCCAAATGTAGGTCTTGAAGCCCCAAAGGACTTCAACTCTCATTACAGCCACGCTGTAATGTAAACCTCTTGGCATTTCTAAAACAGCAATTCCACATATCAAAGCTGTGCTTGTCTCAGTTTGTTCCCAGATTTTGTCATCTGCTCCAACAGCTGTCTCTTGGGTAGCACAGAATAGGCTCTGCTGACAAATCTCACCAGGGGAATTCTCCTCCAAGGGAAAACTTGTGCTGTGGCAATTAACAGCTCACAGGGTTGGAGGGATGCATACCAGGCATGTCAAGCTGGTGAGGTGTTTAGAGGAGCCCTGACATGGAAAGCTGACTTGTTTCAGTCTTGGGTGTAGAACAGCATGCCTGTAACTCTCTGCTTAGTAAGCTCTGCTCATATTTTGCACATAGATGTTAAAATTGAGTATCTGAGAATGGAATGGAGAACTAGCAACCTGAACAGCTTAGCTTGACTCCTTTTGTGCAGGTTACATGGCCATCTCATTATTTTCCAGCTGTGAGTGAGAGAGAATGTTTCTAATACTTCTCCACAGATGCTGGAGTTCACTGGGAGGCTTGGAGTCAAAAAGGCTCTGTTAGAGTTGTACTGAAAGCTCTAGTGCCAGGAGGCCTGATTGAAAGCTTGGATGTAGAGTGTCTAATTTCAGATTGACCTCAACTCCTGTGTCATACCTGCCTTCTGATATGGAAGCAGGTTTGGGGGTTTGGATTTTTTTTTTTTTTTTTTTTTTTTTTTTTTTTTTTTTTTTTTTTTTGTGTTTTTACTCTCTTCAGAAGGTATTGTCATAACAACTTCCCCTTGAATTCTCTTTAGGTGCTTACTTTTCATCATCAGGGATATCTGTGTTACTGTACTGATTTTTGGTTTGGGTTGGATTTTTATTTTTTTTTTTAGTTTTTACTCTCTTCATAAGCTATTTTCATAACAGCTTCCCTTTGGGTCCTCTTGAGGTGGTTACTTTTCATCTTCAGGGATATCTGTGTTACTGTTCTGGTTTTTACCTGAAATGTTAAATGAGGGTTTCACGACCTAGCCTCCAACTTGCTTTTCATGGCTTTAGGGAAGAAAAAAACCCAAACCCCACAAGCTAAAAAAACACCATATTTTTATCCTCATACCTTACAAAAAGTTCAACTAGCTGCTTCTACTACAATATGATAAATAAACTCTATTTAGAAAGGTTTTATACTTAATATAATAGAGCAGAGTTAATAATTTTCATGTTTGAATTTTAGTTTTTCAGGGAAGGGAAAAGAATTGAAACATAGTCATCACACATCTAGATATAACAAAGTGCACAATATGAAAATCTAATTAGGGCCAAAAAACAGAGCAGCTTTAAAATGGGACAGAGATGATCACCTTAAAAGAGTTCTAAGCCTCTGGTGAGCTTAAAACAGGTTGTAAAATTCAAGGGTTCTCCTCCTGTCTCCCCACCTACTGCTGCTGCAGCTGTTGCTGTGAAAGGTTCCTTCTGCAACAGATAGTTTAATACCCTTTGGAAAAAGAGACTAGAATATTATTGCTGTGATCAGAGTAGATGAATTTCACACTTCTCTGTAAAGGAACCAGCTGGGCCAACAGCAGTCAAGTCACACTTAATCCCTGTTTTGAGGGTTTAAGGGAAACATAAACCTCGTGCTGGTTCTCAGCTGGAGAATAAACACAGGACAAATTCTGTCCCTTCCCTCTAGCTGCTGGGCTGTCTTGCAATAAATAGGAGGTAAGAAAAGGAACTACAACATGTAGCAATTTGCAGATGATCAGGGCTGACTCAGCGAGGGCTCTCCCTGTATTATTTCAGGTTCAAATGGTTGTTGTTATGGGCTGGATCCTTCTTGCCCACTTGCACAAGTGGTGTCCAGGTTCCTGCCCCTGCACTAAGGAGGTGACAGGCACTGGCCTGAGAGTCCCCCAGACCCAGCCTCCTCTGCTTGAGCTGTTTTTACAGGCAGGATTTTGACATTTCTGTTGAGGCTAATTGGCTTGACAGCTAATTAGAGCTAATGAGCCTCAAGCACAAAATAACCATGACATCTCTGCTCTGCCTGTTATAACTTTGGTATTTCTCTCTTTTTGGTGAAGCCTCTTCATGTCACACAGATTAAGATACCTCGTTGATCTTGTTACCCATATGACTGCCCCAAGCACCTGGTAATGCTTCTCTTCATGCCAGGAAGCACATGAAGAACAAACACAATTTAAAACATTGTAGTGTCAACATGGATAGGCCTAAAGGGGGCTCTCTCCCATCCCTTCAGAGATGTGGTTAAAAAGAGCCAACTAAAGAAATTATTCTTTAGTTAGTTAAAATTATTATTAAGTGGAAGCAGACACAGAGACAGGAATTGTCTTCAGAGTGATTGGGCAATGGACCAAGTGTCTTCAACATGTAGTGAAGTTTTGAACTGGATGCAATTAGTATTGGAAAGGAAAGGGCTGCTAAAAATAATGACTAAAGTGAGCTTTTAATTTATATGACATTATGGAAATATGAAGGGCTGACTGGGGGAAGAATAACCTTGGTACAGCTGATTCTGCTGCACATTATGAAAATAAATGCCACGTTTTACTCTCTACTGCTGAAAGATAACCATATCAGCAAGTAAAATTACCAAAATAAAACAAATAAAAAAGGAATTTGCCCACCTGTTCACTCATAATTGAACTGCATTTTTCAGATCTAAGCAAGATGCTTAAAAACCAAAAGGCTGATCTGGGGTCACCACACTCTGTTTTGATGCCAAACCACGGGAGATCCACTGCATTACTACAGTGAGTATTTATTAGGTGGAATTGAGTTCCAGAAAATGTTTGGGCAAGCATTCTTTAGGCAGTCTTTTCCTTCTGTGGCTTCTTCCAGACCCTAGACTCTGTTTGAACAGAATTGCATAGGCATTGCAGTTGTGCATAGGCTCAGTGATTCTATTTCTGGTTATAATTTTTCCTTCTTGGGAGGTTTTTGGGCATGTAATGTCATCTCTCCAGCTGAGTTCTCAGTCTGTACAGCAGGGATGGTTATTCTTCCTTATTCAATGAATTATTTAGAAGTCTAGGTGAAGCAGAACCACCTTTTCAGGTGTCACTTTTATTGCCACTAATGAAAATAATGCCACCACATCAGGTTCATTTTCAACTCCTTGTTGGTATGTAAATGCCTACAAACAAATCAGAGCTTGTACCTTAACTATTTATGAAGGACTCAGATACCACAATGTCAGCATCATAGAAAACATTAAAAACCTGCATGAATTTTCTCTGCTTCATCAGGTCCATCAAGCATTATTTTCAAGGTATCTGATTTCTTAAGTAAACTTGTAAGAAAGAAAAGCAGTTGCAAAATAGAGAGGTTTTTTGGATACGTGGAGTGGTGGTAATAAAGCAGAGCACCCCAGTTCAGTGAGACCGATCCTGATTGGGAAGAGCATCCAGGACTCATAATAATACAAATAAATAACATTGAGGTATACAATCCATATAAATATGTTTAATGCATCTTTTCAATCAAGATTCTAGGAAGAAATCCTCACCTATGCTCTTGTGGACCAGGGATGTGCACACTCAGAAGAGGGACCATAAGAGAAGTGTTAAAGAACTTGTTTAAAAAAACAACCAACCTTGGTTTATAGGTAATTACTATAATGAGGTATGAAACAGCACCTTCCATGCCAGGAATTCACACTTCATGAGTTCACTTGGCCAAAAAAGTGTAGTGCTAGAGAAATGCAGTGTTCAGTCTGGAAAGGTTTCAGCTCTGTCTTGATAGGATAATGGATTGCTGAGTTTAAGATGAACTTTTGAGGCAAAAGGAAGAGAGAAGTAGACATAATTTTCTTGAATTCAATTGGGTTCTGTTGACAAAAACAGAGATATGAAGCATGTGTAAGAACCTTAGGCATGAAGGATGGGTTAATCATGACCCAGAAAGCATTTCAAATCTTTCATAGGGGAAAAAATTACCACAAATTTCCTTCAACTTGTAGTCAGGGGTTCAGGTGAGTTTGCTCCATTCTGCCACTGAAAGCAGGGCAGGAGAGAATTGCAAGCCATTTCCTTCATATCAAAAGGCTTTTCCTCTGGAGGTTATTCAACAGGACTTAAAATTCTCACTGCTGTCATAGCATCATAATAGAAGGTATTTGCCTCACATCCTTTAATCCAGGATTGTATTGTCTCTGATGACACAGCAGCTTTGATGCATTCAACCACTTCCTAAGTAAATGAAGAATATTTAGTATGTCCTTGTTTTCATGTATTGCAATTAAACCACCATGGTTTCCTTGGATTAAATATGTAAAGAATGGTCAGGTCTGGGATTAACTAAGGTTTTCTAGTGAACATTCCTTCCTAAAAGCTGTAGATGCATGTTTCTATGTTTATATGGCATGCCTTACGTTATAATAATTTTTAGACTGCTTTTCAATGGTAGGCATGATTTTCCCTTTGCAATTTCATGCTCACGAGCAATGGTAAAATGCTTATGGTGTGGGCTTTTTTGGATGCTTTTTCACTTGATTGGCCTTCAGTTGAGGAAAAAACTTATTTTATACAGACAGGACGATTCCAGGAATCTCTTTCAGGGCTTGTCATCAACTTGCTACCAAATTATGTTATTATTCTTCTTCACTATTGTCCTCCAGTGATTCTGCAGTGCTCAGTTCATAAGCAAAAAAAGTCTGACTTAGACAAGACTTCATGCCAGAGATATTAAAGGAACTAATCTGCACGCCTACCTCATTAGGAGGAATTGCTCAAGAACATCTTGTCCTTTCTATACAGATTGCCCCAGTAAGGCTGCCAATGTCAGCAAGACCTTGGGTGCATCTGTCATGCTGGTGACTGTAGGCTTGATACATTTTGTTGTGTGCATTTGCAAAACATTTCTGAACAATTTTGTTCCTGTGAGTTTCTTGCTTCTGGATCCTAGAAGAGCAAGCACCTGGAATCTGGCCAAATGCACTTTTTAAAAAACAGGTTATATGGTAAAGTCTGCTTTTCCCTATCTACAGGAACTTTTCCTGAGAGTGGAGTTTATATTGAAAAGTCAAGTTTTTTTACTAAGATTTCATCTCTTGAATGTATTGGATAAGCCAAAGAGTAAATTCCTTAAAATTTATTAGCCAAGGAAAATAGGATTTTCTAAGTGTAAGAACAATAATTGTGCAGACTGTCAGGACCTGTTGTTTTATTATCTCTGTATATGAATGTCTTTCAGATACCTGCTAGAAAGGCTTCTTCAGGACAGGAGTGCTCTGTGGTGCTGGTGGCTGCTTGCCTTGAATTACTGCTTATTAAGGCAGTCATTCCTTGCTGCTGCTCTGAGTATCACTGCAGCAGGCTCAGACACTCCATTTTGTGCAAGAGTGATTCCTAATTAAGAGTGTTTACTCTGTCCAACTGATCACAAGATCCTTCCTTTGAAGGCTGCTGTTGTCTTTTGTCACCTCTTATTTGGTTTTAATCTGCTTAATGTCTGCCTTATCCTGCAGTGTTCCCAAAGCTAATAGTTTATGAGACATCTTATTGGAGTAGGGCTACAGGAGTTGCATAAATCTACTAAAATGATAGGCTCTTCCATCTTGCCTTCAAAATCTAATAAGCATTCAACTTTGTTCCTCAGCCAGCTGGCAGAGTTTTGGGATATCATTCTGATTTTATGACGAAACGCTGACGTGAATCAGGGATAACTGAAGATGGCAAAACTGAGGCAACTGAAAGATCAAAGGATTGTACAGAGGGACCCAAAAATCATGCAGAAAATGAGGGTGATGGCACCCAGGAGAACTCTCCTTTGGGATCCTAGTGTGTTCTGCTGCATGTGGCCATGTCCGTGTTCATTCTGACCTAATGCCAGAGAAGACCTGAGCACTGACATTGCTCAGTGTCAGGGTGGTATGAGGGGTCTGCATGAAAGTGTTGCTGTGGGCAAAGATATGGAAGCTGAAGTGATGAACCCAGACCCCAGTGTCTTTGCCAGAGCTCTGGAACTCACCTCTCAAAATGGAACTCAAGGCAGATGATGCTCTCATCCAAGCCAGGCTATGTGTGTCCTGCAAAGCTTACACTGTAAACTGTATGAAACAGAGAAATCTTGTTCTTGAACAAGGTGAAACTAGTTGGCTTAACAGATATTTTGCCTTGCAGCTTCTGGATTTCATGTGAAAATGATATATAATCTTTCCTGGCAATTCTATTTTTCAAGGAGACATGTTGCTGCAGGGAAGAACCAGAGACTCTTCAAAAATAGAGAACCTGAGAGCTTTGCAATCGATGATATCCAGCAGGTAATGCCTGGAATACTAAGTGCTCATTTTCCAAAAGGTAATGAAAGAAAGTATAATGAGAAATGGAAAGAAATGCCATGCCTTGCTTACAAACCTAAACCCCTCCAAACAGGGCATTTAAAAGACCCTGAAGTCGTCAACCCTGCATCCAGGTGCTCCTCAGAGGCTGCCTCCTGGCTAAGCTTGGGCATGGTGGGTATAACTTTTGGATCTGTCAATCAGATCCAGCCAACCTGGTTCACCTCTAAGGGCCAAACCTTGTGGGTTTCACAAAGCCAGTTCTGCTACAGAATGCTAGCATTCTGAATCACATTTCCCTGTGCTGAATCAGCAGAAGTAGAGAGGAAATGTACCCTAATTTTAAATTTGAGATTAACCTCGTGGTTTCCTAAGTCATAAAAACTCTTTTGGGGATAAATACTGTCCTTTTAGTACAAAAGGGAAGTTGTCACAATTGATGTCAGAAAGTGAGATTGTGATTTGCTGTGCAACAGGAAAGTGATGTTGAATTTGGCATTTGGTGAGTGTAGTCTAAGTTTATGAGACAGCAACCAAACCAAATTCCTCTACTGGCACAATGTTTTAAGATGGTGATACTGTCAGCCCTGGGCTTGAGAGCATTCCAGCTCTGCCATGGTGTTGAACATTGATCTGTAAACCAATATGATCTAGAGCTGGATGTGATATTCAGGAGATAAAGGCTCTAAGCTAGAGGTATTGATTTTGGTCTGTCCTGCCACAAGATAACTTTATGAAAAACTTGTGGCAATCAGATGTGGTCAAGGACAAGTCAACTTATTTTAATGCACATGGGGGAGGAAGGAAACTAGTGTGCCTGGTGGGAAGGAGTGAGCTATCTGAAAAAAAAAGTAATTTCTGAATGCCCCTCCAAGACTGAATTGTTATTCACCTGCAGAATTTTCTGCATACAGAGACAGGCGGAGTCCAATGACTCTTAGACTCTAGCACTTTTCCTCTTTTTCCCCTCACTCCATCTGTTCATATAGCACCTGTACTTCTCTGCCTCACTGCCTCACCATCTGTTTCTAGAATTTGTGTCTTTCTTCTTAGCTCACAGCCTTTAACACTTATAATAGAGGCAGGGAGACATTAGGAATGAGTGCCTCAACATGTTCAACCCACAAAGCCTTTACACTTAATGGTCTCAGTTCCTGCCTGCTGCAGCATCTCACATGCCTGTTCCTGCTCCTCCAGGGCAGCTTTAGCCTATTTCTAATAGCCCACCATCTGCTTCCAATAGTAAAATGTAATTTCACCCAGCTGTTGCTGCTGATTCAGTTTGTACCTTTGTCCATGTATGTTCTCCATCAGAGAATGTGATCCAGCAGCAGGATTGCTGTAGACCACTGTGACCTGGTTTCTAGCTCTCAGTGACTGACTGGCTTAGCTTGTGGTATATCCACAAAGTATATCTACTTCTCAGCTGGATGTTATTAGGCCCAAAGAAAAAAAATATTTCCCTTTCTACATTGATAATGCTGGTTACAGAGTTTATTCTCATCCGTCACCTTTCACAAAAGCCAAAGTTAAAAAAAAGGTAAAAAGGAAAGCTGCCATTTAGTGTGAAATATAATGCTGGAAATTGATTCTGTAATATATTAAAACTTCAACAGTTAATTGCATTTATGTCTTTCATTAAAAAACCTATGTAATACACACACATAGGCATATTAGAAAGCAAGCAAATTCTTGTGCAAATTCTTGTGCTTGATAGTCCAATAATTTAACTTAAATGGTATTACTTAGACATCATTCAAATATTATGATACATTATTGGCAAACTGGTTCTTGTTTAACCTTGACTAGAGAAACTTGAGATTATACTTTGCAAACTTTTTTCGTTCACATAGGAAACCAACCAGAAAAAGTGGAAAAATCACCTGGCGTGCAAAATTAATAACTCAGTGAGGTTTTTTGCCTCTTCACCCTTTCTTTTGGACTGTATGGCCTCACGTTTGTTTCTCTACTAAAGCTGCCCCTAGCATCTCTGTCTGCTCCTGGGTGTTTTCTGTTCCTCTCCTTGTTTAACCTGTACTAACACAGCACAAAAGACTGCTCTCTGATGCATGTTTCTATAAATGCTTTTAAAGCAACCCACATACTCTCAGTTTGAATTACAGTATTCCAGGAGGAGAGTCAAGCTGCATAAAGGGATGGTATTAAGGCCGTGAGAACCTTGGAACTCCAACTATATTGTAATGCCCATGATCTTAAATAAAGTCACAGCAAAAGTTAATTATAGGATGGAACTGTGAGTATCCTGGCCAGACGAAAGGTAGCGCATGTTCCTCGATCACGTATGATCTGGTGTGCTGAGTGTTTGGTTACAGCTGCTCTTGTGCCACTGCTGGGAAAGTTAAGGAATTGATCACTTTTTAAAGAACAATCCAGGATTCATGGAAAAAAGAAGAGGTGCAGCTTATAAAGCCATTGTTGTAAGGGTGAAACTATATTAGAGCACACCGAGGCTTTTTTCCTAACAAGCCATAGCCATTTTCTTATTGTAACCCCCCCTGTCAATCAACTGATCAGCAAAATGGAAAATCTTCAGGAGTTATTATTCCAAAGGACTGAGTCTCTCTGCCATTTTTAGTTTATCATAATGCAATTCAATCTGTCACTGAATGTCACTTTGCTCATCTACACTTTGCTTCTAATGCCTTCAGTGTAACAAAATATAGTAGCTCCCACCATTTCTTAATCTTCTGCTGGTATTCAGGCCATTTTAAGAAGGTGACCTAGTATCATTCTCTCAGGCATTCAGTTAATCTGGTGCAAAAGAACTTTAAATAAGTAGCTGCCATGGTCTGTTTTGTTGGAGAAGGCCTGCAGCTCTGGGGAGACACAAATCCCTGTGATGGATACCTGAGACACAAACTGGAAAGAGATGTCTCTCTATATATTATTAATAACTCATGCTTAGAGCTTTTTCAATGCTTTTCATGTAAAGCTCTGAAAAAAATATTAACCTCCACAATACCCTTTGCACAGAAGTAAATGTGAAACCCATGGAGTGCATGTGACTTGCTAAAGGTCACAGAGCCAAGGCTGCTTCTGCATCTTGGCTTTAGGGCTTCTGCTCCAATCTCAAACCCCTCCCATATGTGAGGGAATAATTAAATAAATAATCCTTTTCAGTGGTCTGGTAGGGCTGGCTGGAAATGAGGTTTAGTTCAAAAGGCTGGAAAATAACCTCATGCAGGTGTGTCAGCTTCAAATCCCCGTTAATTTTGGGTGGAATTATAGCAGTAATGAAATGTGATTTAACTCAAATGAATAATGAGCTCTAAATTGAGAAATGGTGTGATAATGCTTTCCATGGTTCAATTAGTCAGCCATCTGTAGTGCTTTCTAGTAATAGATACATTGCCTGGTTCAGAAGAGTTTTAAATGCCTCTGTCTAGCTTTCAAGAACATTATACACATTATACAACAGAGACTGGGCATTGTGAGGAAAAGGTAATGGGATATGTGTTTGCAGTGACCCACAGTTCAGTAGGTTTAATAGGAAGCCAAGCTGAATGTTTAAACTGTTAACTGGGAAAAAAATAAATCTGAATATAACTGAACCAGCACCTTGCATTTC
Source organism: Phaethornis superciliosus (assembly GCA_023637945.1). Lineage (NCBI taxonomy): Eukaryota > Metazoa > Chordata > Aves > Apodiformes > Trochilidae > Phaethornis > Phaethornis superciliosus. Next base: position 31,520,496 of record JAJQWJ010000008.1, read on the forward strand.
CTTTGTAACCAGCTACTTGAGAAACTTATGTCATACCTTTTTGTCTTCAGCCTCTCTTTCCACTGTGGGGATGCTGCCTGGTGTGTTCCTGCTCAACAGGACCATGTCTAGAACTGTCTTCTCCACTGGAAAAGCACTGAAAAGCTCTGACTCCCAACACTTTATTCTCAGGATGAGTAATTTTATCCTCACTATCCTGAATTTATAAGGATTTATCTGATCTTTCATCTAAGAGGGTTTAATAACTTACAGGACTGATTTTTGGTTTTTAATTATACTTAGACTGAGATGAGAAGAAAAGATGTTTCTGTACTGCAGAAGTATTGGGCTAGGGTGAGAACCAGGTAACATGGGACTTTTGAAGAAATTGGAGCAGGCTGAAAAAGGTAAAGTAATTCTGATCTGATCATCCAAAAGAGAAATACCTCTACCTTTGCTGTTTTTTCAAAGCCAATATTAAGCCAGAGAAGACTAGAGAGATGACATTCCATGTTTCATAATGGCTAGTGTAGAATTATTAACCTGAAAGATAAGAATTTTTTTGCAAAAGGGAAGGCAAACCACTGAAGAAAATTGGTTGTATGTTTTAGTTGGTGTTAGAAAACAGTTACTGAATCATCCAGGGGGAAAGAAAAGGCAGTGGGAACCCTCTTTTATAAAAAGAGAGTTTAACATAATCTAGGTTATGCCTTTCTCTTTACTGATAGTGGTAAAAGAAATGGTTAAATCTGTTCCTTGGTGATTCTTGCAATGTACACAGAAGTGTGTGGCATTGACACATCAATCAGGATTTAAACACATTGCAATTAGCTGACCATCCCTGTCACTGAAAGGGCACTAACCTGATGCACAATGAACAAAGACTATTGTCTAAATACTGTCTATTAAACTGTATTTATTTATATGAAATGCTAACTTGCCCTTGACAAACTTTCATTGTCCTATTGCTCTGTTGCAGTTAGTAAATAATTTGCTCGTGATTACCTCTCTCTGAATAGCTCAATCTTTCTGCAAACAAAAGAGAAAATGTTTTATGAACTTTTTTTTTTTTAGATAAGGAAGTGAGTTCTCATGTAAGAAAACAAGGTAGTAGTGAGCCTCTTTTGTCTATGGGATTCCTGAAATCCTAATTTATATTTTCTTGTTTTAAATTCAAATGAATATCACACAGCTGGAGCTCCCCCAGGATCACGCTCCAACTACTGAAGTACTGATGATTCTATATCATGGAATCTTAATATGGCCAGCACTTAAAATGTTGTCTTTTTAATTTTGGGTGAAAAACACCTTACACATTGTCACATTTTACCTATCTTGATCCTAAGACACATAGGTGTTTGTAGAGCTTTGTCAGTTTCTGGACATTAAGAACTTCTGTGTTATCCATTTTTTGAAGCAGAAAGAAAACACTCGAAATATGGCATTGTAGAAATTCATAGAAGAAAAAAAATGTCTTCATTACAAGTCTGAGAAATACCGATAATACTAAATAATACTTTACAATATGCATTTAGAAATAGCCGTAATTTATGGAAAGCAGAACATGCTCAGCTACCACCTCTGTGTAAAAATGGAGGATTCTGCAATATTCAGTTGTCACTAGACCATGTATTTTTTTCTCACCTGTTGAGGCTAGATGAATAATAGTGTATTATCACTTGTTCAGCAATGAACTTCCTTCTAGTAAAGGAGGTGCTGGGAAAACCTGTTGTGTCAGATAAGGTAATATAATACACAAAAGTTTATTGTTTTGAATGTGAGACTTTGAATGTGACTTGAGTGAGATGGTGACTGGGTGGAAGGTTTGTGATCAATGTGTCCCTCATTCAAAGACAATTTAGTATTCCATTGCCTGAACTGCATGTTAATTAATAATTAAAAATTATCTGCAGGATATCCACCTGTGAACACTTGTGAAAATGGATATTTTATTATGCTTTTCCCCAAAGATATTGCTACACTGATTACAAATTAGCCTGTGTCTGTTACTAGATATCCACAGGTAAATTATTATTAAATATCCACATCCATCTTTCACTGAGGCAGCTAAAGAGTTTTATTAGAAGGCAAAACTGCCCCCACTGCATAAGACAAAAAGAATCCATGCCTTTTCCCAAATAACTTTTCAAAGTACTGACCATAGCTTGAATTACAATTAACTTACGTCAGGAACCAGAAATTAACATCTGCCCACAGAGCAGATTAAATTAAAGCCATGAATGTGAGTAGTTGCTGCATAGGAGATTTTTAAGTCAATAAAGATTTATTCCACCCTTGTATCACCCAGAGACTGCAACTGAAGGGCCATAACTTGAGTTCCCTGTAGTTGGTTGCCATTAAACACCCCCAACATTGCACTGAATTTAGCATGGGGAAAAAAATGGTAAGTTCTGTTGGAAAATGCTGCCTTTGTAAGGCAGCCATTTGTTATGGTCATGTCTTCAGTTAGTCTGAATTCAGCCTGAGGATATTTTGTTTTATAGCCTGCTCCAGGCTTACTACTGCATGTAAGGCTGCTGCACTAGCAGAGCTCTGACATTTGACATGTCTCTGTGAAAACTGGTATCTATTTGATCCTTAGCAGCACCATTGACTTGGGAGAGGGCATATTTGGATCTGTCAGAGAGAAAACAGAATATTATGGCCTTAGAATTGTATTCCAGAGTTTCCTATTTTAGCAAGAATATAAAAAATTAATGTCGGTAAAGCACTGACCCTTCAAAAATTGTGATTATGTTGGGTGTTCTTATTTTCTTATTTTGTTAATTAATGAGCATAGAGTTCCAAGCAGGAAAGGGAACCCTGAAGCTATATTCAGATGGGAAGTAAAGGTCACCTTTATAGTGCACACTAGTGAATACAACCTCAGTCAGATCTAAGTGCTGATGAAGTCAGCAAGCAATTAAGGACATCACTCCTACACAACCTCTTCAGCTCCCTAGTCACTTAATCATACAAGGTGCTCAGCCTTGTCACCCTGGACCTAAATCACATGCTTAATTTTAAGCATGTGACTCAGTTACAGGATTCTGTGAGATTACTTGTGCAGGACATTAGACACCCCTTTAAATGCTTTGCTGGATCAAAGCAGGAATGTTCAGCATTTTGCAGGATTGTGGGTTAACCAGGTTTTCCCTCTTCCTCCTACTGGGAAAAGTGGTGGGTATGTGCTTATAAGTGGGATGAGAAGGCATCTTCTGATGTTGTTGAGGTTCAGCTTTTCAAGCCTTAACTGCTTGGGCTGATGTTTAATGATGAGAATAGAGCCCCATCTATTTCTGTTCTAATTTATTTTCACTTGCAAATTTCCAGTTCCCAGCTATTCAGTTCCAGACAAGTGTGAGAGACAAAAACCAAAGCAGATCATTGCAAATTCTGCTCTTCCTGAACTTATGTGAAGGTTACTGTCAAAAATAAACACCAAGTTCCTAAATGTGCATATATCCCAGGGAGAACAAAGTGTAAGTGCCACAATACACTGTAAATACACAGAGTGGCTGCTTGCAAAACATATGGTCCCCCCCTTTCTGGTTTTAGTGTGCCTGATGTCTGATTTTTCAGGGGTAATCAGTTTAATACCTCCTGAGCATGAAATTTGCTCATGTTCAGAGCTGGTTTTCTTAGAGGCTGGTTCAGAATGCATACATCTTCTCAAGGCTTCCACTGGAGTCAGTTTGCATTCCAAGTGCAACCTGGCAGAGCTGGCTGCTGGACTTAAAAAAGAAAATAGACATTTTTCTGTTTTTTCCCTGGTTTCCCAAAATGAAGTTGCAAAGTGGGAAGTCCTGGGAGCACACCAATGCACTGGTTACAGGGTGATGTTGCTGTCCTGATTCAATACAACCCAACAAAGTCAACACAAAAGGGAAGCTGAAGAATTTTTACCCTGCTTCTGGGGTGGCTCTTTGTGCAGCATTTCACTAAAGTTTTTTTCTCTTTATCACCCAGTACAGGGTGAAGGGTTTTCTGCTTTTCTTTACTGTTTGGATGGATGTCAAAGGCTATTCAGAAAAAGGGAAACTAATGATTTAAGAGAGATATTGTAAAAGTCTTCTTCATTTGAATTGGGTGTTATTTTGATGCACTGTTTAACTGCTATTTCAGTAGCTCCTTTGTAGACCCATCTGTGTTTTAACAGTGCTTGTTACTACTCTGTCTTCACAATATCCCCTGACATCTTCCTGCTCTCCTCTCTCCACTGACCAAATCCCTTACTGGAAGGAAAAATCAGAAGTACAAACAGTAATAACCAGGTTCAGATTCACAGGAGTCAAGAGTCCATTTAATTGTGTGGATAGATATTTATTAAATGCATTACAGACCTCAGAGGATATAATATGGCTCCTGATGGCATCATTTCTGCTGTCACCCTTTTTCAAATGCTAGCTGTGCCATCTTAGCACTCCATTAATGCATAAGCCATACTCACTTTCAACAAGAAGTGGCCCTACTGGCAAGATACAGAACATCTAATCAAATACTGTGTCATTTTGGACATTTGGCAGGAGAAAAATGAGGACAAGGAAGTATGCTTAGGTCTAACTATTAAACAAAATACAAGGATATCCAAGAATTGCATGATTTAAAAAAAAAAAGTCCAAAGAAAATATTTTATGTGAGCAATATTAATTTGTTGTTAAATTTCTATTCATAGTGTTATGAATTAACAGAGTGTTACGAATAAGATATTTTTGAAAATATTTTATTTGGCTGGATTGACTGCAAGGGTTGCAGTACTCTGGAGATGATTGCTCTGAATGACTGGGTGACCCATTAAAACATTCTGCTGAGCCATGGCTTTGTCCTGCCAGCTGGAGGATTTTGCCAGGGTAATGTGCCAAAATAGATCTCAATATGAAAGTTTTAACTAATTCAAGGAAATCATTACCTAACCTTGCTGCCAAGAACAGTGGTCATGTATACTGCTACAGAGAGATGCAATGAAGCTGAATTATTTGCAGAGTGCTTTGATAGAAAGGTGTTAGAGAGTGCAAGAAATTATCATGCTGAATATCTGCTTCAGTCTTTCAACAGACATTGGGTAGATGCAAAATAGACTGAACAGGATTTTCAGCTAATATGCACTGAAATAGTCCGACTAAATTCTATGAAAAGAACAAATACTCAAGGTAATAATTTGTCCCATCCAAATATAGAGTTCTATGCAGCCACAATGGTTTTGTGTGCATATTAGTATCACCTCCTGCAAATATTTTCTCTTTTAAGACAGCAGGTCCATGCTTCCATGTGTTTTACATCAGCACTGAATCTGAATCAGCATCTCAGAGAGTGAACGTTTTGCATCAAAACATCTCACAGAATTGTGTCTTGGTAAGTTCTTGTTTCCTCTCCCTGTCTAATCACTAAAAATGTATTATTTTTCATCCTTCTGCCAGGATGAAGTAGGAATAAAAAGGAGCAGTATTAAAGCAAGTTGAGAGCTAATTATGCAAGACATCTGTGATTATATGTAAAATCTGGTTGACATTTTGTCTCCATCATTTGAAGTCAAGACCAGATGTGCCACTGACCTCCAGAATACTCAGCTACCCCGCTGATTAGTCAACAATTTTTATTATTATTTTATTGTGTCAATTCTTCCTCTACCACGGCTACTGAACTTACACAAAAGCCAACAGCATGTGCTATAGTGACAACAAAAATCTAGAGGAGGAGGCTTCTGGTCACAACTAGTAATCATTTATCCTGGCTAAATTTTCATGTGAGGTAACAAGAGCTCATCCTGTAAGGGATGGTTTAGGTACCAACCTGCAGCCTGGGGTAGCAGGGAATAAATGCATACCTAATTTTTGGAACTTTTGACATTTTTAACTTGGAAAAGCACTCAGCTTTGGAGATCTTCAAGATAACTCTTCAATGCTTACTCTGCACTCTTAATCAAATTGTAAGTTTTTATATATAACCCTTAAAAAAAAAGCCAAATTATGGCAAACAAGTTTAGGGTATATTGGTATATAAAGGCTTTTAATCTTTTAATAAATATAATTTTCTTCAAGGTAATAACATGCATTTGTTTTCTATCCTTTGACCTGACTCAGTAGGACCAAGTGCCTTTTGGCAAGAAACTGGGGAGCATGTTTCTTCTTTCACATTTCATTTCTTAAGAAAAAAAAAAAATCTTTACAGAAAGTAGTCATTGTTTAAAGAACACATAAGCCTTGGGCTGTTACACCATTTATATGGTTTTTAAAAATTGTCATGTTAACTCAATCTCTGCTGCAAAAGTGAAGCTGTGCCACTTCCTTCCTTGGACCCTTTATTTTTAATTGAAAATTTTATCATTCCAAAGAGTTTAATACTTAGAACATAGACCCTTAGAAATCCTGACTGTTTTGCTGTTATTGTGTCTTTTCTTTATGTAACGTATGTTTTCCTTCTTTTTCAGTCATGGTTTTCTTTATTGGTATGGGCAGAAGGCTTTTTCATATAAGCAAAGCAAAAAAATGCACTGTGTTTTATACATGCTTCATACAAGTACAACTGGGCAACTTTTCTCAGCTTTGTTGTGTTTTAATTTGAAATAATTTGTTACTGATAATGAGCAATTTTGCAGGTAAATTAGATCTGATTAAATGCAATAGCTTGTTCTTCCTTACTTGTATACATAATTGATAAATTCAAGATTGTCCTGTGCATTGAGATCATTGCTGAATAGAAGGAGGTTTTAATTGCAAAGATCCAGGTGGGACACATATTTTAAATACTTTGTGAAACTGTACACAGAACATCCACAAGAGGGAACTGTTTTACATAAAGAGGAGTCATTTCCTTGCCGCTAAAATACAGCTTTCTGGAACCAAATCCTCCCGGATTTATGTCAAGCTGGCATGATTGAGTCCCAGATGATGCTTTATGGTAGCGATAGGAAAAAAAATGGGCAGCAGTGCTCCTTCTTGTCTGCATCTATTACTGAATTAGTAAATGTTGAGCTTTTGTGTTGAAATAATAAATAGAAAACTATTCTGAAAACTAATCCACCTAAGTTTTATGCTTGCTCAAAATAGGTCTCTCCAGGAAAGAGAGCTGGCAAGCCTTGTGTGGTCTGAATCAACGTGATGTGCAGTTGTCAGAGGAAATGAAGATGCAGCTCCCGTGCCCTGTTTCAAACTCCACTTTATAAAAGCAGTAAGTACTAGAAAGCAGTACTTTCCTTCTCCACACAGGAGCAAGCTCAAATGTGATACTCCTGCTAGTATCATTTGTGCCTCTACGTCCACAATTTGGTCAAAATCCCACCAAAAAAAAGTGCCTTTTTTTGTTTAAGCTTTGTCTTTAGCAGGTAATAGGTAATAGGTAAACTTTTCACTAGCAATGTCTCAGCAGTTGATGAGTGTACCTTTGCATGGGTTTTACCACAAATATTTGTTGAACTGAGCACTGTTTGTTGTTATTATAAGAGGAGCTGTGTTTACACGGGTAACAGGAAAAGTTTTCCACTGGGTATACAGTGTGAAATTTATAATACAGAATGGGTAACGTGTGTGTGGGTTGGGTTATGAATAATTTTTGGGTAGCAAAATACGTTTTTTTACAGGTGATCACAAGAAATCTCTTACCCCCAATCCAGATAAATAATTGTGTACATATAGCCAAAGCAAAATGTTTTAAAGGACAGTCCATATACTTGAGTGCACTTGCTTTGCTTTAGTCTGAGTTCATCTGTATGGTACCCAGGGTAAGTACTGTTTAACTCGGGTCTTCTCTGTGTATAAAGTGAGAAGACAAAGACTTTGAGAGAGCAGCCTCTCTGTCAGCTCTTCTGAGCCCTCTCAAACAATAGTAAGAGAAGATGTAAGCCATGTCCATGGCTTTGTAAGCCCAGCCCTTGTAATCCACCTGAGCAGAATACAGAAGAAATTTTGCTGGGATATGCTGTGCTACTGCTGTTCATTGCTCAGGACTTTCAAGGTGCAAAGGGCTTGTGGTTTCCATTAGCTGTAAGAGCATCTGTAATTATCTGGCACTTCTGAAGAGCAGATCTGGAGCAGCTCTCTCATGGTGCTCCTGCCCTTGCTCCACTCCTGGTGTTTGCTGATGGATAAAAGGATGTGTAGGTATGTGTGTGGCTGTGAAAAGGGTAATCCTTGAACACCAACCCAGAAACGCAGAGCAAATGACAATCGGGACCAGGTTCTGTGCCTAAGTCCCAAGGTGTGTGATCTTGCCACAAGAAAACTTTGTGGCCCAGGTGGCTTTCTGGCCTTGGGAAGGTTGGTATGAAAGAGAGGGGAACAGGGCAGCAGCTGTGACACTGCAGCCCAGGGTTGCATGTAACAAGGAGTTTCTTTTCATCCTGGCTTGTTTCCTGCATCTAGAAATCTTCCACTTAATTCTCTCCCACATGAGAAGGGGCTGCTTCAGGTGTACTGTGTGACTACCAGTTTTCCTCTGGGTTACAGTACGATAGTGTATTTCCACTTGTACATATTTCCATCTTGCTGTCTAATGCTTTCCCTATTCAGAAACCTCTCTTAATCCCTTCTTGAAGAAGAGGAAGCTTTCTTTTGAAGGAACAGACTGTAGAGACATCATGACAAAGCCACCAAGTTAGACAAACGGTGGTGTCACTGCACAAAAAAGTGGAGGCCAGAGGGTTTGAGAGCCCCATGAAAAGCTTTGAGAATTCATAAAAATCTCATAACTCTCATTTAAGCGGGAAACAAAACTAAACAAAGCCCTGGCAGATGCAGCAAGAGGGACTACTCCTAGGAAAGGTTAAGAGATTACTATTTCATAATGGTGGCTCTGTGCATGTGTAGTGACTCGCTCAGATGGGGAAATGTCACGCTCACATAGGCTGTCGTATTTTATCCTTGGAAAGCTGTCAAGAGGATCTGCATAATACTTTCTGCAGACAACCGGGTGAGCAGACCATGTGCCCAATGGAGATTTTAATTCATATAAGTAAATACATAATATATAAATATAAATATATAAATATATATATATTAGAAATAGTGAAATTAGAAATAAATACATAATAAATAAATATAAATATATATATATAAAATATATATAAATACATAATATATATATAAATGCCTCTTTCAATGAGAATGTGGGGAAAAAAAAGAGACAACTATCAGTTTTGGGTTTTTTTCCCCTTTCTATGTGTTAAACTGCTGTGTATATGGCTAAGGGTTAATTTCAGGAATGTTCTTGGGATGCGTGCAGCGATTCCCACCGCGTTTTGCTCTATTCCCAAGGGGTCAATTTCAAGCCAAACCAAGAAACGCTGTCCGGGGGCCGGCTCCCACCCCAGGGTTCCCCGAGATTTCTCTCCCTCCCCCTCTTTTTACAGCCTTCCCCCCCCAGACCCCCCCTCTCCCATCCCTGGGCACCTGCTGCTGCAACTCAACCTCCTCCCGCAGGCCCCGGCCGCCCCTTCTCTCTTCCCCCCCTTATCCCCAAGCCCTTTTAGGGGGGTGGGCCGGGGAAGATGGGGGCCACGCACACCCCGCCACGCAAACACACGCACACCCGTGGGGGTTGCGGGGGCCGGGGCCGTGTCAGCGCCGTGCGTTAGCCGCTGCGTCATGACATCCGCCAAACCCGCGCACGGCAGCGCGGAGGGAGGGAGAAAAAGGGGAGGAGAGGGAGGGGGGGGGGCCCGCTACCGCCTGCCCCCGCCCTACCGCGGCTGCGGAGATGGAGCAGCTGGGGCCGCCGGCGAGACTTGTTGGAGCGGCAGCTCCCCGGAGCGGCGGAGCAAAGCTTCTCCGCCACCTGTAAAGAAGCGCTCCGGCATCTTATCCCCGGCTTCCCCTCACCCCCCCCCCCCTTCCCCCGTTCTTCACAGCGGCCCCGGAGCGGAGGAACCGCACGGCGGGGGAGGAACCGAACCGCACAGCGCTCGCTGCCTATGGCGGGGCGGGAGCCCGCTTGAGCCGGCGTCCCCCCCCACCCCCCAACATCCCCGGGACAGACCGGAGCGGACCGGAGCGGACCGGCACCCCCCTTTTGATGCGAGCCGGGTAGAAGCGCGGAGCCGTCGCGATCCCCCGGAGGCAAAAAGGGAGGAGGGGCGGGGAAGCGGCGGTGCCTGAGAGACAGCCCCGGCCCTGGAGGGAGCTCCCGAAGGATGGGCGAGGAGGCGGCGGCAGCGCAGGCACAGATGGGCCAGCGGAGGATGAATTAGAAGCCACAGGAGGGCTGCTGCTGCCGGCATCGAGGGGGGAAGAGGAGAGGAAGGGGCTGGACTTGGAAAAGGAGGAGGGTTGCGCGGAGGGGGGACTGAGGATCGCTAATAACAAGTTGAGGACTAATAAGAATAATAAGAGATCACCTCCCGGAGGAGCGGCGGAGGAGGCTGAGAGATTCCCCGCTGAGGGCAGCGGGGTTGCAGCGCTGGGTATCTTGGAGGGAGGCTCCGAGGCATCAGTTTGTGGTGGTGGATGTTTTTGTTGGGGGTGGGCGGGGTGGGGGCCGTGGATGCGGGAGAAGGAAGGGGTGGGAAGCTGAGGAGGAGACTACCTTTTTAGTCGGATTTTTTTTTTAGGGCTTTTTTTTTTGGTTGTGGTTGTTGGTTATTTTTTCTTTGGATATTATTTTCGCCGTACAAGGAGGACGCTCGGAATTCACTGGCCTGTCGGACCCGGGGGGGGGGGGGAGGGGGGGAGGTGCGTTTTTTCTTCATTTTCTAGTTTGTTTCCTTTCCATTGGGGTCGTTTTGATTTTTTTTTTTTTTTTGGGGGGGGGGGGGGCGGGCTTTTTTTTTTTTTTTTTTTCCCGCTGAGCAGCAGCAACAGCAATATGGCTGGTGATGGGTTTTTTGGGGGGCGCTGGCGGCGGGAGGAGCTCTGGGAAGCCCCTGCTGGCCCGGCTCGCTGTTAGCTATGGCAAATGGCAGCGGCGGCTCCTACCCGGGCGGCAGCGGCGGCAGCAGCGGCATTAGAATGAGTAACAATCTCAACGCCAACAATCTCAACACAGACTCGTCCTCCTCCCCCGTCAATGTGCCCAAGATGGATGCGCTCATCATCCCGGTGACCATGGAGGTGCCCTGCGATAGCCGCGGACAGCGGATGTGGTGGGCTTTCCTCGCCTCATCCATGGTCACTTTCTTTGGGGGACTGTTTATCATCCTGCTCTGGAGGACCCTCAAGTACCTGTGGACTGTCTGCTGCCACTGCGGGGTCAAAAACAAGGTAACTCCCCCCCCCCCCCCCCAAACCCCTTCTCTTCTTCTTTTCACACCTCGAGTCCTGTGTCCAGTTCTGGGCCCCTCAGTTCAGGAAGGAGATTGAGGTCCTGGAGCAGGTCCAAAGGAGGGCAACCAGGCTGGGGAAGGGATCCAGCACAAGTCCTGTGAGGAGAGGCTGAGGGAGCTGGGGGTGTTCAGCCTGGAGAAGAGGAGGCTCAGGGGAGACCTCATCGCTCTCTACAACTCCCTGAAAGGAGGCTGGAGCCAGGGGGGGTTGGGCTCTTTTCCCAAGCAACTTTCAACAAGACAAGAGGACATGGTTTTAAGTTGTGCCAGGGAAAGTTTAGGTTGAATATTAGAAAGAATTTCTTCACGGAGAGGGTGGTCAGGCATTGGAATGGACTTTCCAGTGAAGTGGTGGATTCTCCGTCCCTGGAGGTATTTAAAAAGAGCCTGGATGTGGCACTCAGTCCCGTGGGCTGGGAACTGCAGCAGTGGGTCAAGGGTTGGACATGATGATCTCTGAGGTCCCTTCCAACCCAGACAATTCTATGATTCTCCCCTTCCCTTTCTGGTGATGGGTTGGTGAGGAGGTGGAGTAGAAGCTCACACCTGGCTGAGGTGGCCCTGGAGGAGATGCCTCGGGTTGGTGTTGCATGGCACTGGTGCTGGTGTGGAAGGGTTGCTGGAGGGGTGAGGTGCTGGGTGATGCTTTGGGACATCCCCCCTTCTTTGCCTCCCACCCCATGCTTTCATCTGGTGACACAGAAGTTACACCTGGGGTCGGCTCATCCTCTTGGGGAGGCACCCGCTGGCACGGCGGGATGGTGAGGTCCCAAACTTGCTGTGCAGCCCCAGGACCACGTAGGATGGCAGGGTGGGAGTGTTTATTTACCTATCCAGGCTTGCAGCTAGCTTGGGAAATGAGAAGCTTTGGCAAAACTAGAAAGGTAAACTTCTCGTTTGAGCAAATATATGTAAAGCTACTTCTGCTCCCTGAGAAGCTTGGCCACTTCTCTTTGAGAAATGAAATGCAGATAACAAAAAGTCCTCGGTGCATTCGTGACACCCCAGATCAATATTCTTTTAACCTAAGTGAAATCTTTGAGGCTACCTCCTTGCCCCTTTGATTTACGTGCATTGCCAGCTGGAAGGGGGCAAGGTTGTGGAGGAAGGTTGGCTCCTGAGCTGGAGGCTCTCTTTCAAACCAAAGCTAAGCTTTTCCTCAGTGCCAGACACTCATTTTTGTTTAAGACAAATGGGATAGAGAGTGTTAAGACTCTGTGTTTGTGGAAGTGGATTTTGACAGACCCCAAAATAGACCAGCAGCTGGAGTTTCTCCCCTTCCCTTTTCACATTTTTTGGATTACAACTGGAATAATATCTGCTTCAGTTATTCCTGGCACACAGACACCCACAAAAACACACACACCTTTTAATATATGGTTGCTAGGTTGCTGGCTTGCTTCGACGTACAGTGAGCTGTCTTCCCCCTTCTCCCATCCCTTCCCCCCTAAACATATTTGATACAGCCCATTAACCCAGCTATATGAAGGATCTAAGACTTAGAGGGAACCAAAGGAAGAGTGTGAGAAGTTCTGGTACTTGCTTATTTGTGTGTTTGGGTTTAGTGAGGTGGGCATCCAGTTTGGGTTGCCTCAATGGACCTCCACATATTCCAGTTGGAAGTAGAAGAGCTACAGTGAACTTACTTTATCTATGGAAGAAATGATTGCTAGAGATAACTTAACTCTGCCTTAAGCTTTAGGAAACCTAACAGGCAGCATGTAGGTATTTGTAAAACTTGTTCAAAACCAAACCTGGGCTTTCTTAGAGAGGTGTTAGCCAGGTATGATGACAAAGCTTGAATGAACTTGTGATAATAAGGCTGTCTTCTAAAATACCATAGGTGTTAAAGGTGTTAAGGTAAGTTGACACTTACCTTTAGCTGCTTCTGTGTGTATTTAGCATTTTCCTCTGCACACAATGAGAAAAATCTGCAAGGGCTGTTGAGCATCTTGATGAAAAAGAAAATCCTACAGGTTATCACTTTGGGCATCTTTCCTTGAGCAAATGGGAAGCTGAGACTTGTACACAGTGTTCTTATTCCCGGTGTCTTGGTGGGTATTTTCGGTCTGATAGCTCATTTTTGGGACAGTCAGTTAAAGCAGATCATTAATTTCTTAACCAGTAGGGAAAGGGAAATCCAAATTGTTTTAAAAAGCTCTTAGGCTACATGTATCATCTCACTAAGCAACACGTACCATCGAGGGGTTCCATCACACCCAGTCTGAGTGACTTGACATATCGTGGCTGTCATGTTTTAAGGTTGGAGTTTATTTTGTGTTTGAGACCTGAAGGTGCTATGTCCAGGAATATCATTCCCTGGGGCAGGAAGGTGAAGGATTCTGCAGGTAGGGGGAGATAGATGTCTCCTTTTTGATTGCATTTGGTCCCCTTCTAAGGGTTTCTGAGCCTCCAGTTAAGAACTTTCAAGGGCCAATCCTTCATTCTGTACATACTACAACTGGGGACTGGAGGGAATTCTCTGTGTGTAAGGAGAAACTATTTAACACAAAACACTTTTCTGGTATTCAGGGTGTAAAGGCTAATTGGAAATGTCTTAAACTTTGCTGTTACCAAACACGTGCTTTGTGCTGCATGGGAACACAGAAAAGGCTGCCAAGGCTGCTGGTGAAACCTGTGGAGGGAAATGTATGCTATGCCAACTGTATTGGACCTGCTAGCAAAAACATTTTTACAAGAATTAGCGCCTCCTACTGCAGGACTCAAGAAGTTTGGTGCCTGTTAGGATCTTTCCTTCCTTGTGCTGCCTCTACTGCTGCTCCGCAGTTGGTAGCTGGGTTGGTTTATCCAACATTGCCTCACCATCTCCATAAGGAGTGGTTCCAGCAAGGGAGAGAAAAGAAATCTTTCTCGTGTGTATTTCCTTTCATTTCATATTGAACAATTCACATATATATGTGAATGATTCAAAGAGTTGCTGTGGTAACACCCGTGTCCATATGTGTTATTGCAAGGACCTGTAAAAAGTTCTCTTTCCCTGCTGTATTAGCACAACATTGTATTCCTCACATCTGCCAGTGTTTGTCAACTTGACTTTGGGATGTAACACTTTTTAATGGCTGAACAGAAGGATGTAAAATGTGGATTTGGGTTGGTTTTGGTTTATTTTTCCTCCTTTAACACATTGAATTTAAGGGTGGAATTTAAAACTGTGATATAAACTGTTTAACACTTTGTGGCATTAATTTTCAATACATTTCTTTTTTTCTTCATTAGTTTTTTTTTTTTTTTTCTTTTCCTTTTTTTCTTTTCTTGGAGATAAGAAAATCAAAGCAAGAATATAAAAACTTCTGGTAACAGAATGATAAATGTTGCCTCTTAAAATTCCATATCCAATTTGTGTCATCATGTATGAGTAGACCATTAATATTAATCATGTACTAAAAATGATTGTTGAACTTTGAGGATTTTTATTCTCCATACTTGCCGTGTGAGATGACATTTTTTAAAGTCTGCCAAAAAGAAAAATGTAAATCTTGACCTGTGCTGTCAGTATTTCATGTAATGTGAGAAGTAACAATTCAGTTGTTCCTTACAACTGAAGCCCTTGTGTTCCTTTATTTAGTATAATATATAATTTCAGATGTAATTCTTCCACAAGTAATTAGTCATATATGAGAAACTTGGAAAATGCTGCTTTTCTCCTCAGTGTTTACATTTAAATTTTTAGGAATGTTTGGATTTTGTCACAGAACTTGTCTTCTTTTTGCTTTTTTTTTTTATGCCTTGACCAAATTATTCCTTTTTCTGTGTGAAAAGTGGAATGTGAGATTGAAATTCAGTAGGCTGGACTCTGACACCATTAGCTGCTCTTGTTTCTGCAAATAACAGGAAAACAAAATAAAGGTGGGTGATGAAGTACACGGTACACATAGTTGTTAAATGCATATTATGCAACCTGTAGTTCTTTTGATTATATGGATCTGCTGCTGCATTTTCTGTGCTCCTGAAGGGCATTTTCTACTGGCACTGATGATGTGGTTTTGCTTTGAATAAACTCTTCAACAAAAAAAAGGTGCAGCAGAATGAGAGAGCACAAGTTTGGGTCACAGCTGGCTCCTGGAGCTGGGCAGTGCAGAATGAAGTGAAATTTGTTCCCTTTTGAAAGCACAAGCCCATGCCCTGTATCACTGCTCCTAGGTTTCTCAGAGTGGTACCCTTATGCCTTCAAGGTTCTAGCAGCTAGAATGTATCTTTATCACTAACCTCTGGTTGATTTTCTGTGTTTTGAAAAGCTCCCTCCCTTTCCCTGGCTCCAATTTAGGACTCATACACGTATAAAACGAAATTATGATTATAGATGGCAGCTGCTATCCTGAAATCACAAGCCATAAAAATCTTTCTTCATCTTGGTCTACATATTTTAGAAGTTTAATAAAATATTCAGTGCTAGGTTTGGTCAGTAGAAATCCATCAACATCCCCAATTGTTTTGAGTAGTAAAATAGAAGTTACATTGGAAGGGCAGTATTTGCAGAAGTCTTTGTTGAGAAGTGTAGGAATTTTCTCCTAGACCTCTGAGGCTTGATCAACTATGTAAATGGAAAAATTTTAGTTGCCTTTAAAAGAAGAATGGACATGGTGGAGAGGTCAAGGACTGAAAGGTACTCAGAGGTCTTTGCAGATGGTGTTTCTACAAGCAAAAAAGACACCGATACAGAGAGATGTGTGTTGCTCTTTTCCACCCTGGGATAAAGACAACACTTTTTGGCTCTCTGGAGCTCAACATGCATTTCAGGTTTTATAAGCTCATGCTAAAATTGGTTATGCATGCAGAAAAGAAATGTATGAGCAATGATTTAAGCTGTAAACCCAACAATCTCCACGAAAATGTTCTTTTGATGCAGTATCGTGCTTCCTTTCAGGGCTTTGCAACACATGCATTTAGGGAGAAAATCTGTGCTCCAAAGGAATTTTCAGCTCTCACACATTTGCAAATCTGCAAATGCTGGTTGGAAACCATTAGATTTCATGTTTTTTCCAAGTTTAGCTCAGCAGAAGAAATGCCTGTGATAGGGAATAAAAAGCTTTGAGACAACAGTGATCTACATCCCCAGGTTTGATAGGGTGAGGTTTCTGAATGCAGAATGAGGGCAGTTTACCACCCCAGAGATAGAAACACTGAAAATTTAGAGAGCACTATTCCCAAATATAATCTCTGAAGGGACAGGATCTAATGGTTATAATTTCATAACAATGGTGTTCCATGTCTGTCCTGTGCTACTGTCAGAAAGTGGATTGTGAATCTTAGTAATTGAGTGTCCTTCCTGGGACAAATGTTAAAAAGAAGCAGTGATCTCTAGTGAGGAGGTGAAATACAGAGCAGTGGCTGGTGTTCCTTCAGAATATTTGGCTCAGCTGCTTTGTGGAATCCAACTGAGAGAGGCAGAAAGCTTAATGTGAATTTCAGGATTGGCTGGTAACAATTCCTCAGCCAGATCAGGCTGTAGTTCAGCAGCAGTGGGGACTTCTGTAGGGTGAGACTGTAGGACAGTAGTGCCAGAGAACCTGGGGAGATGTAAATATAAAATAATTCTGGGTGAAATTAGGGGATGGGAAATCTTTTTGGTTCTATTAAACATACCTTGTCCCACTGCCTAAAATTATATGTTTTACATATACGAAAATCATCATATTACCAGAAGTCTGAGGAGGACACAGTAAATACAGCTCTTGAAGGTTTTCTAAGGGAAAGATTATTGAAATGTTATGTGTGGGTGTTAATGGTTAAAAAATATTTTTCTCCCCCACGTATCATTTCAATGACAAAAGGAAAGGAACTAAACTTTAAAAAGCTATCATAAAATGCTGTGTTTCTGTAATGAGTTCATATACTGCTATGTGATGGAAGGCTCAGAATCATAGACTGCATCTCAAGGTGGCGAGGACCTGGATGATCATCAAGTCCAACTCCCTGCTCCTCCCAGGACTGCAATTCCTGACTCTGCCATCCAGCCTGGGAAGTGAGTGCAAACCACTTTTAGATCACAAGGCTTGGCTGGCATTTATTCCAACTTTACACGGGGCTAAATGCATGAATTCCAGGTCAGACTTCATGATTTGTGAGAGCAAGCATTCTTTTTATGGCACTGAGGTCATCCTGGGTGACAAGGGAAGATGGACACACAGTAGAAGTTTGTTCCCAGTACTGTAGCTGGGTGAATAAATGGGTAATCAAGATACCTATCTTCCCTGGCTGTCAGAGATGTGTTGGTTCAGGAAAGGCCCATTTTGAATCCTGGTGGTATTTATAGCCTGAGAAGACCTCGGGTTTGCATCTTTGGGAGGAACACTTTATTCCCATATATAGTATTCGTGGCTCTGTTTAAATGAATGTGCTGCCACTGAAACGTGTTGAGTTCAGTTTGCTTTGAGATGATAGATTGCATGTATTTGTCTGTTGGAGAGTTACAGAAAGGGAGAGTGTAATTCAAAGCCTGTTGAAGTAGAGGGAGGCCATGTTAGGAACTTCAATGGTTTTGGACTCAGGCCTAGATGTTCATGGTGTTCTAGATGAATCAGATAGGTTTTGGTTTGTTTTTTTTTTTCCCAAAAGAATCTTATATTAACATTTTAAGCTTTTAAAAGCTTTTCTCTTTTATTCTAGTAGAGTGTATTTACTTGGCTGGGGGCCATTATGTTTGAGATCTCAACATTGGAATCATAATATTTCAAAATCACACCAAGTATGTTTCCATTCCATTTAAGGCTCACACCTTCTACCATCCCCGCCTTGGAAATCCAAATTTGGGTGCTTGAACTAGTGATGATATCCTGTCATGACACCTTCCCTGTGAGCTGATGTGCAAAAGCAAATATTGGCCCTTTTTTTTTTTGAGTAAGTCCACCTTTAGTGGAACTGGCAAAGGTTCCTCACCCCACGGATCACCTGCAGGATGTACCCACACTTGCAATTACTGCCCTGCAGCCTGGAAAGCCCTTTGCATGTCCTTAGCTTCACTACTTAATTTAAATATCAGAATTGCTAGCTTATAGTGGAGAAAATATTAATTTAAATATCAGAAATGATAACTTAGAGTAGAGAAAACCAGACAAATGTCATCTCCAGGACAGAAGGGTGGTGAGGAGGACCTTAACATCACAAACAATTGTAGGGTAACACCACAAATGGGTCAGGATTTGGGTGGCTTGTCACTGTGACTGCAAGATACAGGCCTACTGTATTGCAGGGTTTTTTTTTTTTGTATACCCAGGGATAAATTAATAATACAGTTTTGCTCCTCTTGGTCCAAGCAAATGCTGACTAAGGATCTGGCAACTTTTTCTTTTTTTAATTTAATCCATTTTTCATGATATCTTTTACATTTTTATGTAATGGTTTATCTCTTATTTATTACATGAAAAAGGTGACTCACTGTAATTTGCTGTTATTAATGAGATTAACTCTGGCACTGCTGATGTTGGATTCATTTTTTGTTTTAAATACTTCAGTGAAACATTATTACAGATAGGTATTTAAAAAAAACAACCTATTTGCAAAGGTGACCTTAATATTAATAAATATAATAAATTGAAATACATTACAGTGATTCTCTGTTTAAGCATTTTGTAAATTTTTTTCTAGTATGAGCATTCTTTATCTCAGTTTTCTGCTGTACAGAAATGACTTGAACTAGGTTAATAGCTTCTTGGACCTGTAGTGGCCATCCTTGGTGTAAATGACTTCAGGTGCTTTCAGCTATTGTGGTGAAGCCTTGGGCTACAGGTGATTTGACTTTGCTTTCTTGAAGGGGAGTGATTTTGCTGATCAACAGGCAGATGTGGTCTTTCTGCATTTTCTGTGTTGCCACACTATGCGTATTGTTTCCTAAGGAAAGCTGATAAACTCTATTTAGCTTTAAAGGACTGAAGGAAAAAAAAAATTCTCTTTTTCCTTTTAATCACAGTAACAGCCTAGTTAGGAGAAAACAGTCTGTGATACAAACGTTTTTCCCCATGAGGACCCCAAAAATCGACTTTGTTACTTGGGAAGTTTTTATCAGCTTCTTGTGTTAGGTTTTTTTGTTTTTTTAATATTCCTGGCACATTTATATCCAAAGGCTTCTGCATCAGTAAGGGTATACTGGTAGTTTTATGTTCATATGCTTTTCCTGTCACTTGAGGCTCTCAGCAATAATGTGTACTTCTTGTGTCTTCCACCTTAAATTATTTTTTTTCTGTCTGCAGGATAAGGCAATAGTCACTATTTGTTATGTTATGCTTTTTTTAGAGATGTGGATTGCATACTTAAGGAACGATGTCTTCAATTGACAGAGGGTCTGGTTTAAGGCCATACAAAATTTTACCTGACTAAATGCTATTTTTCCTCCTCTTGACTCTGCCTTGTATGTGTAAGTATAATAAATTATATATAAGTCTTTTCAGGAGTCAGAAGGGCAGATTTGGTATTCTAGATCCATTGCTCTGAAAAGAAAGCAAGCCTAAAAACTTCACTGTTTTGAAATTTGCAAAAAATCAGTTTAGGTGCTTTTGTTGGAAGGTGTCCCTAAGGATACAATAGAGCTTTAATTTACCAAAAGTGGAAAATGCTGTCCGTAGCATGGAGCTTTGATTCTGCCTGGATGATTTAAGTGATAAAATTTTTATGTTAACTTCAATGATATGTACTATAGGAATATACAAAGTACAAATATATATGTTTTTTTTTTTTTTTTGAGTTGCCAGCTGACTGACAAGATGGGATTCCAGGAGCAGAATTTTAAAAAATGTGCTTTTTCTAATTTCCTGTTGATAGCATTATATTTATTATTGATTGGGAATAATTTTTTTAAAAAAACTTTCACAGCAGTTATTTTGGTTTGTATGTGAAGCATGAATCAATACTTGCACAAAACAGCTGTTTAGACACCAAAGTTTAGAATCAGACTCCTTATTTGGATCTTAAATATAGAGTCAGTGATAATTTCAGATGGTTTTAGGAGGTATTACTGTTTTAAAAACTTCTTTCCTTATGCAGATATTTGTCACAAACATTACAGCTAAAATCCAGGCATTTATTTTATTTATTTTTTAATGTTGACCTTATGTATTTTGTTATGGACTTGAGTAACATTTATGTAACGCCCTGGGTTCTTTTCTCTGTATATATACATAGGAGAAGATACTTCAGTGTTTGTAAATTTACACACTGTTTTAAAACCCTTTAAAGCAACATTGTGTCTTGTATCAACATCTAATACTCTAATTTTCCTTCACCTAAGAGGCTGATATACACCTCCTCATTCAAAATATTTATTTCAAGCTGATAAAAGGTATCTTTAGTTAAAAATAAGCAAAGCTACTTTTTCTCCTGTTCCCACATAGAAACCGGGGAGGTAATCAGAACATGTTACATTTCCTGTGGCTACTGTTGCTTTAATAAATCTGTATATAAACTTTTGCCTTCACTGACCACCCATGCAATTATTTGTCTTTGGATTTCTGTTCTTTAAAGTGAGAAATGCTAATGGCTTAATCTTGCTCTTATTCCAGAGGTGTCCAAAAGTAAGAAGTGTCCTTACAATTGATTACAGAAACTTTATTTAGAGACCTTTTTTCCTATTAAAGAGTGGCCAGATGAGAGAACATCTATTCATGATTTCTAGATGTGGAAAATAGTTCAGCTTCTAGGGTGAAATGTTTACTTATTTTTTCAAACAACATAACAACTCCTGAATTTCATGGGATTTTCCATCTCCTTTTTTATGCACAGAGAAACAGAATTCAGTGTTTAATTAAATAACATTTCTGCCTCCAACAGCTCAAGGGTGCCATGGAAAAGACCCCAGGCTTGCATCAGGTGCAGCAAAGAGTAAACCTGCTGAGCTGCTGATTTTTCAAACCATCAGACGCGTTGTCAGGCTGTTTTACTGAGCAGAAAGGTTTTCAGAGGCAAATTTTCCAAACTGAGAAGTTTTAAAAGTGAGGTTGTTTTATATATTAGCATGCTACACATCAGTGTCTTTTGGTGAATATGTTTTTGGTCGCTTCAGGGTTTTTTTAGCTGGCTGAGGAACCTGATTTTGGGAGCAAACTCCAGCTTTGCCAGGAGGGTTAAGGAGTTAAATGGGTTCAGGTGAAACCGGGTAGGATGATGAGCTCCAGAGGCACAGCTGCCTCATCTCTTCCCATCTTTTCCTGCAGGAAAATGGGTTTGGGACAGGTTGTTTAAAGCAGTTGGTGCCTTTTTGGTCTGGTCTGAGGTAATAGTCCCTACAGCTGGGCTGGATTAGTTTTGATTGAGTAGATTATAACTCCTGAAGTAGAGAGAGGACTCCTTTGGTCTTTATTTTCTCTCCTTGCTTGTGGAGGTGAAGTTAGCCGTGCTCTCAGGGAAAATTCCAGAGGGGATTTTTTGGTAAGTTGTCTTTTTTTTTTCCCTTTTCTTTTTAAAAAAATAGTATTTTTTAACCAGTGCACGTCGTCATGTACAGCTTTTTTTTAGTTGTTCCTCTAGAGAGCTCTTTTTTTTATTCTGCCTTTAGCATTCCGTGTGAGCTCCTTGTTCATGGGCTGACTCAGGTTGATGAGGATGGGATCTGGAACCAAAGATGATGCTAAGGCTGTAACTTTGGATGAGATCTTTTTTAAAATGTTTCAGCTCTTTAGTTGTGACATAACTATTGATTGATTTCAGTGTAACTATTCTAAGTTTATGTTTTCTCTTTTTTTTTTTTTTTATTATTCTGAGGATTTTGGTGAGTGTAGGAAGTCTGTGTGGTTAAAGATAATACTTGTCCTGATTGAGGGGGAAGAAATGGGTTTGGGACAGGTTGTTTAAAGCAGTTTGGTGACTTTTTGATCTGGTCTGAGGTAACAGCTCCTAGAGCTTGGTCCACAAACTTTTCAGGGTGCTTTTTTTGTCCCTGGGAATTGAGTTCTGGAGCCTTTATTTTTCATAAGATTTATCAGAATTGGAAAGAAAGTTTATGATAGCTTCAATTAAAAGATCTAGAAAAGCCTCTGGCAATATTTCTAAGGATTTTTTTCCATGTATTTATATTAGCACAGTAAAAAAATATTTATGATCAATAAGTACAGGAACCATTTGAAATGTGGGCTTTTTTCATAGCTGTATTTCTCAGATTGAATCGTCTTTTCCTTTTATTGACTAGTTTGGGCAATAGGTTATTTTCACCACTGACTGTAAGACTGTAGTTTCTTTTGGTTTGTAGAATACTCTGAATTTTAAATGGTAGGTAAGTTTAGGCTATAGTGTAACTCCTGCAGAAAAACCATAATGCTCTCTGCTTTAAAAAAAATGATGGCAGTTTACTTAATCTTAGAACAAATTATGTGTCTTAAGACCATAGCAGTGGTTTTGCCATTAATGTGAGTGAAAAAGGCTTCTTCTCTGTTACTTACATTGCTTCCTGGATGCCTGCTTTAACTGGATCATTCTTTTTGAAAAATTTGTATATTTTTCTTTTAAATTAAAATAGTGGTTAAGGTCAGTGCAGATCCTGTAGAACGTGCTGCATTGCTGCAATGTATTGAAGAAACACATTAGGTTCTTCACAATTATAGGTTGGTTGTCTTGTGGCTTTAGGCTCCTGATTAGGTTGTGTAGCATTGAGCTGATGCTCTTCCAGCCATGTTGCCAGATTTTGAGGGTGAAAACCTAAGTCTCTCGTGTAATTGTGCGGCATTTGGAGATAAAACTTCATGGAAATGTTTAAATTGCATAGAATTTATGGTAGAGATGTCCTGGATCTAGTGGAAGCGTACTGTGGAGAGGCTTAGACAGGGATATTCTGTGTCGGGTTAGGAGCTGCCTGGAGGGCTGGGCCCAGAGAGTGGTGCTGAATGGCGCTGCATCAAAATGGCGGCCGTAGCGTCCCTCAGGGATCAGTGCTGTTTAATATCTTCACTGATGATTTAGATGAAGGGACTGAGTCCATCATTAGCAAATTCGCAGATGACATTAAGATGGGGGGGAGTGTGGATCAACTGGAAGGAGAGTTGGGCTGATTCCAATGGGATGAGGTTCAACACGGCCAAGTGCCGGGTCCTGCACTTTGGCCACAACAACCCCATGGGGAGCTCCAGGCTGGGCACAGAGTGGCTGAGAGCAGCCAGGCAGAGAGGGACCTGGGAGTCTGGATTGCCAGGAAGCTGAACAGGAGCCAGCAGTGTGCCCAGGTGGCCAAGAAGGCCAATGGCATCCTGGCCTGGATCAGGAACAGCGTGGCCAGCAGGTCCAGGGAAGGGATTCTGCCCCTGTACTCAGCCCTGGTGAGGCCACAGCTCGAGTCCTGTGTCCAGTTCTGGGCCCCTCAGTTCAGGAAGGAGATTGAGGTCCTGGAGCAGGTCCAAAGGAGGGCAACCAGGCTGGTGAAGGGATCCAGCACAAGTCCTGTGAGGAGAGGCTGAGGGAGCTGGGGGTGTTCAGCCTGGAGAAGAGGAGGCTCAGGGGAGACCTCATCGCTCTCTACAACTCCCTGAAAGGAGGCTGGAGCCAGGGGGGGGTCGGGCTCTTCTCCCAGTAAAACAAGAAGGCATGGGCTTAAGCTCTGCCAGGGGAAGTTTAGGTTGGATATTAGAAAGAATTTCTTTATGGAGAGGGTGATCAGACATTGGAATGGGCTGCCCAGGGAAGCAGTGGAGTCTCCATCCCTGGAGATATTTAAAAAGAGCCTGGATGTGGCACTCAGTGCCATGGGCTGGGAACCATAGGGGCAGTGGATCAAGGGTTGGACTTGATGATCTCGGAGCTCCCTTCCAACCCAGATGATTCTGTGAAGTGGCAGCACTCGTTATAAGCAAGGTTGGTGATTTGTATTGATACACTTGAAGTAAAATTCATTCCTGTGCTGTGTGCCAATTCTTCTGTACCATTTAAGTTGTGTTTAGAGGGCTGGAAGCTTGTGGGTTTTGTAGTGTTTTCTGCAAGTGGAAAAATTCATTATTTGTGTTGTTAGATTCTGTGTAAAGTGCTGTAATCTATACAAGGGGCATTGTGCGTTCAAAATTGGACTTGGGGACTTCAAAGGTTTATGTGAACTGTATTTATTATTATAATATTCAGAACCCACATAGTTTTGTAGGCTTAGGACCTTAGATCTTACTACCTGCTTTGCCAAAGGGGCCATCCTCTACCTTGTGCTTCTTAGGATCTGAAAGCAGGCAATAAGGGGAAAGCCAGGAGAGAAGGGCTGTGGAAAGAACTGGTTTGCCCCAGTGCAC
Organism: Phaethornis superciliosus; assembly: GCA_023637945.1. NCBI lineage: Eukaryota > Metazoa > Chordata > Aves > Apodiformes > Trochilidae > Phaethornis > Phaethornis superciliosus. The sequence continues at coordinate 31,544,931 of JAJQWJ010000008.1, forward strand.
ATAAAGCACTGTAGTGATGAAGATAAGCAGGAGATTTCATTAATGTACATCTCATTTGTTAATTTACCAAGGGAGTGTTGTTTGAGAGTCCATTTGTGCAGTCACAATTTTGAAAGAAGTACAGCTGGTTGGATATTTTTGTTTTTTTGTTTTTTTTTTTTTACAGAAGCAGAGAATGAAAGGAGTAATGCTAAATATTTTTTTTTTTAATTGTGGAATTTTAGCTGCTGTGTGCTTAGGAATTTGTAACAATAGAAAACAACTTGGAGGAAATGAAGATGGATGGGAAAGGAATCTGTCTAGTTCAGTACATGGTGCTTGGTGTTCCTTTGGTCTGTATGCAAGACATTTTGAATATGCTTGCTCCAGTGCCATTTAAAAAAATGAAAAAACATTTTTGAGTACTCATCCACACTGGATTTAAAGAATACTGTTATTTTTAGAATCGAGGAGGGTTCCCAGTTAAACATGCAATTGTTGATTGTACTATTTTTAGCTTCTCTGAACATGTGTTCTCCCCAGATATTTGTTTATGAATGTTGTATTCTGTTCTTAAAAGGAAAATCTCTTGGTGTCTAGATTTTTTTCTGCATCCAGGATAGGAAAGAACCAGGGTTCTTGTCAGTGCTTTCCTACTTTGAAATCCTAGGAGATATGGGGTAAGTTACTTAAATGTGAAATGGACCCATCTGGTAGTGCTAGCAATGTCAGGGGAGAACAGGTGAAAGAACCTGAGCCAGAGTAAATGTATAGTGCATGATACAAAGTGTAACTTAGTATGGAACCCATCACAAGCAGAAGACTAATTTTGGTTTCAGACTATTTATGTGGTTATGGTTTCAGACTATATTTTTGTGGAGTGTTCTTCATAAATCACAGGCTTAATATGATAATTTGAAATGCTTGTTTCTGTTGCATTGCTCTAAAGCTAAATATTTTTTTCCTTATTCTTAAGACAAATGTGTTTAATCCATTCTATAAATAAGATACAATTCCCTTTATATATTTGCTTGAAAATAAATGGGTCGAGATTGTTTGGACCCAAATGAAACAACATTATTTCAGCAAAATAGCATACATGTTCAAAACTTGGAAAGCTATTATCCAATGTAAAAAAAAAATCATGAAAGGTGTGCTACCGACCCAATTTTGCCTCCAAATTTATGTTTGGTTAAGAAGAAAACAGTATCTGTGCATTTTTGCTGCCAAATTACCGTGTTCTTCAAGTTCTCAGCAATATTTGAAATGTAGTCATTGCATCACTGGGAATAGGAATGTAACAATGACTGTAAAAATTGAATTGTATTACCTGCTATATGGAGGCATGCAAGAGGTAAACTGTTTATAAGTGCTGAGAAGAAGTGAATTAAATTAAATAAGAAATGGCAATGAAGAGATGAAAGGGATGTGTGTGTTAGTAATGCAGGGTTTGTAGTTTGGCTGGGCTTCTATGTACGTATTCTGGTTTTATTATGACACCAGTTGGACACGAATTCTGTTTAATTATTTATCTTAGGGAGCATGTGAGAGAATTCCAATGCCCAGTCTTGGAATCCCAGAATGGTTTGGGTAGGAAGGGACCTTAAAGCTCATCCAGTTCCAACCTGCCATGGGCAGGGACACCTCCCACCAGCCCAGGTTGCTCCAAGCTCCATCCAACCTGGCCTTGAACACTGCCAGGGATGGAGCTTCCACAATTTTCTTGTGCAAGCTGTGCCAGGGTCTCACCACCCTCACACCAAATAATTTTATCTTGTCTAACCCCCAAATGAAAGATGGGACGTGGTTTGTCAGGTCCCATAAATGCCATAATGTCCCACAAATGACTTTTCATAATGGAGGGGATAGAACTGCATTTTAATAAATTTTCAGAAAAATAGAGTTCTACCAAAACTGGTTTACTGAAAACTGTAATGTGTTTAGTTAGCTGGGGGAGAGGTAAAGATGTCATTGAAGCTCTTTTCCTTTTTCTCCTTTTTATTTTAAAAGAAAATAAGTACTTAAGACTTATATTTTTACTTCATATTTTAAAGTAAAAAACAAAGCTAGTTAATAGCTTTATTAACATTCTTCTTCCAGGAATTGTATTTTGACAAGTCTTTACAGTTTTCAGGAGTTCTTTGTGTATTACAAGTAAATTTCTTTATCTTAAAATTTTATGCAGGGCATCAGTTCTACTCTCAGCCCAACTGTGTTCTCTGTTTCCAGTCCTGGGGCATGACTTTAAAAGTATGTGTAAAATATTTTTTGAATATATATGTGTGTGTGTCTAAATATTTTATGAACAATTACACTGTGGTTTGTTTTTTTTTTTTTTTTTACAATCTGCTGTTTATAGGACTAAATGTTATGCTTGGTTTGACATCTATAGTAGATTGTTGAAAGCATAGAAGAGGAGGGAATTAAATATGTTTCTCACATGTGGAGATAAAATAAATTCTGCAAGCCCACTCAAATAAATTGGTTAGATATCGATAAGGAAGGCTGTAAAAGCTGAATGACTCCAGAAGCTGAATGTGCTGCTTGTTTTTTCTCATTTCAGAGAATTTTAGAGGGCTTAAGAATGTAATGTGGGTTGTTTGGTGAGTTAGTTATTGCAACAGGGACATGGAAGTACATTGGAATAGGTGTATTCCCTGAATAATGAGCCCTTGGGAAATGTCCCAGAGCTTTGCAAGTCTGGAATGAGGGAAAGAAGGGGCAAGATGAGAGCAATATGTATCACAGCCATAGCTGGCCTGTGAGAAGCCAGTGAAAAGAAAATGTTGACTATTACATAATTTTTTTTGGAAAGTACTTGGTGCATTCATGCCTTTCTAGGCTATTTTTTTTTTTCATCAGCATTATAACAGCTGACTTAATTCTTCAATGGTTTTGGACTGAGCTTTTTCACTTTGTTTTCTTTCACCACACCTGAAGTTTATGCTGTCAACACATTCAGGGCTGTAAGTTACACAGACTATAATTCCACGTTTGGAAATTGGCTTTTTCTGAGCAGCAGAATATGGTGGCCTGTGCCATGTTGAGTGTAATTTGTAGTTTCTAGTTAGTGGCAGAATTTTGGAAAGACTGATGACCAGGAGGAAGAGAAGGTTTGGTGCTGTTTATGTATATTTACCTGAGAAATAAATTGATGCTCTTCCAACCTATTCTATTTTGAAAAGAGAGGTCTTGAAAGGGTTATTTAGAGTATATATGAAACATAATGCTTAATTTAACTCAGAACTTTGCCAAGGTGTTGGTCAATGGAGTTGGAAATGTAAGTTGCATTAAATCACAATAAAATGTACCAGTCCTTTGGCTGCTGAGAGTGCTGGGATGTCTGCAGCATGACTTCAGATGGAACAGCAAGTGCTCAGTTTTAGTGAGAAATTACACCTTAACTGAGTTTCAATCTATCCAGATGGCTTGGTGCTGTACATTGTGATCCTTTTAGCCTGTTTCTTCCTAACTCTGCTACTACAGAACTTCAGAAGAAAAAGTTTTTTGTACTTAAAATATAGCTCAGTGGATAATAGTTTAAAAAGAAATTTCTACTTTAACCTTTCCTGGTTTAAAAAAAAAAAAAAGTTTTGATAATTTTACACACTGGTAGTAGCAGCAAGAAGAGAAAGAAAAGCTAGTTCTTTTTTTTTCTCAGTGCTGGTAGAAATTGGTTTTAGAAGTTATCAACAAGTTTTGGCTATTTCAAACAAGACAGCAATTTAGTTTCTTAAAACTCCTGCATGTGTATTTTATCACGTGTGGTGTTTTACCACATGTTTTGTAAGTATGTACCGTGTAAGTGCTCCTTGGAAATTTCTATTTTTATCAGTCCACAGTGAAATTTTACAAAATATCCAAATAAGTGCCACTGAAAAACATAACCTTTGGTAGCATTACCAAATGATTTTAATTTTGCATGCTCTTTATAAGGTTTTTATCCACAGAGCCTGGTATTATGCTCCTTTAGTTTGTATCTGTGTGTGTGGCATTTATACAAATGCAGCTGGTAAATGTACAGCCAGAGCCATTCAGTGTTATTTAATATTATTTTTATTTATTTTTATCCTTAGCTGAATTACAGCACTGTGAGACAGTTCATTAAGGGATGCCATGAGAAAGCTGCACTGTATTGCTTTTGTTCACCACTTCCTAGCAGTTTTATTTTTCTGGTTTATTGTCTAAATGATTTTTTTCCTATTTAAAGTAATTTTCCAATGAAGTACTCCACTCATCATATACTTAGTCCCTGCTATTTGTGGAGCCAAACATCAATTAGCTTCCCCACCTTTTCATCTCCTCACCCTGTGCTCCATTCCTTTGGCCAAGAAGAGCCATTCTTTGGCTTTATACATTCTTCTAGAGGGTTGTCTTTGGATTATTTTGAATTAACATCACACACAGCTGGTGCACTGTAAAATATTACATTATAATGTAAAGCAATACATTATAATATGCTATATTCTCTGCTGTCTGCCTGCAGGACTGTAGTGTATGGTTATGGAGAACCATCTAGCCTTGGGTGCATCTTCCCAGCCATATTACTTTGTCTAAAGAGTTGTAGGGTTTCTGATTGGTTTTTATTTATCAAAAGGGGTCCCCCTGACACTTTGGTGTGAGGTTTTATTATAATGCTGACTTAAAGTTGAATTATTACAGTTTCCTCAGTAGTTTTGAGTCAATATTCAGCTCTCTGCAGGTTTCAGTAAGAGAGTCCTGCAGAGGCCCTTGATGTTGGGTGGGCTGGCTGGAGGTCTTTGCTGGGAACTGGAGGTGGTAGAGCTTAATTAGAAGGATTTTCCTCATTCCTGAAGAGCCATAATATTCTGTGTGTTCAGAAGTGCTATCTCGTTCTTAAAAAATTCATCTAGAAAGTAGCCAAATCAAATCTGAACTTGTACTTAAGTAATTTTTATCTGCTTGGGGCTGAAACATTTGTTCTGTGATGTTCTGAGAAATCTCACTTCATATTAAGACACTGTCAGTTCAGGTTCTTAAATCAGTCTGAAACTCTTAACTGCATAATTTATTACTGTTAAGGATACAAATGGGTCAGTGCCAAAGCCTGAAATCCAAGTACAGGGATTTAGAATCCGGGCCAAGAATTGAAGGTAAACTCAGCAAATCCTTGGCCAGAACTGGCAGCTTTCCAGCACTCCAGGTCCAGAGCCATTTACTGTCATCCCTGACATTCCAGCATCTCGGAGTGTTAGCTGTTTAGTTCTTGATGTATTGGGAGTCCCCTGATAACAATTTTAAGGAGGTTAACAACTTTAAAAACCCAGGGATTTTGAAATCCCTTGAGTAGTCCGTTTCCAGAGATGAAACGTTGTCTTTAAAATAAAGAGAATCTTGGACTAACTGAAATTTTCCACTGAGATGAATAATTCAAGAAAGGAAAAAAAAACCCCACCATCAAACCACAAACAAAAGTACTAAAAATATACCCTGCAGGGACTGACACTCTATACTACCAGAAATACTGTAACTCACTATTTTATTTTTAGCTATATACAGATCCTGAAGGGTAACAGGGTTATATGGTGCTGGAATATTTCTCTTTTTTTTTTGTGATTTCATACTGAGCTCTGTTAATTTCCTGATTTCCTTTAGAGACCATTCTTACGGGACACATTTTCTTGTTTAAGTTGAAGAGAGGTGTCTAAAATCCTGGGTATGCTTATGGTTTTGTTTTGTTTTTTTCTTAATTTGTGAGAGTCCCTGCTAAGCAGTGCTAAGCAGCACATCTTCAATTAGGTGTTCTGGCATCACTGTAAAATAGACACTGAAACATCCCTGTGTAATGCAACGGCAGTGGCTGAAATTCCTGTGTGTTCCATAGGAGCAGAAAGTTAGAGCTGGGCAACAATAAATCTCAACAATATGGGTGTGAAAAACATCCATCATCAGTTAAGTGGAGCGTAGCAGCTGTGTAAAAGCACATGGAAGCACTCCAGGAAAGAAAAGAGAGTAAGGAATATTGTACTTAATGTAAATTTCCCTTAAGGTGCTCCAAGGTGTTTACTCCAAATGAAATTTGCCAAGAAGCTCAAGATTAAAAGAATCTCAAATGTAAATGCACGTATGTAATTACTGAGGGTTGTGAATAAACCTGGAAAATAAGCCAGGTTTTTTGATGGAAAGTTAAGTTTTGGAGAGTAAAAAGATGAGAAATGTCAGACCATAAGGTGGTGGAGAATGCCCTAGCCTTAGAAAGAGAAATCAGAGAATATTCCAGATATTCTTCAGGCCTCAGTAAACCAATGTCATAAATATCATTAGCTGCAGGCCTGATGGATACACAAGTAAGTTGCAATATATGAGAAATTCAACAGCTTACTGCTTGCTGTGTGTGCAAGGAAGAGATTGAAACCTCAGATGGAAAGGAGTAAAGATTAAACTTTCATGGGGTAGGATGTTTTTTAGGAGCTTGTCCTAAAAGATGAAGAGTAGAGAGAGGGGGAAAAAAAAACAACCCAGCAGGTACCACCTCATTCAAGGTGTTTAATCACAGTAAAGGGGGTGGGAGGCTTGGGAAGACTGTAGGAAGGTTGTTGCTAGGAAAAAAAAGAACTCTTTTTACATTTTCTTGGTCAATGCCCAGTGCCTTCTCTTTATCCAGTGTAAATGGGAAAAGGTTGTGGTACATCGCTACTGGTCTCTATTTATTATCCAAACACTTCCTCTGCTGACTTTATTGGTAATTTTGCATTCTATCCAAAGTCAGAAGACTTCTCTGTGGTGTTTTATAAATGGCAATCTATTTCAGGAACTGTGGATTGCTGGTGGAAGTTCCACTTTTTAAGACAGGCTTGGGATGCTAAAAGAAACAAACATTATATGTAGCAAAAGGAGGATAATTCAAGCCCATCAGAGGAGCCAGAAGATTATTCTGTAAAAATGGAAGCTGAAATTATGTAATTATTGTGTTTTGGAAATGCAGCTTTTTAAATGACACTTTTCTAACCTTGGAAAGGGCAGCAGTATGAGGAGGCTGTTTTTTTTGTTTGCTTGCTTTTGATGAAAGGGCATTGCAAAAACAAATGTCCTGTGTAAATTCCAAAATAAAAGCATGAAAAAAATTGCTTGGTTTTGTTCAAGTTTTAGGAAAGAAGGTAAGTATTTAGTATATCATGGAAAGAAGAGAAACCTGAATGATACCAGAGAGCATTGATGCTCCAGCCTACACCTATCTCAGCCTTACTGGGTTGGAGTTTTAATGGAAGTGGATAAGCTTGGCACAGCTGTGATTCCACACTGAAGTAAAAGCATCACAGTATCTTTTTCCTCTAATAATCATAATTTTCAGTGCTCTACATGCTTTTACTTCAAAGCAAGGTAATTGGGAAGCTTGGTATGACTTTTGCTTCAAGTAGCACTTTTTCTGGCAAAGTTGGAGAGCTATATAACTTATAAACTTTTCCATATGAAGTTTCCATCTATTTCTCTGAATGTATGACTAGTGTAACTTAGACAAAATGAGTACAGAGTGATGGAGATTCAAGCCTTGACCCTTAACTTAGACACAGGCTTTAAGTCTTTAAACCACTGTGGCCTAAAAGATGAAAGGTAGATGGTATACTTGAGAAAAAGAAAATTCTGGTGCCATGGAAAAATGCCAAGTAAAAAAGTAGCTTCGTTTCTAAAAAAAAATGGCTTTTGGGGTCACAATGTGGAGGAAGATGCTGCAGCTGTTAGAAGGATGTTAAATACATAGATTGTATTTACATCTCAAAGTATTGAGTGTGTTTTCTGAGTGAATTGCACATGGGATGAGTGCTCCCAAGTCCATGTATAGTTCCAGTAGCTTTAGGTCTGCAGGTGTCCTGAGCCTCTCAAAATCAGGTTGTGCACTCAGAACTGCTGATTAATGTAATTCTTCCCCCAGTGCCCATGGTAATAGAATCATCATGATTGGAAAGCACCTTCAAGATCATCAAACTATAAAATCATAGAATAATTAGTGGTACTACTAAGCTGAGAGTGATCAAATGGTAAATGACTAAAGACATGTTGTCTATATCCCCCCTCCCCTCTGATTTAATGAGAGGACAAAGGGTTCATTTAAATGAGTGAAGCTCTGAGACCACACAGTTTTGTTGAGAAAACAAGAAATATGTGGTCTGAATGCTTCATCATTAATTTGTCCAAAGCACAGCTGCCTCAAATATGAGTCTGGTTTGAGATGAGCACAGTCTACTAGTGTCCAGCATTCATCATGGCAGGAAATTTCCACTCCTGCAGGAATATCTTAGCAATAAAAAGCTTAAAGGTACAGGTAGGATGTTTATACTGTTCTTTTACCCCCTCTTGGAATGGGATGTGTTGGGTAGCAGGTTCTGTAATGATCCATACCTGGGAAAGTTTCTACCTTCAAGACATTTAGGATGTAATGTAGAAGCTTCTGGATTATCTGGTTTATTTTGCACAAGGATGTTTGGTAGTCTAAGCCTTAGCAACAAAAAAAATTTGCCTGCTGATCCAAGATAAGCATGGATTGTACGGTTTAGAGGTGGCATTTTGAATTCTTTATGGCTTTGAAATTAAACCCAAATGATTCTGACACTGCCATTGCCATCGTGTTTATTTTGTCTCCTGTTATATTTTTTTTAAACTAGTTTTCTGGCTTCCTCAGAGCTCCAGCTTTCTGTGGGAGGTGTCTTTACAATTCCTAACAGAGTTCTAGAAAAACACTGTTTTACTCTGGAAAAACACTTTTTACTCTGGTAAAGCTGGCTCTGAAGGATAGCTTACCTCCAGCTTTCAGGAGATATGGAAGCACAACCTTTCTGTATTTTTATAGCATCTTAATTGGGCTTCTCCCCAGCTTTATGCAGGCAGATAATTTCTGACAGATAAGTGAACTGTGGTGTTATTCCTATTAGTTACCCTCTTGTGCTTTCAGAAACCCAGGCTGAAGCCTTCCCTGCAGGAACCTAGAAGGCTGCTCCTTGGCTCCTCACCACGTGCACATTCTGTACTCAGTCGTAACTAACAACAGGGATGAAGTGCAGGCAGAGAACATGGAGAAGGGGACCTGAAAAGCTGCCTTGTTGGCACTTGCCATGTTGATAGAACAACTTCTGCTGTGTTTTAAGTTCATGTCAACTCCAGTGTAACACACTTGCAGCCTGCAGGCTCCCATCAGTCTCTGCTTCCAGATCTTCTAGATGTTTAAATGCTTTATGAGCACTTAACTTGTCTACTAGGTTTTGCTTCTTAAGTATGAATTGTTAAGAGGGAAATGAAAGCTTCCCAACTCTGCTTTACAGACCTTGTTGGCTGGATTTTCCAAGTCTTAAAGCTGCCCCTCTTAGCATGTTATGAATTACCCATCTTTGAAAGGTCTATCCAGCTTTGGGAGATGGCTCCCAGAGTGCATCCTTTCCAAGTTTTCTTGAAACATCTCGTAAAACATCACATCTTGGAGAAACCTTCTAGTATACTTAGACTGAAATAATTTCCTTGAATCATGAAATTCTTTCAGGCAAAGCAATGAAGCGTGGTGGATGTTTGTAATTTGGAAGAGAATTCTTGCTTTCTTTTCGCACTTCTGGTGGTGCTGAAAATACTTGCATCTATTGGAAGATCTCCATTTCCTAGGCACTGAAGCATATCTGTCCATTTTTAAAACCTCTTAGGCTGAAATCCTGGTTTTGTTGAGTCAGAGTTTCATAACGGCGGGGAAAAGAAATATAGATTTTTACCTCTGGTTTGATTCCCTGCAGCCCCAGGCTGAGGCAGCTGTTGAAACTGGGAAAGAGCACTGAGTCAGAGGTTTGCACTGACTCCTCTGCTGTCAATACAATTTCACATTCCCTTTACAGAAGTGTCAGCTACCAGAGTGGCATTTCCTGCTGGAGCCACCAGGAGAATGGCCAGAGCCAGGATTTACACAGCTGCCTAATGAATATTCTAAAGCATTCGGATTTATTTTAAAATGTGGCTCTGAAATTTCCTGTGTTAGCTTTATTGCAGTGGTGGGGAAATCGATGGAACTGCCCACAAAGCAGGTTAAACAGTACTGAAAGTTGCATTTCCCAGTTGTATCCCTACAGAGTTGTTCTCTGCCTGAAGGGAGTAATTGCTATTTATGGGAAGGTTCATTTCTTCACCCTGTCCCCTTTTTTATTTGCTCTGTGTCTTCTGCTGTAAAATCCTTCCCACTTTACCCTCTTAACTTTGGACATAATTTAATTTCTTCTATTGCTAAATTCCAAATTCTGGAAAGATAATGTGGTGAGAGGGTCTGTCAGGTGGTGGTGCCAGTTCTTTTCCAGACCCAACAGCTAAAGGCAAAGTCAGGAGAGAAGACTTGGATGAAGACAACATTTCGATCTAGAATAAGGGGAGTGTGATGAACCCCAGGCTCCTTGTGCAAGAGAAGTCAGTTTTTAATGCCATGGACCAGATGTGATGATGGAAAGCAGTGTTGTAGTGAAAGTGCTGAAAGGAGTGAGATGGAGGATGCTGGTAATATTGAGGAGGAAAGGGAGAGGCTGGTGTGAGCCTGATTCTGAGGGAGGGGAGGAAAAAAGAAACAGCTAATACTGATCTTCAGAGTTTGCCAGCCTAGCAGGGATGTAATGCAGTGAATGGATGTGTGCAAAAGGCAAGCAGGGATGTAATGCTGAGCAGGGAGGAGAGGGCTGAGTAATGGGGTGATTTTGCAGCTGTCATAACAAAAGATATGCTGGGTAGAGCTTGAAAACAAAGTAATGGGTGATATGATGCTTTTTTTTTTTTTTTTTTGTCGTGTGGGTATAGCCTGGTTCTGTGTGTACTAAATAGTTCTTCATGGAGGTTCTTGTGTATTTCAGGCTAAGGAATTGCGTCCTAAACTGTTTCCTAAGGTATTAAAGATGAAGGGAGAACTGAACAGAAAGGGAATAAAAACATTTACCATTTAAATCAAATTATGTGGAAGTATATATAAATGCATTTTATTCTTTAATCAGGAATCTGTGATTCTGTGAAGATTTTGTAATTATGTATTCAGGAAAAACAATTGTGTAGAACTTGGATTTGTAGGTAATAAATCACCAGTAAGACTATTTAGCTGCATTGGATTATTAAGGCATAAAAATTGTTCCCGTTTCCTTGAATATGTTCTTATTTGTGTCTCCTTTTTGCTTTCAGAATGTAGACTCAGAAGCTGCAGAAGCAATAATTAGAAACTGCGTTTTTAAAGGTTAGTTAGAATTTGCCAGGTTTCATGCTTGGGGTATGACTGGGAAGGGAGTAATTGGGTAGCAGGAGAGAAAAAAAGGAAAGAAAAAGAGTGGCTAAATGATCTAGGACCTGGTGCTTTGTGGGGTATGAGTGTGTTGCAATATTTAGTCATGTCTGGTTTTCTCTTATATATTACGTTCTCTTAGTAGATATTACATGCATTTTTTTGTCTTTCTGTACATACCTAGCTCTAGAATATACACAGATGAAGCACAGTACCATCTAGGGAGAAATTTGTGGTGTTGTGTGTTCTTGTTTTCCTGCTGTGTTTTTTTGCACTTATATGCTATGTTGTATGTATCTGGGGCTCAAACATTTTGGATGAGGCAGCAGTTGCATGGTGGAATATACATACACAGCATAGAAAATGGCACCAAGCATCCAGGGTTCAGCTCTTACCTCAGGTGTTACCACTGGGTTGTAAGTACTCACTGTTGTGTTAGGTGCTTTCCACTTTTCCTTTGTTTGTTTTTTTTTCCCACTTTTCCTTGCTGTGGTCCCAATAGGTTTGTGTGCAACTGCAGCCTTTTGAGTCTTCTACTTTGGATCTAAATATAAACAGAATGTATTTATATGAGGTGGACTAACTGAGGGTTTACTCATCTGTGCAACTGGAAAACCACATCCACTCTGGCAGGAGTTTGGGGAAGGTATGGGCTCACATCCTGGCGTGGTTTGAGTAATCGATGAAGAATTCATTGCTTCCTTCCTTATTACACTTGAGGTGGGTACTTGTAGTCATCCTTTTCCATTTGATCCACTTTTGAGTCAGAGGGGTGTGCACAGAAATGCTGGCCATGACTTTTTTTTTTTTTTTTTTTTTTTGAGGCAGTGGGTTTTACAAGTTCTTGCTCTGTATTTCTTATGGGAATATATTTCTGCATGGGTTTTTTTGAGTTGTAGCCTATTGTAGTTACAGGGGTGTGTGAATTTAGGTGTTTTTAACCTGTGATCATACAACTTTGCTCACACTGCTGACAGCTTTTCTACTGCATTTCTACTCCAAGGAGTAATGGTTGGCTCTAGAGATTTGGAAGAGCAGCTTGGTTACAGAGATGCTAATCTGCATATGAGGCTTTACACTTGGTGTAGAAACCACTACAACTGCAACACATAAAACATGCAAAACAGAAAAATCCTTATTTTCTATATCCCTTTGCAATTTCCAGCTTCAAAGTGATAGTGTAATTTGCAGCATTCACTATAAATATATTGCTATTGCCATGCCTTTTTTTTTTTTTTTTTTTTTTTTTGTCATTTTGAGTATATAGATGTGAACCTACTGAGAAAATGAATTCCCAATAACAGGAAAAATGAAATAGGGACTACTTCAAAATGAATTCGGTTTCCAAAAGTTATAAAAGTAACAGGTATGGGAATTTTGAAGACAGAATGCATTTGTCTGCTTATGTAGGCTGGTCTACTTTTTGGAAACAAAACGAAGGGTTTTTAAGAGGAAGGGTTGTAACATTTCAGTCCCATGAAGATGTTTATATATCTGTGGAATTAATTGTTAATGGAAGCTGAGAGTGACAGGCAGATGATGGAAAAGAAGCAGTATTCTTAAGTTAATGAAACAACATCTATTTCTCACTAAAGGACATAAGGAGGACCACAACCAGAATCATCACATAACTATATTTTTTGTGGGGACCTCTGTTAAATCCATACTTAAGCTGTAAGTCCTCCTCACTGGCAGGGGCAGAGAACATGCTACCTGTTTGGAATTGTTTTCATTGGGTAAATGAGGAAGAAACTGATGAGTGATGGCTGTAACCTCAAGTACACCAGAATGTAGAACAGGGTGTTAGAGATATAATCTCCAGACTCACAACCCAGATAAAACTGAGCAGTATGTCATAGGTAATCATAACCAAAAGCATTTTTTGGAAAAAAATAAAAGGTAATAGACATGTGTTTATTTATCCTATGTGAATAGAATGTGTAATAGTAAATGAGCAAGGAACTGATGAGTGATGGCTGTAACCTCAAGTACACCAGTATGTAGAACAGGGTGTTAGTGATATAATCTACAGACTCACAACCAAGATAAAAATGAGCAGTATGTCATAGGTAATTGTAACCAAAAGCATTTTTTGGGAAAAACAAAAAAAGGTAATAGCCACGTGTTTGTTTATTTTATGTGAAGACTGTGTGGAAACATGGGGCAAGGGGGAAGCTTGTTGTGACACGTGATCTCTGCTAATAATTTGGAGTCCTAAAAATCTTCAAATTCTGCAAATTACTGGTAAATGTGTCAGAAGGGCTATTTTTCTTCTCTTTTCTGGAGTTTTCCTCACCTTTTACATTTTATATATATAGACAATCACAGATCTTGAGAATGGCGAGTAACACCCTCCATGATAACAGCACTATTAGTTATGGCATAATTCTGGTTATATGCAGATATGTGTGGGGTTGCTGTATGGGCAGCACTGCCTGGATTTCAAGTCTTTCAGATGCTGTGTGTGTATGCCCTGTGCTTCTCCTTCTTCTGAGTTACTCCTGATTTTCTTCCAGGAGAGGTTTTTTGCAGAAGTTGCCAGAGGGTTTATGTGTGGGTTTGTTGATTTGGGTTGTTTGTTTGGTTTGGGTGGTGGGTTTGTTTGTTTTGTTGTGTTTTTTTTTTTTTAAATTAAAGAATTCCTTCCTGTTGTTTGACAATAGTTATTATCTAGTAGATAAACAAGAATTCATTTTAGGGATCAGTCTGTAGTACAAAGTGTGCACTGCTGGACTCCTGGTTTTAACATCATTAACTTGTAAATGTTAGAGCTAAGATACTCTGTTGCTGACTTAATCTAATGGGCTGCATGAAAGTGGCTTCTTAAAGAGTGCTTCAGTCTTCTGAAGTGTTCTTTTGGTTGTCTGTAGTTACCTAACCACATGGAAAAATAAGGGACTAACTACCAAGGCAAAGTGTAAACCCCAGGAAGAGTGGGACAAGTAGGAAGGGCTGAACTCATGGGAGTAGCAGTGGGACTGCTATCTTTAGAGCTCCCCTGGTCTCCAGCTGGGGTGGAAGACCACTTTTTAATTGATTCAGGAAGCAGAAGTGACAATGGAGTCATCTGGCAAAGTGCTGGAGTTAAGGTGGATGGCCATGAAGTCATGAATCACCAGCACTCCACCAAGGGACCACAAGGATGGGGAAGAAAATGAGTTGGAGGTGAGTCACAGGAGCCCCACCAGCAAACAGTGCTGAGTGGAAAGTATGTGGTGGTGAATCACCAAGAACTCCACCAAGAGTGTTTGTGCCTGTCTCTGTTTGTCAGATGATGAGGATTGGGCATGAAAACTTCAGCTGATGAAAAATCAACACCTCTCTTACAGCACAGGCTTGGAAGCTTCTGGGCTAGCATTTTAAACCTGTCAGTGTTCTGTCCAGCTACAGAAATAAATGTAAAAGCACAGGGGTTTGTTTGTTAATGCTTAAGACTTTATTTTTTTTTTATTTTTTATTTAATTGAAGAGGTATAGTATCTATCTGGCCAGGTTCCTGCCTCTAAAAGGCTCTTCTGGAGGGTAGATGATACTTGAAGTTTGTAATTTGAGAATTTGGTGTGTAAGGTGCTGTGGAGATGTAAGAGACCTTTTGAAGACGAAAAAAAAAAAAAAAGCCTCAGGCACAAGAATTCCCTAAGTAAATATAGGGTTGGCCAGATAAAGATGTGCCCCAGCTTCCTCATCTGTCTTTTCTAAGTGTTGCTTCCATTCAGTGGGAATATTCCATTCTTGAGGGGCTTGATCTGCTGGGGGATTGCTGTCAGTCTCTCTGCAGAACTTGTTTATGGTGGCTTCCAAATTCTTAATTTGCACATATATCTTTAGGTAGGAGAAACTAATAGAGTTCTAGGGTTATGGTGAGATGGAATGTCTGGGATGTGTGAAACAAGATATATGTTCATATACATGTAAAAATTTAATTGAATAGGGTTTATCAAATGAAATTATTATATTATTAGGAATTGATAGGAAAACTGCTTTCTATACAGGATTTTTTTCCTGGGGAGAAACTGGAATTATCCTTAAAATAAGGAATTCTTTTAACTAACAGAACTTCTCCAGCAAGAAGTGGATTCTATGGAAGCAGTGCTTACATGTCTATATACTGGTTTTTAATTAAAAAACAAAATCAACCAAGGAGCAGGTGCAGCATGAATAGGATGAAACCCCTATCAAGAGCAGTGTAGTCATTGTGAAAAGTTATTTTGATGGACCATGGGGTCTTTTTGGGGCATGCTGGAGGATGGAGGGCCTTTAGGACCACATGGAAAACTGGGAAGGAAGGATTATGAAGGACAAGACTGCAACATGCATTTTCAGATGAATGACCCTGGTGAAGAGGACTGTGTTTTATTCCCCAGCCCTCACCTTAGGGGCTTTGTAGCATGACTTTTGGACAAACAGTGCCCTGGCCTGTTCAAAGGGAAGGTCAGTGTGATGATCTTCTGGCTTGAGCTGTTCTCTGAAGGCTGCCATGAGTTCAGGCTGTTGGATTTTAGCTGTGGGGAAACTGAGAAGCTGCATTTGTGAAGCTGCCTCTTAGCCAGCCCTGTGGCACATGTTCTCCTCAATGTCCCGATGACTGGAGTGGTGATTCTCTGGGATGTGCAGTGCCCCTTTCATCTTGAAAGTTTCAGAGGCAGCCTGGGGATGTTTGCAACTCCTAGAGCACCTGGGAGCTTGTGTAAGCTAATTCTAGTTGGAGACATTTAGCCAAAATTACTCATGTCTGGCAAGTGGACCTGCTCCCTGGTGGCTGTAACTGTGGCAAAATAAGGCAACGGGAGATGAACAGAATTGCTTTACATTGTAGGCATTTCCTTGAGGTGATTCTGCAATTGTGGCACTTTGGTTTTGCTGTTTCTGTAGTGGTCCTTAAGTGTTTCTTGAGTGTGATGATATAAGCAAAATGTGTATCACAGTGCATATACCTGTACATTCATGTGTTCACTTTATACATGCTCATATATATATATACACTGACTTTATATAAAAAAAGGTTTATGAGCAAGCTCTACACTTCAGTTACATCAACATGTAATATGTGGGGTATTCCTTCTTAGAAAGGCAAGAGATAATCCTATTAAGCTTGCAAAATTTGGGCTTTGTGACACCATGCTTAAACATCTTTTGACTTTTTTGGGAGGATAAGAAAGCTGAAGAAAAACAAGCTTCTAGTTTCTTTTTTAACAGTACTGCAGAATAAAGACAACTTGTTTTTTTTCTTGGAAAAAGACAACAAACCACAGAAACAAATGAGCTAAGTCACAAATGCCTTTTTCTCTTTGATCTATTTTGCAATGATCACAGCTCTTTTTTTTTTTTTCAAATTGAAATAACTTTTTTACAAATACCTTCTGCCTGTTTGAATGACTAGCATAGTAAGTCTCCAGCTCTGTCTATCAGAAGAAAATTATTTTCTGGAAATTGAAAGAAAAAATCACAGGTGGGATATTTGTGAGACATCACCTATATATATTGTTGCAGAGGAAGTATTTCTAACAAGAGTTCATTTAAAAGCAGGTAAGATAGAAAGTGGGATATTGGAGGTAATTTTACATTTTTAATGATATATATGTAATTTTTTTAGCAGTTTTCTTATCACTATGTAATGAATTGGGATTGCAGCATACACACTTAGAGCTTTGCTTCTGTGGCCTGGTAAGCTGCAAGGAAAGCTTTTTGTGAAATTTAGTGCAAGCTGAAACTCATGATGAGCAACTGCTGAGTTCATGCTTAGATTCGTGTTGTTAAACTAGTGAAAAAAAAACAAACCATGACACCTATATTTTTTTATATATATATATACACAAAAAAATGCACAGGTGCATAAATGAAGGCCAAATGAAAAGCTCTTAAAGAGGAGAAAGAGGGAAATACTGCAGTCCTTTATAACAGTCCTGGCATGTATTAATTTTCAATGATGCTTGCAGCTCTTCTCTGACATAATTACTATTTATTTATTTTTAAAAGAAGTGATATAAGGTATTTCAGGAAACAGTTTTTGCATTTAGAGTTTTTTCTGTGGGTTCCAGTGCAAGACAAGAAGTACCATCACCATTTAGGTGTGGTGCATTTTCTTTATGGACACATTTCCACCTAAACCACAGTAAAACTACTGGTGTGTATCAGAGGTTCCTCAATGGCAGATGCCAGATAATCATTCACACTTGTTGCTGCTAGATTTGAGCTGATAACTTAATCCTTCTTATGCTTACAAAATGCCAAATCTTATTTTTCTAGAGTATGAGTGCTTTTTCATTAAGGATGCAGATTTGAAAAAAGTGATGCAGGGGTCAGGAGGGATTTTTATCAATTCAAAGAAAAAATTAATCTAATGGTTTCAGTTAAAATTTTTAGTCTAATATTGAGATGAATTTTATTTCAATCATCAGTGTTCACTGATGTCCTTTTAACTCTAAAGTTTGATTTAATTTTATTCCAAGTGCAACTTAACTAATTATATCCCCAGTATCCTAAATTAGGATGCTATAAATAGGATGCTTACCACCAGTGCAAATGCCATCCCCGTTTTTTCACTCCACTAACTTAGTTCTTGAGGGTACAGAGTAAGCTGGGACACAGGAGCTTCTCTGCAGTCCCCACTACTTTTTGTTTCCTGATGGTGACTGAGACTCAGTGATTCTAAAGTTTGCCCAAAAGGGAGTCAAAACACTTTGGGGAAGGGGGGGAAAGCCCTTTTTGAAAGAAACTATTGAAATAGTTGAGCATTCCCTCACTGGAAGAGTTGAATTAATTGATGGGTTGCTTTTACTTACTGTGTTTTAAGTCACTTTGAACCCACAGGTCAGATCAAAGTGGTTTCCCTGTGGATGCTGCATTGGTGCTGCAGAAATCTGTGAGCAGCAGGGCCCTCATTTTCCCTTGGAATGCTTTTTTCCCAACATGTAGCAATACCTCCTAAAGCTGCTTTATGAATGCTTCTGGGTATATTCAGATATATGTAGGTCATTTGTGTTAGTCCAGCTGGTATTTCAGCATGAGATGCCACAAAAATAGTGTAAAAAAGAATAAAATCATGATTCAGAATGAGTAAAGCCCCTGTCAACCCAACAAAGAAAACAGAAATTAAGTCTACAACCACACTGCCATGTGTGGTTTTTTAGGGAGGAGGAAATTAAACAGCCTGTCTCATGCATATAACATGCCCTTTAAATCTTTAAAGAATTAATACATCTAAAGCTGGTTGGCTTGACTGCACTTAATATAAATAGCCAGATGCAATAGTCTGTGTCTCTGTAAAGTGCATTACTTGTTGCAGACTCAGCACACTGTGAAATACAAGCACAAATTTTGGGTTTTTTGGGATGCTTATGGAAAAACCACATGTGAATGAGAGGCAGGGAAAGGGAAGACAAGCCTGTAAGCTGAAGGTTGATGAAGTTTTCATCACCTTGTAGCTAAGATGATCTAACTATTAATCAGAGAAAGCTATGTTGCAGCTTTAGGGAAACTGATCATTTAAAGGCTCTGTTGGTTGTGGGTGGGGGTAATGCTGAGGGCTTGCAGCACCCATTGCTTTCAGGGGAGTCTAAACCATGCTGGGTGACTTGTTTAAATCTCTCCATCAGGTTCTGTTAAATAATTCTGCAGGTTACCTTGAGAAGCAGAGTGCAGAAATGCTCACAAGTCCTCCAAAATCCATGTTAGTATTTTGGGGTTCAAGTTTCATGTGTTTGCACCATTTGGGGTGTGATTTTTTTTTTTTTTTTTTTTTTTTTTCCCTGGAGCTGTCAAAATATATTAGTGTCTGATTTTTTTTTTGTTTGTTTGTTTCTTTATGGCTTTATTTATTTAAATGAAAATAGAGACACTCGTGTAGTCATGGCTTAAAGGAAACTGAAGGAAATTATCCAGATGTCAGTAATGCAGCAAGGTGAGATGGTCCGGCTGGATACCCTGAGCAGTAAGCTCCTCCAGCTGCTGACATCCAAGAGTAAAAAAAAAAACAATTAATGTGACTGCTTTACAACTTCTGACTCTCTCTAGCCTGGTGCAGAGGAGAAGTAGAATAAAAAGTAATCATTGAGAACAAATGTAATTATCAGTACCATACATAAAGTATGGCAGGAAAAAAAAAACAACATTGGATATGATTTGTTACAATGTACCTCATCAAGGAATACTTAGTAAAAGTTTGAATACTACTTCGGTTTTGGTTTTAGCTGCTGTAGTGGAATGAGAGTGCTTGAAAACACAGAAACTGGTGAAAAAAAATGCAGCCAACTTCAGCATAACCCCATAACCCCATATTCTCATAGCAGCAGAGCCAGGCTTCTCAAGAGCTGACAGGCACTGGAGCACAAGATCACTTGAATAAATGTTAATACCTGTCTGTCAGGAGACTATTAATAAAGTCAGAAATAACATTCTTGAGAAGATGACTGCCAAGGGCCTATTCTTTGTACATCCTATGAAACATTACTGCTTGAAGCCAAAAGGTAAGATCATATATCTGAGAAAATAGAAAAGGCTTATCTATACAGGAAAAAGAAGGGTGGTAAATTTGGAGGACCAGAACTGCTGCTATTAAAAAAAAAAAATTAATTTTACATTTTAATTTTAAAACCATCTTCTCTTGTCTCGTTCCATTTAAGGTAAATATATGTATACAAGTATATAAAAACTTCCATAACTCTGATAGCAGCAGGAGTGTTTCCTTGCTCAAGCAGGGAACTGTCAGGGCTGTTTCCTTCCTCCCTGGTGTTTGCTGCCCAGTGCAGTTTTTCTGCTTTGTCCCTGTCTAGAAATGACCCCTGGGTGGAGGACATTTCTGGCCAAATTCACTTATTCACTACTAGGGGCCCACTGGTAATAAAATAGTGAGGCTTGTTTTCAAATAATGTTGACTTTCCTTTGTTATATGCTGTTAAACAATAGAAATGGGAAATCTTTTTGTAAAAGGTGATGTGTGTGGTGTGGCTAATGTGTGGTTGCTGCTGCTGGGATTTGAGCATGATGTGTGCTGATGATAGTGTGACTAAAAAGACATGAATATTTAAACAAGGTTAAGAATGTATCTTATAAGTGCAAATGTTTTGGAGTCAAAGTAGGAAGGTGGTGGTTTTGTTTTTTTTTCAATGCAGGCTTGGGATTGCTTAGATATCAAGCTCTCTGATAGCATGTCACACTCAGATTTTTGTGTCAAGCTAGAAAATTCTCTTGAGGCAAAGCTGGAACACCCAAGCTTGGTGAGTTTAAAGTAGTAATTCCTTTTCTGCCATTCTGAAGACCTGCACTGTGAGACTGAGTGTGACACAGTTAAACCTGAGTTGAGCCCTGTGCCTTCTTTCACTTGAATTTGTATGAGATTCTGCATAAGAGATTATATTACCTTTTCTGCTCCTGGTTTCTCAGCTGCATCAGGCTTACCTGTTGAGGGAGGAGTGCCATTGACTAACAAGTAAAGGATGCACATTGTACAGCAAACCCACTGCTGTGAGGAATTGGTATTTTCTCATGCACATCCATCCTTAAATCTTTGGTACCTTTTACACAGGTCACCTGAAAAGAGGAATTTTGCCAGTCTGGCAGGAGACCAGCAGAGGTAATAATAAAATGCATCAGTGGATACTTACATAATGCTGCCACTAATGTTTTTTTTTTCTTGTTATCTGCCCTAGCTCCTTGCATGGCATATAGATTAGTTTTATCTGCAGCATGTGAAATTAAAAGTAACACCACCTGAAACAAAAAGTAGCTTATCAGCTCCTGTTCTGCAGAGGCAGAAATAAAAAGTGTGTAAATATTGGCTGGGTTTCAGCATCCTGTGTTACAGAACATGCCAGACAAATGTGTGGAGGGAAAATGAATAGGACACAGTAGCTTTGAAGAGAAAAGGGCTGAGGAGAGAGGCACAACTGGGGGGTATGCCCGTCACTTTTTGGGTAGGTTCTGAACTTTCTAATGATTGGCAGGTCCAGTTCTGCTTTCAGAACCAACTCCCTTCTCAGTTCTTAGTTTTTTAAACTACTGACATCCATCTGTAGTATTCTTTAAGAGAGTGATTGCCATCAGGGAGCTTGGAGAGAGGATTTGGTAAAGATAAAATTAAGCAGTGAACTGGGAATTTCCCATTTCAGAACTGTCCAAGCTCCTCCTTTGGTTTTCCTGAGAGATTTTGTAGTGTTGGAGACAGTGTTTCTGGGATGTAGGGGTTGCTGTCTGGGTCTCTGCAATCCATGCAGTGTAATGGTACAGAAAGTGATGCCTTTGAGCCCCTGGATCTGGGGATTTCTGTTTGTGCCACTGTGTAATGGTTTGTAAAATGTGTGCAGTTATCCTGAAGATCCTGTGTAAATATAATATTCTTCAAAGTAAGGCTTTTGATATCATTAACACCTGCAGTAAAGCTTTTTTTTTTTTTTAAATAAGAATTTAAATAGAATTTTTGAAGATGAGTAGAATTAATGGGAGTTAAAAGGGAGCTAGACCTGTGGACCAGCTAATTACCCCAATTAAGGTTACAGGTTACAAAAATAGCCCTGGGCCTGATCAAGTAATTTTCCATTATGCAAGGTAGGCAGCTGACTTCCTTTGACCCCTGGGAATGTATAGCCTCACTCTGCTTGTGAAAAAGATACACCATGATTTCTCATCGTTTTGTAAGTTTGACATTCTTGAGTATTTTCCCCTCCATAGTTTGGAAGTAATTTTTTTTTTTTTTTAATATGTAGAACTCTTGTCCTTTTCAGTTTGCCTATTGTTGTGCTGGGTTGCAAATTGAAGCCTGCCAGTTTACTCCCTGGGATCTCATGATGCCAAACCCCTTCTATTTATATGTTCACACCATCTTTAGCAATTCAGCAGGGTGTTTTTAAGGAAATGCCTGCTGCTTTGGCAGTTGGGTGGGGAGGAAAGGAGGAACTGAAGTGTGGATTTCTGCAGAGCCTGTGCAAATGACTCCTTTTTTGGGGGGGGGATCCGTGTGTCTGGAAGAATCAGCCTGTCTGCTCCCTGGAAATCATAGGTGGGACTGGAGCTGGTGGTGGGGCTGGGGCTGTAAACCTGATAGTTTGAGGAAGGACAACAGTGTATGGTAACAAACAACCCTGCTTGGGTTGACTACTTTTTGTAGAGAATTTTTTGGAGCCTTCATCCCAGTCTTTGGGGGTGGGGGAATCACTGCAGGTGATGGGAACCCCATGGCTTGGTGCCAGGAGGGGAGTGGGTCATCATTCAGCTAGGAAAGGCAGGAGTTTTAGTTCAAGAGGAGGGGAGAAAGCATTGGGTTTCTTTAGTAAGGGTAGCAAAAAAATAGAATTTACTGCCATTAAAACCCTCCCCAGGTAGAAGTGGGTAAACACTGCAAATAGTTGTGTCTGGATAGATTTCTTAGCTATTTCCTTCAGAATTAGTGGTTTATTTTTCAGACTAAAATATTTTGCCTTAGCTACTGGAAAACTATATTTTCTGTAAAAATGCAAAATTCAAGGGAAGAAAAATGTTCTTATTGGGAAGGAGGAATTGTTTCTCAATAATCACTATTATTCAACTCGAGAAGAGTTTAAAATAATTGGAGCTAAGTAGGTCATTCAGAGTTAAAGTAGGACAGTTCACTGTAGGTATGTAAATATCTGTGGGATTAGATTATAGAAATGTTGTTTATGCCTTATTTACAATTTACTACATGTATTTTATGAACTTTTGGGAAGGGGGTGGCTGGCAAGTAGGACAGACAGCTCTTTTGTGCAGTCAGCCTTGGGTCAGATCAAACAGCTCCTTGGAGAGGAGACTTTTTCCTGGGAGCAATGATCTTGTTCAGGTAGATGAAGCTTCAGGAATTCCAGCATGAGGGAATCTGGGAAGCCAGTCAGGAAAAACAGATCAAAAATGGACCTTGCCTTCCCATAAGAAGCAAACTTCAGTGGTCATGTGGAGGTTTGTTTCACCATGAGAAACAGCTAGGAATGGGTCAGTTGAAAAAGAAGGTGGAAAAACAGGTTGTGTCCTTTTTTTCTTTCCATCTGGATGGAAAGTTTTTATATGAAATCAGATGTCAAGTTTTTATCTGAAAGTTATATTTCCTTTGGTTATATCGAGACATGGCATTACTGGTTTCAATCTTTTTCCCAACTTCCAGCAAAAGTTGACTTTTGTAAATAGAGCCATGAAGCAGAATCTGTGGTGCTGGCGTGGAAGAAATATCCCACTTAGTCCATCTTAACATGGTTTTGCTTTCTGTCTCAAATATGGGATTGATTCTGGATCTTGTCTTACTCCTCCTTATTTAAATATTTTTGTAATAGGTGTCATCTACAGAGTGGTTCTAGTGCTAAGAAATCCAAGTGTGCAGCAGTTTTTGAGATTCCTTTCACTGTAGACATCAAAATGGGAGGTCCCCAGCTTATAAATATTTTTATTTTATTGTGTCTTCTCAAGGGAGACATGGATATTTTGTTTTACTTTTTCTACCCAACTGGGAAAAGAAACTCCCATTACTTAATTAAATTAGTTTCTATAAAGTAATGAGGAATAATTGTGTTTATATGGGCCAAAACTTCCTCAAGGGGACAGTAAGTGGTGAGTGATGTAAAATATATTTATTTAGAAATCAGTGGTAGTTATTTCAAGCTTTCCACTGAGATGTGTGGATGGCAGTAGTGCAGCACTTTGTCAAATTTGTTACAAAAGTTGGAGTAAATGAATTAAATGTTACTAATCTAGTTTAGCAAGCAAGCATGGCAGATTTGATAAAACACTGTGCTGGCTTTTCCTGAGATTAATAAATTACAGATAGGATATTTCATTAAAAAATGTAGGTGGGGTTTGGTCCTTCCAGGACACTGAATATGCAGTCATAATTCAGACAACACTCTGGATCACAGGAGCCCCAACTCCATGCTTGAGCTTATTTCTGTGGCAGTTTTTAAGAGTGCAGTTGTCTTGTAAAATGAGTGTATGTGTATTTGTGTGTTTAAATGTAAAAAAACCTAGAGAACATGTAAGGGAGTCATATTGTGATGGAGAAACAATATAAGAAATGTAGTTGTGTGTCCTTGATTTGGAGGACTGAGTTACATCTGCTGCCTGTTATTTTGCCTCTCCCTTGCACTGGTCAGGTTGCTCTTGTTCCATCTGAGTCTCATGTCCTTTTTTTCCTACTCTCCCTCCTATTTTTACTGTCTGCCAATCACTCCTCCTTCAGCCCCTGGTCTTTTGGACAACCCTCGAATTCATGTTTCTATGAAGGAAGTAAAACAGAACCCAAGTCAAGCCAACTTAATTGGTTTGCATTGCTTACCACCTTCTTATGTGCAATAAATAGATATTCTCAATTATAGCCAGCACAGAGCAGAAAATACAAAAGAAAAAAAAAACAAACCTACAAATCAATAACAAGTTCTAATTTTTGTGTCAAAAATTTGCTTAGGTCCTTTGGCTTTACCAGAGATTCTTAAGATCAGTGAGGAGAAACTGTATGTTGGGGATTTCTGGGCTCTGTTTTACCTAATCCTGCTGTTCATGTCTGATTAGAAATACGAGGCAAAAATGGAGCACATCATTTGATGCTAACCAGTTCATTAGGCTTAAAACATGAATTGGAGCCAACTTCAGCTTTCAGATTCATTCACGTGGCTCCCACTGAAGCTGGTGAGAGGCACATGCATATTCACAAATCCAAGGTTTTGGCTCTCTGCCTGTGATTTTAGTAGACAAGTGTTCAGTGAAGGCTCTGAGGTAGTAGATCATTTGTTATTTGCAGCAGATAATGAACCATTACTCTAATATTCCTTGGAACTTGGTTACATAAAGGTTTTAATTTGGTGGAGAGGAAAAATAATCTAATAAATTAAAAAGTAAATAAGTTAGAAGAAGCTCTGCTTATTTTGTAAAGGAATTAAGGTTGGGTTTGGTTTTTTTTTTTTTTTTTTAATGAGTGTTTTACCTGTAAAAACAAGATTACAAAACACTTGCTTGGACTCCAGATTTTTGCTAAAGTTGTGTTGGGCTCTGACTGTATCAGTGTCACAGATGTAGTTGCTTTCCTCCAGCAAACTAGATGCTCCCAGCAGCTGGCTGCTCCAGAAATATCCCTTGGAGCTGGAAACTTTGAAAAATATTTCACAGCTTTCTTATGGTGTGAAGTGCTGCTCACCACGTGAAGTTTTTGGATCATTGGGCTGAAGGGCATGGCAGGAGTCTTCCTCTGAGGTGAAGCTGCCCTTGAGTGCTTGGTGGGATGGGGGTGTTTGGGGACACCCAGCTTGCAGGGTGCTGGTTCCTGAGCCCTGTCCTTGTCACCTGCTCCCCGTGTCCCTGGAACTGCCCTCACCCAGCCCAGACCTTGTGCCCACCCTGGGTGTGATACTTCCTGGGTGCATAAAGCATCGTTTGGTGGGAGGCAAACCATTTATTTTTCAATAAAAAAGATTTTTAAGAAGTTGTGGGTTTTTTTTTTTCCCCTTAAGGCTGGATTTCAGCACCTCTTCCAGAGGATAAATGCTACAGGGTTGAGCTGGGGAGGGTGGGAGAAGGAGCAGTTTTGCTGCCCCAGCATCAAGTCCTTTCAGTGATTGGCTTGGAAATGAGTTGTTGATCTCTGAATTAAATCTCTTGGTCTCCCTGGGCCCTTCACAGGTTAAAGGGGAATTGCTCTTCTCCCTGCCAGGTATGTTTAGAGTAATCTTGAGGAGTCAGTGCAGTATTTCATCATCCAGTGCTGTGGCTGTGTTCTCCACAGAAGTGCTGCCTCGTGTGTAACTTCTGTCCAGATATTACCCTCTGTGTAGTCACTGCAGTAAAATTACATCCTGATGTCACTATATAAAATACAGCAAGTTGAATTGGCTGTGCTGGTTTTAAAAGCAGAAGATGGGTTATTTTTTTGGAGATGGAGTTATTTTTTGACAAAATACTTCGACTCCTCCTTACTGCAACCAGAAATTGCTTTGATGCTGCATGACTTTAGTCTCCAGCAGGTTTTCTTTTAAGGAATTATCCCCCTCCTTGCCTGCACACTGGACAAAACAGTGCCCTAGAAATTAAAAATAGAAGTAGTGTCCCAAAGGCAGTGTCTGTCTGCCAGCAGTATGGATGACTGGGTTGGTGGCAAGAGTTTGAGAATTGTGTTTGCTTTTTTCCAACAAGAGTTCATGCTAAACTTGATCTCTTCTAGATTTAAGGCAGTCCCTCTTCCTTTATTTATATTCTCGTAGCATGCCATATTTATTTCTTTTTTTTAATAGTTTTATTTTACATCCCTGGGGCAAGTGCATCTGTGGAGCTTCTTGCCAACTTTAGGTTTTCTGCAGTAGTCTGAGCTGCCATGGGAATGTACCTCTTGCTATACATTTATATTTCAATCCAAAAGATTCCTTTTGGATGTTATCTCCAGTACAGCTTTAAATATCTGTTTTCAGAGAAAATGGGGAGACGACCAGTTTACCTGACCCTATCAGTATTTCAGTTAAAAATGGGAACATTCTAAGATTGGGTTTGTGACCAACTGAAGGTGGCAGGGAAAGGTGGCTTTCTCTAAAAATGATTGTTTGCAACAAAGAAAAAAATACCTTTTTTTAATGGGCAACTTTCTTTTCCTGTTTTCTTTCCAATTAACATTGATTATTTTTTTTATGATTACAGCAGCAATTGTTCTTTTAAATAAATGGAAAAAAAAATCACAAAAACACCTCCAAAAAACCCAAATAAAAAATAATAAAAAGGAACAACAACAAAACCCCAAAACACCAAACCAAATAACCACCAAACCCCCCAGACAAACAGAAAACCTCACATCTTTATTGCTTTTTTAAGTGACATCTGACTCAATATGGCTGGGGGGGCATCAGTGCTGCCTCTAAATGTCTGACATCCTTTCTGTCCCTCATGAAGTGAATGTCTGAGTCCCAATCTATGTAGAAAGTGAGTTACAGAGAGAAAAAAATGGAAGGTGATGGAAATACTGGATGTTCTCTGTCTTCCAGAGTGATCTGTTTCAGGTCATGGCTAGAGAGAGGTTAAAAAAGCCCAACAACAGAAACGACCCAGGACTTTTATGGAACTAAGCATGATAATGTACATTTACTGAATAGGAGTTCATTTCCAAAGTTCAAATTGGAATTACTGTAGGAGAAGGGAAGCTAGAACAGCAGGCAAAATTAGTTACATGCAAAAAAGTTTCATAAACCCAATTGGTACCTCACAAGCCAAAAAACACATGGGGGCTCATGATCTCCCAGTTTATATTAATTTTTTAAAATTTTATTTTCTGTAAAAAAAGAATTTTTATGATTATACGCTTAAAATTTTTAAATTGTACCATGTTCTAAGTTGCAGTGGATCATAAATCTGGAATCCATCTTTCTGTATATATATTTTACTTCTCCTGAAAGCATGAATTGTTCCAAACCCCATCTTTTCAGTGGAAATACTGTTCAGTGAGAAAGTTTAGAAACCTGAAATGAATTTTTTCACATGTAATGTTTGCCCCAGCACAGGAGCTGACAAATAATGTAAATTCCCAGGCAGCTTTAGTTTTCTCACTGCAGCTGACATAACACTTTTTAAAATTAAAAATGGAAAACTGAGACTTGTAAGACTGCTCCCTGTCCCCATCTCTCCTTTTCTTATCTTTGTGTAAATTGAAAAGATCAGGTGTCAATTACAATTCAAGCTATCACATGCTAATGCATTGTGTCTACACACAGAGCACTTCCATCTCCCAAGGAAATCTTGTACTGAAGAGATTTGCTTATATAGGAGCTATAGATACACCCAGTTACTTTATGATGTCCTTACACTTGTAATATTATAGCTTTCTGATTTCTTTTCACCTGTACCCAATAGCAAGGAGAGAATGAAAATCTGTCCCAGGTATCACCTTTAATAAACATTGTGATTTTTTGTTTTTCTAAGGGAAAAAACCCAAAAAGATTTCCTGAAAAAGCTTAAATAAGACCTTGGCAGTCTGTGTCCATAATTACAGTACATATGTAATTTAATTCAGCTGAATGATTGTATTGCAACAACCATGTAAGTTTACTTAAATGAAACAAAATATGATGTTCTTGATATTAGAAAACTTCCAGAGCAGTAACTTGAACTTGTCTGTTCTTGGCTGCAGGAATCATCATTCTGATACAATTCTACTGCTTATTGTGGTTTTGAAGTGATGCCTTAAAAGAAAACTTTCGAAGTTTACTTATAGAGTGATAGTAAATTAAACAAAAATCAACGTTAATGTAAAGTTGAAGGCAGAGATTTCTACAGAACAGTCTTTTGTGTCTGCATTGCATCCCTAAGGAATCCCTGTGGAGGTGAAAGTTTGTAATTACATAAAGATCCATAGGTTTCATTGTTTTTAAGTTAAAATCTAAAGCTTTAGATGAGATGTTACATATATTTTTAGACTTCACAGCGGACCTATTTATTTCTATTGGAAGGCTGAACACCACCCATCTTAAAACATTTTTTTTCCTTGGGTTCATTAAAATCTAGATTCACTACATGGGGAAAATGTTGGTTTGCAGAGGAATAAATGAGAGACTTAGAGTACTTAAAAGGCAGGGGATTTGTTTTATTCATTTGAGATGTTTCCTTTGGGGAGAGCTGATTGAAGCAAGAAAGGAAGGGAGAGGCTTAGAAAAGATGAGCTCTTGGCTCGAGTTGTCTGGCAAACAAGCAGCAAATTCAACCCCAGTTTATGGATTATTGATTGGAGAGGAGATGAAGTGCAGCTCCTATTCTCAAGCCAAGCAGACTGCCTTACACAGAGTGAAGCTTCACTTTCTTATTTCATTAGCCTGGAATACATAATGAGTGTGGAAAAAAGGAGGTCTCATTAACAAGTCAGAAGAAGTTAGGTTAACCTTTGTATCTCCTTTGCCAGTGAAGGCAAAGTCATGAAAATGAACCTAGATTTTTATTTTTTTTTCTTGTAGAGAAACACGTTGATGAACGTGGTGTGTTTACATGCAGTGTGTATATGTATTTTTCAGTGTAGTACCTCGTCAGGTTGAAAAAATGAGGGCTTCATCACAAAAGTCTAAATTCACTTCAACAGAGGCTCAAAATTCCAAAATACTCTACACAGAATTGGTTCTGCAGGCAACAAACACTTCAAAACCTAATTAAAAAACCCAAGCAATCACAAACACCCACCTACCAAAACAAAACTTAACAAACCAAATAACCAAGCAAGGTCTAAAAATCATGCATTTGGATTTTACATCCAACAGATCCTGGAAGTGATGTCTTAGAATCACAGAATGCCTTAGTTTGGAAGGGACCTTAGAGATTATCTGCCCCAACCTCCCTGCCATGACAACGTTGCTCAAGGACTCATCCAACCTGGCCCTGAACACCTCCAGGGAGGGGACATTCACAACCTGACAACATTTTGAAGCCAATCATGTAGGACCTCAATAGTTTTCACAAATAAAGGGAAGCAGAATGATGCCCTGCAGCCCCTCTAAACTTCATCTTCCTATTGTCTGTAGTTATGACTTGAATATGGAATATTCTGCATGGCTTTTTTTGGTTTTTTTTCTGTTGCAGTGTATCAGAGTTGAAATCAATCAAACTCAGTTTTCTCATCTGGCTGGCAAAGAATTCTGGCATCACCTTTCAGGCAACTCTTTTTCTTTTTCTGTAATGTTGTGCAAGGGATCTGCAGTCTCACGCTTTTGATATTTTTTAACCTGCTAAAAATGTTTAATTACTGCCCTTAGGATTTCAGAACCAAGTAGGCATCATCTCCTATGCAGCTGAGAAAAGTTGAATCACTTGAATTCATTTAAAATTCCTGAGTATGAGAAATAACAAATAAATTTCTGACTTACGTGCCTGTTGGCAAAGCAAGCAGATAGAACATAACACCTTATATTTTGAGTGAGAAATATGTGAGGGCTTGCTGAGCAGAGGATGTGTATATATACCAAAAAAAAAAGGTAAATCCAATGTGAAAACTTATTTTTACATGAAGCTTCAACAAGAGGGGAAGGATTAGGCCAACACAGGAGAGAAGTGTAATCAGAGTGGGCAATACTAAAGCATATATAAATATGCTTATAACAAAGATGATATTGCTATGAATTAATTCAAATATTTTATTGATGTTTGCCTCAGGGTAACAAAAAGTTATTGGTTTGAAAAATAAGAAAACTTGAGAGGAGTCATCTTAATTTGATGGAAATGGTTAGAAAAGGTAAAAGTTGCTTTATTTTGCACCATCATGCTTTTAAATCTCGTAGTGATAACTTCAAACTATATGACACCTGCAGGCCACTGCTATGGGAAAAGTGGGAAAACTGTCAAGGAGATTTATCCAGTATCTGGCAGACCTGACAAGGGTAGATAGTGGGCTCTGGTGTAAACCCAATATTAGTGTCAGGTCAGGAATAATTTCCCTGAAGTTTACTGGTCTGAACTGAATTCCTGGTGGTTCTGGACCTGGATGAGCAAGGTGCTAGCACAGCTCTATGTGATTAACATGTTGCTTGTTATTTTTTCTTTTTTAAGCCACATATGATGGATAAATCATTTTTCCTTGAACGTCTCTCATCAGGAATGCTCTGATGAAATGTATTCTTTTTGTCTTAAAACACCAGTTTTCAGCTCAAAATGAAAGATGTCTCTCTTGACAAGTGTCTCCTGGAAGAGAGGGAGTAACTTTTGGGAGCACATCTCTTTTCTCTGCTTGGTGGGGCTCTCAAGTATTTCCTGTTAAAAATATCTATTAAAACATGTGTAGAATTTTCTATTTGTAGAATAGAAATTGAGTTCCATGAGTTCCACATCCCTGTGCTGAGTAAGTCATGTGTCAATGTAGAATATATAATGCTTAAGGGAGTTAGAGTGCACTAAGGATCTTTATGTTGAGGTCTGTGTTGAGAAGTTGGTATTTTAGAATTTGAGTATTTTTCTTGTGGGGACAATTGACACCAAATATTGGCCTGAAGTAGCTCTGCAGACAGTGTGTAGACATGGGAAGGGAAGCAAATGAAATGCTGATAGGGCATCAGGACAGTTGGTTCCTTTGGTTCAAGGCTCATGTTTTATTAGCATCTTAGTTGAAGACTATTTATTTACTCCGTTTTATCTTGTACCTGTTCTACATATTAACAGGGTCTATCTTTTGCACAGTAACCTTGTGCTCTTGCTGTTTTGCACTGATTATATAGGCAGTACTTGTTGTAAGCATCAAGAAACCCCAAAATCTTTGGGGAACATCTTGTAGTATAAATGATATTGAGCCAAACCTCAAGGATGTACCTCAGAATAAAAGGTCCTGCCATACTACAAAGGAAAAACAATATTCTATTTTTCACCCAGTGTGTGATTGTTGTTTATATTCAGTGCACGTGTATATTAATACAAGTTTAAAGCATAAGATAACTTAGGATAACAGTTTGTATAGATATTTAAAAATGAGTAGTGCAGATAATGCTGTCCAAACAGGTCTGGAGAAGGCTATTTTTGTGATAAAGTTAAAGAATACAGAAGTGTCAAATTGTCAATTGGTTTTATACCTGTTTTACCAAATGCATGACCTGGAATGATATAAATCTAGCTTCTGAGGTCAGTTTTGCCTATCTGCCACATTCAACCACCATCTTATTTAGTTTTACTACTTTTTCTCCCTCTATAATCCCAGTGCATATGTCTGGAGCTGTACTGTCTCTGATTAATGCTGTGATAGTCTGCAGAATACACTGTTTTGGAAGGTTAGACTGTATCACTGACAAGGATTGACAGCTGCTGTGAATACAGTAATGAAGATTTTACTCCCACTGTCTGTGCAAATTTATCACCAAAGTTTATTTTCCCTTTTTACCTGAGGAAGCATCTACCTCTGTTGCTGCTTCTCTTGTGCTCTACAGCCCTGTTCCTTTTCTTAACCAAAGAAAAACTAACCAAAGGTTTGCATAGTTTATGTGAATATAAACAAATACACAGTTTGTGCAAGAAATCCTGGTTGCAAGGGAGGAAGGGAAGGCAAGCCTGCTCCTTAAAAGTACTCCTTAAAAATAATCAGTTTCTCTTTATGTGGTTTGCAGTGATTTCAGTATGGAGATGGGGCCAGTGGGATATGGTTTGATATGGTCTGGTGTGGTTTGTGTGCTGGTGGTTGTTCATCATGTCAGCAGCAGCTGATGCTTTTCTTCTGGTTTTGGCTGTTGCAATAATTGAGATGGATTTCCAAGAGTTGTTAGTAAGCTATTATTTTACTGGAATAATCTATTTTAGCATAAAGCTTTGGATAGTCTTCTGCTTCAGTCCATCATATGAGGACTTGTGTCTCTAGCCAGAATCCTGCTGAGGTTTTAAAAAACCTGTCTAAAAAACCCCTATATTGAGAGCTAGAAATGTGAGATTCAAGTAATTATGGGATGTAGACCACCCAATATATACAGAATTTTAGAAAGGAGTTGAATGCATTCACAGAATAACCAAGCCTTATTTAGCACAGACTCACCCAGGTAAATGACTCAGAAGGAGGAAAGAAAAAGAGGAAACAGAGGCAAAGGAAATTAGTTATGGAGACAGACCTGGAGTTACCTGAACTCTCACTGAGCTGAACTTTAGTAATTGAGCTTTTGTTGCTTTGTTTTTTTTTGTTGGTTTTTTTTTTTTAAAAAAAAATCTTGGCAACTTCTTTTATTTTGGTTTGTATTTCTGTCATGAGGAAAAACTTTGGTTTTATTTCAGGTTTTGATCCTCAGACACAAAGGGAAAATTCAGGGAGCTTGCCCCATCCCCAAAAACAAAAATCAAACAAGAAAAATTAAGTGTAGAAGCCTGTTACTGAAAACCTATATGAGAGAGGTAATCAAATATAAATAATGTATAAAGAAAACTTAACTAGACATTATAATTCTATTTAATCTTATAGCTAGGTTGAAAAGCTTTTATTTTCTTGTCATTAGTACACACACAAAAATGTTTTCCATTACATAATCTCAATAGGCTACTAATAGGAAACTCCTTCACATCATCTGTCATTGTTCTGTTTTCCAGTAGTATGCCAGCTTAGCTTTATTTCTGGTAATTCAAGCTAGTTTAGGGTAATACATTTTCTGCAAAGCATTCCAAGACCCTACTGAAATCCTTTAAGCTCTCCCCAAAATGAGATGCCTGGATCTGCAACATCTTTGATAAAGCAGAATGACTCAGTACTGAAATGCCTGCTTCTCCTGCAAGGCAGGGACTGCAGAGATTCTTAATTTCTCTGTTGGACTAAATGTGCTTCAGAGATGGGTTTGTAGTGATCCTTGGGTCTCCTTTAAAGGTCTCTGGTATTTTTTAGGCTGGTGGGAATGGAGATGCTGCAAGAAAAAATGAGTGGTGACTTTCCAGGAGAAGATATTTTGTTTTAGATGAAAGTACTAAAATATAACTGTGGTCTTGAGGATTGTCTGAATTTGTGATAGAATGCAAATTTAGTGTTCAGGAAAACAAAGACAGGGAATCACCTTTGTCTTGGATACTGACATATCCTTCATGTATCAAGTATCAGCTCATGATTTCCTCCTGGGAACAAAAGAACAGTGTCTTGAAACGTGGTAGACAGTAAAAATGGTGTTTATAAACAAGCTAAAATTAAAAAAAAATATATGAAATCAATGCAATAAAAAGCAAAATTGCAACTAAGCTTAGAGAATTTTATTTGCTCAGGGAGTGATGAGAAATAATACAGGGTTTTGAGTTGGCAGTTTTGCAGATGTGCTTTTTTGGACTTTGTGTATATATTGTATACAGCTGTAAGTGTTGTCCAGGAGTGGAGGCAGAGATTGCTTTCTCTGACTCTTCCAGTGTCAAACCATGGTTGGTTTCTGCAGCCTGTGTGGTTAACTCCACCTTACTTCAGTTTTCCTACCTGTTTGCAGAATATCAGCAAATAATTTACCAGGTCTGCAGTGAATAAATGGAATGTGTTACGGAGCCATGAAGGCTCCTTGTGTACCTTCCACTTCACTCTTTTAGTGAAGTTTTTTTGAGCTGCACTTCTACCTCCTAAACCATCTTACTGGAGCACTTGATTTCCACAAGAAGAACTAAAGCTACTTTCTTGTGATTTGGAGCAGATTTACAGATGCCACACACAACTTGCATAAAAATTAGAAGTTTGATTTCATACTCTTCTTTCCATTGAGTGATATTTCAAGGCTTGTTGAGCCCCTGTTAAGTCAAATTATATAAAGTAAAACTGTTCAGAATGTAATCAGAGCTCCTACTTAACATGGCCAAGGTGGTATAATCTAGCACCTATGCCAGTTTCCAGTTTTTATTGGTTGAACAATAATAAAATGATTTAATTGCTACGTTGGGGATTTTCTGAAAATATGCTTCAGAGAGATGGACTGAACTGTATTCAAAATAGTAACACAAATATCTGTTTTGTCATTTAAATTTGCAGCAGTTTGAGTCCATTTTCCCTTTTTTTTTTTTTTTTTTTTTTTTTTCCCCCACTCCTTCCTCCTCTGAAACTGTATTTGGGTTGCAGTGGGAAGCATGTATTTGATAAAGGTAAATATTGTTTATTGTGACTTCACATTGCCAGGCAGATAATGTACCCAGGAGTGTCTTCTTCCTGGCCCAATGACTCAGAAAGCTCTGAAAATATACCACAGTGTGGGAAACTTGAGGAGCATTGCAGGAGGAATTGCTGGTGACTAATGGAGTAAAAAAATAGTGGGAAAAAGCAGCTTTTTGTGCATGTTGGTCATCCATGCTTAAACTTATTAGATCCTGGCATCCTAGTTCTGATGGACCCAAGTGTGATTTGGAATTGCTGATACCCCTCTTGCTATTTGTAAGCTCAAAGTATAATCCTGATATTTATCTAATATTCATAATCTTTCTTTCATAATCTCTGTAATATCCTGTCTGCTGTAAGTTTTCAAGAATCAGACTAAAACTAACTGTGGTCTGCTGCAAAATCTCTCCAGTTCGTGCAAGATTAGACATTCTTTAAGTTAAATGCAAATAAAAGAACCTGCTCTTAGAAGTTAAACATCTGTTACTTAAGAGCTGAAGAGCAATATCTCCTTATGCAGCATCTTCCAGGTTGGACTCTCATTCCTGAATGAATGCCAGCTGAGGTGTGGGTTTGGATGAAGGGATGTGTAGACCTTCATTTAATCCTTTAATATAATTTATAAACCTGAGAAAAGAGGTCAGACTGATAAGATGGAATCTTGTCAAGTAAAGTAGTATCTGCTGTCTTGAAATATAAAAATTCAAGCTTCATCCATCTAACCAAGGCAAACTCCTGAGAATTTATGCCTATTGTGGGTAGATTGATGATGATGATGATGATGCTAATTGCAGCCTGTATATGGGTGATCCTCGTGGAAAATTTTTTCAGTTACACAGCTGGATGTTGGCACTATGATGGATTTTGTATCTTTAAGTGTACTTGAGAAACTTAAAATTTGAGTTGACTTTCTTTCATTACAGCTCTTGAGCAGACTTGAAACTGATGAATGAAAGACAGAGTAACACTTGTGAAGAAAGAGAGGAATAATCACAATTATTTACTGAACTAATGTCAGGAATAAAGTTCTTGTAATTGCCAGTAAAATAATTTTGCTTTTGCTAAATCCATATGACAAAGAAAGGTCTAAACCCAATGAACTGTGTATCTTGGAGTAAGAAATTCTACATTGAGATTATACCTGTCTTGAGTGTCTCTCAAGTAACCAAATTTTAACCCTGAGCAGTAACTCACCCTCTGTAGGTGTTAGCTGAAAGCTTCCCAGGAATGCTGGAATCTTGCTACAAAGAATTTGAGAGAGAGGTTTTGAAAAGATACCCAAAGAGATGGTTAACTATCATTTCCAGTAATAAAAGATGACATTAAATGCAGGAAAGCCACGATGGCTTTGGAGTGCTGGCATTTGAAGTATCTTGACAACAGCCATCTAAGAAGTGGCCAATGAAACATGCATTTCATAAGAAAAACATCTGGCTTGTAAAAAATCAAGTTGCATGGACACGTGTCTAGTACAGGCAGCAATTCTTTGACTGTAGAGCTTATGGATGGTCAGGCTTTTAAATCTGCCAGAGCAGTCTCCTGACCCTGGATAATGCTTTCTCTGTCAGCATCTTACTAGCAGCAGTTGTTAGTAATTTCTAGAAGAGGCCTCTGAGGCTGGAGGAACAGTAATTTATTTTGCCTGACCAAGTTGTTTGTATTTTTTTATTTTTATTTCCAAAAAGCCCTAAAATAATCCTGTGTGAGGCCAGTAGAAGATCCTTTTAAAAGACAGCATCCTCTTCACAGTTCTAAATGTCACTGTGAGGAGCAACACTGTACAGTGAGTCAGCTCAGGGTTAGAGCTCCTGTTTGACACTCTAATTGAAAAGTGTTATGGAAATAAAATTGAAATAAGGTTAAGAAAAAACAAGGGCTGTCTTTACTACTCTTGACTTTTTTTTTTTCTGTGGATCATCAGCTGTGGTGCCAGCCAGCCCATAGACAAACATTTAAGGATGTAATTAAAAATGAGTAAATATCATCAAGAAAAACTTGAAAGAGGCAAATAATATCAACTGAAGGAAAAAAAATATTTCTCATTCTGTTATAAATAACTTGTTAGAACTGAAAACACATTTGTGTTGGGACTAAAGAGCAGACCAGGCATAAGATGCTGCCTCAGAGGTGCCCTGATGTTAATGAAATGTGGTTAGAGCCCAAACCCTGCAGTAAATGGCCTTGGCCACTTTCCAAATTTATTCCTACTAATGTAGGGAGTTCAGCTTCAGCCCATGGTTATGCTTTAGCATAACCCACTGCAAAATGATGGGAGGGTATTGCATATTGTTTCATTTTCACTATGGGAAATAATGCTATGGTTGCAGTTGAAGGAACAACTGGAAGAGGGGAGGCTTGGAAGTTACTGCCCTTCATGGTGTGATTCCAGAACAAAAAAACCCATGTGGTTTGATAACTGCATTTTGTTTACAATTTGGGGAGAGTTTTCTTTTTAAAATTATTATTTCCATGAGGATATATGGGAAGAAAGATCCAGAAGAGTTAAATTACCTGTTTAGGCTTCTCTATTTGAACAACACACCTTGAATCCTGGGGAAGCATCAACATTTATCATTTCATAAGAAGTTTTTTGTATGAAATTTTGAAGCAGATAGTGAGGAAAACGCTAGAAGCAATTTACAACCACATAAATAATGCTTCCTTAGTTCATTCCAAAGTATTTCTGTGCCTTGATCTATCTGTGTTGCATTGCATTGTCTTTGCAAACTGGAAGTTAGGCTGACCTGTTTCACAAAAAGTCATTTCCAGGTGTACAGCAAGATGTGGAATCTACCATTGTCTTGGAGAAACTTCACTTTTTAAAAAAGTAGAGATGGAGAGAAAAAAAAAAGTCAAAATAAAGCAGCACAATTAAGCATTTCTGACATTACTGTGTGCACTGCAAGAGAATGACAAATATTACCATCAGTCATGCAGAATTCTTCTGTTACAACCTTATCAGCAATTCCACATTTTGAAGACCTTGTCTGGCATAAAAGTGGCAACGGAAGCCTCTGCAATGTGTAACCAACGTTAGCAAAACCACAAACCAGCTTTTGTTAAAAGTATCTGGCAAGAAATGTTACAGTCATTAAATGGTACCATTCATCAGTGTTGTCAAAGACCCAGGCAAACTCAAGGGTTTGTTCTGTAAATGTTGATCTGACCTTAAAGCTTCAATTAAAATAGGAGGAATGATTAGCATTCAATGAAATTAGTGATTGCAATGAAATGTGATGGTTGTGTCAAGAACTATGCTGTTAAGCAATGAGAGAAACAAATATGCCGTTTGGTAGATGCAAAATGTTAATTATGTGTTACTGGAATGTGGTCCAAAAAATAGTTTTCTTCTGAAGACAAGATTCTTAAATTTTCAAGTTAAAACTGCTTTGATTTTTCTTTAAATCACATTCATGTGTTTCTTTAATTCTAAAATACCTATTGTAGAATAGCAGAATACCTATTAGCAGAATATTTGTTAAGTTTTCTGAAAATCAGGGTTTTTTTAGCATAAAACAAGATCTTCCTGAGACTTTTTCCTGCATTAAAACCTCCAAGAAAAAGTGTCGGCATATTTATTTTTAGACATAACGTACTTCCCTTTCACTTGCTACTATTCAGAACCTTCCTGGAAACCTATTTTTTTCATTTTTATTGCTATATGAGGAAAAAGCTTGTGTTGTAAATGCCAATGTGCTTATTATATATTTAATGCAGACTCACAAGGATGTTACTCTGCTTCCTTCCTATCACCAGGTTCTTACTGGGTGTGCACAGTTTAAGAGTGTCTCTTTAGTTAGCTTCCAATTTTGAAGAAAACAACCACTTTGAAAATGGCTGTTGCTAGTGGTACAGCAAAAAAAAAAAAAAAAAAAAAAGTTTATCCCCATTAAATGCATTTTTCTCACAGATGAAGCAGCCCCTCCCTCTGTCCTGGGTGCTGAGCAAGAACAGATGATGTTTCTCCAAAGAACTATTTAATCCTTATCACAAGTTTTAGTTTTGGTGCAACCAGTTTTATTTTATTATATTTATTATATTTATTATATTTATATTTATTATATTATATTTATTATATTATATTTATTATATTATACTTATTATATTATACTTATTATATTATACTTATTATATTATACTTATTATATAATACTTATACTTATTATATTATATTTATTGTATTTATTCTATTATATTTATTATATTATATTAGTGGTAGACTGAGTTTATTTTATCCCTTTTTAAAGCCAATTTTTTACTTTGGCAATGGATAAGTTTTGGCAATCTTAGAGACCAGATTCTCCAGATCTGTTAATTTGTAGTCTTCCCTCAAACCCATGTGAGTCTTTGTTCTTCAGAGTTCATATTCTAACATTCTGAATGTTGTCTGTGGTTATTCAGACCTGGGGTTCTCAGAAGATGGCATTAATAAAATGA
This sequence comes from Phaethornis superciliosus, assembly GCA_023637945.1. NCBI lineage: Eukaryota > Metazoa > Chordata > Aves > Apodiformes > Trochilidae > Phaethornis > Phaethornis superciliosus. The sequence continues at coordinate 31,584,088 of JAJQWJ010000008.1, forward strand.
AGTTTCAGCACTGTTTCACTTCTTCAGAAAAAAAACAAACCACAAAACAAACTGATTTGGAATTGCTCTGGTTACCTGGCCTGGATTTGTATGGACATTTTCAGTGAGATTGAATAATTTTGAAATTCCTGAGATAGTTTTCACTCCTTAGTAGTCAGCATGCCATTATTTCATTTGATATTTTCTGCCCACTGATATTTTCTTTTATGATCTGGCACTTCAATTTTCATCTTTGCTCTTGTTTTCATCTCTATTCTTTCAGCCATTTCTGAAACTTCCTAGTTATTATTTTTAACTAGACAAGTATAAAGAAAGCCTTTTTAGACTTGTAAATTTAAGGTGGAGGGGGAGAATATTGCTGTCCAGTAATGCAAACTGGGGAATAAAAAAGATTTAATCCTTTCAAACCTTCTGGAGAATTAGCTTGCCCCTTTATAAATTGCAGGTTTGGCACAGTAAAATAAACTTTATGCCACTTGTTTCTTCTGGCTGAAGTCTCTGCACATAAGTGTTGAGAGATACAGAAAAGATTTTTAAAGATTGGGTAAAAAAGGAATTGCTGGGATCTTAAAGAGCCTGAAAGAGTAGGAGTCCTGAATTTATCTCCTGTAGCTATTTTATATGACACACACAAAATATAAAGTCTGTTGGGCTGGACTGAGATACTTTCTCTGGCTTGTTGGTTGACATATTCAGGTGGTAGAGACTGACCCATTTTTATATGCTGGATGAAAACAATCATCAAATAAAAGAAAATAATTGTTTCACATCACCATGGGTCATTCTGATGTCTTCCACACAACCTGTATGTCTCTGGGAATGTCCAATGCACTCATGCAATTTTTGGGTACAATATATCATTTGGTTTTGAGTGCATAGATTACTAGAGAAATTGTTGCAGAAACATTTTTTGTTTCTGTATGTCTTCTGCTACAGTTTTATTATTATCTGTTCTGTACTTTCAGATATCTTGCAAATGTCTCTGAATATTTAATACTCTCTTTTGCAATTCTTTTTTTTTTTTTTTTGACCAAACATCTTATAGACCAGGTTTGAGTGGCAAGTTATGCAGCTTTAGATGTTAGAATAGAATGAAATTGGGCTATTTGTATGGAAATGTTCTTTTGGACCTTTGGAAAGGTTGACTGAAAAAACTCAGCAAATCTAGAGTTGTTTGGCTTTCTACACATAGAGGGGTTAAAAACTGGGGAGCATCACTTCAGTGAAATCTAATAAAGTGAGCTCAGGTTACTTCAAGCATCTTTGCCTCACCTTGGGCTGTATGAACATTTGGAGGATTTTCTGCTCTTCTGAGTTGTGAAGAGCACAATGAGGAGAAATAGTGAAGACATAATGTCTTTGTGTTTTCAGAACTTCAGGGCTGTTGACTAAAAAGGAGGGATTTTCACTTAGTAAGTGAATATATTACTGACCAGTATCCAACAGTAGAATCTAACACTGCAAGATTTCTTTTTTTCTGTCTGCATCCACATAAGATCAGTTTTAATTCACAGCAGTTAAGATTTCTAGCTCTTTATTGAACTAATACTGAAAATAAAACTAAGAATGAAATCCGTAGTAGCTTTTGAATCCTTATTGAATTTGAAGAGTATTTGTTATTTTTTAACCATGATGAAGACTTCTAATATGTATCCTTACCATACCATATAGTAGCAAGCACCTGTTTGATCATTTCAGTTGTTAGGAAGAAAAGCCTGGCTTGAATTTCTACTGTTTCTGCACAGCTTCAGCTGGTGTTTGATGTTTTTTCTCCCTCTCCCTTTTCCTCGGTAAACAAGAAATGGCTGTGGAAGGTACTGCTGATAAGATGTGATGAGTGTTTAATGTATAACAAAAGTACTCTGCAGAACTAAAGGCTATAGGAAATGTTTAAAATGTCCACGGGGTGATACATGGAAGACAGAACATGTTGGCAGATGGAAATCCAGGATGGGATTCTTCTCATGTGGCAATCAGGCATCTTCTCTCTGGCAGCTAGAGATGAGCTCCAAGTAAAAAAGATAAAAAGCTATAGCTCTTCCTCCTCAAATGAAAACCTCTGCCAGGTGTTCAGAGATGGAGGAAGGGTGGTTATATATAAGAGGAAACCCAGGATGGTCTAACAGAGCTTCTGGTGGCTCCTGTCTGCTGCTGGGTTTGTGGATGGGGACTGACTGGAACTTTGACTCACATTAAATGGCCCTTGGGAGGAGGGCAGAGTGGAGTTCACCTCATCAAATGCTCTCATGGTGTTACTAAGAAAAAAAGGAGTTACAAGTTGGATCCCAAGTTATAAAACTGCTCTAACCTAGAGTTTTCCTAGGCTCAGGTTTCACAAGAAATAGTAACCTAAAGATTGGTTTTCTGCCAGCACCAGATTTCACTTTAAATCCACAAATGGCTGATGCTGATTTCAGAAGGAGTGTACACACCCAAGGGCAGAAGCTGGCTTTCTGCCTGCTCTGGTGTTTAGCAAATCTAGTAATTTGCTGAAGCATCCAGTTCCTTGCTAGTGTTTATTCTTTTGTTATCATTATGGACAGACACTATTTATCAAAACCTTGGTCATTGACTGTGCTGTCATTCCTCACCTGGGAAATCCTCTGAATTGAGCTGAAGCAGGAAACTCTGCATCAAGATCTATCTAGCAGCAAAGGCTAGTTAGGGATAAAATACTGGGCAGTGGATTGTTCACATATTAGAAAACACAGGCTAAGTTTATAAAAAAAGTCTTTCTCAGATGCATTAATTCAGGATGTGTTTTATACTATCAGATGTGTCAGAATTTTCATTTCCATTTTATTATCTAGCATTCTCTTCAGAAAAAGATCTAATATCTTCTCCCTTTGGACAAATAGGAATGTAAATTTTATCACTTCTTACTCTTGGCCTTTCTTCTTCTTCTGTAATGATTTTTTTTTTTCCTGTGCTGTGTAGTTACCTTCTAGCAGTTACAAGGAATCTTTCCCCACGTATTAATATATCTCTTAAAGATGGCAAATAGGCTTCTCAGACTTTTCTTCTGGTTTAGAGACAAAGCATATCAGACATAACTATTTTTCTCTTGCTCTTCCTTGATAATGCTGCTTATTTTCAGTGTGAAGAGCTAGAAGAGGCTTCCTGACAAGTTGCTTTGTCATGCATTATTTCATCCTTCATTTTGAGAGAACTACTTTAGGATTCAACCTCTCCACAGGGTATTTCACACATACAAATGAATGAAGAGGACTGATGGGCTGCATAACTTTCTTGCTGCTCACAGATTTTTCCAAGTTTGTTCAATCTCAGTTATTCTTCACTAATAGCTTGGAGACTGAAGATTCTGTGAACCATTTTTTTCCCCCCTTATCATCCTGGCAGTTACACACTGAGTGGATTGAGGCTGATGGGATTTTTTAATGGCATCATCTGCTTCTTCTATATTGTACTTGTATTTTTTGTGATACAATTCTGTTAAGACTGGTTAAGAATGTGAAAGAGAGAGGATAAAAGGCCTAATTTTGATTTAGGAAGACTGAGAATCTCCTTTTTCGTTTTACTGAAGGAGAGATTTTGTCCTAGCTTGCCCAGTAATCAGACAGTAGTGGGTCAGATATTTCACTTTATTTAAAATTCCCTTATTTAAAATACTTCCCTTATTTAAAATATTTTTTAAAATGCAAAATATTTGTAATTATTAGGAAAATTCTTCCCCAAACCATTTGATAGTGACTTATCCAAGCCTGCTCAAGCAAGATCCAGTCTAAGCCTGGCATCCACAGCAGCTCCAGCAGCTGACAGTGTATTTCTGCCTCCAGCAGTGCTTTTGCTGGCTCTAGGGAGGGCAATATAAAAATCATTTCTCATCTAGACCACAGGGCAGGAAAGACTGCAAGGAATAGAGCCTGCATGTCTAGAATTTCAATAGGCATAGACTATGCCTGAAGATTGATTGAAATGCTTTGTAAAGGGAGTGAAATAAATCGGGAGGGAAAAGTTAGAAATGGCTTTGTTATCCCAGGTTATGTAGAAAAATGTGAAATGATGAAAGTTTTTTAGTTATTGACTTTTGGTTTTGTTTGAAGTGTTACAAAATGAACTGTTTAATAACACATTTGCTGTGTGGCTGAGAACAGGTACCAACTAGAAGCTGGCTGTGAGCTCTGAAAACAGTGGTCATGGGCATTATGTTGCTTTGTGAGCCTCCTCTGACAATAAATATCCCTGTCTTGTTTTTCTGGCACAAGAGGACAAATATTCTTGTTGTAGGATTGCTGCCCCCCCTATTTTCCCTTTCTTTTTCAGTATCACTTTTCATACAGCAAGAGCTGAGGGATGCTCAGGGAGGAGGAGACACTGGCTGCTGGTGGCTTCACCTTATTCAGTGTAGGCTGTGGTTAGAGACTGGAAAGAAAAACAAGAAGTCATTTTTATCTCATTTTTTATTTTGGAGGCTTCAGGATCTGTATGAGCAGTATTATGTGAAACACACACTGGCTGGAAGAAGAGTTGCTCCAATGTTGAACCCACAGCTGTGTGTGTGGAAGTTGTCCAACAGTTTCTTTGTGGGACAGAGGAAAACATACTTAATTCCTTCTAACTTTGTCTTCAAGTTTTTTTCAATTATGGTTTCTGGATTTCATGTAGAAAAACAACCTGATATTTGTACCGTGTTAAGTCCACATAGAATTTAAAAATTAATTTTAATTTACAGCTTTAGGAGGACGTGATATTGCTTGATTGATACCTGCATGTTGCACAAAAGCCCCTTGGAGATCAAATTTGATTTTAGGGCCTATGTTTGCAGTTTTGCTTCCTGTTCAGGGTTTAGTGAGTGCACTTGCTTATAAATGCAAAGTAGGTAATCATGGTCCCATAAGGAAAAGTTGGAGAAGGATGGCTCCTAGATTTCCTCTTAACTGTTGAGTAGAAAAAAAATTATTCTTTTGCAAATATTTGCAAAGTAAACTATTTCTCATTCACGAATTTACGTAGCTACTCCCATGTGTACCACGTAAAATTTGAACCCCTGTAAAATAACAAATATTTATTTAATAGGAAAATTAGAGTTTGAGCTTAAATATTCCCTTGTGTTGTAATATAACAGAGTGCTAAGCTGCTGCTGGATTGCAGAAGGCAATATATAGCATTTCAGTAAACGTCAGCCCCCTGTGGTGCTCAAGTGAACATACACATTCTAATCTGAATTAGATTCAGATAATTAGTTGATAATTAGAATCCTGAAAATACTGTAATATTGCCAGTTCCTTCTTTGATGCTATTTAGTGGGTATCTGTTTTACAAGTGACAAATGTGAATGCCCTGAATACAAATCTCTTGTAAAAGCAACTTTTCTGTGGACTCCTTTCCAAATGTAGTTCTGTGGAGTTATTTTCACATACCTTTCAGGTTTTCAGCTAACAAAATACTGCTGAGTAACAGGAGCCAGCATGTAGTTCTGACAGAAATAAAAAGCTATTGAGTTGGAAAGTGAGTAATAAGGAAAAGCAGGACCTCCCTGCTTCAGAGAGTCAAACACTTCAGACAAGTGCAAATGGAAAAGAATTGCCAGGCTTTTCTTTCAGCTGATTGATGAGTATTTGTCTTTAATTTATGCAGCACATTTCCAGATGCAGGATTTTCATTGTAAATGGTGAAATTAGAATTGGTGAGAGGATGAAAAATGGGTAGGAGTCATGGTGATAGCTAGTACAGAACCTTTGATAGAGTTAGTGTCATAGTTGGGTTTTCCCACGTTTTCAGGTGTTAACAAGACAATAAAAGCACTTTCTCTTTTGTATTTTGTGTATGTATAGATACACATGCTATGTTGTGTATGGGTCTTGTGTACTGTCTGTGAAATGAAATTCTAGATGAAGTCTCTAGGCAAAAATCATCCTGAGTTCTGATGGTCATTGCCTGTCACTGATGAAGGCAGCAGTGGCTGGAGGGATGGAGACATGCCAAGGTGGTGGGTGGTTTTATCCCAGTTTCAAGAAAAGCAAGCAGAATTTGTGAGCAAAGCCATTATTTTCTCCATGGAGGAATAGGTGTTGGTTTTGTAGACTGAAGTGTAACAGAACTGACTGACCATTTGTACTGAATTCAGTTTGTTCTGTGTGGATCTGTACCAGCCCATTGACCACTGGTTAAGAGCTCTTCTGCACAGGAGAAGAGGAGGCACAGAGCCAGAGCTTAGTTCATCCTGAATTTTGTGAGGACACCAGAAAACTTGGCTGTGCTGCCATGGGCAGTATTTTGACAAGATGTGCAAGGTATGCTTTCTGTAAATTAGGTTGCATCTCTGAGAGAAATGCTTTAGCCTTCTAGGATATGATCTGTTTTACTAGCAAAGCCATCCCAAAGCAGATGCAGTTGTATGGTCCAGCTGTGCTCTGTCCTGACCACCAGATGTGCTGCCAAAGTTGCTTTACTGTGGGGCTGCAGCACCAGAGACTTCCCTGGCACGTTGTGTGGGAGACTCTTCTTTCTTCACATCACTCAGTAATGTTGATTTTAATGGCCAGAAATCTTTCATTCAGCTTTTGCTGTTGTCCCAAGCCTCTTTTAGGCTGAGCTACTTAAGTTCTTAGGAGTTTTGTCTCTTTCTCCCCTGTTTAGCTATTGTGTTAACCCAGTCCTTTCCACCACTAGGTGCCATGGCAATATTTATCCCGATTTCTGTTAAAGATACCTCATATTTCCAGGTGGCTAGACTAATGTTTCTGGCTTTCTTTGGAAATGTGGAATTTTTATTATGAAAAGGAAGGAAGGACAGTACATTTACTGCCATGGCGCCAGCCAAGAGACAATCAAGTTTGTTTCTCCAGCATTATAGAGAATTATTTTACACTCTGGGGGAATAATAAAGCTTTTAAATAGAGCTGAAATAGTGTGGTTAGTAGTTTCTGCTTCCAAATCATTGGAAATGTTGAATGTTAGATATGTTGAATTATTTCACTTTGCCTCTTTTAGAAAATGAAACTTCTGACTGTTTTGCTTGAAGTGATTTCTGTGCTCCACGAAGGTACCACCTACAGAAACAGTGATGTGGTAGAAAACCTGAAATTTTATCCCAGGTTTGAGGCAATATGGGGCTTGTACTGTGCCCTTGATGCCTTCACAGAGCTTGCCTGTGAGTGAGAAGTGGCTTGCAGACCAAGACAAGTGGCTTAAATATGAAGGTTTAAAAAAAGTGGTGCAGTGTCAGCAGCCCACGAGGGGTTTTGCTGTGTGCAGTGGATGCAGAATGCATCCCCAGGGAAAGCTGATGGTCCCTGGAGCTCCAGGAGGTGGGTGCTGTGCAGCCAGTGCATTTCCCTGCCTGCAGAATGACTAAAGATGAGGATGGATAGAGCTCTGCTGGCACCATCTGTGCTTCACAGCCATTTCATGGCATGCTGGTTGCAATGTGGGAGTAGACTCAAGCTGGCAGCTTTCTGGGTATGAGGGACTGCATTAGGAGGGCTAATGCAGAACTCTTGAGTCAGTTCAGCTGCACAACAGCAAATGGCATACATAATTAGCAGTTGTATCAGAAGAGAGGGACTTCTGCCTTTAGTCTCTGGCTCCATTCAATTAGATTATTCATCTTGAATGTTTTTAGTTGTCTAGGACGGAATAAATTAATTGCAAAATGTTATTAGTTTCAAATATTGGGAAGGGATTTTGATCTGAAAGTATCCCTCTGGATTAAACCCATTTTCCTTTATACTTTCTCTTACAATTTGTGAACACTGACTGCACTTGGCATTATGAGAGACTTCAGGTGAGGAGCTCTTTGAAGTCTTGTGGAATGCTTTACAGGTTGTGGCCAACTGGAGCCTGTGGATTCATTTATCATCTTTAGTTCCCATGGTCCCCAGAATAAATACCTGATCAGCAGATAGGTGATCCACCATTAGTAAGTCCTCTCTCAGCCTTGTGTGCAAATTTCCTTCTGCACACGTTTGTTAATAATGTAGCTTCATGTCACAATAATGGCTCATCATAATTCAGAAAAGGGAAGTGCTTATTTTCTCCATGTAGTGTGAACCTGAAATAAACCATAAGATGCAACACAGGTGGAAAATTCCCAGCACTCGTCTATCAGTGTTCCTTCATTTTATTTATTTATTTATTTTATTATTTATTTACTTATTTCCTTTCATTTTATTTACTTATTTTGAGGGATATTTATTCCCCCTGTTCTTTCAATGCTGATTGCTCCCACAACAAATTTCCCAGTGTGACTGTGGGATGCTCTGGAAGATGTTGGGAATAATGAACCCTCTGCATGGGCTGAGTCCTTGTCAGGGACACTCTCCTCCTCTTGCCTCTAACTTGCCCTTGCATTTAGGCAGAAAGCATGTGCCTCCTGAATTTTTAAAATCCACTTTGGGTTTTTGGTGCCCTGACACCTAACACTTGTTTCAACTGGTTCTATTTTCACTGGGAAACACCAGTAGTGTGCTCTCTGTACTGGATTCACTTAAGTCACTCTGTCTTATACCTGCTTAAAGGTAAAAACATAATTTATTAAAGGAAAAGACTTCATTTGCAAAGTTTCATGCCAGATGAGTAAAGCTGAAATTGGGGTTGCAGTAAAATGCAGCCTCATGTCCTTTCCTCTCAAACTGTTTCTGGAACTGTCTGGTAAGAATCTTCGAAACTGGTAGAATGACCTTAAGGCAAAATGCTCTGAGAACTAAATAGTAAATTCAGATCAGAAAGGAAGATGTTTTAATTCCTTGTGCTTTATAAATTATTTTAAAAGATGGTTAAGGTGGTTGAAGTTTTTTTATCTTACATGATAAATGAAAGTATCTTACATTACATGAAAGAACACATTGTTCTTTCTTGTTATTCAGCATACAGTTACTGCTTTATTCATGGGGGCTACAGATAGCTCATTAACACCTGTAACTTCATTATTCACTTAATAGTGAATCAATCAATAGTGAAACAATCACTACTCTCACTTTATTGATACATGGATTCATAGAATCATAGCTGGACACTAACTGTCCTGTTCAGCCACCCAGCCAACAAATAGTTCCATTCAAGCAATCAAACTCACAGCAAAGGGCTTGTGAGCTCTTGAGGTATGAATAATGTACAAGTGGTCTTTCAATATATGGAGGAGAATGCGTTATAACTTTTTTCCTGAATATTTCAGTGCCTGAGAACAGATGAAAACCTACCAAGAATTAGCTTTAGAACTTGTATTTACAAATCCAGTCTTTTTAATGGTAAATGCTGAAACTGCATATGAAGGGATTGAACTGTTAAGCTACTAAACATTTTGATCATTTTGTGCTGAATATTTAAGAAGAATTTCCTTTTTATTTCCTTTTTACTCAATGTGAGAAACAGTAATACAAAAAAAAAAAAAAAAAAAAAAAAAAAAAAAAAAAGAAGAGATGCAGCTATGCAACTCACACCAAAACTGGATGATTTTGAATAAAGCATCTGGCAGTGATAATGGTCTTAACTTTAGTGGGGGGCTGTTTCCCCTAGATAGTCTTTCAGACAGTTATTTCTGTCACAGCTAGCTGAATGGCAATATAATTTTCAGTTAAACTATTGTAATTCAAGCAAGTCTGTGTGTATTGAAGTATTCCAGATGAAAAATGCATTGTCTATTTTTGGCAGAAGGTCAAATAAATGATGACAAAAAAACGAGGAGCGAGGAATACTTCAGAAGAGGTCAGATGGTACAGAAAATGTAATGGGCTGAGATAATTTTAGTTTTTCCTCTTCATGTAAGCTCTATCTGCTATGTTAGGGGAAATATGTAGTGCATTTTCCTAAAAATTGTAATACATGTTGTCTCCCTACATTTCTTTTAAGCTTAAAGTTTCATTCAAAAAGTACTTTGAAAATACTTTCCAGTATCTTTCTCTCTCTCCTTTTACTAACAAGGAGTTAGTTTGGTAACAACCAGTTAGTATCACTCTTTCATAAATTCCAGTCAATTAAAACTTGTATTGAAGAATTATTTCAAGAAATTGGACTGAATGTAACTTGTATTTTGGCTCTTCTTTCCATTACGTTTGCATCTCTTCTTTCCTCAAGATAGTGTCTGTAGCATTTGTCTTGTTTATTACCTTTTTGTGGAAAGTTTACTCCTGTAAAAATAATTCTGGTCCATCTCCTTTTGTGTGTGGTCTGCATATTGCACAAGGAGTCAGGTCAGGCTTTATTTTTATCCAGCTTTCTGAACTAGTTCACACCCATCTGCCTGATTTATCTTGAAAATGGCAGTGTTCTCTTCTCACTTACCCCAAAGAGATTTGTGAGTACTTAATTGCCTTTGACCTAATATGTATTTTTTTTTTTTTAATAAAATGAATGTAACTCCAGCAAGGAGAATCCAATGCCATGAGCAGCTGAGCCTTCTGGCCAAGATAAGCGATAAAATAAAGAAAAGTATGCATAAAATAATTCACCAAGTCCATCTGTAGGCATGGAAATGGGATTTTGGAGAGGATCTGGCCTTCCTTGAAGCATGAGTGTCCATCGTAGTGATGAACTCTTCATGATGGCAGAGGAGTTTCCCCTGGAAGTGCTTTTCTGACTACCCATGCAGTTTCAGGCATCTCTGTAGGGGCCAATTGGAATTTTTCATGCTGCAGTGGTTGCTACCTGCATTAGTCTGGCAAAATTAGTTTTCCACTTGGTTGAGTAACACGGAAAACTGTTAATGGTTTCCCTTTTTTCCTTCCTTTAGTTTTGTGATGATTTTAGTGTAGGCACATTATGTGCATAGTTAATTTTGGGCAGTGCCTGAACGTGAAAGATTCCAGAATTGAAACAGTTGGGGACAGGAGCTCACAGGAGTTACTCTTCCCTTGCAAGTGTTCTTGGAATAGCTGTCAAGGACAAAGCACAGCTCCTTCTGGTGTCTGGCTTCTTCTGTGGGGAAGATTCAAACTGAAGCATCCCAAAGCATGCTGCTTTAGTGAACAGTTTGGATTTTTACTGATGGCATTATCATTTGGTATGCATAAGTGGGATGTTTTAAGTGGGTTCACTGTTAAAGTTTCCTTGCTGGCTCATGACCGGTTGTTGCTAAGAGATGTTCACACGTATTTGCTGTGTGAGGGAGTTCATCTCTGTTATGTAGATTTTGGTAGCACAATCCAGAAAATTTGAATATGCCGATGATTGAGAGTACAGAGCAGGGAAAAAACATCTCTGGATTTTTTTTAAAATGGATTTTATAATAATTTTGTTGTATTTGTAGCCGTTTTCTCACGTTGGTTTTTTTTTGTTGTTGTTGTTGTGTGGTGGTTTTTTTGGTGGGGGTTTTTTTGTTGTTTTTTGTTTGTTTTTTTCATTTGTTTGGGTTTTTTTGTGATGCCACACAAGCCAGAACTGGTTTGTGAGAAGATGGCATCCCATGGGCCTTCAGCACTAGTGTGAGCTGGGTCCTCACAACTAATGGTTGATCCCTAGGTGTTTGGTAGAAATTGCTGAGTGAGGATGGATTTCTCTTATGTAGGGCAATATCTTTATCAATGGTAAAACCCATCTGAACCCCCACTGCTTTAGTGAGCATTACTTATTGTGATTACCACGTTGCTGCATAGGTGGTTTTGAATGGTAGTGAACTTTTACTAGAGAAAAGTTAATTACTGGTAAGGAAATGTATAGATTAGAAGCTGTGATATTTAATGGTGTTTGAAGTGAGAAGTGGATAAATAAGATGGTGGTATCCTTATTCCCTTGGTTTTCACCTGAAGGTAAACAAAACAAAACAAAAAAGTTGTGTTTTATAATCACAGAATCATAGAATGGTTTGGGTTGGAAGGGACCTTAATGATCATCCAGTTCCAACCTCCCTGCCCACACCTCCCACCAGCCCAGGTTGCTCCAAGCCCCAACCTAACCTTTAACACTGCCATCTGTAAAGCTTTTTTTAAATTTTATTTAAGTGTTCATACTATTAGATGAGCTTTCTAACTTCATACCTCTGCATTCAATGTCATGATGCTGATATGAATTTCAGGGATTTCTGTTTCCTTATTAGCAGGTAGTATTTTTCCATGTTTGAAGAGTAGAAACTTGTTGATTGGAATTGGAATCATCTGTCCTTGAAAAATTGTTTATTGAGGTAATAATGAGAATTATTCACAGTAATAATTTTACAATGAATAATGATTTCACTTGTGATTGTTGAGGGATGTAAATATTGGTGTCCACAGAATTACAAGCAAGGTGACCAACTCTGACCTTGTCAGTTTAAGGGAATTTTTTTCCTAGCATTTTCTGAGTCATCAAATGCTTTACCCCTTCTTCTTTTCACTTACAAATGCTTTCATGCTCATTTTTATCAATCTAAATTAAATTCCAGCAGCCAGGCAAAGTAGTATTTTGTTATTTTAGTGTAGAGAAAACAAGTTTTTCATTGAAGAAGCAGTTTTTGGTTTCAAGCTTATACGAAGTCATCACAGACTGTACAGATATTGTTCTAATTAGGAAAAATTACCTTGGCTGTGTGTCCTTAATTATTTTTGGGATGTCAGATGGGTAATGAACAATTCAATACAGGCATAAAAATAACTTTGTTACGCTGGTTTGACTTTAAATTAATCCTGAAGTACTTTGACTATGAAAACGTAAGTCAAAAAGGTCACTGAGGAGCTGGTCAATGGACAATATGCAATAACTGCAGAAGAAATAGGGAAAAGTAGATGGTTATTTAGGATAACATTCCAACATAATTTAAAATCTGGGCAACGTTTAAAAAAAAACCCAAACAAACCCACAGTATAAACAAGCTCTCAGAGGGCTGATTGTGTAATGCTGGAATTCCCAATTCCAACAGTTTAATGCAACTGTTGTATTGTCTTATGAAATTCTATACAATAATTTTTTGGTTTCCAAGCAGCCAGTAGATCCATCAGCCCTGCATCACTTTAATAACACTTACTAGTGGGAATTTTTAAATGTCTACACAAACAATTTCCAGCAGTTATTCAATTAAAAGCACAAGTGTATACTGGTTACTTCAAACTTAATTTCTGAGATGTGATGTGGTTTATTTGATAAATCAGTAGGAAATTGAGAGAACTGGGATGCTTCAGCTCCAGAATCTTGTCAGCACTGCAAGATAGGTGATGAGTAGCATTCTTGTTTAATAATGGAACTCTGCTCAGGTCTACCAACACCACAGAACATCCCTGTGAAATAAATAGAACAAAATACTTCTACTATCTAATAGTTCTAAAATATTAAACAAAATAGTAAGGTGTTTCTTAATTTTTTACCTCAAGGACTAAAGAATAACCTGATGTGTAAAACCTTAAAAGTATTTGTTCAATGGTTTAACCTCCCAGTGTTTCCCTAAGAGGGATAAAATAAAATAGAGGCTATCAATGCAGAGTGGGCAGTACTTGCTCTTCTCCAGGAGATTGCTAAGGCTGGAATCTCCTCCTTGTTTAGAAAATTAGAACCACAAGATGAACAGCAATTATTCTCAATCTTAAAACCCCTCTTACAGGCCAGGTGTTAATGTTCACTTTTGTCTGATATATCTAAATATGAGAAAAACAGTTTGACCCACTGAATCTTAGTGGAGACTTGCAGGGCTTTAACCATCCATCACCAACAGTAAATTATCCACTAAATAAATTAAATTCCAGATTGCATGGATCTTCCTGGACGTTAATCTTGAGTTTTCATTTCTCTGCCCCCAAATGCTACAAACTCCCCCCTTTGAAAACTTCCATCAAATGTGCTTTCTGATTCACTCTTATCACCAAGGCTTCTTGTCCCTCACAAGTTTTTTCCTTCCTTCTCTTCCTTTAAACAGATTGAAGGCATTGAAAGCAGCTTATGGCATTAGATGTTTTTAAGGTGCTTTAACCCCTTAGATAATTTTATATTTCTTCCCTTGTCCCATAAAGTAAAACACTCTTCTGACCCCAAAACCAAGGGTGCAATTCAGAAGTGAAAAACAAGGGTATTTGCAAATTAATGGAAATACTAAGACAAAACCCTTTTGGAGCCCTTTCAGTGTATTAACCTGTTCCTGAGGAGCATGCACTTTGGTCCTATATTTAATTAGCCTTTATTTCATTGACCACTTCAGATCTGGGAAAATATATTGCATTCTCTCATAATAGGAAATAAGTGCTTAATTAATTTTTAAGGAAAAGCTTAAGGTGTTGTAAGGCAGCCTTCACTTGCACAAAGTTGCTTTTAAAAGGAAAATGATTGTAATGGAAGTTATAAGAAGGAAATCAACAAGTATTTGAAAAGAAAAATCATTCTGTACTTTCTTCCTGTATTACTAAATGTAATATGTGATTTGCTTCTCATGGTAAAAAATTCAATGGAAATGGGGGGAAATTTCAGCTTCAGTACTTGAGGAATAAATCAAAATCCACTGAATTTTTGCCAGTAGTGGAAAACTTGTGTGTGGCTCTACTTAACAGAAGACCAAATGAAGTAGAAAGGGCAGGAATAAAGAAGCAAGTGCCTAAGGGGCTGCTGAAATGATGGAAAAACCCCAGAAGGGGTTGTGGTTTGTTTTTTTGTTTGTTTGTTTTTTTGAGAGGGAAGGGCAGGGAGGAAGGTTGCTAGAGGAAAAAAAAAAATAGAAAATTCAGATTATCCTAAACTTTGCTGTCTGAACAATCATTTCTGGGGGGGTTGAACTGCAGCAGATAGTGAGAAGCAAACTGCAGCCAGGGCTTTACAAACCTTCTGACTGCCCTCCACAGTTTTGCATGGCAGTGAAGAAATAGCAAGCACTATTTATAGCCTTCTGAGATCTGGAGATAGTATTTAGGTCCTGCTGAACTCAAGGTACAAATCCTACTAGATGAAAATTGTGGCAGCAATTAACTTCATCTTCTTGCACCAGGAGAAAGGAAAAATAAGTATGTGAGAGAGCAAAGTAGAAATAGCTAAGTGCTTAATTCTCTTGCCATCTCCTTGAGGCTCACCTGAAATAAAGAAGGTGGAATGTAAGTCATTCTGCATCGTGACTCTTACACAGTTTTATGCCTCATGAACATCCTTACAAAGAAAGCTATTTTCTTATTATCAAAAAACTTTTATCTGAGGCCACATTACCTCTCAATTTCTGGCTTCAAAGCATCATATAATGGAGAATTTATGCTTCCTCACGAAAGATTTTTTTTAAAAATCTTTTAGTTCAGTTAGGTCAATCTGTCTTACAAAAAAACCAACAAAACCCAAGACAACAGAAAACTCTAAAATTAGTGAGCAAGCAAATACTGTCTTGACTATTAGGATGTAGAAGTTTTCCTAAAGGACATAAAGTCAGACTGGAGTGGAATTCAGAACTTATTGATGCATACTCATATGTTCATTTCTCTTTCCCACTTCAAATGAGGAAAAGCAATATTTATATATTATTCTCCATTAGTAAAAGGGTTTTGAGGCTGCCTTACAAATCTGCAACATTGTTCTTAAACAACATCTAGACTGACCTGAACAGTTATTAGGATTTAGATCATGTTTTTGCAATTGTGACTGATATTCCAAGTTCCAAAACTAAGGTGACTTGCACATAGAACTTATAATTTAAACATCACTAGGAAACAGTAGGAGCAGCATTTAACTGCTGAAAAAGTCAGTATGCTTCAAGTAAAAATGTGATACTAAAGTTGTCCAGAATGCTATTCAACAATGTCTTTTTATATCAAAAGTGTCATGCAAGATTGTTTCATGGGTTGTGTTGATTAAATTTGTACAGACACCTTTGAGGTTTTGTATTAATAAAGACAAAAACCTTTTAAGATTGTGGACCAGCTGAAAAAAATGGGTTCTTAGTCTCTGACTCGGAAAACTTGTAGTTCCAGTTTTGTGTTTGCCAAGTTTTATAATCCATGTAGTAAATAGAAGTGTTTTTTTAATTGGATAACAGGAAGTCCTTAATGTCATTTTGTGATATTAGGAACACCTTTGTGTTACCATGTTCCTGTTTTTATTGTTTTCTGGGAGTTGAGAGCATTGTAAAGTACAACAATCAAACCCTTGTTGAAATATGAGCTGATTTGCTGCAGTTGAGCAACTCTTGTTTGGGTTTGAATTATGAATGAATGGATCATGGTAAAAGACAGATCAAATATATTCAGTAACATTCAATATATATTCAATAACAGCTACAAAAAAATTCATTAAGATGACTGTGCAAACCCCACAAGAATTGGGGCCAATAAGTGAATAGTGAAATTAGTAACTAAATTCTCTAATGAGAATTAGAATGAGTGGCTTAATTTACTAATAATTGGTTTAGCAGACGAGTGGCAACTCTGTCAAGATTCTGGGAAGGTTTCTCATCCTTTGGCTTCTAAATATATCAATACTCTGATTTTGTAGTCCACATCATGTCACAGTGAAATAAAAGCACTCCACAGGAACCTGGTAAGAATGGAAAGCAGTAGCAGGAGGTAGTGATGGTGCATTCATGTTTATGTTGATACTAAGTCTCTGATCTATTTAATATATTTGGATCCAAGTGAAGTTTAGGATTTTTGTTCTTTTATACTGTCTCTCCTGCTGTCACTTTGTGTGCTAGATCCATTGCAAAAGTACTGTAATAACATGTAACTTGTACCTTTTAAACATTGGATTAATAGCAAGTAGCAGTCAACCAAGTACTGATATTATAAAACTTTGCCTTTTATTTCCAGTGGGGACAAGAATAGAACTGCTGCCATGAATTACTTGATTCTTGGCTGGTAGTTTACTTTGTCTTCTGTGGTCATTTTTGACCTGAGTGTGTCTGCAGCAACATTTCCCAGTTCTGTGTGTTTTGGCACTTGCAAGGAGTACAGATGGATTTGTCTGGCACCTGTTGTTGTACATTCTGCCTCAGCAACATCCAAAAGGACTGATGTAACCTACTTGAAGCAAAGGAATGATGGACTGTGTTTTTCATCATCTCTTAGCCAGCCTTTTATTGTGACCTAAATGGGACCAAGACTGTAGCACCAGTGTTCAAGTGCCAGTGAAGGAAAGAAGAGCTTTTGAAAAGGGATGATCTTCTGCACTGTTGTGCAAACATCCTCCTTAGTGTGTAATGGAAGATTTCAAATTTCAGTAAACAGTAAGCCCAAATGTTGACACAGAGAAAAGGTTCTTCTGTCTTAACCCCAAAGTGTTGGTTAATGCTTCTTTTATAAGTGTTTTAGTAAAGAATCCACTGTTTAAGCTTGAGCAGTGTGAAGCTTTTCTTCATCAGCCCTGGACCGAAGAGGTAGAGACTGCCTTGTTCCTCTCTGATCACATCATTTCAGTGCTAAATTTATTTGGTGTCTTCAGAAGTGTGTGCATCTTGCAGTTTGATGCTAGATTATGGAAGAATTTTTTATTCTTGCAGCGACCCAGCCTGTAATGATAACTCAGTAACTACTCTTTTCAGGTTATCTTCTAATACATTGACTTGTATCTATCTCCTTTTCCTCTTTTCCTTTTTTCCTTGCTTTTTCCATAGTAATTACTTAATTACTTGCAATTTGGCGACTTCCTCAGGAACTGGTGACTTGAGAGCTTGCATGGTGGTCATTCTTGTTATTTTAATGTCCCTGGCACCAAAGGCAATTACAGATTTTTGTCTGTAGGATATGCTTTAACTCCAGTTTCCTTATCCCCTGTGTCTGTTTCAACTAAGATCCCACTTCTAGTGTCTTCCAAACCTAGTTAACCATGTTTCCTTCCTTAAGGTAAACATCCTGCAAATACTGGCCTGCTTTAGTAAGAGAAAGACTTAATTAGTTAGCTATTTGTATGAAAGTCTTTAGTATGATCTCTGAATTTAAATAGAAGAAAGTTGGGGTTGATCTTCACAGTAGCATTGGATGTAAAAACCATCTTGGATATTGAATTTGTTGTCCTTCAGCTGCCTTTTATTCAGAGACATCTGTCACATGCAGGACATTAAAAATAACCTAGCAGTTAATAGCCATCTCAAAATAACAGCCAGTAAAATATTTAGAAAAAAAAAAAAAAAAAAAGGAAATGAGAACTAAAATTATATTGCTGAAAAGGGTCACTTAATTACTGATCTATTTTAACTTCTGGAATGATTTTTGCTTGGCTGCTTAAATTTGCTGTGTTTTAACCTACATCTGTTTTAGCCAGAGGCAGCATGTCTAAGACTGAGTGTACATTTGTCAGAGCTATATCTAGCTGTCTGCAGAGAGCCATAGCCCTGCAAAATGTTGATCATGTTCTAGTGTGCCATTAGGCACATTTTTTCAGCCCACAGTACGTTTTTAGATGCCATTTAGAATAAATCTTTATATACCACTGTCATCTCTTTTGTGGTGATGGTATTTCACAGAGGATGAATGCACAAAGGTGCTTACAGGAAAATACTCTCTTCCTATACTGCTTGTTGCTGAAGGATGGAGTACTAAAATTCTCATACTCAGGTTGTGTTTAAATAATTGACTGGAGTCTTAAGTGTAATTTGTTATTTTTTTACTTCTATGGTCATTTAATAATTGTATGTATAATGCACTGAGATGGGCTTTTTAATAAAGGGCCGTTAACCCCTATATATATATATATGTATGGTATATACATATATAACCTTTTTATACCCTTTATACCTGTTTTATAAGGGTTCTGTTAAGCTAAGGAGGTAAAGGCAGAAGGATTTCTTTGTCAGTAATCAAATCAAGACTTGCAAGCCCTGGGGTGGTTGCTGTTGGGTGCACTGTCAACTCCAGCAACAGGACCTTTTGGGCTGTTGGTCTGGAGGGTAAAACCAAAAAGCTGGGGTGGTCAGCAGTGTGAGTGATGTGTGATCCTTCTCCCACCTGCAACACCTTTGTTTGGTGTTTTGTCTGACATCCCAGCTACTTGAACTGATTAAAAATAAAGATGCAGGCACTGTTGATAGGTGGTAAGTGCAAAGCAAGCAGCCTGATGTGCACCCTGGAAAACTTGCCTCTAGAAAACCATCAGTGCCATCAAAGGCCACTCATACCTACTTGGTTACTGGCTGCTTGAAATAATTTTCAGCTGAAAGTCTGGAGAGTAAGATTTAGTGTGGCTATTTCTTACGAGTGCTCTTTACCTGTCATTTGCTGTGGACACTTAATGGAATGTGAAGATGCGACTTAGGAAATTGCTTGCTGCTGTCAGAAGGTGTAATTAGGTGGCAGAATGGGACAAGGCAAAACCAATGAAGCTGCTTAACAAGTGGGAAGCCAGAGTAATGCATCATGCCCCTGCACTTCAGCCTGTGAGTCTTCCAGTTTGGTTGCAATCACCTATTTGTTGTGCAAGATATCTGACTTAGCACTGAAAGCAATGGCTCGGTGTCTACAAAATACATATGGCAAAGAGGAATGCAAAATAACCTGTCCTTTGTGAGCTGGTGTGGCTGTGTGTGCCAAGCTGTGCTGCACAGATACCTCCTGAGGCTCTATGAAGAGAATTGGGTTTCAGCTTTCCTCTGGTTCTTGGCATTCCCACTGAGGTTTACAGCTACAGTGCATATTGAGACTGCACATTTCTTTTTGCTCTTTAGCCCTCTTGGAGATACAATACTAATTTTTCTTGACTCTTTTATTTGTTGCCTTTTAAAAATTATTATTACAGTAGTTGAACGATAATTTGGATGGATGGAATCCTTTATTAAGCAGAAGGAGAGGGCAGAAATTCAAGCAGGCTGTCACAGATCATTATTTTTTATTGCTGTTACACATGGGCTAAGTCAATGAGGAAAAAAAAAATCAGTTTGAACTGGAGGTTTACTTCATATACCACTGGACTTCTGGCCATGAAATTCATTTAACCCCCAGCACTGTTGGGGAATCTGAATGGAGGGTGTGTATCAAGAGCAGACATTGATAGTATGTGCTAAGATCTTGGTCCAATGCAGTATCCAGATGCAGTTCTTTACCAGTAATGCATCTGTTGCTTTTTTCCTTTGGTCAGAACACACTGGCACTGTTCAGGGCTTTCAGAAATGGGATAGCATAGTGTGGCTCAGAGTCACTCAGCCTAAATGCCACCTAATTCCACCTAAGTCCTTTTGTCTAATGTTTCCTACTGGCTACATGCCTTTGGAAGCTCAGAGCCAACCAATAAGAACCTACAGACATGGGGCCTGTTGTGGAATTAGATGGGATTAAAACTGTGTAAATCTGAGCCATTGCTCTTCTCTTCTAGTTTTTATGGATGTACCAAACAGTCTCGGCCTTATCTGACACTGATTTGCAAACCACAGACATTCTGCTCCAGTGCAAAGTGTCAAGAAAGATTGGCTGGGATAGATCAGTGGATGAAGGCAGTGGTAGGAACAACATTGTTTAGACCTGTTCCTAGATGTTGGAATGTTACATGCAGAAATTTTGTGTATATAGCAAATTGTAAGATTCCTTTCCAGGGTGTCTTCTGATAAAACGAAGTAAGAAAATGGGTTTTAACTTACTCTGAGTTGTTCTTAAGCTTCAGGTAAATAAATAAATTACAAGACAGGTCTTCTTTTGTGCTTTGTTTTAAGGTGCAAGAAGTTTGCAGGAATACTTGAAGTATGTATGGGTTTGTTTTGCTTTTTTTTCTGCTGTTGAATTTGGATTTTATTTTTTTTTCCATTGGGAATATTTTCTTTTGGTTTTTAGGGGCCTTAGGGTTTTTTTGTCATTGGAATGGCAACGAGGGCAGAAAATATCATGATCCTGTATTTCTGTATATGAACAATGTCTTGGTACACATTGTGCTTTAGTCTTTCTTCTGGGAGTTTGTTTACTGGTATTTAATGATAAGATGTTCCTCAAAGATTCACACTACTAGAAGGAAATAAATTAAGGCTTAATTATATTTAAAGGATTTAAAGGATTATATTTATGCAAGTTTATCTTTTCTGATGTCTTAATAGCTTCTGATGAGGATCAGAGACTCACCTGCTTCATAGATGTGCACATTTCCAATTGTGTACTTGAGTACAGTGATTCCTACAAGGAAAACATTTTTCCCATTTCAATTCTAAGAAATGGCCCCTCTTATTCCTTCTGTATGAGTTTTTGTTCATGTTCTCTTCTTAGCCCAAATAAAATGTAAAGATTTAGTTGCTCTGGGCTCAAAACCAACCAAATCTAATAGTTCTGATGTTATTCCTGAGCAATTCTAGTTGCTATTATCTCAGGCAGTCTTCCTTCATTCTGGAGGATGTAATTTCTCACATGGATTTCTGTTGAATGAAATCCCAATTTCCATGCTAGATTTCACAAATTTATGCACATGTCAAATTGTTTAGATGCTTTCCTTTAGCCTTACTATGAACTAAAGAAAATGAAAAAAACCCACAAATCAACAGTTGCTAGTTTAGTGAGGAGACTACATTTTAAATACCATTAACAGCACAAGCCAGTGAAATACTATTTTTCATTCTATTAATTACTAAAGTGAATCTTAGAAATGTATGAAATTGAGATGTAAGTGGATACTCTCATTAGCTTTGTGATAAATTGAGACAGACTGAAAAAATGATTGTGTTAATTTGCCTACTTTGTAAAGCAGTTACCAAAAAAAGCTCCTGCAGATTCTACTGTTTATTCTGAAAAGAATTTCTGGAGAGGCAATCAATCAGGGGAGGAAGTGATGTTTGAAGACCTTATGGGACAAAATCCAAAGCCACCCATTGTGAATTCAGGATTGTCCCTGTTTTGAGCAGGAATTTGGATGAGGTAACCTTCTGAGGTCCCTGTCAGCCTTAATGATGCTGTGAAAATTTTGAGAGCTGGGATTTAAAAGTTGTGTTTGAGGCATTATTAACCCAGTGTTCAATTTAAAAAATAAAACATAAAAATTTCTGCTGCTTACATGAATTAGAAGAAAAAAAAAAAAGTGCTCTATGAGTACATAGACAAATTAATTAGATAAATGCTGAATGTTGACAAGTGAAATTAGAGAAAACCAGACAGGTATACCTCTCCTTCCTCTGCCACATAAGAAGACTTTAAGAAGTCTTATTTTGGGAGTAGCTGCAACAAATACCACTTTCCAGAAAATAAATTTGTCTGAGTTGGGACACTGCTATTTATTTATTTATTTATCCATATACATTCCATCAGTAGACTTTGATTTTTACATACTGTATTAACAGTATGTAAGAAATTAAATGTAAGAAATTATTTCTTATTACATGTAAGAAATCAAAGCAGAGCTGGCTTAGGGATTTGGTCAGTGGAGCTACTGGGTGTCACAAACCCTAGAGCAGGAACCCTTAGTTCCAGTGCTGTTGGTGTGACCATGGTTGTCTTGGACAAAGACTACAAGATTTTTCAGGAGAGAAACAGCTGAAACAGTAAAACACAAATGTTGGAGAAAGTTGTTGGAAAAACAATCTGCATATTCAGTTAAGGAATTCCCACTCCTGGATTCCATGGTTTTGGTTTTAATAAGAGTGTAGTACATGCTGACTTCATTGTAAATATTCATGCTCAACCTGAAGCTTTGAATATTCTGATATTTAGTATTTTCAAGTAGCTGATATTGCTTTTTCTCCAGGGCCTAGGTCCCCAGTCAGGCTGATGGCCTGGAGATGGGGAAGGCAAAAGAGAAACAAATGAAAGGGCTATTATGCTGCAGCTCATTATGTTATGAAAAATTTAACTATGACTTATCAAAAATTTAATTCAGCCTGATGAATGAACTGTGCAAATGTGAAATGAATTCTTTGCTTTGATTAAATAAAATGGAGGGACTTAAGAATTCATTCCAGTACTGTAGAATGAAGTGCTTTTTGATTGCCATTATAACCTCAGAGCTTTAAGTCTTTCTGATGAAAGTGTATGGAGGACAAGCATTTCTTCCTCTCTTTCTTAGATCAGATCCATCTAAATTAAAGCTGAAATACTGTCAGCAGAGGTCGTTGTTATTATTACTATATTCAGCTCAGTATTCAAAAAGCAACTTGAAAAATGTTTAAATGACATCACCTGGGGAGGGATGTTTACATACAGTTAAAAAAAAACACAACACATTTTAGTTTAGTATTATACAATCATCCAATACTTCAAAATTCACAGGCCCACCATGCAGTTGTTTGTTATATTGCTGAATGCGGTTTTACTGTGATTTTAGCAGACTGCTGAGTTAAATGGAGTTAAATTCATGACAGTGTGCTAATAGCTGTATCAAATGCATAGAAAAACCTTGAAAGCTTAACTGGGCCATGCAAAGATTAATTTGATTATTTGTAGACTTTAACAGTATAATTACTTTAGAATGAATTTCAACAATTAAATATAGGTATTTTGAGAATGTTAATTTATTTAATGATTTCATCAGTGATTTCAATCTATCAGATAGACATTCAAAGAATATATAAACTATTGCATACTTTTGCTATACTGGAATGATTTGGTACTGTTCATTCACTTCTTGTGTGAACTTCCAAATTAAAGAGAGCAGAACTGCAGTTGTCTATTGTTTGTGTTCTCCACAAAAAGTCTCTAAAATGGTATGGATGTTTTCTGTCTCAGTCCTTATGTATTTTTCATAGGCTAAGTTGCATTTCAAAGCTGCTGAGTGTTACCCATTGGTTTATTAGATAACCATTCTGCTGATAAGAACAAAATCGGTTGAAAGTTAGTGTTGGTTTTTTGGTATTGACTTGAATGGGAACAAGACTTACTATATTGTCTGGCATATTTTATCAGAATGAAATTACAGCACTTAAGGGGTAAGAAGGAAACGCCTTGGTCTCTTGAGCAAGCCTAGGGTAACAGAATTACTTTAAAAGAAGATAAAAAATCATATTCCTATGATAATATTGTAATAACAGGTGACACAGGCTATTGAAAGAACAGGAAATTTGGGGCTGTTTGAAGCAGCACTGCTACACCTTTTCTTACTGCCTTATCCAGTGGTGAATGGCACATATGGCCAGTTATCAATTCTCAACCCACTTAGTAGTCACCTGAAATTAAGTTTTGGGCTTTTTCTTTTTTTCCCCTACACTTTTTTCTTTATGAAGATCACAAAGAAACATAGAATAAACTTTTGCAGTCTTAGGGGTTTTGTCAGTTCTGTCTTTTTTTTTTTTTTTTTTTTAATTTTTTATTTTTTGCTCTCATGCTAATTTCTGAATGTCCCTTCCTTCTAAGACAAGGAAGGAGAACATCACTGTAACACTACACAGCCTTTCTGTGCTGAACAGCAAGGCAGACTTGTATTTTTAGCAGCCTAGTGTAGTTGTCTCCTTGGGAGGATGATGTATACTAATTGCCAATGTACTAAACACTGTGGTGCATTCCAGTTGATACCAATAAATTCAACATTCCAAATTATCCCATTTAGTCCTGCTCGCAGCAGACCTCTCTGCTGTCCCTGGTAGCAAATGAGTTTCCCACATTGCTAAAGGGAACCCTGACATACTAAAGTAATATCTGGATTATTAATATGCTATTGTGCTCAAGGGGAAAAATTAATTTCATCAATTAATCGGTGTAGATAATGATAATGGTGGGGCACTGGGAGAGGGATGACAATCAGGGTTTACAGAGGAAAAGCTTACTCCTGAGAAATAGCAGCATCTGGGGAATGAAATGGGATCAAAAAGGTGAGTCAAATGGCCTCCAGCAGTCTGGAGGCAAGGGTTTAGGATGATAGAGCAGACAGGCACTGGAAATCTAATGAGAAAAAACCTTTGCTGGATCAGAAATGTTGATAACAGCTGAGCTTAAAAAATACCAGGCAAGTTACTTTTCCTTGTACTCATAGATACACAGAATAGTTTGTATTGGAAGGGACCACAAAGATCATCTAATTCCAAGCCCCCTGACATAGCCAGGGACACTTTGTACAGACCAGGCTGGTCAAAGCCCCATCCAACCTGACCTTGAACACTGCCAGGGATGGGGCACACACAGCCTTCAGTGTTTCACCATCTTCATAGCAAAGAATTTCCTCCTAATGTCTAACCTAAAACTGCCCTCTTTCCGCTTAGGACCATTCCCCCTCATCCTACCACTGCATGCTCTTGTAAAAAGTCCCTCTCCAGCTTTCCTGTAGCTCCTTCAGGTACTGGAAGGTACCTTTTCTCCAGGTCTTCTTTTTTTATTTTTCTCCAAGACGTCGTTTCTTCAGGCTGAACAACCTCAACTTTCTCAGCCTGTCCTTGTGGGAGAGCTGCTCCAGACCTCTGATCATTTTTATGGCCCTCTTCAGGACTTGCTCCAAGAGGTCCATGCCCTTCCTGTGCTGGGGGTTTCAGAGCTGGACACAGGATTCCAGGTGGATTTTCACAAGAGTGGAATAGAGAGGGAGAATCTCCTCCCTTGGCCTGCTGGCCACGTTTCTTTTGATGCAGCCCAGGATATGGTTGATTTTCTCATCATGTTGAGCTTCTCATCAACCAACACCTCCAAGTCCTTCTCCTCAAGGCTGTTCTAGTTACTTAGCTCCAAGAGACTTTTCCATACAATGCAAAGTGTGTTTATCCTTGATTTATCCTCCTGAGGAGCAATCAGTGTGGCAGGAGGAGGGCTTTGTACTAACAGAATACTTGTGTAGAGAAAAGCAAGACCAGGCTAGTGGTTTCCTTTTTAAATTTCTCAGAGGCGAGAGGCTTCAGATGTCTTTAGCAATATTTAAATACAGGAAAAAATTAACCATCAGAACCCTGTAGGGCTTAGTATATATTGGATAGAAATTTAATGCAAACTGAACAAACAAACCAAAACCTAAGATTGTTAAAAGGGTGGCATTTGTATAGGAAAACTTATGACAAATATTACAAATCAGTGCAGTTTGACAGCTGTTTGAGCAGTCTATTGAATGCATTATGGTTTGCAATTTACGTGTGTCCACATCCAGTGAAGTTATTTAAATTCTGATCCTAGCAGAATGATTCCAGTGATGATGTCCCTTGCCAGAGGCAAATTATTCTAATGTGAGATGAGTGATTGTGCTTGCCAGCAGCTTACTTTCCCCCATACCTAAAGCCATAATTTGAGACTTCTGATTTAAATTGAATCCTCAATGGCTTGTCACACTTGCTATAAATACATCTCCTTAAAGGCCATCTAATATAATTATTTTAATTAGGAAATAGTTTTAGTATGATTGCACTCCCTTGTTCTATTAATTGCTCATCACTGGCAAAACTGCCTCCATTTTTCTGTAGTCCTTATTACTGTCACTTTGCTCCTTTGCTCTTCTCCATCTACATCTGCATCCTCCTCAGAGGTTGCAAGCAAGTGGGAGGGATGAAACTTCTTGCCAGGTTGGCTCCATAGACTTTTTTAAGCCTCAAGACTTAACCTCTTGGATTTTTGGCTGCTTTGTGTACTGTAAAACTATGTCCAAACAAAACTTAGCATCTTACATGGGTTGGGTGTAGTTGTGACAGACTGAGAAGCAGTATTAGTTGTCAGAATGGCTCTTTCTTTGTATCAACACTTACATCTACTTAGGGGTGCCCAGTGGACCAAAATGAAATTTCCTCCTGGAAGCTCCAAAACAATTTATATGGTGGATGATTTTTGGCAGGGCTTATTAATTAAGGCAGTCAGCAAGTAAGTAATGAGTGTAGGTAACAGTCAGCATGTATTTTCTGTCCTGCAGTCTGTGTGGGTTTCTGTTTGGTGTTAAAAAAGAAACTGCTTCATCTCCTGCTTGATCTTTATCCTCTTGATATTTCTAGAGGCAGTCCTTGGGTCACTGGAATCCTTTCTCTCAGTGCTCTGCTTATTTGAATTTATTTAAAACCAAGGTAATTAATGCTAGTAAATTATGTATTTGGGGAGGGGAAGGGAAGGTGACCCACTTCTGGGGAAGGAAGAATCTGAAAATAGCCTTAAGGTTATTTCCTTATTAAGAAGGAAAAATCTAATGAATTTTTATAATGAATGAATATTTGTGCTACAGAAATATTTCCCACAGGGCAATTCCAGTTCAAACTTTGGACCTCTGTTTGCAGCTTGGATAAGGTGATAGGTTTGCTCTGTATTTCGTTGACTGCCTAAGAAAAAGAAATCTAAACATGCAAAAAGATGTGGTAAGACTTGTGCTCTGGACCCTTCACCAGCTTCATTGCCCTTCTTGGAAATAAAGCTTGTTTTATTTTTTCTGATAACAGAACCAAACAAACCACTGAGGACCTGCACTTAGGGATCTTAAAAGATAAGGATGAAGAGTTTAACCTGTTTTACCTTCAGGAAACTGAGATTAACTGTTAATTTAGCTGATAGTCTTGTCAGCAATAAAGCAGGCATTGAGTTTTGTATTAGTTGAGTTAAGGTAAGTTCCAGTAGTTCCAGGACACTCACCCTGAATTACTTAAAAACCTTTGAGGCTGTTAAGCAACAAGGTAAAAATAAGTAAAACTCCAGAAGTTGGCTCATACTGAGCAGCTTTTTCCCTGTAAAAATGCTGATGTTTCAAACTCTGCAACTAGCATATCATTGGAATGAAAGCTGATTGCATTTTTTTTTTAATGTATGTGGTGGTTTGGTTTTTTCTCATTGTTATTTTCTGACTTTCTAGAACCTAGAGAGTGAACACACTTCAGATCTGTGCAGCTTGAGGGAGAATTAGGTTTGAAATAGTCCCTGCTGCCTAATATCTCTCCAGCAAGAAAATACTCTTTTTCCCTCATCACCTATCTCTGCTATATAGCTTCAGTGATTACTCCTCATTTGGTATTGTTGCATTTTATTCCTGTTGAAAGCAAAACATGAAAGAAGAGAAAGTACCATGCAATATTGGGCAAGGGAAACCTGAGTTTAATCTTCTGCCATGTCACAGGCTTTTTGGTTGACATTGGAGAGATCTCCATTCAGCAGTGGCTTCTTCATGGTTGAGTGGTCCTATGATCTTGTTGGAAAGAGACTGCAGTGTCATACCATAACATGGGCCTTCCTAATGGCCCAAATAAATGAATTTTATCAGATATTCAGGCAAGTAATTGATGGCAAAACATTGCTTCCAATTTGCTCCTGTTATCTGATAACAACTCCTCAGAACAAGTTGATTTGCATACACTGTACTTCCCAGGACTGTATGAATGCCACGTCTGCAGGAGAATGTTTGTTTCCCTGATGTAAAATGAGAATTGGAATAAAGCTCTTCATCTGCTTGTAGAAATAGGCTGTCCTTTGCAAATTTTTATGGGACGAATTTGGCAAGTTTAAAAGAAAATGTTAATTGCCACCTAGAGGCCTTTTGAGGTAGATTTATCTCCCTGTATGATGTTTTGGGGTTTTGTTGTTTGTTTGTTTTTATTTTAAGTTGCTGTTAAGCTTTATCTTGTACTCTATGAAGTGATGCTTTTTGTTCCCATTGTGTCCCTGACAGACAAGTAAAGATAAGATCAGTGAGAAAGATACTGACTGGCTGTGGCAGTAAGGATGCTCTGATTGCTGTGGCTGTCTGAAGCCAGAACTGAGGAAGGGAACCCAATTTACTCTCTCAATCTGCTCACTGTGATTAAATCTAGATGCAACTAGACAGCGAAAAGAAAAAAAAAAAAAAAGAAAATGGGGTGAGGTGGTCAGATTTTGTTTGAAAAGAGCCTGAAAAAAGCCTTGAGGGCCTTTGAGCAACCTGGTCCTAGTGGAAGGTGTCCCTGTCCATGCAGGGAGGTTGGAACTGGATGATCTTTAAGGTCCCTTCGTACCTAAACTGTTCTATGACTTTATGATGGTTCTATGAAAGGAATGGAAATGTAAATAATGTGTAGATTAAGGTTGGTTTGTCCTTGCATTTTTAATTCCTTTGCTGTACTTAAGAACTAGCAAGTTCCTAAAACCTTCAAATACAGAGAAGTTTCTGCAAGCTAGATCTGTGCCAGGAGGGGATAAATATTGATCAGTCAATATATGTGATTTTGTGGTTACTTTAATTTTATATACTACCAAAAGGGAAAAAGAATTTCTTAGGCTTGGCCTAAAAATCACAACCTGCATTTTCTGACTGACAACCATGTCTTCTTCTTGTAAAATGTAGAGGCAACACTAATGGTTGATTTCCAGTTCACAATCTAATTTTTTTAATGTGTGGTTTTAACTGAAAGTTCTGCAAGAGGGCAAATCCCATTTAAAGGTGAGCCAATACCTCAATAGTTACCTGATGTTTAAGGGACAACATTTTCTGTGTCTCTGCTGTGTGGTTTCAGAAAACCCTGAGTTGCTTTATGTGATGGAACTGAATTTCTGACAGCAGTGATGATCACAGTCAGTAGCTGGGCTGTCTGCCATGGCCAGTGGCCATTCCTGCTCAGGTATTTCCAGGTGTTAGCAACATGCAGCCACTCTCTGCCAGCCCTTGATGACACTGGGAAAATTTGGTGAAGGATAATTTTAGGAAGATAAGTGCAGGAGTAGGTCAGTGGCCATTTATGCTGTGCCAGATCTCCCAAGTGATATGGGGACAAAGAATGAGAGTATTTTGATATTCAGCAGGTTTGTGATTTACCACTGAATCAATACTGAAACAATTGCTTTTTTTGATATTTGTAATTTTAAAATGTCATTATTAAACCTCTCTTTTCCTTAAGAGAATGTGAAACCTTCTTTATGTATGAAAATCAAGATATTTTACAGCTTCTAAAATATTATTTTAAGTCAGTTTCATTTCTTTACTCTCATTTAGGTTTTTTTTATATTAGTATGCTCAGAGCTTAGAATGATAATTACATGTTTTCAGGATATATCTTACAGTTTGGTTTCATGAAATCATGCATTAAATAAAAAGAATTAGATTTCATTTTTTACACAGTGGAAGCAGTGATTTTAGTCACTTCTAAATTTTTTAAGTGTTCTGAGTGAAGTGAAAAAAAGCCATAAGAAAATGGTATTTTTTTTTCTACTGGAAAATTAAAGGAAATAAACAAAAAGAAGTCTAGACCAGTAATAAGTAACTAATTCAAACGTCTGGTAAGTAGCTGGAAAGAACTGTTACAGTCCCTAAAGAGTTCATGCACTAAACTGAATTGTGAATTGTAGTGATAGTGAGAAGAAAGAAAGAAAAACAGAAGTGATTTTTAGGCAGGGAAATACCTCACTCCTAGCATTAGCCAAACTAAAGTTGCTGCTTGCCTCACTATTTAGTGATCTGTTTAATAGAAATATGCTTCATCTGCACCATCTTTTATAATCTGGTTTCTAATCTGGTTGCTTCATGGATGAGCAACATGAGAAGGAATCAAGTACAAGAGATCTATCTCTGAACATTCTACATTCAAAAAGTTTGGGAATTTCATGTCACTATCAGTACTGAGACATGCAGCTTATTTGTTCTTTTCCAGGTTTCCAGCCTTCCAGCTGGCTAGAGGTCCCCATCACAGCCTCCTTCAGCATAGCAATGGTTGGGCTCTTGTTGGCCCAAAAGAATAGGTTCTCTCTTCTTTTCCTAGATATCCAGTTGCAAAATTCTAAGTCAGATTTATCCTTTGATCTTTCCCAGACTCCAGACATCATTTTCATTTAAAACTAGTGTCTAATGGAATCTGGGCCAGTAGGTAAAATAAGCTGAACTTGGTGGTTTAAAGTTGCCACAGTACTTGTCCTTCAGCACCTTGACATCTTCAATGTGACAGAGTTCTTTTGAACAAGATTATTTTCATATGCTTATCAGTTTGGTAGTGGAAGTGATTAAGGGTAACTTCGTGTCCATTAGATTTGAATGATTGTCCTCCTGCAAGTCAAAGTTACTGGCTGAGTTTATGTGGAGATGTTAAGCATCTCCAATCTTGAAGTGTATTGCCTGAAAATATTTGACTATTTCTAGAGACTATCCTGCTCCTGGCCATAAATGACTTGGCAGTGAGACAAGACCTGAACATATACATAAATAGAGAGATTTGGAACTCCCTAGGAAGTTGTTTGGGAAACATGAGCTATTCTCAAGTCTCTGCATTTCAGTTCCTGCATGTCATGAAATAAATCTGTTTTTATAGGCAAAGCGACTGTGATATGGCAGTGTAATTGACAATTAAGAATGTAACAGTACTTATTTACAGCAGAATTAATTTCAAGTATTGTTCTATTTGAGAGACTCAGCAGGGAGCTTATCCCCTTCCTCTAGACACATTTTTTGTCATTCTGCTTTATAACCTTCATTGCTTCCTTCACCCCTCATAAAACCTGTACTGTAGCATCCTACCTCTGTGCTCACTGACTTGAAAAGTAATTTTCAAAATCAATGTCTGATTATTATTTTTTTAATTAGATGCAACTGATCTGTGTAAGTAAATGATGCATATCATACTAACACCGGTAGGACATGATAGGAAAATCTGTAACCTGAGCATTTTGTCTCCGGGTTAGTTCAACAACAAAATACTTGTTCCAACACTTGTGCAGGGAGCTTTTTTGAACTGAAGGTGAATGAGTAAAATGCATGTGCACTAAATCAAGGTTCCTGTATTCATTGGGCTGCATTATTGATTCTCAATTAACTTTCTGAGAAAGATCTAGTGCTCTAGGATGAGCTCTGATTAGCAAATGAAGCCACTTTCTAAGCAGGCAGTGTAGCACAGAAGCAGTCACTCTGTGACTAAGAATTACCAGTGAGGAGAATACAGGAGTTGCTAACAAACTACAGAACACAAAAAAAGGGTACAGCCCATGATAAGTGTGAAATGCTCACTGCAAAGGCAATATCCCACATCCTTGTTCCTGGGCAAGGAGGAGTTTTCCAAGAACCTGTGTTCATGGTGTTTAGTTGGAGGGGGCAGAGAGGGAGAGAAGAGAGAGATGCTGAGTATTTTCTGTTTGAGGTCTGTCTTCAACATCCAAGTCTCTAAAGAATTCACATTTTGCTAGCCTGTCTGCTAATTTGTCTCTGCTGGATCTTTGCTGCTTTGGATTTGATTCTCCAGAGCTTGCCAGTGATATCACCAAGTGCCTCTAATTGGATTTAACTGTTCCATTCCTAGCTTTTTTCTAAGAGTTATCCTGGCTGCTATTTCAGAGCATCATTCCTAACTATTTTTCTGTTTAGTGAGGATGAAAGCATTGAGATACCTGCAAAATGGTAGGGGCTTTGATCCTTTCTCCCTTGAAATATTTATATGGAAGAAAAGATGGTTTTTTAGAGCTTCTGAATCACAGAAGCCAAGATCTCAGTGGGATGCCAATTAAATCTCTCTTGACTTGCTTCCCTGTTTGCTGTTTGCCCTTGTGGATGTGGACAATGCAGATCCACATGCTGCACTGTTATTTTATTTATTGGGGAGCATATATAATTTATTCTGCAGCTAGAAGTGTCAGAGTAAGGCGAATAGAAATTAACATCCATACAATTAATGATTGCATTGTTCAACCAAAGCACATTCTCACGGCTCCTAATAACAATTTCTTCTGTGACTTCTAATATGTGAAATTAACCTACAGCTCTAGGTTAATGCCCACACTTAGAAATTCAGCTGTGTGCTTCATTTATCACTTGAAAAGCTTGCATACTACTTCAAGATTTTTGGAAAACTCAATTACATCCTAGCTATTTAACAGTTATGGTGCCCATTTATTCTGAATTTTCTTCTTTGTGGTCTAGCCAAGAATGAACTTTTCCATTGCTGTCGTCCTGCAAAAATGTAGGAAAGATTCTTTCTGTATTTTGATTTTTAAAGACTAATTTCCACTCTACCCAGAAAGTCTGCCAGGGCAGCTAGAGGACTGCTGCTCTCTCTTACTTTGACCTTGTTACTCTTTTTAGTGTTAGGAGCAGCCTCTAGATACCTCAGACAAGTACCTTGATCATTTAACAATTAAATATAAAGCAGTGGTCTTTTAATCTTGCTTCTTAAGTACACTGCTGGAAAAAAAGGTACACTTTTTGAAAAAAAAAAATCTTGACTAATATTGCTTTTGTGGCATTATAATAGTAGAACTTTATAACTGACCAAGTCTTCCATCTCTGAAATAATCCAAAGTTCAGATTTTTAAAATATTTTTTATAGTTTTATCTGAGAAGGTAATCTTAGTGAGCTAAAGAAAATGAAGTTTCCCATTCCTTTGAAAGTGCCAAAAATACTAACAGTGCTGGAAAGGGCTGTGAAATGCCCTACCCCTTGGAAACTGGGTCCTTTTTTGGCAGCAGCAAGGGGTGATAGCCTTGAAAGTTGAAGAGTCCTTGGGCATAGTTTATTTGTTAAAAAAATACATTCCTGATGTGTGTAAGCTGCTGTGTTAACTCAGATGGAATCAAATCCTAAGGAAGAAAGTGCAGTTGATGGGATTTCAATGTCTTCATAGGCAAAGATTAGGTTGGATCTTCTCCTGGGAAGTATTTTAAAATAATAATGAAGAAAGGCTTTGTTTTAGAAGGTTCTATCGATTTTTAAAAATCCTGAAATAAGGATTTTTCTCCCAGTAGAGAGCAAATTATGCTAGAAAAATAATAGTGTTGGGGGGGCAAGGAACAGAGGGGACTCAAAGGTTGGTAAACAATGATTATGGGAGAAGGGATTGTTTGTAATTCTTCACTTTTATAATATTCTACATATTGTACAGGACTTCTGATCCAAAATGGAATGCTTTCTGCTAATTTTTATGTGGAGTTTGAAGAACATGTTGGTCCTTTTCAGGAGGGCAATGATCAACAGAAAATATATTGTAAATCATGCATTAGCTCACAGAGGTTTAGCTCACCTATTTTTTTTTTTTTCTTTTTTATTTTTTTTTTTTTCTTTTTTATTTTTTTTTTTTCCTTTTTGCTGGCCAGTCTAGCATCAGAATTCAAACTCCTTTCAAAGGACTTTTTGTTTTTAGAAACAATTTCCAAAGGCTTTTCCTTGGTTATTTCATGACGTGAAAAGTGATGAAGTGTTTGGTGCAGTTCTTATGTGGTGTGTGATCCATGTAACACCAGGCTGTTTTTCTCTAGTTGTACCTTTTATTTAAAGAGGCAATAAATGTGAATTAATTATTCCTAGTGAAATAAGATGTTTATGTGTTGCATTTCTGAATGGAGTGCTTATTGAAATCTGGCTGAACTAGAACTAAAAATAAGGGAAGCTTCCACTTCTGCTGTGTTCTGTAAAGAAGTTGCTTTTATAATAAAAGGAGCATAATAGTTTACATTTATTTCATATCCCCGGGATCTTTTTTTGGTCTCTGGACAGAAATCAAGGTAATAGCAAGAACATGGGCAAAATTAGCTGTAAAAGATGATTCCATACTATAACTGTGTATCATAGCAAAGTAGTTTTCTATTCTCATTCTGAAATCTTGTTTACTATGAACCTCACCTTGCTTCTGTTGGGCTAAAATTAATTTGTTCTTTAGCCAATCATACAGTTAAAAAAAAAATTAGAAAAAAATCCAAGTACGCAGCCCTGATTTATTTCTTGAAGAAATGCTTCCCTGAGTTGAAGTCACAAAAGACTAAAACTGAATGGAAAAAGAGAATTACATGAATGAAATCACATGGATAGACCTAGGCGGGTTTTGTGGTTTTTTATTACTGTCTTTTTTTTTTTTTTCCACCAATAGATTGTACAGACTTGAATGAGTGAGGTAACAGCATAAAAAAAAATAAATTAAAATGAGTAGATGTTATCTGATTTTTTTAATGTTATTTTAAAGATATAAAATATGATAGTCACAATCTTGTTCAGTTGAAGCTACTACTCCTTCATATTTGTCAAGTAGTCCTCTTTTGCTCCATTGAATAACATCTCTGTTCTCTTTATAGATGAATTTAAGAAGGATATATAACTGTATTGGTCAGTAACTGTAGCCAGGGATTTTAACTCTTGCAATATTGTCAGTGAAGAATGGAATTATAATATAATTGCCCAGTTAAACTGCAATAAAGAGTATTCCAAAGGGAAAAATTGAAGGAATAAAAAAAAAACAAACCACAAAAAAACCCCCTCAAAACCAAACCCAAGCCCCAAACCATTATTACAGTTATTCCTTGTTACTGATATTGGGAGAATTTTTAAAAAATCACTGAGGCCAGAAGTTTTATAAACCTGCTGGAACTTATTTTACCCACTTGACTTGTAAAGAAACTGAGCTGCTGCTGTGGGTGTTTGTTCTTTATTGCTTCTAAGATTTTATTGGCATTACTCCTCATTTACACTGCCATTACCATACATGTGGTAATGTTCTAGAAAATATGAATAAACTGAAAACTAGGACATATCTTTGGCAAATAATTAAATAATTTGAAGACTTTTTATCTCCTTTTGATGATTGTTTGAAGAACAAAGACAGCCTAAAAGGTAATAATTTGCAAATATAGCAATACCCAAGGCTCCTACTGTGAACCTTTTATGTAGGGAGATATTCAAAGTGATTTTATAAGTTAACATAAAGCCACTGAGCATCTGAGCCAGGTAAAAACCTTGTCATAGCATTAGATTTCTTTGTCTCTGTTGTGGGAAATGATATTTTCAATATTGTCAGTGGATGTATATATCTACCTGCATGGGTGACATGTTTTAGAGATCTGTATTTTTTGAGCCTCTCACGTTTTTGTGTATTTGAAACTCAGAGTTCTTAAGGGATGGGTGATTTTTAGATATTTTTGTGTAAGTATCAGGAATATTTTATCTTCATGCTCATTACTTAGAGAATGCTGTATTAATATTTATTAGAAGCACTGACCCACCATACTGGAGGACAAAAATGAGTATTCAGAGCATCAGGTTATACTTTCCTGTTCTGCTTTTATGTAGATCCATACGTTTATTTTAAGAAATTACAATTTATTTCCTGAAATGTCACTGAACTTGGTTCTTAGACTTTAACAGTGCTTTTCATCAAAAAGCACTTTCCTGGAAGCACTGTAGAAAGAACAAAAATTCCAAAAGAACAGCTGAGAAAAGGCACTTTGCCTAAAACCATTTCTGGGAAAACTCCTACAGAATGAAGAAGTTTTACAGACTTCTGTTGTATTTTAAAATGGAAGATCTGTGGTTGCTCAGTTTCTACATAGTAAATATTGTGTGTATCTCATAGCTGAGGAACAATTGTAGTTGCTTTTGAATGTATCTCCAAACATATGGAAATTATTTACCAAAATATATATATATATAGTTATGATAATTGGAAAATGGATCTTTGCAGCATTATCTTGATTCTATTCTATGCAACCTTCTAACTACTTTAATTTTTAACTTTAATTTTTGGAATGGAGAACATCTTAAAGCAATTACATCCTTTTCGTTCTTGGAACCAGCACTGAAATTGAGTTACTCTAAAATGAGTGTCATTAGAAAGTGTCTGAGCTTCCTTGTATTCCAGTGTCCTTGTATCTAAAACAGGAATTGAACTTATCTGAGAGGAACCTCAGAGGTTTTACTGGGCTAGTTTTCATGTTCTTACCCAAAGACATTATAGGAGATGGTTGTAGGCTGTGACCAAAGGATTTTATTTGGTTGGAAGTGG
This sequence comes from Phaethornis superciliosus, assembly GCA_023637945.1. Classification (NCBI taxonomy): domain Eukaryota; kingdom Metazoa; phylum Chordata; class Aves; order Apodiformes; family Trochilidae; genus Phaethornis; species Phaethornis superciliosus. The sequence goes on from JAJQWJ010000008.1 coordinate 31,620,390, forward strand.
GTAACCTTGCTAGGAGAATGTTTTGGTGTAAGTTTCTGTAGGTTTCTTGCCTACATGGATTATTTGTGGGAAACTGTAGCTAAAGGCTTTATTTTGGTTCATCTTTCCCTCGGGGATTTCAGTCCTGTGCATTTTCAGGTTATGTAACATTAGCAGCTCTTAAAATTTTTCATCATATGAATTGCCATAGAGACATCCTTCTACCTTCTGGTGCTGGGTGGATACAGCAGAATTTCATCTTTCACTTAAAATAAAATCATGTTTGTTTCTAGGCTTTTTGATCTTTTTTTTTTTTTTTTCCAGAAGAAAACCATGTAATGTGTTAGGGAAAAAAAAATAAAAATATTCCGAATTGAGATGTCCAAGAATATATGCAGAGATTGCAGTTTTAATAGACAGGAATGAGTCTTCATACTTCATGTATACTTGTAGGGGTGTTTTTCTCACACTAGTAAGCTTTTTGTGTTGACAGAAACAAGCTTGGGATATGAGAAAGAATTCTATCTGTTATTTTGCTTTAAATTCCCATCTCCTGTTTGTGTTGTATTTCTTCAAAGGGAATTCCAATTAACTTGTTTGTCCAAAATCCCAGGACAATAGTATTAATTCATTTCTGTGAATGAATTTTGTGATTACAATGTAGTACAAGAATTTTATAATGCCTTTTTATGTCCAAGACTTAGCCCTTGAAACAAAAGCCATTCGTGTTACCACCATTACACAGCATTAGCTGCACAGAGGGGTCTGAAAAGAAGGATTTATTCTATTTTAAGGGTAAATCATACACATCCACAAAATGAAAAGTGGCTTTGCTGAATAGTGTCCTTTTCAGAATTTTCCTCAGCCTTGCGCTTTGTCTGCTGAAATTGTCCTAATTCCTCCTGTGAAGGAAAGAGTTTGGGTTTTCAAAAGTTCAAATATCAGATTAGTGGAGGGACAAATGGGGAGGGGTGGGATTTGAATGCTCTCCTCCACTCCCCAATCTCAGTTTGTCTTCAAGGCAGCTGAAATTTTGAATTATTACAGTTTGGCATAAAAATAGCTGTGGTTGCTAAGCAATGGTGAAGATTTGTTCTATAGGAAACCAGATTTGTGTTGCCCAGTGTCTAAAAGTGTTTGCTTGTCATGTGTGTGTTTATTTTTATGTACATAAATGCAAGTCTGTGTGTGTATATATATATGTATGTGTGTGGATTTTTTTCAAAATTCACAAATAAGTATGAACTTGAAAGTTTGGACTAAGGTGGGGTTTTTTTTGCATTTCTTTCATTTCATACATGAGCATACTAAAGACTTACTCACTCCTAGTGCTGTCATTCTTAGCATGTCTGGAATGCCTCAGCTGTCCTAATTTTTGGTTCTCTTTTTCTATCTCCTGTTTAATACCTGGGATTTAGATCCTCTCCTTAGTTATGTACAAATATCCCCTCATTAACACAAAAAAGAAACAACCCCCAAAAAAACAAGGGTAAAAAAAGGGGGGGGGGATTGCATTTCACTTGAAACCCATGAGAGTGCAACAGTTCTAGGTTCTTTCACAGTTGAAGTGTTATTGGTGATTTCTGGTATATCAGTGGGGTAAAAATTTTTAATCTTACTGTAGAGTTTCAGTGAAAAAATGCATTTGCATTAAACAAGAAAATTTGTCTCCTTAGACTTTTTGGTTTTATCTCATTTGTTCTTGCTTTCCCAACCATTCATTTTTCTAATTATTCCTCTTATGTGACCCACTGTTATGTAATTATCATGGATTCTATAGATTTCAATATTCTTGGTGTCCTTCGACTACTTTCTAATGTAACTTTGGACACATTGATTTCATTTCAGTGTTCACATAATTCAAGGGCCAACCAAAGCTTTAGTTTTTTTCAGCCATCCTCTTAACCTCTCCTACAATGCAGTATATTTACCTCAAACAGTCCTTAAAGCCAGATAGGGCTGAATTATTAGCAATACTTGCTCTTCCTAGAAGGAATCTGAATCTCAGTTTAGGTTGGCAAATTCAGTTGTGCACATTTGACAGCATAATATTTTTTTTCCAGTGTGTTTTTTTTTTTTTCCCCATCTGTAGAGAAATGGGCTGCTGTTCCCCAAGTTTTTAGAAGGGTACAGCAGCATGTAGCCCCACTTCAAACCTAAATACAGACACGACAAATTTGGAAGAGGATTTTTGTATTCAGAAAAACTAGAATTGTGTTTGGGTTTTTTTTTTTTTCCATACTGAATAAGTCAGGATCATACATAAATTTGGCTTGCCAATAGCAAGAAGAGGAGCTAAAGCAGGGGGGACTGGTTTAGATTTCATAAAAGGGAAGCATAAGGATGGGTGAGGAGTGTGTCAAACATCTGGCAAAGGGGTGGAATACATGTTTATCAGCCTATTTGAACAAGGTACCAGAGCTTCAGTTTCATCAGCTTCCATACAGAAGCAGTCTCAGAGTATGAAATTAGCAGTCAAGTAATACATCCACCATAGCCAAAAGCAAAACAATTAGCTGCATGGATCCGTGGAGTTTATCTACAGATTCTATTGCTTTATCAGCTCCAAATTTGATGATTTTTTCACTCACTGAGCAGTAAAGGCAATAAACAAAATTCACTTGCTGCAATAGAAGTCTTATTCTAGCCTGCAGCAGCAACTTGGAACTTTAGTGGGGAATAGGATGTGTGTGGCATCTGTAGTGAATGGTAAACATGTGGTGGTTGGGTACTGCAGACTGAAACACATTAACTCCTGTTCAGATCAGCTGGAAATTGTACTCAAATGTGGATTTGTGTGTGTGCCAGAGAAAGCCATTCAGAAATTCAGTTCTGTGGTTGAGGCCAAAGCTCCTGGGTACCAGCTTGTAGGCTTCACTTACTGGATGTGAGATTTTGAATGTGGAAAAAGTATGAACATTCAGACTGTGAACTGGAAATATGCTCTTAGGCATTGCTGGGTTTTGTAAAGTATCAAAAAATGTTGTCTTCTTTTTAGCCCTTCTGTTAAAATTGCATGCAATGAAAATTACAGTAATGGGGTTTACTGTGCTTAAAAATTACAGTAATGGGGTTTACAGTGCTTAAAAAAAAATGAATGAGGGCCAATGCTTCCTAAATCACCTAAGGAAATCTTTCTGTTGCTCAAATGTATATTAAGTAAGGAAATGTTAAGGCTTTTGGCATTTTCCCAGTCACAACAATTTTGCTTGACAGTAAGAAGGTGCTCAGCATGCACTGTATCTCAGTTAATAACTATTTATAGTCTCAAGATGTTTTTTGTCCCTGTGTTTTTGTGCTGTTTGTTTGCTCCTGTGGGCAGCTCTGGAGTAGAATCCACCCATCTGTGGGAACAGGCACATATGGAAGGCAAATCTTCAGCTCAGGCTTTCAAATCCTTATGAATGGGGTTTTAATTCTGGGAATTTAACCTGTAATCAGGGCTAGCAAATATATTCCAGTGGAAGAGATCTTCATCTGACATCTCATGACCAGAGTAAGAGCCAGCTGTCCCTCAGTCACAGTGACACTTTCTAGTTCAGTCCATTGGGATGTTTCCTCTGGTATTTACCAAAGTGCAGTTTTAAAAAAGAGCATACGAAGAATGCAAAGGCAAAAAGCCAGATTCAATGCAAATGTTTGACACATTTTTTTGAAGGAATCCAGCCCCAAAATATTTCTGTTCTGTATCTTTTTTACCCAAGACATAAAAACAAAACAAATATTAAGACAATGAAAATGCAGAAATGTTCAGGCCAGTAATTGTTCATAAGTCTCAACTTTTCTTTGACATTTGGCTGTTGTCTTTAAATCTTTTTGCTTCTAGCTGTAAGCTAGCTAATACAAGGAGCATATTCCTTGGCACAGCCACGTGTAGAGCTCACAATTTTTGACATAAGCCTTGTGTGTGTGTGTTGTGGTGGATGACACTAAACCTTTTAAGCATTTAACATTAAGGATTTATTTGCCCTGCTTCCTTCCTTGGATTCTAGCTAAACCAAAGCAGAACATTATTTTCAATAATCTAAGTAAATTAATTTATTCTAATTATTTAAAAATTCCCTTTGATTAACAACAGAATGAAGAGGTTTGCATCAAAGATCCATATATCCAACTATTCCTTTGCAAGTAGTAGCCCCAAAATAATGCCTCTAGAACAATATTTAAGCAAAGCTGGTGTGTATAATCACATCAGTTCTTCTCCAAACATTGCAACTTGATGGATATTTTTGAGCCTGAGTTAGTTGGAGGGCATTAAACAACTTATGGTTGATTTCTCTTTCATACATTTGTTCCATTATTTTATATTGAACCTAAACAAATTCATGCCATCTACAACATCAAGCATATTTTTTTTTCAACTGAATGGGGTGCTGTGATAACTTTATATTTTATATAAATTATACATATTATTATATTTTAGATAATTTGTGATAATGAACAATCTACTACATAGGTGTGAAGTTTGATGCAAATCCAAAAATTACACAATATTAAGTTCAGTGGGAAAATAACTGGTGGTAATGTTTCTGAAAACAAAAATTGAACTTCATAAATTTAAACTTGCTTTCAAGACCTTGTCTTTTAAAGGTGATGATTAGGCACTTGCTTTTCCATGTGTGAGAGGAGAAATATTTGCTTTTCTCTTGTTAAGGCTGTTAAGATGCAGAAGCTTTCTCAGTGATACACGTCTTCTTAAGACTTTCAGATCAATATTTTCTTTACTCCACAACCCAAATCCCCAGGAGTGCAATCAAGACTGAGTAGGAAATTGCTTCCTTCCTGCCTTTCTCTACACTTGTATCCAGTTATCACATAACATCTGTTATCTAAGCAAATTAAAACTGGACAGAAGACATAGCATTGCTTGATCAATAAAATCCAACTGCTCTAGTCTCTGGGGATTTGCATCTCTTATATGTAGGACTGTTTCATACTTTCTTTATGTAAAACTAAATGAGAAATAATTGTTTTTTTTTCCCAATAGGTAAGTTTGTATCAATGCATTTGTCACATAACTTTACTTCAAATTCTTATTTGTCATGTGAAGCTTCGTATGATCTTTAGCTTATGTTCCTTTTCATATGAATTCTCAAAATGATTTGTTAATGAAGATTAGAATTGTTCTGGGAATTTTTAAGCATTTGTATAAGTGATAGCTTGACATCTACAGCTATTTTGTATTATGTTGTAATTTCTCAGAGTTGACTGGAAAAAGTATAAGTGTCCACAAAAGTTTATTATGTACATGTTTTAACATCAACTTGAACATTGATGTGGAAATACAATCAGAAAGAAGCAGAGGTACAACTAGTTACAGAAGATAGAACTTTTGAGAGTAGATGTACTTAGATGGGTTTGGTTTTTTATTTCATATGTCACAGAATTGCTCATCAGAGAGAGAATGAAGTAGAATCATAGGCAGCATTCTATGTTTTATAGGTTCCAAATGACACGATTCCTTTTCTATGACCAAAAAAAAAAAAAAGAATGAAGGCTTGAAGGCTTAATATCCCTTTATTTTTATTATCTGAGCTTTTATGGCTGCTGAACACTTAGCTGAGAGAGAATTTTCTATACTGTGGAAACTTCTGGTGGCATTTTACATAATGACGTTAAAATTAATTGTTCTTTATAATATAGGAAAAAAAGGAAGTATTGAAATGGCTTTTCAGTGTTTTTTCATCTTAAGATCTTATTTATTGCCTCCTTACAGAGTTAGGATTTTAATTTTTTTACAACAAAGTAGCTATCAGTAAGTGAAACAACAACATTAGCTGTAAAGTAAAAAAAAATGAACCAACAAACACACCCCTAATAAAATCCTTTTGCTCATTAGCTTTCTAAATATTGAACAAGTACTATTTGAGTTCAGTGACCCAAATCTCATTGTAATTCAATCTGATGTAGATGCATTGTATTAATACAACAGCAACAGCAAAAAAAAGATAAAAAAACAACCTGAAAAAAATATAAATAATATTTAAATATATAATAAAAAATTTAGGAGTCCTAATTGGCACAATAAGAAATTAAAGGCACGTTTAACCTGGTGTTCACAGAGCTGTATTCCAAGATATGTTGCTTTTAAAAACGTGGAAGTATTCCGTAGTTCTGAGTGCCTTTCAAAAGTGTTGCTGATGAATATTGAATGAATTGCTGTCAAGGAACATTTTGCAAATTTCCATGTAGCCTTTTATTTGTTGTTAAAGAACTTCTTGGTCCTGTTTGACCTCTAGAGAAATTCTTCAAAAATGCTTGAGGAGATTTTTGTTCTCTGTGGTTAAATATTGCTTCCCTTGGTATGTATGAAGAATTAGCTGCATCGCCTTTCTGCTTGCAATCCAGTGGTTAATTTGCTACAGTATTGATTAGTTTAGTGATAGCTGAGCTTGTTGGAGATAGATATTAGCAAAGCTGAGACATAAGGTGGGATATTTCAGAATTTATAGCAGATGGAAGCAGTTATTGCTACTTATTATCTTGAGTTGAATGCTCCCCTCTAACTTTCTAGGCTACCAAAAAGAACAAAACACAAACTACCTTTATAAAGTTCTCAACCAGTAAATTTCAAAAGGATGATGCTTTTGTAGCAACCTCAAATGTCTGAGGTGTTGTGGTACTCTGTATTTCATTCTCAAGTATTAGCTTCTTCTTTCTAGAAGCCTACATGGAAAAAAATAAGAATTAATGCTCAGAATTCGAAGCTTCTATTCTCTCATCCATAAGACTGAATTTATGTTCTTCACAGACTGTATTAGTTCTTGGGATATTAAATATAAATATAAACTATTAGTTCTTGGGATAGAAAACCATTATATACCTTGGTATGACACACAGGATCCAGACTGATTTCAACCTCTGTACCCAGGAGGTTCTGAAACATGAACTCAAGTAGCAGCTCCAGGTTTTTACTGGGAAGACTTGAAGGTATTCTTAACCTGGAAGATTTTCTTTGAGGGAAAATAGATCTCATAGTAAAGCCAACTTTTCTTGGGCTTAGCAGTCTAGGATTGGTGTGTGGATGAAGCTGCTGGCCTGGCTTTGTGCAGGGTTGCTGTGGCTGGGAGCTGCCCATCTGCTCTGCTTTTCTTACATTCAAAGACTGAGTTGCTGGCAGCAGACACGAGGAATTAATCAAAGAATGAAACTGCTAATCTGTTTTCTAAATGGCAACTATGCTGCGGGGATTCTTAGGATGAAACAATGATTTCTAAAAACACTGCCAAAACTTGGTTAGCAACCTAGCTTGAGTTTTCTGATGACCTTTTCTCTTGAAGGAAGGGGGAGGAAAAAAGGAGGACATGGGCTAAATTTATAGTCTGGAGAAGTACTGTGTTTTCTAGCCCCATGGAAACTAATTAGAAGAACAAATTGTCAAAGGACCCAGACTATAAGGAATGTATTTTATGTATACCCCAAGCAACATGAGGTTATTTCAAAAAGATGACCTCAAGGGCTCGCAGATGATTTACCAGAAGTTGAAGTCTGTGGTTTATTTAGGAAGGCAAAGATTTCTGCCTACATATACCCCATGTGAAAGAGCAGGGTTATTCCATCCATTAGTGCTTTAGCATAAATCATACCACCTCCTTTCAGATCTGGTTTCCTTGTGGGCTTCCTGCATGCCTTTCAGTTTTTCAGTACTTGCTATTTGATATTGGAAAATCAGGTCAAATCACATTTCCCTGCTTTGTCTAAATAATCTGAGTATTTCAGTACCATCAGTGTTCTGGGTAAATCCTGAAGGCTGTGAGATGTTTTGATACTATTGTAATAACAGTGAGATATCTAAGCAGAAAATGGGTGTTTGTATTATCTTCAGTCCAAGCTGCTTGGAATATTTTGTAAATATTGATGATGATCAGGGTATGAAAATGCTTCACTTCACTTGCATCCAAAGTAACTAATCAAGCTCAAGTGTGCAAATGGTGTAACTGAAGCTGGCAAATCACCAGCTCCAGTTCTTCCTAAAATTCTGCTTTACTGTCAATGGAGGCAGTTTGTCAGCTCTCCAAGTCCCCATCCCATCCCTTAGCTGTTAAAATGTTTGTTCTCCAGATGCCTCTGAAGAGTGAGTTAGGGTGAAACTCTCCAGTTGTGGTAGTCAAGTAGTGTGTGCAAGACAGTTCAATTTTCTAGAGCTTGGAGAGAAGCAACTGGGTGAAAATAAAAGATTTTCGGTATTCAGTGGGTGTTAATTTAGTTTGTCTTTACTCACAGGGTGAATGTGGTGATTTCTGTTAGAGAATAATAATATGTGTATATATATATATGTATATATGTATGTATACATAATAATATGGAGATACTTCTATGTTTACTACTTGTCTGACAGCACCCAAATCTGAGTCTGTGAGTCCTCATTAGTTTCAGGGTGCTGTGGTGTTAGCCATTAAAGAATATCTGTATTTAAAAATTGTTGTAAAGATAAAAAAACTAAAGCATTTATTTTTTAAAGCATCTAACTCTTTTCTTATATAGTAATATATTTTTACTTTGCCTTTGTTCAGCACATACAAAGCAATTGTCACATTTGTTTCTGTGATATATTCAGTAGTGTGTTCTGCTTGAGAATATATTATTATAATTTGGGGTTTTGTGTGTGTCTAGAAAATACTTCTAATATGTTTTTATTCCTAGGTAAGGATAAGCTCATGTATGTACATAGAAAAATTCAAGCTCCAAAGTATTTCTCAAGTTATCTTTTGATGTTTTTCCTTTCTAGGAAAAAGAAAATTGTAACTTTGTAGAAGCATGTGACCTATGATGGGATAGGAAACTTCACTGCATTTATTTGGTCTTTTGACAGAGACTGAATACAACTTTCCACATACAGAAACCTAATATTTAGTTCAAACACTATAGTATGTCTTGAAGCTTATTTTGTCTCCAGACCTAATCTGCTTTTTCTATTTTTAGAGAAGTTAAATGAATTGAGCACATACAAAATTAGGCAGCTTAGAACAGAATCAACTGTCCTAAGAGGTCAGAGAAAGTACTCTGCTCCTTGGCTACCTACCATGTATGTTTTCTGGATCCCAAGGATCCCCTTCCTGTTAGTAAAATTACAGACTCCTCAGAATCCTGGTTTTTTCCTTAACCATCTTGCACAAAAAATATTACTCCCTTAAGCAAATTTTAATTTGTTGGAAGTGCTTTAAAGTGTCAGCTTCATGGCTGGGCATAAAATCCATCTTCTGAAATGGTTCAATCATGAGCTGATGGCAAGCAGTAGTGGTCAGGTGAATGGTACTGTAAGAGTGGATGATATTGATAATATAGTTAATATATTGATAATATAGATAATATTAGTTAATCAGCACTTCTGAGTGTCCATTGATGCTACCAGGAGAATGCATCCTTCTGTGGGGGTAATGTGTATATAATTTCATATATATGTGTATATAATGTATATAATTTCATATATATGAAATATATATATTCCAGAATAAAACAATAGGTGAGATTTAATGCAGCTAAGTGTCCAGTTTCTCTGGTTGCCCATTGCTAGCTAAGGAAAGGAATTATCCATAGTAGAGGGCTCATAGGAAGGCTGCTGAAAACTCCAAAGAGGCTTCCCTAACTCTTAAATAAGCTTTAGCATCCAACCTTTCTTGAGAAACAGAATTAGATGGTAGTATGTGGTAAAATTGCTATTACATAGAATCATAAATACCAGGTTGGAAGGGATCTCAAGCACCATTCTGATCCAATCTTTCTTGGCAAAAGCACAGACCAGACAAAATGGCCCAGCACACTGTCCACCTGAATCCTAAAAATGTCCAGTGTAGTCCACAGGAAATCTTTTTCAGGTTATGCTTATATAGTACTGTTATGTTTCAGTTGTTGAGTAATTTGGGAGTACAATAAAATAGGAATGGTAAAAAGTAAGCAGATGTAATATCAAATACAACATAGCTAAGAAAAAGGTAACTTATAGATGTCATATGGAGTCATTTTTAGAGCCATCTGCTTTGTCCTGAACTGGAGGGAATGTCTCTCTATTTTTGCTGGCCCAGATCCTTAGTTCTGATGAGCCAAAACACTTTTATTGTCTAAGGCACTGACTTGGGAGTTTCTTCACTTAAAGAACCAAAACCAAGCTTTTGTTGTGCCAATAACGAGGTTTCTACACTGGAGATTGTGCTTATCAAAACCTGAGCTTTCATCAGACCACCTGGAACTCATGGCAATGCTTTATTATCAGATTGTAAAAAAAGTCAGTATTTTAACCAGTTATGTTTTGACTGCAAAAAGACCTAGGCAGAGGAGTCAGTATTGGCACTCTGCTCTGGGAAGATGTATGCATCCTTTCATAAAACTGAAAGCATTCATTTTTTTTTAGGGAGCTAAATTCAGTTTTTTAGGGAACTCTACAGATTTTATAGATTCAGAGGAGTTTGTGAAAGGTTCCAAGTTATCAGAGGTAATATGCTCTATGTCTGATTATATTTGCACAAAAACGCTACTAACATTTTCAAACTGTTTGCTGAGATAGCTTTGTCACAGCATGAGTATGTATGTATGGCAGTAACTAGTGAGACCCTTTAGACAGCTTTATGGGCTCTCAAGAAACTTGATTTTAGTATCTAGTGTGCAAGTCTATGACAATCTCTTAATCCTGGAGAGGCTCATGATATTTGGAGGGGGAGGCACAGATCTCTGGTGTAAAAACTCTACACCAGACTTGGTGCCTCAGTAGGAATCCCTTCTCCAAATCAGTCCTTCCATGTTTCTTTACTCACCAGCTGCCACCCAGAACTGGTGTTTTACTGACTTTAGGCTTAAAAGAAGTCACAAGGCAGTTTTTGTGCAAATATTTTACTTCTTGTTGTTGTGATGGAATATCATAATACATACAGCAGGCAACAACATCAGCTTAGCCCCTCTTTGGTCAGCTTGTATCTGTGGTTAGCAGCAAAAGTGATTGCATTTTGATGGATGAGTGTTATTAAAATAGGTAATTTTAAAAAAAATTTTATTTTAATTTTTTCAGGATTTTTAAAAATACTTGGAGGGTGTGTATATTTTCACAAAGACACAGCCCCAAATCTCTTACTGAAGGCAAGAGGGAGGAAAGAGTTTTGTTCCAGTGACCTACAACTTACAAGCAAGCTATATATAGTTCTAACCTTACTTTTTCTGTGAAGTCTTCCATTACTTTTTCTTTTTTTTTTTTTTTTTTTTTACTGGTTTGCTTCAGCCACCTCATAAACAGCCTACCTAACAACAGTTTGAGTCTGGCTTCCAACAGAGTTGACATTCTCATAATTGATATGCCCGTGTTGATGAAAAATTTCCCTCACTTGGATTCCAGCAGAACTCACTGATGACAGTGAATAAAGAACACAGCAGAAAATCATACATTTTTTTAAAATGTGGGCTTTTTTGGTGACTGATCATTTTACTAAATATCACAGTTGCTATGTCTCTGAGTAATGAGAGCATTCTTTTCAGATTCAGGGTCTGGACCCCATCCCTGGGATGCTGGGTGTTGAAGATGTCAGGAAGCAGGCTCAGAGCTGTATTCTGATAACCTAGAATTAATTGGTAAAAGGTTTGTAAACCATTTGTAAGAAAATGGCCCTTCTCATCATGTGAATTAATTATAAGTATGGCCCTTGGTAGCCAGGAGAAAGATTTGTACTCACACCTCTGATACTTCTTTTTCTATAAAAGGTGAAGTGAGTCAGGTAATGCACTTGGAAATCTCATTTGGGATGGGAAGCTTGCTCTTCTTCTAACATAAATTTGTGAGGATTGATTAATTCTGTCTTCCACCATTCTAACAGCCATATTTGAGCCTTCCTTAAGGGTTTTTTTAATACCTTTGAAAAGGAAGGTTAAGCTGAACTAAGCAGAATATTTGGGAAGGATCATATAAAAATGAAAGGTTTATATGTCCTTTTTTCTTGTAGACATTCTTCAGTTTGCTTTTGGAATAAAATTGATTATCTGTTAGATACTTCTTGACACAGAAGTTTTTGTGGCTTGACAAAATGTTACAGTGAGTGAGACTTCCTTTAGCTTTGCCCTTAGAACCAATGATGTATGGTTTACAAGATGATGTATAATTTAAAATAGTTTTTATATTTAGTTTATGGAAAGGATTTTGGTGTTAAGTTAGATTTCTTCCTGGAATTGCTGTCATTTGAAAATCCATACTTAAAAAAAAAAAAAAAAAAAAAAAAATAAAATTCAATGTTGATACTAGCTATATCTTCCAAAAAAGATAACTTCACCACCTAAAATAAAAACACATGGCTACTAATCCATGAAAATCCCTGTACTGTTCAAGTTTCTCTTTATGATGGAATTTAAATTCTGGCCTCACTAGCTGAGAGAATATCTTGCCTGTCAATGAGGTCCAAGTTTACTATGAATATCATCAATTTCATGTCTAAATTTAATGAGAAAGATTGTTTGCTCAGAACAAATTTCTACTAATGAAGGAGACTCCAAGCAAATTCCATAGTGATAGAAATCTAAATTTGATTCAATGTTATTTTTATGAGTGTGTTTTCTCCCTAATTCCTATAAACTCTACATCAGCAAACTGTCTGCATGGTTGTTTTAGCAATTCCCATGTGCTTGCTTGTACAATTAAATAGTCAAAACAATGCAAATTCCAGAGTTTTGCTACTGCATCTGGCTGCTTTTATCATTCCAACGTCCCAGTTGCAGTAGCCTTGCCAAACTGGATTTAAACCCTGTCTAATGTGATTGTTTTATAACAATTATATTTTTTTTTTTCACTTCCAACAAAACCAAAAATCTTTGCAGCAAGCTGAAAGGCTGTGTAATCATTTTGGCAATTTAGTATGCATCCTCCCACGAATCCCTTATTTAGTCAACTGGTGACCTCAGGACCCCTTGGACCATAATAATATTCCTGCTGTCAGTCTTGCTTTCAGTTTTTGGCTCCTTCCCTGGCTTAGTACAAACCTCCTTCAAGACATAAGGAATAACAAAAATATCTAGTGACACCTCAGGAGGTTGGCAGAGTTCCATCCAGAAGGATGTGTGCTGCTGTGGATCATCTTTTGAGTGTGGATCACAACTTTTCAGGACGCGGTGTCACCACAAGCGATGCCAACAGCAGAAAATGCTCCAAAAATTGAGGCTCTGAGCCAAACTTGCAGACATGAAATGACAAACTGGGGTTGAGAAAGTGCATTTAGGACCATAGCTACAAAAGTGTTGCTGGAGATGATGAATGAGGTGGTTTGTAGTTTTGTAGCAGCTCACAAAGATCACTTTCTAAGCTGTAGGAACATCAAAGATGTGTAGGTTTGGTGTGTGCTATGGACAAAGCTCAGGAACTGATTTGCTGTGTGGTTTTTGTTTTGTTTTGTTTTCTCCTCAGCCTCTCTTTTGGGAAATTTATTGGAACTTTATTTAAAAAACTTTGATTTGTAAAGTTTGCTTAGTTCACAGCTTTCATTTCTTGTGGGGCTGTCTGAGCAGAATGCTGTACTGAGCAGTTCCAGGTTAAATTCATATGGCACTACAGTGGTGAGTTTTTAGAGGAAATACACCTGTTGTGTCATTTTTAAATCCTGAAAACAGTGAAAACTGAGTTAAAGTAACGTATTTTTTCATTTGTATTTTTGCATCTTTTTCTGTTGATCCAAGTGCTAACAAGGAGGCTTTGTTTCCACAGAATGCCCTTTGAAATAGATTTGAAGTCAAGTTTTATTAAACTAGTACAGTAATAAAATCTGATATATATGACTTAGTCCTAAGAAAGAAGCTTCTTCACATGAAGTTAATTTTATTGAGTGGAAATCTTTTGTAACTGAGGGTAGGGACCTGTAGATTTCTTTATCTAGTGAAGCAAGTTATTATTCATTGCCAGTACGGAAATCACCAGTGATTCAAAGGAAAACTGCTTCAGTATTACACATCACTTCCAGTATATCAGACACTTTACAAGGGTTAATAAAATCAAGCACTTAAATTATGCACAGTGCATCCTATGGTGAAAATGAGGATTTAGTGAGTGACCAGGAAGAAAATGATGCTTGCATTCACTTAGAACTGTGTATCTGCAGGTAAAACAGGAATCATGATATCCATGACTTCTCCTTTGTAAGCTGCAGATCCCTTTTCCTTTCTTAATTTAGTTTGTGAGGATAAAAGTCATTCTTCTAAATTAGAAATTAAAGCTCGTCTTGCAGTTCATGCCCTTTTTTGTAATTTGAATTACTTGATTGTATTTATTTTTCAAAGTGCATTTCTCAAATGTATCCTATAGTTCCAGACATTACTCTAGTGTCTCCTTACTAAATAAACTAGGGTCAGATATTTGGAAAATGTGAAATGATGATGGACGAATTGGTACTTGTTTTCTCTTTGTTAGGACTTAATATTTTTCTTTTAAGAAGTAGTAAAGGTAATTTTTTTATCTTGATGGGATTTCATTTTTTCAGTTGAATGGGATTGTCAATGAATCTCATTTACAGATCACTTGTAGAGGGCACCTGTATCTTGGAAAGTTGTGTGAGGTAATTATGCAGCTCTGTACATGGAGAAAGACTCCAAAGCCTCAAGCTGATGAGTAGGTTCTGGAAAACACAGCTTGTAAGGAGCAAAAAGCATGACAGTCTGCTTTGATGAGCTGTTTGATCTTTATGCTGCTGCATCTTTTTTACTGGAATGATTTCTGTAAAAATTTAAAGAAAACCCCTGGATATCTATGCCCTGTAATAAAGTTTCCAGATTATCATGGAATTGCTATGTATAAACAAAAGGCATGGTTCATTTCCACCTGTTTTCAAAATGGAAATTTCCCTAGTACCACTGACTTTATTATCAATCATTATTAACTTCTGCTCTCCTGAAGGCTGAGCAAATGAAAACTCTGATTATTTGTTATTACTTTTCAGTTTCTAGTTTTTAATCTTAGAAAAAGAGAGAGAATTTTAAACCAGTGTGACACCTCTGTTTATCTTTTCTGATCAGCCAACAATAACTGCTTGCATAAATTATAAAGGGAGTGGCAACTCAAGTCCCTGAGAAATTCCAAAGGCTGGTTGTTCTCCTTTAGAAAATGACCTGTCAGAGTAGGAGCTTCTTTTACAAGTTTTGGTACAGGCAGATTCAGTCCTGCCATGAGCAAAAAGATGTAGGTATAATTCTTTGTGTTATGAGAGCTAAGAATAGACACCATGAATCTTTATTTTCCAGCAGTCCAGCTTCTGATTGCTTATGAAGCCTGTGTTCAGTGTCATGGTCATGCATCAATTCCTAGCAGTGCAGCACTGGTACAGCCACAAGAGGAAGAGATAGCCTCTAAGCTAGTTAAAATTGTTCTTGTTAATTAATATGATGAGGTAAAGAGACACAAAGGGAATTCACTTGGATTTTTTTCCCTCTACGTGACATAAATAAAAATTAATGGAGCTACGGTATGCAAGTCAAACAAAAATGTAGCTTTCATCACTTCCCTGCCTTAGATTTCATCGTGAGTGGAGCACTATATTTTACTGATATAGTTTTCATTGCCCCTCAGGTCAAAGTTTTAGAATTAATTCCTTTCCTACATCAGTTTTTGTCAGTCGAAGCAATGACGCACAAAAAAGAGGTTTTATACAAGTAACCAAACCAGAAATATGAGGGGCACAGAAAAAGATCTCTCAGATTACTGAGGGTATGCACAAATGCAACTGAGGAGCCTGGTCACTGGAAAAAGAGAAAAAATGTATTTGGCCTTGCAGCCGAAACTCTTTTCACAGTGAAGGATTTTTTTGGGGGGGAGAAAGAAAGTGAAGTTCTTGTTGTAGAGAGTGTCAAGAAGCTTCTGAGAATTTCTGCAGGACTGCAGAAAATGGAAGGCAAATCTGTCTCATGGGGGTTTACCATCTCAGCCCTAAACTAATAAGAAAAAATTTAAAATGTTTTTTTGACTTTTTGATTTTTCTTAACCTGCCAAATTTGCAGCCACCACGTTACATGTCATGTAAATGTTTTATGAGAAGAATATGCTTGGCTTATCTCATCAGAGATGTTTTGCACAGATCATTCTGTTTCCTTTTGTTCAGTGAAAGGAATGTTTTTCTGGGTATCAATAATTAATCCCTTGAAACTGGCCAGACCATAGCTACAGGATGGGAACTGACGTCAGGGTAACCTAATATTGACTAAGAAGCTAATATTCAAAGAATTGCTGTGGGCAGACAAGTTTCTAGGTAGTGCTTCTTAGTTAACATTTAGTTTAGCCTTTATTTTCTCTTTTCTACAAGACTGCCTCTTTTCTTTTTTAGCCTCCATGCAGCTGATTATCCTTCACATTTCCATCTGCTTTGTTTATTAATATACCAGTGAAATCTTGTATTTGCTTTACTGCAGTGGAATAGGTGAACTGCTTCCAGTTTATTTTTGTTTCGCTTGGTTTTACAACTGGATGAAGTCAGTAACTATTAAGATGAAAGCTACAGATGGTAGCTTTATCTGATGGAGAACATCTGCCATGGACATGTTTTTATTTGGTACCTCATGTCTTGACATGCACAGTATGTTGTCCAGCTGCTGAAAGGGCAGTAGAATACAGGGGTTTTATATAAAGCCTCGTTTGGAGTTATGGAAATCATTGAATGTATTTGGTACACAATTAAATTACTGACAGAAGTCTAATACTTTTAAACTTGGTGTTTTAGAGGTCTGACTAATAGAAAGGAGTCTTATGTGCAAAACTATTCCTCTTCAGTAGCATCTGCTGGTGGCTTTAGGAAATCGGGTGAATGCAAAGAAAAGGAACTTAAGTATAGATTTCCAATGCATAGGAATGGCCAGTACTTGATCTGATTGCTTAAAATACAGGCTGTAGAAATGCAGTGCTCTTAATTAAGGGGCAGTTAAGAAAATGGCAAGTTGCTGGCATCATTACCTAAAGCAGCCTTTCCCTAACTTCTCCAAACTATATTTTATCACTGCATTTTACTCCTGCATAATTTAAACCAGGTGCAACCACCACTCTGGCAAGCTCTTCCTCATCTCATGTTCTCTAGGATAGAATTCCAAGTGTTGTCCTGGGCTTCCTCCATTGGTGTTGCTGTTATTAAACATTTGCTTAGATTCAGCATACTGCTTTCTCTTGTGCAATGTGGGCATGACTCAAGTACATGCTCTGTATTCTCATTACTGTTAATAATCTATGATTTTTGAGATCTATTCATGCCAGTTACATGTTAGATAACCAGGAATATCAGGACACTTTTTTAAAGTCCTCTAGACTTTAATCCAGTTGTTTTTCTACCAGTTACCTGCCTGATTCCTGTGTTTTCTGACATCTTAAAAAAGAGAGCAAGTGTTTTTCAGTAGCAATACTCCAGAGAGTGCTTACTAGGTTGTCTTTATATTACCCCCTTTTTTTTTTTTTTTTAATAGGTTCTAATAATGCAGGTTATTCTCAGATAGAGTTTTAAGATTGCATAATAATTTTCTGAGTCTTCATGGACTTAGATTAAATTTCATGGAATGTTGGATTAAATGCAATGTCTGTGCATTAGTTCTGTGTACAGCTATTCTAGAGACAGGTGCAGCAAAGTAGACAAAAATGAAAACAGTTTTCCAATATCTTTTCCCTTTTTGAAATATGCTTCCTTAAAATAACTATGATTAAGCATCCCCTCACCTGTGTAATCTAAATCAATATTTATTCTTGAAAGAATAAGACAAAGTGTTGAAGCTTCTGGTACAGGTCTATGTCAAACCATTGGTGCAACAGTGAGTCCTGATTCCTCTACACCCCTTTTCCTCATGCATTTGCTTCCATTTTGTCATTGAGTGTAGGCAATAAGTATTTCATAAAATATGTTGCTTTTCGGTCTACATCAATGTTCCTGTCATCAAGTAATTAAAATAATTTATGCTTGGAAAGATAGTGTTATCTCACTTGTAGTTACAGAGCCTGTAAATAATTAAACAAATGCTGTCACTGTTGGGTTATTTTTTTTAACCACCTCTTTCAGGTTGTGGTGTTGATTACTTAATGCCTTAAGGTGAAGAAATAGCAATGGAACAGGATTATAGAGTTCAGAACAGAACTGAATTGTATATGGTAAATGAAAGCAGCCTTTAAATCTCCCCTAGAGATCTCTGCACAATTGCATAATGATTTGAGAATAAACTTTTCTTAATACTTAGCTGCCAATTAAGTAAGCTAAGAAGCTAGCCATGTAGATAAAAAGCATAAAATGTCCCAGCTGACTACAAATCTTACATAACAGTAACTAATCTGCATATTAATTATAGCTACAATAATGGCAAGAGTTAGGTTTGGTATGTAGTTAATCATGAGGCTCTGCTCCAAATAATAATTGGCAAGGGATGACTGTTTTACTTATATTTTAATTAAAAAACAATATGTGTGGGAAACTGTAACAGAAGGGAAATAAGTGGTAAAAATGTAGAAATACTGCTCTTCAAACATATTATGGGCTTTAATACCATCAGAGAACCAAATACTGAATAGATCACATCTATTCTTTTGGCAACCAAAAGTCAATACAGAAAAATAAATGTAGGGTATTAGAACCTCTTAAAAATATAAAAGCTACCTCTCTCTATCTATTAGGTAAACTCTCTAATGAGTGTTAGAAAAATTTAATTTAATAATCCTATGAATAATAAAGTCTTTAATATTCAGGTTGATATATTAACAAAAAGATGGGGAGAAAAGATGTATGTAAACAAGAACAGAATGTCCAGCTTGGATATTTTAGAATCACAGAATTTTCATGTTGACTACCATAAAAGGGACTTTTCCATTCAGCTCATCCTATTTAGGAAGATCTGTGACTTACTATGCCAAAATCTATAGTTATGAATGATTTTAGCAAGGTGTGCAGCCATGAGATGAAAAATAGCTGTGCTGAGGGGAAAAATCAAGGAAGTCAGTGGCTGCATCCTCACTCTGGTTCTACCAATGACTTCTCTGGTGACTGAGGCTCTTAATCACCATCTCAGTTTCTTAGCTGAGAGAAAGTGATAATTACACCTCTTTTTACTAGGAAAACCACATTTATAATTTTATTTATTATAAATTTCTGCTGTGCACAGGGGGACCATAGAGTAAAATCTGGCTTGGAGAGTTTACACACTGAAAGACAAACTCCAGCAGTGACAGAAGGCAGACAAACTGGTTGGAAGAGAGAAAATAAGTGGCATATGTAACTTATGACAAGTCAGGCAGGCAGCCAGAGCCTTGTCCCACTGCCCCAGCCAGGGAGCAAGGTGTCACCAGGAACCTCCTTGGGGCCAGGCTGGGATGTCATCTTGGGGGACAGTCTGGCCTTTAAATGTCCCCAGGCCCTTGGAGATGTGTCTGTGCTGCCTCAACCACAATATTTCAGGTTTTTTTAAGATGTTTGGTATATGCAACAGCAGCATGCACTGGGAAAAAAAAACCAAAACAAAACAAAACAAAAAACCAAAAAAACAGCCCAAATGAAGCTTTTTCTCTTGCCTGGTTTATAAGCAGAACATTTATAAGAATGAGTGGTGAAGGCATTTCTTTGGGACTGATCTCCATGGCTTGCTAATGATAATGAGTCAGAAATGGTCCCCAGCTCTCCTGGAAATGCCTTGTGCTGAGCTCATATCTGTAGGTTGTGCTCTGTGTGTGTGCAGCACACGCCTTTCATTGCTGAGTGCAAAACGTCTGATTCACTGCATCCAGATTTGTCAGGGAATGAGGTCCAGTTATGCAAATACAAAGTAGCTTTTGCATTCTCCCTGGTTATTTCCTTAGGAAGGATTGAATTACTGGTGTAATTCTGTAATTGCTCCTAGGGAGACAGAGCTTGTGTTTTGGGTTAACAGAGGAGGATTTGATGAGCTAATTCAATTGTCATACTGAGATTCTCTAAAAAAACAACTGTTGGTCTCCATATGAAGTTTTTAGTGTTCCTCTACTCTCCCTTGCTGACAGATTCAGTGCAACTGCTTTATTAGTTCAGTGCTGCTCTCAGGAAGTGCTTTTGCCATCCTGTCCAGCTGTGGCCTCAAAGGCATCTCACAGCTGTGGTTTGAACCATGATGCTTTAGTATTCCTACTGAGCCACCAACAAACATCTTTGCTCCCATAATTGATATCCCAAAGGGAATCCATGGCAATTGATTTTCTGTTTAGTAGCCTATTGGCAAGTCATCTGGAAGCAAGACCTTTCAAGCTCTTGGTCTGTGCAGAGTGCCTGAAACACTGGGGTTGATCTGTGGATGCAATTTTAGTGCTCGGTGCTTGCCTAACCACTCAATTTTGCTGCCTTCTCTATGCCTCCTTAGCATAACTTGTCAAGTATTCAGGAAATCATTAGTATCTGCTGTCACCAAAGGCATGCTCATGGCACTGTTTGCTGCTTCTTATGGGTTGTGTTTAAAAAGCTGTACAAATGCAGGCTGGTTTTTCCTATAATTTGCCTTGGTTTTTGTGCAGCATCCGTGGCTGTAGCACATAAGAGGCACAACATCCTTGCTGCAGGT
Organism: Phaethornis superciliosus; assembly: GCA_023637945.1. Classification (NCBI taxonomy): domain Eukaryota; kingdom Metazoa; phylum Chordata; class Aves; order Apodiformes; family Trochilidae; genus Phaethornis; species Phaethornis superciliosus. Next base: position 31,640,856 of record JAJQWJ010000008.1, read on the forward strand.
CTGAGAGAGACTGATAGGAATTCCAATGCATGTGGCTCAGCAGGCAGCTTAGTACAGCTGAGGTTTCTCCTTAAAATTGAGCTCTCCATTCCCCAAGAACCATGTCCTGACAGAGGAATTCCTGTGACAGGTTGAACACTTCTATTTAAACTGCTTCTCTGGCAGCAAGGCAGCTCCTTTGTAGATTCTCTGTGATGTACTTTGGTCCCCTCACACTTGCTAATTATATTCTTGTTGCATTATGTTTCTCAGTGAAGGTTCACTCTGGTAATTAATTCTAGTGTCAGCAAATTAAAATTGTACATGAATTATGTCCACACCTAGTACATGTTGTGTAGAACTCGTACATCAAAGGTCCTTCAGCATGTGTCTGACAAACCCATTTACATGTAGCTCTTGGCAGTTATGGTGCTTACAGGAAAGGAACATACAGAATATTTGATATTACATGTAAGCTTTTAAGATTTAACATCAAGGAATTATTAGTTGTTAGCCTGGTCCATCAAAGAATTTTTTTGTTGCTGGTATTTCTTAATGGGTCATAAGGGAGATGACCAAGTAGGTGCTTGGTATCATCTAGGAGGATTTCAGGAAGCCCGATTTGCTCTTTTCAGAGCAGTTTTTAGCCACAACTTGCATGCTGACTTTCACTATCAAATTGCTGAACATTAACTCCAATACTCACTTTACAGGAGGCCCAGAAGATCAATGGTGGTGGAGATACCCAGGCAGATGGGGCCTGCAAAGCAACAGATGAAAAAGAGGAGAATGTGGCAGCAGAAGTGGGATGGATGACCTCGGTGAAGGATTGGGCAGGAGTCATGATATCTGCCCAGACATTAACTGGCAGAGTACTTGTAAGTCTTCTATGATTTTCTACATTCTTATTTTAAAAAATATTTATTTATAAACAGTGTCCCAGCATTAGTGGAGAATTTTTGATTTGTTGCATCACTGCTGAGTCAATCACAATTCTCTTTCAAAGAAAAATAGAAGTCTAATTCCCACTGCAAGAGACAGACAGACAGACAAGAAGGAGGGAAAACTTGACTTCCAGCCCACCCCTCAGACTTTTTCATTATTCTGGCACCATGGTTGTGAACTGTCCTACAAACACTGAGTTTAGTAATTTCATGTTGCCTGGTAAAATGATAGGCTGATTTTGTTTGCAAGTCAAATGGTACTAGCAAAAATGGAAGCCAACTTGGAAAAATAAGCACAGTGTTACAAATGTAGACAGTGGTGAGAACTGCAAAGTAAAAACAAGTTTGAACTGGCCATGCAATAAGATTTGTGATACTTTCAATAGGATATCAATGATTTTATTTTCTCTTGATTTTTTTTCTCCTTTGTTAGCATAGAAAATCGAACACCAGAGCACTTATGAATCAAATAGAGCCACAGATCAGATGTGGCTACTGTTGTTTTGAAGTTTCACTGAAAAAACTTTACAGTTTTAACTTTATTGGAATATAATTACAGCCTTGTCAAATTATACTTAATTACCAAGGGTTTTCTGTGAAGTTCACTGCAGTGAAAGGTGTTACCTGTGTGATCTGGATTACTTTCCTTGTGAGAATGCATATAAAGCAACAGCTGAAGTGATTTAAGTACCAGTTAACTTTTTTAGCATCACAGTGAGCCTTTGGAAATAATTTGTGTTCATCTGAAAACAGAATTTTTGTCCTTGATTTTTGACTTGGGTTAAGAGAGATTTTACTGTGAATTGCTTCTGGTCTACAGAGTAATTATTTGGGTGGAGGGAGGGAAGGAAAAGAACAGGAATTGCATTTCCTAGTCAAGTGGAGGTGGCACAATTGCTACTGGCTTGTTTAGTTCTGCAATAATCCTGTTTTGAGTATATTTTCCTAAAAGCACCTTCTGTCCATTGTCTTATTTGAATGCTTATTTCTATCAAGAGTTTGCAAGCATGTTCCATTGCTCTTTTTTTTAGCATTATGTGTTCTGTGTGGAACTGACATGTTGATATTTCAGAAGAAAAGCAGCATATTGATCTTTTGCATGTTTTCCTAACATCTTCATCATTAAAAGTTACAAATCTTAGAGCTGTGGTTCTAGATACAACTTAAGTGTCAAGGCCAGAAATGACCCCAGTTCAGTCCTATTCTACTAGCTACACAATCAGAAAATTCCTTGGTTTTATTGAGTGTACATGTAAGCAGAAATGCAAACCAATAATCAAGACCAACACCTAAAATACAAACCACATTTTACTATGTGTTTTTATTCCATAGTGGGACGTGTCTCTTCTAGTTGTTATTTGTTCCACAGTGAAGTTACAAAAAAACTTGCTAATTTATCAGATCAGCTTGTCCAGGTGCTTTGTGAGTGTTGGAACAAATATATAGTGGCAGCTCCCATAATTACCTCTTCAATATTTAAACTTTATGGCTACCCACAGGTAAAGAAAATAAAGGCCAACAGTAAGGAGAATAAAGGATAAAATTTATTTTTAAAGGTCACAGCTTCACATCCATGGCAGCTGTAGTGCAGAATTGGGCATTTACTGCAACACAGGACCATTTGCCCTATTCTCTCCTGAAATAAAATATATCTTTTTAAACAATAGATACAAATCAGTAGGCAACCTTTAAAACATAGGCTAGAAGGCCTTCTTTAACATGTAGCTGTAGATGAGTTGAAAATGTGATTTTTCCACTTAAATAATGTAGATGTGAACTTTACATACTCTTTAAAAATGTGTCTATATTAAAATGCATAAACACATAACTTAAGAGCATGCTAATTGATCACAATCAGTTCTGTTTGCAGTTGATGTTAAGTACATAAATATAAATAAGAATAAAGGCAGCAGTTAACTAAAATCCATTCAGGGAAATTCTGATTTACTTTGAAGTGCTAGATAATGCTGGAGATGATAAATTACCAGATAAAACTCCTGGGGTGGGTTTCTCAAAGAAGAATCAGACATGTTCATAATTAATTTGAAGAATTAGGAAATTAAACGTGTTTGTGAGCCTGACACGATTTCTTAATTTTTTAAAAATAATTTGTATAAGAAGAGACATCTATTTTTAGGTAAAGGGCTTGGCATAAAAGGGGAAGCCATATATACATTATTGAAGTTATTGCAGTTCAATTTAGGACGCAGTTGGATGTGAACAAGGAAAAATCATTATTCCAGTTGAAGATTTAGGAGATAAAATGGTGAAGCAAATAGTTTTATTCCTTTTTTTTTTTTTATAACATGACCTGAAAACACATAACAGAGACAGAAGCTTTGCTTGGCTCTTACTAAGCACCATTTGGTGGTTTTTTTGCCTTGACTCTCACAGTATCTAAAAGCCAGTGTCAGTCAAAACTAGGGAAATTCTTGTCAATATGGAGTGTATAAGGGATTGAGTTTTTATTCACTGCATAATGAAAATGCCTTTTAGATTGGGAGGACTGAAAGAAAGAGAAGAAAAGCCCTTTGGTGATAGTGCTGTGCTACACAGAAAGAGAAAAGAGAAGGTGGCAGTTAGGGCAAATGTGTAATTATTTAAACTGTTTATTGCTTAAGTTAATTATTTATAAGGTTATTTAGGTTGCTTTCTTAATATTGAGTAACTACCTGAAGATGAGAGAGTGGCATATGAAGGTGTTTTCTTAAATTGAAAGATTACTTTATGTTTCCCAGTACACATTTAAAATTAAATAGAATTTTTCTGTGACAGATTTTGGTTGGAATATGTAGCTGTGGCCACATTCTGATTCTGTTCATCTATCCAAAAGAATCCAGCAGTCTTCTTTTTTTTTATCCCCTGCCCTAACTCTCCTATATGTCCAAAGGTCAAAAAATGCAAGTTTTACAGATGTTTTGGCAAGATAGAACAAGGTTTTGAGATTAGTAATAAAACTCATGATGGTCTTGGGACTTTGCTTGGCAAAGGGTTTTTTTTAATGCAAGATTTGCACGTAAAAATTTATGAGAAATTGGTTTAAAACTTGAAACCGTAGGTAAAATTCTGAGTCAAAGATGATCCAGGGAACAGAGAACTCACTAAATGTTTATTGTGGAAAACTTCCCCTTTTGACTGTATTTCTGAAGAACTGTTAGGAATGCTAAAAGGCCTCACTGTTCATTCAGGAAAAGATAAGAGTGGTACCTTTCTGTGACTCTAAAAATGTAAGCCTCCAGGTTTTGCAGTTTGTTTATAATGATCACGGTTTAATTATAAATACATGTACTGAAGTACAACTCATTTGCAATACTCAAGCTCAAGTAAACACTCCAAAGTGTAAGTTATTTTTACTTAGTTGAGGTGTAGTTTTTGTCCAGGAAGAGGAGATCCATTAAAAATTATGTATGAAACCATATGTGAAGTAATGAAATTAAAAGGTGGGGTGTTTTTTTGTTTGTTTTTTTAAAGTTAGCATTCAGGTGGATTGCTTGAGAGCTGGTGCAGTGTTTTGAAAAAATACAAGTAAGGAAACCCAGGATTTTCAAATATAATTTTTTTAAATATAGGGGGGGTATTTAAAATATATAAGTATATATATAATATATAAGTAATTTCAGCAGATTTTCCAGGAAAAAAATGTAAATATGCAATATACTGCTCGTGTTTTTTAAGGATATTTTCACTCGTTTTGCTCTTTCTGCATTTTTTTTCCTTATAATTCCTGAAGACAGGACTCAAATTCTTTGAACACTGGAGGGGAAAAAAACCCCAGCACTTTGCAGTAAGTTATGGTTGCCTAGCAGCCAAAGTGAAATTTAGCAGCTCTGAAATTCTGTGGGGTTTCTGCCTGCTTCCCAAGGCAGTAACAGTTCTCTCATGACTTCGATGAGAATAGGTGCTCAGAGGATAATTTGGTGTCCCTGACAGATAGGAATTTGGAGAAGGCAGCTGTATTTGGTTATCCATACACATTTTTTTCAGTGTTCTTGACAATATCAGCTATTTTACTAGATTTGGAAAGGAGGAAGAGAAACCTTGAGCAACCTTCAGTAAGCAGCATCTCAGAATTTAGAGTTTAAAAGCTTTCTCAAGGATAGGCACAGCTCTTGTAAATTATGGTCTTGCTTTTTCTTCCTACAAAGCATCTCCTGTTCACACAGAGATTTGTGAAATGGCTGTGGAGAGCATTTTTTTGCATGGCTTGCAGGCACACCTGGTTACTAGATCAGAAGTTTACTAGTTCCACATCTTTAGATTAATAGAGGAGGAAAAAGGAGACATCTCAAGGGAGCAATGAGAAAGGATCTTGAGTACACACTCAGATTTTTTTTTTTTTTTCTTAGATCTTCAGAGATGGAAAGAGTTGTGTATGTTTTTTATATTATTTACCCTTGCATCTGTATTAATGTTCTCCTTTCCTCATCAGTGTTTCATGAGGATGAAAGGTCAGAGTCTTATCAAGTTAGGGCATGGGTATAAATGCAGTAGACAAAACTGCTGAGAATGGGCATTTCAGTGATAGTGGAACTGTACAGATCACCTAATTGCAATTTTTGAGACCATGAGCTGCTTGCTGAGTGTGTTACTTACCTACTCTTCATAGGGAATGGTTTGGAGTTTGCTCCTCTCTGTTGAGAAATGGATTTTGTTATTTTTAATCTTTCATAGGTTTTAGTGGCACATCACTGAATCCAAGAGATGTGTTCTAGGTTGCTTGGATCTCCTGTGACAATGATGGGAGCTATTTCCAGGGTTTCCATAGGAATAGGAACAATGCTTCTGCATCTGAGTTCATGAGATACTGACTGATAATGGAATAGAGTAGGAAGTGTTGAGTAAGTCTTGCTGGTTTCTATGGTAACTGCAGCTTGGTTTAAATTCCATTTATACATTTTCTTTTCCTGAATATTTATTATTGACAATAGGAAGGAATGTTTTGCTGGTTTTTGCTTTGGATCACAGGGTGGGCTTCTGCCCACAGTCCTGTGGGAGGGAAAGTTCTCTGAGTGTATGTATTTCTTTAGCATTGGACTACTCTATTCTGCAACCTAGCTGTAGCATCTCTTGGTTGTTACTACATCTCTAAGATAGCCACCTCGTGTTTTGTGAAGCTGCTGTGAATCTTGTTTCATTTTTAAAAATTAAATAATAATATTTATTGCTTAAATTAAAATAATAAAAATATTGAACGTGCTAATTTCTTAGTATAAAGTTGTATTTATAGCAAGAAGCCTAGTGTATTATCAGTTATGACACTGTAGTATTGGAAGAAAGATGGCCTACTTTCTTTTTTTCTCCATCAGATTTCTTTTACTGTTAATAGATGCCAATCTTAAACTTTCTTTTTCTGCTTAGTCTCCTGTCACGTGTATGGCTAATCAGAAATAAGTTGTAATTTTTCTCCTGAATTTTAGCAGTTTTGAGTACTGCTATGTGGAGATGGGTCAGGTGATAATAATAATATATAATAATAATATAATACAATGTAGATGTGCATGCTAAAATCAAATCAAGAAAAGGATAAACAGAATGTATCATAAATTATGTGAATTATACTCATAACTGGACTTAATTTGACTTAGAGCCTTGCATTTGAATTTTTATCTCAGAAGAGGAGAAATAGAAAATTAAGAGCATACATTGCACATTCAATTTGCAAATGCTTATGTCAATTAAAATTAGTAATTTTTAAAAGCCTCTTTTGTGTAAGCCAGATCCCAGTGTAGTCTTATCCACCCTGTTTCTGTCAGTTGATAGATGTTGCTGTGGGAGTTACTGCAAAATTATCTTTACAAGCTTCAGATACTATTATGAAGAAAAAGATTTTTCTTACAGTGAAAGTACTCTGTTGACATCCTTGATCTACCACTTCCTTTTTTTTTTTTTACTTTTTTTTTGTTTTTGTTTTTGTTGTTTTTTTTTTTTGTCAAAATTAAAGTATTTGTGGCATTCTATCATAAAAACAAAGAAGAGCAAACATTTCAAAACCATGTTTTTGATGCCATCCCCATCAAAGTGCTGCACTCGTGGTGCTGCTGATATTGATTGATGTTTTTCTCTTTGCCTTTAGTATATTTGATAAAATTGTGCTTGAAATCAAAACACTGATACACAATATACATTAAAAAAATAATTCTGCAGCTCTACCATCTGTGATTTGGTCTGGGGTGTGGGGTAAATGCTATGAAATGTTAAGCTTGAGCCTAAAAAAGAATATTAAAAACTATTTTGATGTGTAGCAAAACCAATAGATAATTTTTGTTGAAAGTTATTTTTTTCCAAATGAGTTCTTTTTGGTTTTTTTAACTGTTATTTGATAAGTATTTGTTTCCTGAGAAATGTTCTCAACATTATTCTGCTTGGCTTCAGGAGCTCTCTGTGGCTCCTTAAGAGTGCATTGCACTGAAGAAGAGTTTCCCTTCTGTTGCAATTAAGGTTTTATTTCAGCTTCAAATGCTGCAGCAGAGTCAATTTCACAGTTTATTTCTAAATCTTCTCCAAGTCCCACTTTTCCGCTGAAGTCAAATGTCTATCCTGCTGCTGGAATGCCATTCAGACATCATCAGTTAAATGCTGGCTGCTGCCATGCAGGAAGCTAAAGCCTAATTTAACATACTTTCTACATTTTATATATAAAGGTTTTGGGGTTTTTATTTTTTCTACCTGTTGGTAAGGGTCAGAAGGATTACTTCTACCTGAATTAATAGTAGACAAACAACCTGTCTTTCTTAGGAGGTAGCAGGAAAGCTCATGGTAGAAACTAGGATGAAGAAGTTGGGAATTCAAAGTAAAACATGGGGAATGTTGATACCTGTTCCATGAGTTTCACTTGGGAGCTGAAACTTTTCCTGCTCTTACAGAAGCCTTCAGTGAAATTGGGTGAGTTTAAGGGGGAAACTTGCTCCTTCATATTAAGTTATCTTCATCCTGCAGTTGCTTCCCTTCATCTCAGGATGAGGGTAGGAGCAATGTTTGAGTAGGGATGGGGGGAGACAAGGAAAGAGGTAATAATATTTTCTCAGAAGGGGAAGTGAGGGGACTTTTCAGAAGTTTGAAGCAGTTCTGCTGCTTTTTTTCATCTTGGGAAGATCTCTTCTGGGATGGGATGGATGGGTGAAAAGGCAATTTCTGCAATGTAATTCCATGCTTTGTCATGAGGCACTTCTGTGGGGCTCACAAACCTAAGCCAGCTGATGCAGAATGGAAAAGGAAACATAATCTGATTCTCCCTCTCTTTCACATTGGAATTTCAAAAAGTTTTGGAATTGTGTAATTAGGGTAATTGTTGCTGCTTAGAATGGGGGATACCACATGATGAATAAAGGAGAAATGTGGAACCTGCTCCTGTCTTGAGTAGACAGAATACTCTTCACAGCTAAGACAATCAGTTCTTTCAGATGCCCACAGTCCTCTCATTGAAAAACAATTTGACTCCTACGTACTGTTAAAAAAAAAAATTATGCCTGTTAGGGTAAAAGCTTTCAAAAATTACTTCTGTAGAGATGAGTAGATTCAGTGAGCCATCTGATTGTTGTCATACACAAAATGTGTTCATGTTATGAGCCTGCTGCAAAGGACAGCAGGATGCTAAGCTTTTGTGTGGGGATATGTTTTTCTTGGTTATTGTCAACCATTAGATTTAATCCAGAATGTATTCTGAAGGTACTTATTGTAGCTTAGGAAATTATAACTGTGTAGTTTTTGTTTTTGTTTATTGCTGTGAAAAAAGAACTTTTTTGGTCCCCCTCACCTCCCTACTTGTAATACAATTTAGTAACCTCATTTATTCCTTTGTTGTTTTGTTGTAATGCCATTATTGTCTTACAGTTCTGTAGATTGAATCAGTAACATGGGGAGCATAGAAGAAAACTTAAGCTATTGATGTAATGCAGATTAGTTTCACCAGTAGAATGCTAAGACCATTGGAAGGGTAAGCAGAGAAGTTTTCAACATTTTGCAGGTCTCTTACACTGGAATGTATTCTACAATCAGCTCCAAGTGGTGTAGTCGGGTGTTTGTTATTTTGTTTTCAAAACTGAAATTTATTGAAAATAAGACATTTAATATTCTGTGTTAGTGGTTCAACAGTTTTATTGAACTTTCACAGCTGTTGGTGCTTCTTGTTGTCTGGTCTTGACCATGTTTTCTTCTTATATTGAATTTGTCAGAACATTTCAGACTGGGAGGTTTCAATGGTCAGTTTAAGGATTCTTAGATGAAGAACTGTATGTCTGACTCAGATTAACTACTTCATTCTTATTGGCCTTTTACCTACCTCCTTTTTCTTATTATTAAATTTATGATACATAAATGGAGTAAATTAGAGGCAGAGATTGTTGTTGCTCTTTATTGCCATACTGATTGCCCTCAAACTGGTGAAATCAATATTAGATAAGAAATAAACAAAGAAAGATCAATTTTAGTTGTGCAATTTAAATGACAAAAAAACTATTAGATCTATTGACAGATCCAGTGTCTGTGAGAACAGTTAAAAACCATGCAAATTTTGTATGAAATATTGCCTACTTTTTTACTACTGCACAGTATATTCTCAATTGATATGTAGATAAGATTTTTCCAGAAAACTTTTTAACACAGTCATGTAGAGTTAAACACTGCTGCTCGAAAAAAGCAAGGTTAAAGGAAGTTGTAATGCAAGCATTACTGCTTAGGGATTTCATCAAAATATTTTGTAGTTATCTGAAACAATGTTTTTAACACAACCATTGCAGCAACAAAGACTCCTGCTATTCCACTGAGCTGAAACATTGGTTAGAAGGAAAAAGGTTTTCTTGTGTGGGAGGCAGATTTTTGCCTCATTAATGGTAGTTGGAAAAGCAGAATGAAACTTATATTTGTTTCTTGTCCTGGGGTTCCCCCTATTTAACCAGGTTAAACCAGGCTGCTGGAAGAGGTGATATGTTTGGTAAGGAAAGCATTACATAATTATTTTATTTTGCTAGCACTAGGTCTGGTAATGCTTTAATGAACATAGTAAATTGCAAAACATTTCCTTTGAGAGGTATTTTGAAGTAGTAACATGAAAAGACTTCCAATCCACTCTTAATATTATGAAATATCTTGACAACATAACAATTTCAATTAACTGTGATAGGAAATTTAATTAGCACTGATGTAATATGCCACAGAAGTGGCCAAACTTAACATTCTGACAGGTAGGTAACACTGCTTCATCTATATGGAGGTAAGCTGTATGTATGTAAGAAACAAGCTGGAAAATTGCTGTTAAGTGGAAGCAGCAACACTTGATTTTTCAAAGCCAGATTTTTTTGTGGTTATATGCCACCATTGATGGAATGCAGTAATCCACTGGAGATTTTTCAGTTGTATGGTGATCACAGAGCACTGAGCTGTCACTTTGCAATCACTGACTTAGTATTTATTTCCCCCTTCATTCCCCAGCAGCCAAGATTATGATGGCTAAAATGGGTACAGAGCTCTTACTACAAGGAGCATCATTACCTTGATGAACATTGTCTTCCCAGGAGAGTTTCTTGCTAATAGCAAAACCAGTTACCTAGCACAATTATTTTTACCAGAAAGACATGCTAATGTAAGGCTCAGTCATTACAGGAGGAAGGGTTTATTACATAACTTTTGGATGTCACCATGGAACAAGTGATGAAGTTGTTCCATGCTTCAGCTTCAACAGAAACACTCAGGTTAGATTTTAATTTGAAGGAATGTAGAATGTTCAACAATGGCAAAAAAACTCCCCTCCAAATAAACTTTTCCTTTTTCCTGAAGGACAGGTGTTGTCTCAGGATCACCAGATACAGGTTGAAAGTTCCTTTAAGATCAGAAACTTCAACTACCAGGAAAAAAAACCAAACAAAACAAAACCCTAGAGATTCAATTTCTTTGTATTTTTCTATAAATTTACTTATTATTTCTGCAGCTGCAGAAAACTTATTTCTTAAGTTTTGAATGGGATTGTTGTTCAAATACAGCAGAATTTTTTTAGCTTTTAGTGTTTTGCTGATGCCCTGTATGTACAAATAAACATACTAGGAGAATAACTTTTTGAATATGTATACACTGTGTATGTAAAGAATAAGGTTCATTTGTTTTTAACCCAAAACAGCAGGGCTTCCATCGGGTTAAATAACAATACATATGCTAAGACACTTCTAGCCTAAAAATTTACAGCCTGGTGTATTGAAGGGCATCTACTGCTGAAGGCTGAAGTGGATATTTCACCACAGTCTCTTCTTTGGGCAGCAAAACTTAGTGGGATAGCAATAAAAAACCAACTTCCATATGGAAGAGTATATTTCGTGGCTGAAAGACACTTCTAGTTCAAAGCTCACTGTTTGTGCAGTGTGCAGCTTGGGAATATTATCCCATTTCTCATGAAATATGTTTGACTGTGGAGAATTTATTATTGTCATTGTGTGCCTAAATATACATCCAGAATCTTCGAAGATGTTGTGCTTTGAAATGTAGATAATTTCATGACATAACCCATTTGCACCTTACTTTGTAGACGTCTGAACATGCACAAATATTCCAAAGAATCTCAGCTTGTAAAAATGATGTAAACCATTTTAGATTTTTTCCTGTAATTCAGAAGAAATACCACCAGCACCTGTCTAATTTAACTCCAAGCAAAATGCAAGATCTGAGGATATGAAGAGGGTAAACTTCAAACTGTGATGTATCTGATAATATTCCTCATCTTTAGGCTTCAATTTCTTTTATGTATGTGAAGTATCATTTATCATCTTGGGGTGATTCCAAATAAGATGTAGTTTAGCTCAGTTTATTTAACCAGGTCAGAGGTAGCTGATGAAGGAAGAAGAAAATCCAGCAGAAGTTTTCCTGTGCAGTGAAAATCCTATTTCTGTCCAGTTTTTCTGGAAAAGTTTCACCCTTGTGAGACAAAGATCCATGGAAAAGTATAGTGAGCCAGACAACTGGGATTTATACAGGAGACCTGTTAAATTCTGACTGTAATTGGTTTAGTTTTTTTTATATCAGTAAAACTACATTCACTCCTTTCCACGAAGCATTATGGATGGTATCAAATAGAAATAAATCTTATTGTGTGTATCCCTGGATGTAAAGAATTGATGTTGCTTTAACTTACTTGATATTCTATTTAATTTAATTATGAGAATTCTCTCCTGGTAACTATAAGAGAGGGTACATGCTTGGCTCATTATCTTGCTGTGATAGTGTCTGGCTGTTGTATTATTTCTGTTTGCTCATTCTCTTGATGCTTGTTTACTCATGGCCCTTAGGGAAAACTGTATTAAATAGTTCTACAGTGATTTTTTCCAGAAGCAAAACAAATTGTAGTGTTTTCCTATTTTTGATGCTGACAAAATCCAGTGAAACTGAGTGACTTTGTAGTATGATTTCTGCATAGCTGGAATACATTGGTTTGCATTTGATCTGGAAACACCTTAAATTTTTACAAGCCAAGGATTTGGGTGGCATGATGTGGGAACAGAAAGCTGAAGCTGATGCTTCATGAGTGTCCATATGGGAAATGTGTACCTGTGTGTGTCTAACTTGCCATTAGCCTACTGCAACTCCTGTCATCCCTGTAATTTCTTTTGAGTTGCCACACAAACCAAAACCTTTCAGTGGTTGGAAGATGGTTGCCTGGTAGTCCAAGGAGAATCTTAAATGCATTAAAAAGAGACATAGAAAGCAGGATAATTTAGACTTCAAGTTATTGCAGCTAAAATCCACATCAGTCTTTCGTGATGTAAATGACATGGGTAATTAAATAATCCTCTCATTATCAAGTGAGTAGTAGTACCACATCATTATAGAACAATCAGAGGAACTCAGACCTCAGCATTTGCTACACACACACACACCAGTCACATGGAATATATTTATTGTGTTAAGATGGGTATTTTTAATTTCATGATGCTTTCAAGAGCTGAAGATCAGTGGTTCTGCCATCTTGTGGAACTATAGATTTGAATTAATTTAGTTGATTTCATTAGAGTTCCAGCTTTGTAAAACTAGATCTGTAGTAGAACATAACTGAAATAATAATATATATAATAACAATATATGAAATATATCTGAATAAAGAGCTTGTGACTTGACTTCAGCTATGGAAATTTGAAAACAGCATGTTTAGCAGTTTCCTTTGGAGGATCTGAACCTTCTTACCTTTTGGACCAGATTGTCACCTATGACTCATTTGCTTTATCCCCTTTTCTGAATTATTCAACCAGGCTTAATCTATGGTAGATACCTCATATGAGAATGTAATTTAGAGGCAGACCAAGAAATTTGGCAGCTGATAACATTAATTTTCTATTTGGGAATGCTTTCTTTGGGAGACTGAATTCTTGCTTGGGAAGACTGGATGCTTCTTTGAATTGCTAGTATTGTGTTTTTATTGAATACAACTTGCTATAATTAAATAAGAAATGTAATGGTGCATCTAGAGACCAGTTTGCAATTTAGTGCTGTTAATTGGAACATCTGTTACAGATAGTAGTGTCTAGATATCATTGTATTAGTGGTCTCTTTTGTAGTCCTCAGATAGGGAAGCCTAATTACACTTGCCCAGTAAATGAAGGAATAAGTGATGGAAGAGAAAACAAAACAAAAAACTTGGCAAATTAGTGCCAGAGGGGAGATCCAAACAACTTGGCTGTCATTTTATGTTAGCATTGAGCATTGAAATGTGCAGTGTTTGAAAAACCAAGATCTTGTTTGATTTCTTGCATGACAATCTGAAATTTACTTGTAGACTGCACTCCAGGTGAATACAGGTGAGCATGATGGACATAGGATGCAGCTTTGTGGCCTTTTTATGGTCCCTAAAAGCCACCACATCCTAACCTGTTTCTGGCAGCTCAGAGGTCATGGTTCTTCTCTTGCTTTCAACACACTTGAATGATATTTTATTGCTTTCTCACACATCCCTGCTTCACTTCTCATGCCAGACTGTACAAGGGATTTTCACTAAATGCTTTTTTCATTTTTGCCAGTTGAAATTTATCACTGGGATAATGCATCCTCCCAGTAAATGCAGTTTCTTGTTAGGCTGGTAGTGAAATCCTGGATTTACCCACTGCTTCATAGGGCTAGCATTTGTGTGGTGAAATGCAATAAGCTGATATTCAACTGGAAGATCCAGCAACTACAATTTGTTGTAATTTCTAGTTCTCTCATCCCTAGTGTGGAAAGAAAATAGAAGTTTTAAAGTTCTGAATGTTATAGCTCATGTAATTCTTCCAAAATTAAACACTAGAACTTCAGTCCTTTTAAGAACGACAGATACATCTCAATAGTTCTGCTAAACATTTTCATTTATTAGCAGAAGCTTCAAGAGCCTCTTTGGTAGATTACTTTGCAAAATCCTTTGCTACAAGTAACCACAACCTCAAAGCAGTCTTTTAGTAGAGAGAGTGCCAGATAACTAATACAGACACATAGCATGGTGGATAACAAAACAGAAATAAATGGTATGGTTGAGACCTAAGAGCATTAAACTTTTGAGTTGTGTGCTCATATCTCATCACTTATACATCAGAGAAATAGTGTTAGTACTTTGTAAATCTCTAAGCTCAAAAAATGCCTGACTATCTGTATAGCTGTGTGCTATTGACTTAGTAATGTAGTTTTTGCAAGACTAATACAAACTTGAAGACACTGTATATGAGGAGAAAATCTGCATAACTGATCTTGACAAAGAAAATCCTTCCTTTGCAACAATATTGTTGTGGTACTGAGAGGAATACTCTTTCCATTAGGCCAACATCACAGGGAGAATTTACTCACATCATGCTTTTGCACTGCCCAGAGACATTTTTAATGTCTACAGAGGAGTCTGACAATTCTGAGTTGCTAGGTGTGTGTTTATATTCACAGTGTGTCTGCTTGCAGACATGAAAGAGAAAAAAAATTAGAAGCAAATGAAGTGTCTTGAAAGGGAGTGGATTTTCTTTTGAGTTTTCATTTAAAGAAATACAGAGAAACAAGCAAACTAGCACCATTTTGCTAAGCCTTTGTAATGTGTCAAGAATCTGTCATCCCTCCCCTGATCCTTTGGCTTTTCACATCCTGTCTGTGAACTGTGTTTAATTTTTCATGCTTATCATTTCAGTAAGAGAAAATACAAACCCATTTCTCATATCTTCTTCTTACTTTAATGTGAGCTTTATGATGCTCTGCTCATACTCTTCTCTTGCAAAGTTCTTGTCATTAATAGTGATTTGTGCCTGAGGTAGGACACCCATAGTATTTTTGAACTCCATGTTTCTAGGAAATAAAAACATTGTGATGTTTTCTGGTGGATTTGAGTATAGGAATATAACTTGTGATATTTCTCAGGCATGTTTGCAAAATTGTTTGTCACCAGAGAGCTTGGATTATATACTGAGTTCCTATAAAAGTTGAGTAGAATTGTTCCTCACCTGAACTTTGAACACATTACCCTAAACTGAGTCATGTAAAAAACTTAGATGCAGGGACAGTAAATTATTTTTATCTATCTCACATTCCTATTTGAAAAATGAAAACAGATTGAAATGTTAAGAGACTTATGATGGCTTGTTGGTCCTTCCCTGGGCTACCCTTAAAAGGAAAAAAAGAAAAAGTTCAGGCCAAGTAGTGCTCTGTTTGCTTGGGCATGGTTTTTTATTGCCCTTTCTACTCTTAGTGTAATTTTTGTCTTGGCATGCTCAAGACTAAAAGAACATGTGATAGCTTCCAACTGGGGAGATGGGGTTAGTGGGTGTGTTTTGACAGATGTCTCATCTCAAATTTCTTAATAATTAGTGTTAGGTTTTTATTAGTAGAGAAAGTAAGGATACTGATGGGGTGACAGGGAATTCATACAGTATGGTTTTAAGTATAACAGCCTGATCAGATCTCATGAGGTGTCCTGCTGCAAAGAAAAGAAATAAGAACCAACCAAACAAACAAAACAGCCAAGCCAACAACCAAAAAAACCCTTCACTAATTAAAATTTTTTATTCACCAGCAGTTAGCAATGCAAATTTCTACTGTTGGAGGGCTTCATGTTTTTGTGGGCTAATTCTTGTCCAGAGTGAGATGAAGCAAAAAGAAAAAAAGCATGTGGAAGAAACAAGCAAAAAACATAGGTTAGGAAATTTAATCCAGATTACTTCTTGTCCACACATGAGTATGTGTGGATCATTAATAATTAATCTGTAGGGTAATGTGCTAAATATTGCATTAAGAAGTCACAGCATAAATGGTGGTTGGAAGCAGGCTGTAACTCACCTTCCACATGGTTGTCTTGTAACTGTGATATAAAATATAATTGTGTTTAATCCAGCACTATTGCTTTGTCATTACACATGGAGGGGTGGCCCACTCTCTTGACACACAGATATAGACATCCAGATCATCAGATGTAACAAACTTGGGGACAGTTTGGCCACACAAGATTGCTATTCTTTCTGAAGATTTCTTTCTGCTATTCTTTCTTCCAGATTTTCTGAAAGTAGAAAATCTTAATTGGTGAAAAGCCTTCTCTGGAGTGAATGCTTTGGGGACTGTGCTGGACAGCATTGAACATATTGTTGAGATTTATTAAAAACTCTGATGCTAAAGCAGGCTTCCTCAAATATTCACTCTTCTATCTTCATTATTTTAAAGCAATAGTAGTGTTGCTTGCTGAGAGATAGAGAAGCCCAAGATGTTTGTTAAGATGCATGTGAATGAGTTTTTATTATTAATTTAAATGGTAAAGAGTTATAACCTAGATAGAGGGCATCATTGCCTTATTCTTGATAGTAATATTAGAGTCAATCAAGGTAATGTTCTGTAAATAACAGCTGGAAATTTTAGGTTATACCCCTTGTGAAGCATACAAAAATGTCAAAAAAGCAAATGAATAGTGAAGCATACAATTTGGAACCACCCTTGATAAGAAGGTGTCTGTCTATAAAAGTTATCAGAAACTGGGCTGGGTTTTGAACTCCTATCTCTAATCATACAAAGATTAGAACCCATGGAGTCAGTAAACCTGTTTTGACTCACATAACCTCTTCTGCACTGGTTGCAATGTAGAAGGAATGGAACAAGTTTAAATTAGAGCAATTCAATCAAGAAACCTTCAAAAAAGCTTTTTTGTATAGAACCTATGTGTGAGCTTTCAAAGCTTAATTTTACTTTAGTTTTACTTCAGTAAATTATTTTATAGTATTTTACTATAGAACCCACCTGAGTGGGTACTATACATAGTGGTGGTGTGCTCAGTGTACCATGTATAGTTCTGATCATATCACCTGAAAAGAAAAAAAAAAATATTACCAGAAATGTAAAGCATGTGGAAACAGAAAACAGCTGCCTCAGGTAAAAAAGAAATACTTTTAATGGCTAGGTTTTCCTCTGTTGTTTTACAAATTTCTCTTGAATGTTTTGATGTAGTCTGTCATAAAGTAATACCTGGGGGAAATATGAAACTGACCATGAATTTAATCTGCTTAATGGCATGGGCCTTTCCTTATTTGATATATCTCTGATTTTACCTGCTGGTTAAACTGACTTAACAGTGAGTTGTGTGAAGCAAATGTAAGGTTATTGCAGTGTAATAATAAATACAGTGTCAGCAGAGAGTTAACTGTGGCAATTCTCTTTTGTAAACTGAAGTGAACAAAATCTTTTCCTGAGCAGGAAGACAGTAATTTTGACTAGAAGGTCACTGTTCCATTAATAGGAAACTAATAGGTATTCCAAATGAATGACTCTTATTTTCAATTTGAAGGAGAGGTGAGAGTAGGAGGTGATGGAACTCAGGTTGAATTTAGAATTTAATCTATGTATCAAGAACCTTTGTCACTAAAAAGATAGTGAATAGATTATTTAATTTACAAAGTGTAATGAATTCCTATTGAGAATTAATTATCTTGGGACTTAGTTCTTGAAATGAAAATGTATTTGACCCTTGAAATCAATCTCTTTTTTTTCCCCTCTCATACCACCCTAAGTTTGATACATCTTCATAAGTTCAACAAGAGAAAAACTCTAGAATTTTTTTAACATATTGGAATAAAGCATGTTTGTTGTTTTTTAGTCAATTTTAGTTTTAGTATGCATATGTCTGAATTCTGATTGCAGTTGTTCTTGACTATTCTGAGCCAAGGATGATCTCAGAAGGTAGAGAACAATAGTTAAAGGATAAAAACCTCAGATATTTTGGCAAGAAAAGGAGAAAAATTATGTTGAGAACCAGTGCCTGTTTTGTAAAGTCTGCTTTTCAGAATAACAGACTAACTAGCAGAGGAGATTGTATCCCTTGTATGCATTTAGTTAAAAAAAAAATAGGAATGCAAGAGAAACTTTGTTAATCGTAACATACATTACACAAACAGAGCAGATCTTGAGTATCAGTTTAGCCTCTGCCATTTAATCTCTAATTCTGCATTTATTTTATTCTTACGGAATAAATCTGACATTCTCCAGAGGTTGTTGATGAAAGGTGGAGTTACTGCTGTCCAAAATATGTTACTTGAATTGAAGAATAAATACTGGTTAAAACTGATGTTTTTGACAAGGTCAATTCAATTTTTGCAGGACACGTGAGAAATCCTATTGCATCAGCTTTTACTTTATTATAATGTCTTTTTGTATTGCTATTTACTGACCACCTGCATCACACAACAGGGTGGGAAAACTGGAAAATTTATGGAAAGAAAGAAATCCATCTAGATGACCTGTTAATATTTTGACTTCTAGATTGCTAAGTATCTTCAGGATCAGAGAACTAATGATTTCCAATGCTTCCCTCTGAAAATATAGAGAAAATACATCAATGCTGGAGCTTTTTCTAATTAATATGGTTTCCAAATTTTCATTAGACAGAATCATGTCTGGAAATCAGAATGAGATAGAGATGAATCTTTGCCTATTTCCTTTCTACAATTATTGTCTCTGAAAATATGCATCTCAGTAAGTCCACTAAGAGCCCTCTTTCTATGTGAATTTTTTACTGTGAACTTTGGGTTGTGTTGACAGAAATTGAACTTGATTTGCAGTGTTGCAAATATTCTTGCTAACTAATGCTGAGATAGAAAGCTCTCCAGATCTTATTTTTTTTTCCTTGAGTTAAACCTGAGTGAAATTATGGAAAGTTGTCTTTTAAATATGCAATATTGCAGAAATTATGAATTTCATGTGCAAACATCCAAATTTCAGAGCTCTTTCAGAATGTTCACTGAATAGATAGCTTAGACTTCACAACCTTGAAAAGTGTCACTTCATTCTAACTTTGCCAAATGTTTTCCCAGAAAATATAGTGGATTTAGGCAATGCAAGTGTTTGGTTTTGGAGCAGGTTAAATTATATGATTGGATAATCACACTACATTACCTAGGAGACTTGCAGGGGTAGTTCTTCATGTCCTGCTTTTCACCTGAGTTACCACATCAATACATTTCCTCTCTCCTGATAGTTCTCAAGTCCATATTCAATAAATCCAGTAGTTCCACTTCTGTTTTGAAAAGTGAAGTCAAACTGTCATTAAAGATTGCAGAAATCATTTGTCTCATGACCCCATCCAGTCTTTGAGAACATGAAGCCTTGACTATTGTTTCATTTCTCTTGCCTATTTGTTTCATTTCATTATTGTTTCATTTCTCCTACAATATTCAGGTTAACTAAAGCTTTCAGAGTTCATGTTCTGTTACTGAAATGTCTGTTCAAATGTGAACAGCTTGGATCTAACAAGTCAGTCTCACCACCTATGTCAGTTTCCTTTAGCATCTTTTAGCTAACAAAACCACTTGAGACAGAGCACTTAATTCAATGCTCATGTTCTGAAACCTCCAAAAGAACCAGCAAAATGTCTTAAAATTTTGTCTTTCTTTCACCTTTACCAATTGGTTCCACTGAAAGAAGGTGGTGGTGCTTAATTTTTTCTATCACTTGGTACTAACAGCAGTTACACTTTGGAAACACAAGATGCCTTCTTTCTAAATGGTCCCTGCACATTGCCTGTTAAATGCTGTTTTCTATTTATATATTGACCCCCTATATCCTAGTCCTGCATTTGGCATTTCATTTTTGCAAGTATATAAATATTTACAGAAGTGCTTTGAGTGGTGTTCATTTGAGTAGGCAGGTCAGAGATGAAATTCCTGATTTAGGAACAATAATGTGAGATCTGTGTGTGGTGCATGTTGAATTTTTTTAACCTTTGCACCCAACTGTGTTGGGTAAGAGACCTGCAAGGATTGATGTCCCCAGGGGCTCGTGTGAGGTTGTCACTGACAACAGCACTGAAATACTTGTAATTTGTAGAATTGTGTCCAAATAGGCTCCAAGGCCACCTCCTATCACTCAGCTGGAATTCAGCTGATTAATTTTCTTTCAATGTTACCCACCAGCTGTGTGAAGCTCTTGAATTTAGTTCTAAATACCCAGGATGTTGTGGTTTTTTTTCTTTAACTTCCAGTTACCAAAATATCCTCTTTCTTTACCTAGGCCTGTCTTTAAGAGGAAAATAAATCTTTATTTGTACCTTTATTTTGTGAATAGGACAGCAATAACTGTTAGAAAGCAAAGATATTTTGCCGGGATTCCAAATAAATTACAATTTTAGCATGCCTGAATTACTGACTAAAAATTCTTTACTCATCCCTTACATGTTTTGGTTTCTTAAAGTATATTTTTTTATATAGTAAAGGAAAAAAAATCCCCCACATCAGCTTTCCTGATCCTTTAAGCAGTGATAGTGATTAAAAGAGACTGAATCTCAATCAAAAAACCCAATCTTTTTGGTATTAAAGTTAAGTCCATCTGCAACTATTAAAAGGCAGAAAGCATGCTTGCCATTTGGATACTGGTAGTTCATTCAGTATTTTAGGATTTTTGTACATCAGATAAAAATGTGAACTGCTTTAAATGGGAAGCAGAGGTTAAGTGCAATGAATGTGCTGATATTTGTTTATCAAATTTGGGGGAGTTTTCAGTTGTGTAGTTTTCAGAGAATGTGTTTTACAACGTTTAACCCAAAAAGCACTAAATGAACTTCCATGTCAGAACTTGCATCTGCACAGCATATTGAAGCCCCTTAAAAATAATGGGGGAATATTTGAAATGTTCAAAATCCACCAAACTAAGTATTTGCAGGGTCATGTTAGGAGACAACAGCACAATCAAGAGTTGAATCTGTGAAAAGCCACATGATCTAACAGGAAGTCCTCTCTGCATTTTTGAAATCACCTTAAAATTCCATGAAAAATAAAGCTTTCTGGAAGGGCCAGAATAGAGGTTGAGGTGTCCAGGAAATAATATGAGGTTTTTCTTGCTTACACTCTTAACTACTTAACTCTGCTGTGTCCTTAGGTCTCTTAAAACTGTGAATCTTGCTTTTCTACCACTATTGTTAAATAACAATCACAGCTGGTGATTGAAGACAAGAATAAAGATGTCCTCCCATTCACTATTTTAATAGACCAATTGATTAATTTCAGTTTATTTGAATGTACTTATAAGCAGTGCTCCAAAATAGGTCTGCTAGTCCTTGGTGATTGACATGGTATCTTAACAACTGGCATGCTCAAAGCAATATATTTTTAGCCACCTTGGGGACCCAGCCCATTATGATGTCCATGCCTTGCATTACTTTAAACTACTGCCTCAATGGTCTGCCAAAACCTTGTTGAATTGTGTTTTGAAATCTGTTTTTGCCAGCCTAATAGAAAGTTTCCACTGAGAGGAGCTGAAATCAAAGAGGATAAGCACTGGAGCAGTAAATCCTGTGCTGCTGCAGTTTAATAAGCATCTCCAGCATAGATCACTTTATTAAAGCAACATCTGTTACAAGCAGAGCACCAGGATTAGGAATGTCAGCCATTTGCAGCCAAGTGAACTCTTAAAAATAGAAGATATTTAAGTGTGACAAGGATTAATATTTTATTGGCTTGCTAGAGTCTTCAGGTTTAAAGTAGCACTTTCTGTGGATATTTTATATAGGTGCTGTTTTTTGCAATGTGTGATCTGCATCATCTGTTTTCTCAGCTTACATTATACATTTGATTATTAGTCCTGTATCTCTCCCCTGTCTTGAGAAATCATGAGGGTCAGGGATATGATGGCAGTATTTTTCCCATTTGGGAAGTCCTAAATAATATCATCTGGGAGCTGATATATCATCTGTATCAGTTCTGGTTTAATTTCAATTTGCTTGTCATTCACAGTTTCTCTCTTTAATGATTCTCCTCCCCCCCAGCATTTGTGTTCTGATACTTGCAGTCAAAACTCTTCAGATTCTGATTTTGCTTAATTGAAGAGATAACTAATAAAAAGATTGAACAAAAGCTGTTGTTATGCTAAGTATTTGTTCACTGATCATGCCTTTCCATTTTACAAGGAAAGATAGTCCAGCCCTTAATACAATACTATGAAATTTGTGAGACACATTTATTTTCTTCCTTTGTAGTGGGGTTCAGAGGTAATCTTGGGCAAAATGGGTCATGACTCTGTGTATCTTCCCCATCTCCAATGTGTTGGGCCTTTTTTTTCACCTTGTGGAGCTTGGTGTTTCATGTAACTGAGAGATTCTCTGTTAACAGGGGCTATGTAAAAAAAGTGGGATATTTAATATGGAATTGATGGTGCTGTAGGACTGAAAGATGGTTCAGAAAGATTGTAGATAGTTCCTGGGGTGCAGTCTGCCTGCCTTACATTACAGATTTTTTTTTTAATCTCTTTATGTCGATTATTCAAAATTTTCTGAGTGCCTTTGCTATTATTTCCCTATTAATTATAGTCTAGATTGCAATTTATTACCTGTTCTGAAGTATTTCTCTCTGGTTTTCATTCTATTTAGCCCTGCTTTGTGCTTCATCTTTCCTTTGTCCTTCCGTGTGCTTCAGTTGCTATCTGTAATGTGATAGTCTTAACTCTAGAAGAATCCTAAAAATTAAGTGTACTCATTCATTTAAAAATTTAATTAGGGACATGACCCTTACCCCCCCCCTCACCTGCTTCTCCTGTCTGTCTCAAACAGGAGGAGTGGTACCTTCATAGCATAGGGGTTTGTTTCTTTTTTTTAAAATATACAATCAAATAAAAAATTCTGGTTAATAGAGTAGAAATGCTGCAGATACTGAGGAGTCTCATTTAATGGGTGAGGATCTAGAATGTTTGAAACTAAGCAGCCACATATATTTTAAGATAAAGATCACTTTTATTTAATGGTTTAAGGCATTCACTGTAGATCTATCTGGATCCTGTACAGGATTTGTCCTGTAGCCCATAGTCACTCTGTATAATGCAACTACAATTTATATACAAGGATGAGGTATGGATGAAGCTTGCATGGAAAATCTTTATACTTTTGGATTTAGGGCATACATACTTTCATAAAAGCTTTTTAGATACAGGAACAACTGTGTTTTAACCATTTTGCAAACATGTCTCCACTGGAAAGTATAGGTAAGGGTAAAAAGTACTATTAATGATGTGTGTGTTTTGATTTGGAGGGACATAAGGTTTTTATAATGGTTGTAAAATGAGTAAGCTGGCTATTGCTTCCAACCCTAGAAAACTGTGTAATGCATGCCTCAGTTCTCAAGGTAATTTGACATAGTACCCACTGTGTGACAGCCACAGAACAAAAATAGTTGCATTTGCTCATTTCAGAATGAGGGAATTGAATTCAATTAAATCTATAGAATTTATATCTACAATTGGATCAGTTCATCTGGCTGAAAATAAAGTTTTGCTTTCTCTCCTTCTGCCACCCAGTTATGCAATGCTAACACAGTAATTTAAATCCTTTTGATACTAAGTGGATGGTATATAAAATTATTACATTAGTAAAAAAATTGCTGTCCAGTCCTCCAGTGAATTACAAAGTTGACAGCCTACAGAACAGTTTCAAATAAGTTTCATGGTGTCAATGTAACTGGTGACTGTACCTCCAAGTAGCAAAACATATTTACATATATTTTATAGTAATATTTTACATGCATAAAGTATTACAGATTTCCCTGGACTCTTTTTATTTTTTTTTTTTAAGAACAGTGGCTTATTTAGGGGAAAGGATCCTGTTACAGGATTTTTTTTCTTTGACAAGCTGATTAATAATGTATAGTTTTATGAGCAATATAAATAAATGTTAATTCTGTCAAATGTCATCAGAACACTTGTCTTACCTGGGGGAAGGACCATGCTTGCTGGATTTCTGCTTTTGCCCTTAAGAAATTTAGATGCAAGAGTAAGCTCACCTTAGCTAGTACAATCTAGTGAAATTCTTTATAGATGTCAAATGGTAAAGTATTTGTTTTGATAGGGGGAAAGAATGATAGACTTTTCTTTTGATTTTTACAATTTTGCTTTGCTAGGTACTTCAGTGATTGCCATTATTGAAAGCCCTTGGGCAAATATATATTCTTGAAAAAGTAGCATGGGACCTATTCCACTGTTTTACAGATTTCAGTCCATAGACTCTTCTATGTTACAGCCATAGCTTCTCTCCTAAATGTGTAAAAACTAAACGTTTAAAAATTCCTGGAACTTAAGCAACCATAAGTTTTATTAAGTAATAGCATAACTCTTATTCTCCAAGATCGGTTTTAGTTCTGGAATAGGAACTTTTATCCTGTGGCCAACATAAGCATAACATGTAAAAACTACAATAAACCCTGTTTATAGGGGTTGTTCTACTGATTGGTGATAACAGGGAAAATTAATGAAAGCATTGTTATAATCTGTCATTGGCAAAGATGTAAGCATTACACTGAATTTCATCATTGAATCTGCATGAAGGGTTCTTTTTTTTTAAATTTAGAGAAGCAGAAAACCAGAAACAGGGTAGAGCCTGAGTAAGTGTTGGATGTACTCTCTCCTAAAGCTAATCTAGCTGCTTGCTTTAACAGTGTAAGCCAGTGAAAGCCCAAATTAATAGTTTCATGTTGTCAAAACAAACCCTTGGTTGCCTAGTAAGATATTGGAGTCTTAGTCTGGATTCTAGAAACTTCAACAAGATCCTTTATCTGAACCAACTCATTGCTTCTGAAGTACACTGGGTTCAAAACTGCAGCTGGAACCAGTCATTTAGGAACTCGTATCAGTGATGGAATAAGCATTCAGTAGGCAAAAATACATAATTTTACAACAAATATGTTATGATTTTTTTTCTTTTTTTGTAGACTGCTCTTTCTAGATGATGAAAACCTGTGCAATAAAGATTTTATCTGAATTCTGTGATGGACAAGTTGTTATCTTGAACTTTCTCTGGATCCTGGATTACAGTTCTGTCACCTTCTTAAGCAAAGTAGCTTACCCCCCCCCTTCTGTTTAATGTTTACTTTAGCTGTGCAGCATAATGAGAATTAGTACAAAGACAACATCATTATATATGCCTAGAATTCAAGAAAAATTTAGTTCATTCCTTGGCTCTCAGCTTCTCTCAGCAGGTTCTGATAGTTTCATATTCCATTAACTTCTAATCTGAATCCTGCAGAGCATGATTGAGTTTTGTGATAACCTCACAACACTTTGGAGAACTGGAAAGTGAGGGCACACAGCATTCTATGGTCTGTGTTTTGCACTGATGATAGGAGGCAGAACGATAGCAGGGTGCTGACCTCCAGTTGAATTGAGAAAAAGTCATATAATGAACTTGAAATTTAAGTATAAACAATCAAGTGAGTTTAAAGGTTCTAAAAAGGGCTGTGTGCAATCACATAGTCTCAGTCACCACAGTCTGAACTACCATATTTCTGACAGATTAAAAAGAAATAGCATGGAGGAAAAACTCAAGAAGTGGGATGCTAAAATGAGTGGGGAGGAAGGCTGAGCCAAAGGGGAATTTGTGTTTGGACTGAGGACTTCTGTACCTGCCTTGGCCCCAACCTCAAATCCTTCCATGCAAAGCCAGAAGGTTGGAGTTGTGAAAGGATGACTTGGCTGAAATGTGATTGTTCAGGAAATAATGATCAATGGGCACTTTTGCCTCTGATTTATTTCTCCATAATAATTTAGACGTATCCTCGTGGTATCTTATGCTGGTTAATAGCCAAATAATAGACTGAATCATGAGCTGCTTTAAAATCTACTGAAGGGAAGCCCCAGAAAAGATTTTTTTCTTAACACCTTCCAAAATTGACAAGGGAACAGTATGGAATACATAGCTTATATAACAATAAATCTTTTAATTATACACTTGTTTCAGCAGATGGATGTGCTATTTTGGGACTGAATAACAACTGAACATTCACTCTAGTAACTTGGTTCATAAGGGGGGGGGGGGGGGAAAAAGCTTTTCCAGGGATTGCAATGTGGATAAATTTGTTGCAGCTTCAAGGAGCTGATGGGACAGAGCCCACACCTTTTTGTCTGACTCATTTTGGTCATGCTCAAAGCCCGAGGCAAAGCAAGCCTTGATGTGAGCCTGTAGTAGGACTGGACAGAGTGGGTTTTTCCTTCTTTTTGTCTGCATCTTTAAAATAATAGACAAATCATCAATTGCAAGAAAATTTGCACGTGTGTAAGTGTTGTTGCCTTATTAGAACTCAGGAAATAATTTCAGATAGCTAATGAGTCACAGTTTATCTTTCCTCAATTTATATTTTTTCTTCCATTGGGTAGACTCTGTAAAGTATGGGTAGTTCTTCAGCTGTTGTCCCTATATTCTGTAGTAGTTAGAAAAAACAATTCTTCATATATATAAAGGGTTTAGAATTATTCTGGCTTTGATGGGTAATACATTACATAAACACTTTTTAAAAATGTATCTTTGCCTTTCAGTTTAGATTTCATATGTACATAAATACATTTGAAAATCTTAAAGGCTTAAACTCTTAAATGCTTTTTGTTACTGTTTGCTTAATTTTTATTTCAATCTTTTAATTTTCTTCATTTGAATGCTGAGATGTGCTCAGAATTTTAAAAATGCCTAGTTCTTTTTTCTTCCATCTCCATTTCACAACTTTCTCATGATAGCACGTCCAGCTTTTAAAATATAATCTATCATCAATAATTGTTTTGCAAGTGTTATCTAGCAAGGCTTTGGATTGTAATAGTTTCCATTTATGCAGTTATTTTCTCTCTTATTTGCAGCCTTTTTGATGTGTAATGATTCACACACAAAAGAGTTAACCTATATTTTTTCTTGTTTTGTTTGCATTGAAAACTAGAGTTAATCTACTGAGAAACAAAAGGACTGCATAAAAAGACAACACGTTTTACCTTTCTGTTTATCAAATATAATATGAGAAATGCTTTAAATGCTTAATGCATTAAACCACTTTGACAGCATGTTCTTCTTGCAGATGGATTTTACCAGTGTGTTTAACTGGCTTTGTAACTGGAGCAGTGGCTTCAAGCTCACTTCTTAGTCAGAGCTGATTTTTATTTTGGTGGGGAAGCCCAAACTGTCATAACTTGTGGTTTGTTAGCTTTTCATATATTGTGAGGTATGAACTTAAATAAAGGTTTCACAATTTTTTGGTAGGTTGTATTTCTTCTTGTTATCCTCTTCAGAGAAAAATTCCATAGATTGAAGTGGAGAAGACTTGCTGGGGAGGTGATTTTACTTAAAAGAGTGGCTTACTCAAGTTGACATTGATGTTTAAAGTTGCTTTTTTTTTTTTTTTTTTTTTTTTTTAGCAAAGCTTTTGATACTCCCACAGCATCCTGGACAAAATGTCCAGCATACTGCTCAACAAGTCCATAATATGTTGAGTGAATATTTGGCTTATGGGCTTGGTTGGTAGCAACTTGAATATGTGTTGACAGTGGAATTTTTTCTTATGCATGAATAAGTATAAAATGAAGGTTCATTTTCATTTGTGCCAGTTTTTGTATTGGATTTTTGTGAATCTGGGGGGCTGCCCACCTTTCTTTGCATTTCTGCTGGGTTCAGATAAGACAGCCTAGAGAATGATTGTAAAATCCTGTGTCTTGACACTAGCCTCACAGAATTCTTTGCTTTTCCATATTGATTTCCCTCCCTTCCCAGTCTGCTTGAGTTGAACAATTGCTGGCAAGTGGATTTTGTGAATTCTAGAGATATACCAAAAGCAGCATGACTTGTTCTGGGTCAGAGTGGGTTTGTTTGCTGTACTGAATATGTAGCCTTTCCTGTATAGTGTATTTTAATCTGATTTGCATGAGCTCAGCAAGCTTTTGATAAGCAGAAAGAATAAACTAACTTTAAATGTGGAGTTTTACATATAAGGAGGACTGGTCAAGTAGCTTCCCTGGTGTGGAGGAGGCAGAGACTACTCCTTTTGTTTATTGTTCATTAAACAGGAGTTACTTGGTGTGATGGGGCTGATTATGAACCCAAATCAGAGCATAATGGTGATTTTGTTAGTGTTTAGCTTCACTTTGATTTGAAGAAAAGGAATAGGAGGGGGGATTTGTTTCAACTGAGTGACAACTTCAAGCTGTGGATCAGAAACTGAATTAGGCATGTGGAGTCTCCAAGTATGAACAATGGATAAAAATTCACTGTGGAAGGATGCAAAAGAAGTTGACAGGGCTCCCTTCACAGGGCAGTCTTTGCCTCTTGGTTTGACAGTGATCTCCCCAGGCTCCCACTGAGACAGCAGAAACTCCCAATATAGTAAAGCCCTGTCAAGTCAAATACAGCACTGGGATGTTTTGCATCTTTTTACAGCATCCAGACACAGCAGCTGACATCATGCATTTCATTACGTGATGTTCTTCACATGATGTGCAGAGAGACACTTGGCATTCAAAACTCATGAATAAGTCTGAGCTCCTTGTTCTGATCTGCACATGGACAGTATGGACATTTGATTTCCTGTCTTCATAAATATTTGACTTAGTGTTGTATTGGCAAAGATCTTTGGTCATGTATATAATTCCGTCCATACTGGTTATCAGAAAGGTAGATGCAGACACTGAGCTATTTTGCATCCTTTTTTTTTCCTTATTAAGTGAATGTAATGCTAGAGAAGGGCGTGAGATTGGCAGCTGAGAAGACCAAAGGCCTTAAATCACAATCCAGATTTAATAAAGGCACTGGCAGTGAATGCTGCTCAGCAGCTGCTTCCAACCATCTCTGGCTTATTTTCATCATTTGTGAGGTCTGAGGATGGTAGCCAAAAGGTTGAGCACTAATACTTAATGAAAGATTAGATGCAGATGATCAATATATTCTTAAAAAACCTCTTCATTTGTCAACATTCATTTGCTTGATTATTTAGAACTGAATGAAAAATTTTAATGTAGAATACTAGATGAGATGTTTTCCCAATTTTAAGCTCTTTTTGCTGAGCTGTTAAATTGGTGGTAGATGCAAAACTCCTTTGGCAGTATCATATTAATAAAGTTCTCCATTTAATTGGGTTCTATATGCCTCTTGAGTTTCATTTGCCTTTTGGAATGATCAATATATTTAAACGTGGCTTTCCTGGATCTAAAACCCCTCAGCTTTTGCTGGGTTTTAGGATTTCTTTTTATTCCTCTTGTCTTCCTCTTGTTTTTTATTTCATTACACTTAAAGATTGAATCCATCTGTTATGTTCTAGCAGATTTTGAGGTACATCCAAGTTTTTTTTGATGCTTGAAAAAACATCTTAATATAATTGGAAACTTAAAATATTCAATGAGCTGTATGGCACTGTGGTAGGCAGATGAATGTAACAAGACACAAAATGAATTCTGCTGCCTAGTATAATGAAACAGAAACCTGGTGAAAATAAACTTATATTGGATATGTTATATATGTATAATATATGTATAATATATATAATATGTATAAAATATATATGATACAAAAATATAATAATATAATATATGTAATATATATCCAATATCCAATAAACATATATTGGATATATACATGTAATTGGATATGTTTTGTTGACTACTCTCAAATTAGAATTTTAAGGAGATACTTAATAGATTTGGCATTCACTGAATGCAAGTAATTTGAATTATGCATGAGCAGCTCTTAAAGGCCTCTCTAAGGCATTATTTTTGTGTCAGAGCTCACAATGCATAGAACTGTGAGATGCTTGAGCCAGAATTATAAAGTCAATTTTCCTTGATATCCTAATATATTGAAAGTGAAGAAATATTTCTCTTGGTCATTCCTCCTTTCTCCTCCCTCCTTTGTTCTATTCTACAAGAAACTGACAATAGGTTTCTGCTATTATTGAATGCATAATAAAGACATTTCCAATGTAATACTAATATTTGAACGATAGGCTTCAAAGGGTAAAGCAACACCTCAGGTGAAGGCAGGAATATAAGTGTAGTGAGTGAGATTTCATGTAATTTGTGGGGTTTTTTTGTCTTTACTCATGTCTTCCATCTGTGATAAATGGCTAATGAAGAAGGTAGGGTTTATACTAGATTTTCAGTGACCACATATGGGCAGAGCAGGTGGTTGCCAGAGGCAATGAAGTCTTTATTGGGCATTTTATTGTGTGAATGACTTTTAGGCTGTGCTAGAAAGACAGATTTCAGCTTGCCTTGAGCTTTAAAAATCCTTGAGCTGGCAACAGTGCTGCTACCACTTCTTTATTTGGTGTTTAGGCATTTGAGACTGTTTTTATTTCTATCAAAGTTGAGTGCTTCTGAAACACGTGAACCTTTTTCCACTGAAGTCCATTTTCATATGTACATAAATGCAAGCAATGCATATGTATATGGCTATCAGTTAATAACTAAACTTAAATGTCCTTTATAATTTAAAAATTGGCTAATAGTATGTAAAAAAAGGGATATTGCAATAATATTTGTAGAGCTGGAATTCGGTGGCAGGCTATCATCAGTTTTATTTTGAAACATTCCCTGGTTTCCGTTTAGGAAGTTAGCCGTTATGAATAAGAAAATTATTATTTATTTTGCATTAATTTTTCTTTGTAAGATGATTCAACAACAGGAATCAAGAGTCTGTTATGTATGCCCCCGTGCCAGTTTCCCTCCACCTCACCACATCACGTTGTTGTTCGGATCAGAGGCTTCAGGAGTAGAGTGGAGATGATTTTGAGTAATAAAACCCAAAAATGATGGAAGCTACTTGTCGAGGTGGAACAGAACACCAGCACTGTGGAAGAGAGCCTATATCATTCAGGGTCTTGCATTTTTGTTACCATTAAAACGAGATCTTTTTAATAAGAATAGCTGGCAATTTGTCAGAAGAAGAGCATTCAATCATTCAATCTTTTTTTTTTTTTTTTTTTTTTTTAAACTATAAGGGCTGAATTTACTAAAATGAATTCACTAAAATACAATGTAGAACTTAGTAGCAGGAAGATTTGGTTTTAAATTATATTTTAGTTTTTCTGTATTGCTCATTATAGCAGCTTCATCCTACTGCATGGAGCCTGGAGGACACAACTGGAAGGAGCATCAGCCTTGGACTTCCTTGTACTAAATTTAAAACAAAATATAGCCAAACTGATTTATTTATTACTTATTTAGAGAGCCCATTGGTTGGTGAACAGTATTGTTAGTAAAGAGGAATATATGTGTGCTTTCTGAAGATGCACATTCTTTAATGTAATAGCTTTCCCAAAATAAGTTTATTATTCCTGTGCTTATAAGCCTCAGGCCAGCGTCATCTACAGGCACATGGAGTGATACATTGATTATTTTGTGACTAAAATGTTTGTAGACTGATTTACTTCGCAAGAATATCACACAAGTCTTCCTGGAAGACTTAATTTATGGTTTTGTTTGGTTTTATTTTAAAGTAGCTTCACTACTTTCCCAAGAAATTGTCTGTCCAGTGTAATGACCACACAGTCAGTCACAAGAAGTATCAGAAAGGTGATCCATGTTTTCTTTAGTGCCTGGGGAAGTCAGGAACTGTTGTGCTAGAATCTCACCACATACATCTTTGAAAAGTTGAATGTGCCTTAAAAATCAATAATTATTTTCAGTTTTTATCATCTCTAAGGCCAACAGCTCCAAAATCTGAAAAGAGCAGAATTATAGGGCACTTTCTAAAGAACCAGGGAGCTTTCTTCCCCCACCTCCCTTGTTTTTTGTTTTTTTTTTAGCTGGTAATATTTCCCACTCAGCACTAGCTTAGCTAACCAGACATAATGAACTTCCTAACACATTTCATAGTAGGTGGTAAACCAGACAGATGTACGAAGGGAAGAAATGGTCCGTTAGTAAAATAGCATCTGCAGGAGGCCAGATTCATCATTTCTTTAAAGCTTGAAGCTCTTCAGGACATCACTTTGCAGTGTTTCTGTTCCAGTGCACATCTAAGATTGACTCTAACCTATAGAGCAGATTTTATTTCTGGATCATGTAGAGAGTTTTGGAAGGACCAAGAATGAGCTTGCAGAGGTTGGAGGGTAGATCTACAGCCCGCATCACACCCAGTTTTCATTCCATGTGATTTACTCAAACCTCTGGGATCACTGTGTTGCTTTTTTTTGTGGCATAGAGTTTAGAAACCTTTTAGACGTTATCACAACTGTCATTTAAAGGCATTATGTAATTTCTGTTCCCAGATAAAATGAATTTTAAAGGTACCTTTTCCCTTAGGGTCAACGAGAGTGCAGTTGGTGCTCCCAAAGTCTCTGGAATACTTTGTTGCTATTGCTTTGTTCTTGGGCACCCAGATAAAGGGGGTGTGATAGGCAAAAAGAAAACCACCTCACAAAGATAAGAGCAAAAGCATAAAAGAAGGAAATCCTTTTAGAGGAAAGTAAATAAAATTCAAGAATGCACCCTTTTCTGTGTGATAATTTGCATATAAATAGAATTACACATTATAAAACTTGACATTTACAAGATAGAATTTAAGAGATGGTTGGTGTGGGGATGGAATTTTGCAAACTGCCTCATTCTAAACTTAAAATTCTTAATGGAGTTCCAACCTGCTAATTCCCAAGAAATAAATTGCTTCTAAAGAGCCAAAAATGATCTAATTTGTGCTAGATGACTAAACCGAGATGGCTCTAACTGGAATGTACTGAAAAATGAGTATCTATAAACTTGAATACTTGCATTTGCTTGAGTATTGTATACACTGGAGTGTTTCTGTTGGCTGTCAGGTTTGTTAATGTGGCCATGCACAAAGTCAATCCATTTTCTATGGCAGGTCGTATGGCATCAGAGTGGAAACAGACTGGCAGAATAAAACAAGGAACAAGGGAACAATTTAATGACCTCTGTTGGTTTAGGACCTCATCCAAAGCCAAATGACATCAGTGGAAAGACTTATGTCAAGTTCTTTGGCTTTAAGTTGAGTCTTTAACTCTGAAGTGTAAACAGTGTTTTAGCCAGTTCAGGTGTTGCATGGTGGGAGAAGCAGCTCATAGGGAAGGAGGAGGGTACCTCAGCTGTATTTCCATTTTTTTTTTAAGCTTTTGCTGTCTCTTGAACACATTTTCTTGATTGTACTTTAGAACTTCCAAGGCAGGTCAGGAAGATACAAGAGGGTGATATATAGACTGCTTCAATAAAGAAGTTCTTGGAGCAAGTAAGGATTTCATGGAGCCAAAGTGGTTTGAAAATAAAGCATGATAAGACACATGAGCACTGAAAAAAAAGAAGAGTATATTTCTGGGAACCACAGCACTTTCAGTAGTGCAAATTCTGGTTGTATTGCAAAAAAATACAAACAGAAAAGGATTTTATGTCAGGGTTTTATATTGTTCTTCCCTTTTGCAGATGCATACACCTATACATAGTTTGGTTGTGCTAATTATTGATAATTGCTTCTAGATCACTAAAAGAGAGAAAAATCAGAACACTTCAGATGATGGATATAAAATCACATGTTAAAATAATATGTTTATAATTAAGGGACCTCTATTAATAAGTTCTTTGGATGAAGACTATACTACTAGTTCTGTGTGATTCTACACTAATGGTGTACACATGAAGTTGCTCTGTAATATAGAACAAATAAGTGACAGTGGTGACTGCAACCCAAGTGTTGCCTTTTGATAAATTCAGGGGTATGCACCTGTTTACTGGAGCTTTTATATAATACATGAATGTTCAAAAGCATTTGAATTTTCTGCTTCTCTTTCATTTATAAGGATTACTTTGGGAGGGAACTGTTTAAAACTCTTTGATCACATTTTGTTTTCTCCCTGAAATTTGGTTTTTCTTTGGTTGATTTCTTTCAAATGTGAAAATTCATCCATGTGTGCATAGAGAACCCATTTCCATATGTATGGGAAAGTGTAACTGTTTAACATGATACAATTTTTGAGACAGAGGGCTGAAATTTGAAAGCAGCAATTGCTATTAATTTCAAAACACAAACTCCCCCCCCCGTATATAGATGCTTTCCAAGACAATTTATAACAGCAGGTATGATTCAAAAGATGTCTGAGTCATAGTAGGGCAACCTGTTCTCATTTGCCTTGAGGAATCTCTGTAAAATGTGATTTTATGCACAGTATGAAGACAGATTTCTGCAGCTATTCCATTTTTTTTGAAGTAAGATGATAAGCCAGAATGTCCACATCTGTGCTCTTCAGTAGTATTAAAGCTAACAAAATTACAGCTGCCTGATGGAACACTCCATGGGGAGATTTCCATTATAGTTTAAAAGCACAGTCTTCCTCAAAAGATGACCAAAAAATCCCTACTGAATTAGGTTTTGAAACTGCCTTTTAATAATTGATACATGAGTTGTGAGCTTTGTATGTCTGAGAAGGGTAACCTCAGTTTTGTTTGCCATAGAGTGTATTTGTAAAAAGAGTGCATTTTGTAGTGCTGACCATTTCATGTGATCATGTAAAAAACTCAGAGGTTAGCTCCTGGCATTTTAAAAAATGAAATACATATTTAGTAGCTTCGAGGTAAGAGGAAATCTAGAAGGAAGGAATGGTGGTTTCTGTATTCACAAGGCCAAGGCATCCCTGTGCTCTCTAAATGACAAAGTGCTTGCCTGAAAAGCATCCTGTGAGACATCCCTGAGAAGGAGGGCTTCTTGAAGTTTTTCCCATATGCACTTTGCTTCCCTGAGTTAAGTTTCTAGAAGGTCAGCTGAAATCAGTCAAGTTTCTCAGCATCTCAGTCTTTCTTTTGCTTTTCTTCTTGCATTTTTCCCGCTCTGTGGTTGAGATGCACTGCCAAGCCTACTCTTTACATTGGGATATGCAAAGTTTATTTCCAAAAACTTTGCTTTAAAAAAGAACAATTTGAGGGCTTGTGCACTGTAACTCTTTTTTGGCAGGTTAGAATTGTAGCTGTTAATAAAAAAAAAAAAACTGTTACTGATCAAAAAAAGGTCTTTTGTGTTTTTTAGACAGGAAGGAACCTCCAAACCTACAACTGACCTGATCAGTGAGGTTGGAAACTGTAGATAAGACCTTCCAAATTGTAACAAGTCTGCTGTTGAATTAGATCCTTTGTCAGAATCAGAGGTGAGCTGTGGATTGCTGGAGCCATATCTCAGTTTTGTTTTTCTTTGTATTTTCCCATTAAGTGGAAAGCTTTAACCTCAATAGCTTGTGGCAGACAGGCAGGGCCAATCCTCATCTTCCTGCAAGTGCCCCAACAAAAACAACAATAGTGGAAGTTCAACAACTGGAATCATGTTCAGCCAGGAGTTTGGATTCTCTCTGGATTCCCAGAGAAGCTGGAAAGCTGGGAGAAGGCAGGGCTGCAGGTTAGGGACTGGGTCTCCCAGGTCCATCCCACAGATTCAGCTGCAGCAGAGCTCAGCTCCAAATCACAGCAAGGTGTGTGCAGTTGATATGAAAAGCAGTCTAGAAAACAAAGTACACCTTTAGCTAACATTTTGTTGTCCTTAACCTGATAAGCTACTGATATCATCTTAACAGCCTATGAATCAAAGCCATGAATAAAATTTCTAGAGGCCACAGTTAAAAATGAGCCTGGTTTTTGGAGAAAATACATACAGTTTGCTCTACTAAAATACAGCAGTGGGACTCCTGTTAAAAAAAAAAAAAAAAAAAAAAAAAAAAATTAATTTGGAATAAACCAAACCCCTCACATTAATTTTGTTATTTTAATGGAATGGGATTATAAAAATAGACATTACTTTACATTTATCTTGTGCTTCAAGCCAATTATAATAATTGGTGCTTTTTACTTAATGAGTATATCCCAAAGCAGCCATCACTCTGAGATTAATGGTACGATCTTTCTCTGTTTCTCCCAAGATTAAAATAGTCCGAGTCTGCAGAAATGCAGAGATGAAGAAGATGTATGTAATATTCAGCTTCTCAAGCAACATGGTCATGTTGTGTTGAGTCTTATTCCTGAAGCATGACAGAATCACCTGCAATTTGTGATAACTTTATTTCAAAAGTTTTGCAAATCTCTGCAAAAAGCCTTTAACCTTCTACAGAACTAAACAAAATATTAGTTTTATGTAATCCATATATTGTTAAAGTATATATGTATATTAGACCAAAAATATACTTCCCTGGAGTTCTGAGGAGAAGATAAGTTGTTAGTTGTAACAGTACTTGTTATTTAAATGTTGAATCATACTGGTAATTTATCAAAATGTTTGAAGAGGTTTTCATTACAGGAGATCTCTAAAGCCTTGGGCTCCCAAGGCCCAAAGCACAAAGGTAAAAAGTAGGCACAGTGCTAGTGGAGGAGCTTCTGCTTATGCCAGCTCTGGAATGGGATGTATATTCCCATTTTGCTAGGTGCTATGCCATGACTCTGCATTAAGAAACCCAGAAAGTGTTTCTTAAGTTTGTAAAGTTGGAAATAAATAGAGTCAGGAAAAAGCTATTGAATTATTATCCATTTTTCTTTATAACTTCATAAAAATGGTGACATCTCAAATATTTTTGTGATCTCTGATATTTAACAAGCTGAGTTTGCTCAGTTACCCCTAATTTCTCTTGACTATTTATTTTAGCTTATTGTATTCTGGTACAGTGGTCCATCTTCACAGTGCATGTTTTAAGTGTAATAAAAATGTACCCAGGAAGGTATTTTCAAAGCATCTCAGCTCTGCTCATCATTCTCCCATCCCTCAGTTCTTAGATTGGTATCCTTGAGCTCCATGTACAACACAAAGAGAAGGGAAGGGAGTTTAAAGTCACGTTCTATTACTCCACTTACTGTCTCATTATTTCCTAAGCAGTCAAATTTATTATTTTAGGTTATCCTTCTGGCTCTCATACTGTTGCTGTCTCCTTGGTAACCTGCTGCTGCCCTCTCAGGGCTAATGCCAGAAGTATGGACTAGGGTGTAACTGGGAAGTTAGAGTTGGGTGAAACAGAAAAGAAACAACAACAACAAAATGTTGATGGACTTTGCTTCAGCTTGATGTGAATTATTGACTTCTAATAAAGCAATCCTACACATAATCCTATATTTATGGGATAAAAGGGCAGTTTGTCTTTTCACAAGCTGTTGTTCCAAGTTGTCTGCTGTGTGAGACAGAGAATGAGGTACAGATACTGTACTTAATTCACTTTTTCAGAGTAAATGGCCATTACAGTTAAATCAAAGCTCAGGTTTTTGATCCCAGTTTAGCAACAAATGAGGTTGGTAGGAAGCCAAGGAATGGACAGGTTCTAGTCAATCAATTTGCAATTATTTTCAGTGCTAAAGCCTTATCAATATTACGTAGAATGGCCTACAGATAAGAAATAGGTTCAACTTAGTCTATATTTAAATTACCAAATCTTCAACAGCCTTACTTTAAAAAGTAATTTTGTTTTCAAAGTGATTTCCTAGTGGTAGTAGCTTTTCTTCCTGTAATACAATCAGGGAACCTGTAGCCTGGCTAAAGTTTATTGTTAAACTGTTTTTCTCCTCCTCCTCCTCCATAATCTTACCAGTACTTTGCATTTTAATTTATTTATCCCTGTGTCCTATTTAACTTACTGTCTATCAAAGGATTTCTTTATTTACTGCACCTTTTCATGGTAAATTAAGGTGATTATTCTGCTTCTGTATGGATTTCCAGCAGAAGACTGATGTAAAATGATGCAGTTAATCCATGTAAAAATGCATGTATTTTCCTGACTTAATTTACCAGGATACAATGCAACGAAAAGGGGGCAAAATTATTAAATTTAAATAAACGTTATGAAACTTAAATCTGCTTTGTGGTTTCTCGAGGATTGGATTATATTTGCCTCTAAATAAAAAGCAATGTTTGGAAGATGAACCTAATAATATGGAGATAAGGTGACTGCTTTCTTCTGTGTGGCCTTCAGTTGGTGCTGCACATAAAAGCAAAGTCCTGTTACAATCAAGTGAATAGCAAGTGCTGAATAGGACTAATGAGTGTAATTAGGCTTTATTAGCCATGACAGAAGTAACATATGCATTGAAGGGAGAACACAGTGGAATGGAGCATTGCTTAGGTTCATAATACAGCTCCCTATTATTGCACTTGCTGTGTGAAATCAAATATACTGAGCCACATGGTTTAGAGAAAACTTGTTGAAAGGAGAGTTATTTTCCTTGTCCAGATACCTGTCCTAAATGAATGTGACATTTGTGTTGAAGGCCACAGTTCAGTATGAAATGTGACTACTTGTCTACTCTAATCCTCTGCAGGTAATGCTTTTAAGTGTAACTCTTAAAGGGCTTGCCTAATCTCAGATATTTAGGTCAAGGTCTATTTATAAGAACTGCAACAAAGACCTTAGGGCCTGCAGCTGAGAAGACTATTTAAAAATCAAAATAGATCTGAGTTTGTGATCATTTGTAATTACCAAACCTCTTGATTTTAAGGGAACATTACCATGAGAAGCAACAGCATGCAATTTGAAAATATTAAACCACCCACATTACTATCATTACCTTGAAAGGGATACAATAAAATACTTCAATTAAAAAAAAAACACCTTGATTTTCAGCCATTGTGTTTTTGCCTCATTTTGTAGTGCATCTGTAGAGCACTGAATTAACTTCCTCTGTTTTTTTTTCCAGTCATTTCAGTTTCTACTTGTATCTTGCTGGTAGAACTCTTGGTCTCAACTTCAAGCTTATGTTATGAAATATATGGTGGTTATGTCTGCTTTCTCATATGAATAATTCTTTTCTTTATATGTTTTTTTAAGCTTTTTCTCATAATCTTATCTGAAATAATAGAAT
The DNA here is from genome assembly GCA_023637945.1 of Phaethornis superciliosus. Lineage (NCBI taxonomy): Eukaryota > Metazoa > Chordata > Aves > Apodiformes > Trochilidae > Phaethornis > Phaethornis superciliosus. Next base: position 31,679,765 of record JAJQWJ010000008.1, read on the forward strand.
AAGGGTAGAATAGAATAAGAGTATTTTATTCTGCAGTTAGTTTTCTATGCAACTTGGTTTACCACGTCTTATTTTGCAGTTTTGGTAAAATACAATAATGTCATAGTTCTGATATAAAAGATGTGCAAACTGCAAGTGCACAATAAATTGAACTTCAGTTTACTCTCCAAATAAACCAGCAGATTATTCTAATATATAACTTAGAAAACTTTGTGAAGTTTTTTCATGAATGAATCCTTGCACTGGTGAACTACTAAAGAGATTAGGTCAGCTGAGGTTTTATTTAACTGAGTCTTGAAAGCCTCTAAGGACAGAGGTTCCATAATCTCTCTGGGAAAACTTTTCCAATGTTGCACTGACCTCTTAAGGAATTTTTTTTCTTAGTGACTGGCAGTGGACATTTGAGGATGGTATTCAGCTTCCTAGTGAAATTTTACATTTCAAACAACATTTCAGTGTTTGAAAAGTAAGCAGGGTGCAGTAAGTGCCTAATCAACGTTGTGTCATTCTCCTTGTATGCATTCTACTCCTTTTAATGTGAATGTTTAAAAAAAAAAACACAAAAAACAAATCAAGAAGAAATAATTAGATGGGAATTCCATTCCTGATTACTGCTTTTTTTTTTTTTTTTTTTTTTTTTTTATCATTTCAGTATGTTTATGTATCAAGTAAAATTATCAAGAACTAGAAAGCTAATGCTTTACTCTGAAGTAGTTGTATTTCTTTTTTCCTTTGTTTCTTGTGCTGTAATCTGGATGAATGAGCTGTTGAATTTAGTTAGATGTTGTGAGTATAGAAATCTGACTCAGCAATTAATGGCTTAAAATTCTCTTGGCAGAAGTTGGTTGAAGTGTGGGTTGGAGGCAGAGGAAAAAAGTGAAAAACATAGGATGAGTGGAAAAAAGTCACAGGAGATTTTGAAGAAAGAACAGAGAAACACAGAAGGAAAGAGATACCAGTTAAAGTAAACACTGAATTAATATTGCATTGTTCGTAGGGACATACTTTTTACCCTTCTACAAGGATGTTTCTACCCCTCTAGCAAAGCATAAACCCACAAGCTTCACTTCAGTTAAGAAAACCAAAGCAAGAAAGGTGAGGAGCAAGGACTTAGATAAGTCAAATTGGTTTCACCAATCTGTAGCACTCTGCAAGAGTACATTTTATTTAGAATATATTTCAAAGCTTGTTTTTATCAGCTGTTCTTCTATTGAAGAAAAATTAATTGAAAGAGATTGAAGCACCTAGAAGCTGAGGACCTATTTTAGGATGTGTGATTGTCCAATTTTCTGGCTGTACAGGAGAAATGTTTTTGAAGAGAGAGATTTCAGTCCCCATCCTCAGATTTTGCTTATCAAAAGTCTTAGCAAAGGTGAAGTAATATTTATGCTGTAAGTAGAAAGATGAGGAATGTATGTTCCTTAAGAAAGAGATTATACTTTGAATAGTTCTTAGGCAATAAATGCTTATTGTCAGACTTTGTTTTCTAAGTGAAAGGCTGTGAATCTCTATGTTAATCCTATCTATTTGCTAATCTCTTAGTTTTAAGCACAGTGTGGTCTGATTCTGTGTGTCCTCCTCTGTGCTATGGAATATTACCCAATGAATTCTTTTAAAAACCATTAAAAAAAAATTAAACTCAATATGAATATCATATGATGAATTTTTATGGCATTCCGGTGATGGGAATAGTTTAACAGAGAAAAGCACTTTTTAGGCAGATGAGGATGAAAAAAGGAGAAACAAATTACACAGGAAAATATGGCTGACTCAATGCTCTATGCCATTAATTGTATTATCAACTGGAATGAAAAATTGTTCTCTTTCTGCTCTGGAAGTAATTAGACCATATGGAATAAGAGTATCCAGAGCTCCCCCATAAAACCATAAAATGGATTACCAAACCAGATATAACTTGGAGTCAAAGCCATGGCATTGAAGAAGCCCTGTAAATGTGCTATTGAGTTAATTTATCTTCTGGCCATAATCCTTTCCAGTAACAGATGACAAAAATCCCTTTTGCAATAGAATAGAAGTGCTAGAGGCAAGTGTGTGATTATAACTGAGATTTTAGAAAACATTTTCAGGTTACAGAGCTTAAGAGTTAGGGATATGCATCAGGGCATACTAATACTAAGTTTTAAATACTCTAGTAAGTTCATCCTTCTTATTTCTCACTATCACATCTGGGTTCTTATTCTTTTATGTGTTTTGGGTGACAAAACTGTACAATTTTGCAGTGGACAGGACCTTGACATTAGTTAGATTCCTGTCTTTATCTAGTTTCCTAAAAAGTTTTTGTTTTTTGTTCTGTGCTGCCGCAGGATATACTGTTATCTAAATCAAATAAAGCATCTTAGCTATATGAAATCAGCTTGGATATGGCCTTGGATAGGGCCCAGAATATTGATAAATCCTGAAATTTGACATGTCATAGTTGTTATTAAGTATTATCTTATTTTATAAAGGCTGATATTATAGAACATCTGACAAACTCCTGTCTGCTGTTAATTAACAGTAACAAAAATGCTATACTAATATAGTTGTCAGTAGTTTCAGACTAAGCAAAGAAACACTCGCCTGAAAGCATTGAAGATGTTTTGACACAAAGATGATGATAAGGATTCTGTCTCCTCCAGTTTGCAGGCTGTGAAATATCAGGAAGCTTGGGAGGTTTAGACATGGTACAAGAAACCAATGCCCTCACTTTTATGAACTTTATCACAAAGCAACTGG